>CM060466.1:32850581-33453081 GCA_030544235.1 Lepturacanthus savala
ACGCACGCACACACACACACACACACACACACACACACACACACACACACACACTTATTTCTCTCATAGTCCTTTTTCACATTCTTTCCTCATTTCCTCTTCCTCTATTGTCCTGCAGGTGGTCGATTACACTGGAAAAAGGGACTTGGAGACCATGTCAAAGTTCCTGGACAACGGTGGAGTGTTGCCTGAGAAGGAAAAAGATGCTGAGGAGGAAGAGGAGGAGGAGGAGGAGAACGATGGTGATGAGGAGGAGGATGCTGAAGATGATGATGAAAATGATGGTGAAGAAGACGGAGAACATGATGATGAAGATGATGATGATAGCGAGGTTTGTATTTTCATTGCTATTTTATCCCATATATTTTCCCTTGAAAATGAATCTGCTCGACTTGCCGCTCTTTGATTATCTGCTCCTCTCTTCCAGGAGACTGAAGAGTCAGCGGAGGTACATACCGAGAAAGATGAGCTGTGATGTCATTTTGTTTTCTGGCCTATCAGGATCAATCTAGCATCTTCCAATTTCTACAACAAAATTGATTTGTGTTATAAACATGAAGCTGTTGTGTATTTGTGACTATTTTGAATAAAATTTAAATTCTGTTTAGGTTTGTTGTAAGACTTGACTTAATTCTAAACTTGTTTAAAAACATTGTATTCACATATGACTGTTTAATTTCTCTTTTCTGTATATCTCATGAACTTCAATTAAAGACAGTTTTAAGTGTCAGTTTTTCAATGTGAAGGACAATGTAGTACATTTATGAGTCATATGTGTTTATTATTATCTAAGCTTGCCATGAAATTCTATTCAGCTGGCGAAACACAAGGAGGAGTTTTAAAAATGAATGTTGAATTTAAGAAATGAAGCTGAAAGAAAGAAAGAAAGAAAGAAGGAAAGAAAGAAGGAAAGAAAGAAAGAAAGAAAGAAAGAAAGAAAGAAAGAAAGAAAGAAAGAAAAAAAGAAAGAAAGAAAGAAATGGGAAGATAGTCATGTTTTCTCATTCCTAAGTGACATCAACAAGACAGTCAGAGACTGGAGAGAAATATATTTTTTCAGCAATATATAAATCAAACAATAAACTATACAATAATGAATAATTAACTGAAAAACAGGTGACACATAAATACTAAGTAGATCAACAGACAGGTAAGAAGAAGAACATAAAACGTAATATACATGGTAATTACCAAAAGCAGAAGCCTATGTACTGTATAGTTTTGTACTTTCAACTGTATAATCCTTTAAATGATTTGACAAAATAAAGAATCAATTCATCCATTACATACTGTTAAATTAAAAGGTTGAACTATGTTTTTTTTCTTGATAAATAAATGTATATATGTATCGGAATATATTGCACATATTGTTATGTTGTTACTGTGCTGTAAAAAAACTGCTATGGGAGGATGAGTTGGAAATTAGCAAATGATTCTATGTAAACTCATCTGAGTTAAGCCAGTGAAGATGTTTCTAATTCCAAAGGAGAACTGGTTCAACAGGCTGTGATGTCACAACTGTCACAGTCATGCTTCCTTCTGCCGACCGAGCTTCCTCTTCTGTTAAAGGTAAGACCACTGCTATGATATTCCGAACATCATGCTGTTTAATTAGTGACATGCCACTTCTACACTTTTCCACTGGCGTATAGTTTTTGTGTGGTGGAGGTTGGTTTGTGCCTGTGTGGATCAGAATCCAGTGCTGGATGAATCGTGGTTACATAACAGAAGGAGGGTGTCCCCTGTGAGTTACAATGGCTGCATTCACCGGGTGTGTTCAGCGGCTGATATCATTGTATTGAAAACATCTTGTGAACTGTGATTCAGGACTATACACGTTCGGTGTCTCACATCTATGGACAATGTTATTTAGAGCTTACAGTAAGAGATAAACTGAGCACATGATTGTAAATAAAGGTGTAGAAAGGGGTTCTGTCATGATCATCTATATGTATTAATGTATGCAGTTGCTTCTCATATAATTAGAATATAATGAAAAGTTTGGGGTTTTCATTATCTGTGAGCCACAAATCCTCAAAATTAAAAGACAGGGCTTGAAAATGTTAACTTTATGTGTAATAAATCTATATATGAGTGTCAGTTTCTGAAATGATTGACAAAAAAAAAAACTTTCACAATATTCCAATTATTTGAGATGGACCTGGATTTTTACAGTAAATAGGTAAAAACAAGTAGATGAAATCACAGATTTCTTTAATAAATCACTCAACTTTGACAATAATTACACCATCAGTGTTTAAATGTTTATATATTTTAGTAAAAGACAAAATTTCTTCTTTATCTTAACTAAAATGCTGTAATGTGTGTGGTGTTGTGATACCCGCTTTAAACCACCAATGCTTCATCATCACTTCAGATTAATGATTAAATGATGACCTTTAGCATGTAGGCTATTGTTTTTTCTGTAGTAGTTCAGGGGAAGTGACTCAACTAACTCCCACGCTGGAACCAGCCAGCAGACTTTCAACATCTGTATGAGCAAGTCAAGTCAATTTTGTATTTTGTATTTGTATAGCCTGAAATCATAAATCACAGATTCCTCCCAATGGCCTTTGTACAAAGTAACATCCCCCGTCCTTAGACCCTCACATTTTACATGAAAAAACTATCTTTAACAGGGAGAAAAAGGAGAGAAGGATCCCTCGATGAAGTGTGCATTGGATGGAAACAATACATTCAAACAGGAAAAGTTGATTATGACATTAGATAGAATAACAGAAATAAATTGAATTGTGGTGTATGTGGAGGATAAGGTGACAGGATCCATTGAAGCTTCCATTGCAGCTTCCAGATGACATAGGACTAGGACCCTCAGCAATAGAAGGCTTCTTCTGTGGCTGCACTGCAGCATGGTCTATGAATGAGAAAACACAGGGAAGGACTGGGAACAAAACAGATTCAAGGTTCATGGTACATCAGTAAGTCATGAGTGTTACAGATGGAAGAAAGAGAAAGGCAGAGAAAGCTCAGAAGCTCAGAATATTTCAGGTCCCAGCAGTCTAAACCTATGGCATCATAACAACGTTCTAGGCCAGCCAGGGCCAGCCTTAACTATAAGCTTCTTCAAAAATGAAAGTTTTTAACCTGTTCTTGCGTAGGATGGGTGTCTGCTCCACGGAAGACGATTCCAGTAGTTGAAGGCTCTGCTCCCCTTTTTGATGTTAGAAATACTGGGATCCTCTAATATGCCTGCATTTTGGGATCCGGGTTTTAGTGAGACAGACAGATTATTTCAATATTATAATCTGTATCAGGTCATATATTATTACAGTTTTGGATGAATCAAATGGTCTCGGGACAGACACAATCTCTATGTAATTCTGAGTGGGTGACTGCTCTAAGGGAGGCATAGAGAAGCGTGTAAGACTGTGACTCCACCTCCTGGACTCAACTCAACTTTTCCTAGATAAGAGAGAGGCACCGTCCAAAGGGGGATATATGCCACCCTTCACTATTAGACCAGGGTTCCTCCAGAACTTTGGCCAATTGTAGATGAAGACGGGAGACCAAGAGCAGCATTTTTCAATGTATTTCAAGGAATGACCTCCCCCTGTTCCAACATACAATGACTTGAAGCACCCAGTGTGGCACATGCATGTATATCTGCATATATAACTAACCTTTAATTTGCTTCCCTTCTTCTAGTCCTTATGTTGCCCCTCATATCCTTCCCTGTCCTCTCCCTCTCTGAAGGCCAGATGCTGTCACGCCGCCAGTTGTCATGTCCCAGCCACAGTCCGGTCCAACTATCTCAGCGTCACATCTGAAAGACGTCCCTGCTGTGACTGACTTTCCATTTCTTAGTGTTCCTCCAGTGTCAGCACACACTGGGCTGAGCTATTGATGTCAGTTGGCTGCTTTAATGAGCCCTAAACCGACTGCCATGGAAACACATCCCTCGAAGGGGAGACCCATCATTCAGGATTATTTATGTTCTGTGTCACTCTGCCTTTAAGAGTGACATATTGAGTGACTTTGTGTTATTTTTAAACTGTTGTGATGCCAGATGATTGTGTTAAAGTCCCAAACCTGAGGTGAACGTAATTATGTAAACATGGTACCTGGAAGGGGTGACATGGTGAGGCAGTGGGTAGCGCTGTTGCCTCAAAGCAAGAAGGTTGGAGGTTCAAGACCTTGAACTGGGAACTGTCTGTGTGGAGCTTGCATGTTCTCCCCATGTCTGTGTTGGTTCCAAAGACATGCTTATGTTAATTAAAACTCTAAAATGCCCATAGGTGTGAGTGAACAGTGTGTGTACCCCATGATTAGCTGGCAACCCCCATGTCCCTATTGAGAAATAAGTGGGTATAGAAAATGACTGATAGGCTGTTCTAAACACTGTTGCAATGTTACCTTTACATCCTCTTTGTATTGAGGTCATAATGTTCATGCATGATCACAACCATCCATTCTGTAGTATTTGTTGCTCAGCTGGTTGTTCATGTCATCCAATTACTGTTTTGATCAGATTTAGGCCCAAAGTGTTCAGATGTAATTGACAAGTTTCTAAGTTTATTTGTTAAAGTGTAATTGATAAGTTTCCAAATTTAGCCAATCAGAGGTCAAACTACCAGATGACTGGAGCTCTCCATAGGGCCAGTATAAGATATTGTATTTATTTTTTATATATAGTCTGTGTGCAATCTTTTCTTTTCTTGCATAACACTTGTACTTGACATTGTGGTTCTCTGTGTCAGGCTAATTTTGCTCTCTGCAACTCTGTTATAGAGATTCTGGTAATTCATAAAAATTAAGAACATTGGTACAAGCTGCTCCTCCTACATCTTTCAAAATGAACACAATTTTTACAGTAATTCCTTAAAAGTTTGTTTCTGGGTTGCACAGGTGTTAGTCTGTTATCTTCAAGTGTTCCAGTTAATAACATCTACTTGGAAATAATCCCTATTGTTGCAGAACATAATTGTAGAACAGTGGTGTCCTGGTGAACTATGGGCCTGCATGTTTTAGGACGAACACACCTGATTCTAATTATTAACTCTTCATCAAGCCTTAACAAGCTTCAGCTGCTTGATAATGAAATAATTAGTATCAGGTATGTGTGAATGGGGAGATTCCTAGAACATTCAGGGCAGTAGCTCTTCAGGAGCAGGGTTGGACATGTCTGGTTAATGGAAGAAATATAAACTTCTATATGAAACACTTGCCTAGAAAATAAAAGGGACACACTTAGGATGCTTTCACACCAACAGTAGTTGGTCCACACCAAAGGTCAATTTGAAACAAAGGCAATTAATTTTGTTTGTTTTCGTTGGTGTGAAAGCACTAAATCAAGCAGACTTGACTGCGCCAAATGACAAACTTTGGTGCAATTCCGCCGATGAGAATGCAAAGTTGGATCCAAATGAACTATTCCAGATGCATCATGAGAGGTTCAATTTCAGTTAAGCTAACTGTTTACATGTACTTTAACATAATAACATAATAGATTTTCTTTTACGTGTCATGAAAACATACTGTGTTTGCATGACTTATACCACAACTACATTAATTTAGATTTTTCTTTTTATCCACACACTTTTCTATACAATTCAGCCTCTGAGCCCCACCAACCTGGCACTTATCTAGAAATTTGTCAACCTGGATAAAAAGGGGGGAGATTTGAAAACATCAGATCAAATAGATTAGTGTAGTGACCCCATTCCCGACCTTTTGTCGGATTCATGACTTCACAGACACAGTCTGTGCTCTTCATAGATTTGGTATCATTTGCAGCTTTACAGCAGAATTTAAGATTACTGCATGAAATGTAAGTAATCTGCGTAATCATATAATCTGCATAGATCCGCCTGTATTTTTGAACCGCTACAACGCTGCACTGCACATGTTCAAAACAATATTTAATGCAGGTATTTGAAATTTTGCTTATCAGCCACAACTGGCCTGGCATAGTATTGTGGGCTTTAAGAAGATGGTATTTGAGTTGAGGTCTCTCTAGCCTAGCCTAAATCTAGGCTAATGTAGCTGGGGCCTTAACTATAGAATCGGTCTTCCTATTCCTCAGGGTCCTGTTTGACTGGATGATCTGCTGATGGACCCCCCATCGTATGAGGAGGCCAGTCTCCACCCACCTGCTTTGAGCACAGAAGCGTTGAATGGTCCCCCTCCCCCCTCCTATGACGCCTCCTTCTCCTCCCCCTCCACACCTCCACCCACCTATGGGGAGGCAGGTAAGGAAATATCTCGCTGGTGGTCCCTCTTTCCCATTTATGTTCTTGGTTCATCACGTGTAAGTGAGTCAGTAACTGTTTTTTTTTTTTTTTTTGTAGTTAACGCTCTGCCAGATCTATTTCCTGTCCTGACGCCACTCACTGTGCCAACCACTGAGACGTCCCCTGGAATCACAAGTGATCCAATAAGACACAGTATTTGTATTATACAATTTTATTCTGTTAATAACATAATGTACACAGAAACAATAGCTATAAACACATGGGAACCATATTCTGTCTATGGGACAGATCTCAGCCACTATATTAGACTGGGGTTATGGCCAAATAAACTTAGTCAAAGGCCCCATTCACAGGCATTCAAATCAGCCAACCAGAGAAGAGTCTCATTAGTATTCATGAGTCAGACACAAACAACCCGTTCTTTCTAGAGAGCTTTATTTATGTAGCACATTTCATACACAAGGCAACTCGATGTGCTTTACAAGAAAAGCATTAGAAAAAAAGAACAAAGAGCATTATAACAATAAAATGCATAAATAGAAGTTACTTAAAACATAATGAAATGATAATGACACAAAAATACAATAACAATTACAAAGTGAGATGATTTTGAACTTAAAACCACAAATATATCTTATTATGGATGTTAAAACTTCAGTTAACACCCAGGAAATATGGGACCTTTATGATAAGGGCTGAATTTATATTGGTCATAAACACACAGCCCAAAGTCATTTGCCTACACTTTGTGTATGCATCATTATGTAACTAGTGAGGGAAATGTCAGTTGAGGAAGTATGAAAAATATATGAATATCATTAATACAGAACTATGCAAAAATATACATACTTGGCTATAGTTGTACTTGAAAAATAGTTAAACCAACTTTACTTGAGTAACCCCAACTTATTAATTTAATTTCTGTGAACTTTTTCATTTAGGTGTTACCGACTGAAACAATTCAATGAAGTTGGTTCTTTTTTCAGCGTAGACTCAACTTTAATGTAATCAAATTATATTAAGCTACTGTTAATTTGCCTTAAAACGGAAGCACTCTAAGAAAAAAAACAGTATTTGACACCTATAAATGTATTCTTTAGTGACTTTTTAATCAATCAAATAATTTTGTCACCATGCAACATGGTCCAATACACTTTACAGTTCCAAAATCAGTAACATACAATAATGCAGTCACACCCACTGTGTCATTTACGTGTATATTCACGCACACAAACAACCTTTAATTTGCTTCCCTCCTTCTTGTCCTTATGTTGCCCCTGATATCCTCCCCTGTCCTCTCCTTCTCTGAATGCTAGATATCACACCGCCAGTAGTCGTGTCCCAGCCACAGTCCGGTCCAACTATCTCAGTGTCACATCTGAGAGACGTCCCTGCTGTGGTATGCTGTCCACACTGCCAAAACGTTATCACCACTAAAGTCACGTATCGGCCTGGGAGCGCTGCCTGGTGCACATGCATACTTCTCTCGCTGATGGGGTGAGACATACACAACAAATGAATATCTAAAGAATATCTAAAGAGTGCTGTAACAAAGCTTCATCTACTTATTCTATGTGTGTTTGTGTTTTTTCAGGTTGGTCTGTGGTTTCTGTCTGATTCCGTTAATGCTAAAAAGTCTACAAGATGCACATCACTCCTGCCCGCAGTGTGAAAACCATCTGCACACGTTCATGAAATGACACCATCAGGAATAATCCCCTCTAAAGAGGCCGCCTAACATCTTGTCATTTACATATTTTGCAACAAAATGGCTAAATGTACTGTTTGACATGAGCAAAACCTCTGGTGGAAACAGAATCGTAGTGTTTTTGACCTTCTTTTTTAAGAGTTTGTAAGATACTGATCTTACAGGTGGACAAAGAAGTGGAGTACCTTTTTTGATGTTTTTTTTTCTTGCTGATATGAACTGTGCTGCTGTTCTCTGGTGAGTATTTGATGATTAACAAAAAAAGTTGCACTGAAACCTTTGGGTGCAGTTCTAACCATAGAATGCGATACGTTGAGATTAAACATATTTGAGTGTCTTAATGTATTCCCCATGGAAGAAAGACATACATGAAAACAATATTAATGAAGAAGGCACCGCTTAACAGTGGTGGATGGGTCATTTATAATTTAGGGGTTTTAATATATTTTTAAAAAATCCTTTCTATTTTTATATTCCATTTGTAAATGGTAAATCAAAAAACAAACAAACTGTTATTTGTGTTTTTCCTTTGATTATTGATTAAGTTGGAAGCCTCAACAAGCTGTAATTTATTTTTTCACATGAATTTTATTTTAAAGGTACAGTGTGTAATTTCCGGTGGCGGCTAGTGGTGAGGTTGCAGATTGCAACCAACTGACACCCAAGCATGTAGGAGAACCTCTGATGGCCTTGAAAGGCCGTCTTTAGAGCCATTCTTTGGTTTATCTGTTCTGGGAGACAAGAAACAAGACAGTGCAGCATGGTGGGCTTGATGGAGGAAGACCCACTATAGAGATCCTTTCCAAAAATTACAAAAATTAAAATAATAGTTTTAGTTTAAGCTTTCATATATTCACACATCTTTACTTTGCATGTAATGAATCTACTTTATGAAAGTTCCACTTTTTGAAAGGAGTTAGAAGTTTTTCCAAGTTATTATAATTTTTGGAAAGGCTGTGTAGATAAAATGGTTCAATCCAAAACACAGCAAATCTCATTTCGATTGAACTATAAACTTAATAAAACATTCGAATATTATTTCCATTTTGTCAGTATCCCTAGAAGCTGCTAAAACTTTGACACTGGCTTTAAAGAACATCTATGTGAACCCCCGCCCGTGATTTTAATTATTTTGATTAGGCCTTTTTTGAGAACTGTGTGGGCATCTACACACTGTTTGATTGGCATTTCCTTCCCAGAGTAGGACGAATCACACCTTCATTATTCTTATTAGTGCACAGTGTTTGGTAGATTCCTGTAATTCCGGTGCAGCTCTGCCCACATTCAACCTGAGCACATTTCTAATCATCCAGAGTAACTGAGAACACCTGTGTGGGTGTACTGTGTCTTTAAGGTTCAATAAGCTATTTTCACAGCAATCGCTTTGGCTTGTCAGTCAGTCGTTTTCTTCACTTGGGTCACAGGGGTCTGCTGGTGCCAATCCCAGCACATTGCAGGTGAGAGGCAGGGATACAGAGGTCACCACTCTATCATGGGGCACACACTATTCATCTCCAATTATTCAATCATTCAATCTCCAATTAAGCTAAGCATGTCTTTGGACTGTAGGAGGAAGCCAGAGAAGCCAGAGAACCCCCCCCCCCTTTTATTGTCAAAAATACTAATTGTGTTTTTAAATGGTCGTCTTTAGTTGTGATTATTTTTGGCATATTCCATAGGCTGTTTTGTGTGAATTGGTTTTACTAGATAAAATATTCTCGCTAAGTCATATTGGAGAAAGTAAATGGGCAAATGAAAAAGCCACATAAAACAACCTTTATATGACTTCTGACAGAAACAAAGTGACATACAGTAACCATAAGAGGAGGAAAATTCTGCGTCAGGTTGTTTTTTTTTGCATCAGAGGCACCTTTAAAAGCTCAGAGGTGCTGATAGTTGGATTTTCTTATCTTTGAACGGAGCCATGCTAGCTGTTGCCCTCTGTTTCCAGTCTTTATGCTAAGCTAGGCTAACCATCAGCTGCATAATTAATGCACATAAGACATGCGAGTGACACTGATCAGCTGATTGTCTGCAAAGACAGCAAATAATAATAAAAACATGTCAAACTCTTAACTCAATGACATAAGGTATAGACTGATATACAGACTTGCTGTGAACGCTACTGTGAGTATAGAAACAGGGTGAAGGTTATGGTTGGAGGAAAGCACCTGACTAATTCTATGCCACGCTGTTGTTATACTTTCTTTTCTTTTTTTTTAAAATGATGTTTTATTATTTATTATTCTATCATGTTGATAGTAAAATAAAACTGGTCTTGGATATAAATCCTGTGCACTTGGGTGAATTTAATGTGAGATAAACGTGTGTGAGACGATGTTTCCATTCTGACCTTGTTGAGGCTTACAGTGTTAGGTAAAGGGCACAGAGATATTAGTGATTTATGCTTGATACGGCAGCAGCCAATAGTAGAGGTACAGCAAGGCTCAGATTGGAAAAGTTAATCAGCTACAGACCCACCTACAGGTGAGTCTCGTCGGCTGATAACAAAAGCATAAAGCTACCAGCTCAGCAGCGATACACACACATGCACACATTCACCTATCAGCCCTTCTTTTGACCACTCCCTCCATAACTTCCCATCAAGCTTGTTCCAGTTTGTCAGTCTTGTGGGTGAAGCGACATGCAGAGACTGTTGCAGCTCGGGGTGACGGCCTTCTGTCTGTCTGTGTTAGTCGCCGCGGACACACAGTCCGAACGACAGGGAGACAAATCGTTGCCAGAGAAGGATGGAGTTTTGCAGCTGAAGAAGGGAAATTTCAACAGAGCGTTGAAAAAACACAAGCAGCTGCTGGTGCACTTCTGTAAGTGACACACCAAAGTTATTACCTGTTCATTAAGTGTATATAATAAGAGTATAGTGAGTGTCTCTAGCCTCCCACTGCTGTGTGTGGTTGTTTCTGTGTGTAGACGGTCCTCTGTCTGGAGAGAGCCACCGTGTGTCACAAGCATTTGATGGAGCTGCAGCACAGCTTCAGGGTTCAGAGGTCAAACTGGCGGTGGTTGATGTATCAAAGGAAAAGGACCTGGTGAAAGAACTCAATGCCACAGGCCACCCGGCCATCAGACTGTACCTGTCTGGGGATAAACACAACTATGTGGCCTGTCCTGGTATGTAGAAATGTTTAAAAACTTTTTTAAAAAATTATATTGTGAGTTTATGGGGCTGTAATTTATGATCTAATAAAAATGCTTTTTTCCCTGTTGAGCTGCAGTTACTTTTGATAATAACAAAAATAAGGAACCTTTGACTTTTTGTCATCTTTGAAGGTGTCCACTTGGTTTTTCTCAGACTTAAAATAAAAAATCTTTGCATACATTTTGGCTCAAAACATTTTGGATTGTGGTTTTTGTCCATCAGGTTATGAATGGATCATTTAATGGCTAGTGTAAACAGAAGGAGTGATTACAGCAAGAAAAACCTGTTTTAATGGTTTGTTTTGGACATCTTGACTAGTATTTTATGACAAATTTGGAACTGTGAACCTGTTCTTTAAGTTTGATCTTTAAGTTCCCCAGAGTTCAGCTTCCATTGTGACTTGGCTGAGAAGGAGGGCGGGGTCTGCTACTGACCTCATAACTGATCTTAGCCAATCAGAAACCTCAGAGGAGCTGCAAGTGGTTGGTTTCTTTAAGGTAAAAAAAAAAGCTGTTTGATTTTCTCTTTCTTTTCATTGGTGCTGCAATTGAGTTTCTGAATAACTGTATGTGTGTGTGTTTGTGTGTGTGTGTAGGAGCTGGAGTCCAAGTACATCCAGGTGTTCTATGATGCAGCCATTGACCTTCCTGACATTAACTTCATTGTGACACAAAACAATAGCATCATCAGCAAATATGGTCTCACACATGATGTTGTAATGCTGATCAAAAAGGTGCATACATCACACACACACACACACACACACACACACACACACACACACACACACACACACACACACACACACACACACACACACACTTAGAGATAAACAGCAACAACCCATTTAAAGTTTTATTTTTGTTTTTAAATCATTCATATTGTATGTGTATTGCAATTTTTTAAATTAAAATGATTCTTCCTTACCTTTTTTAGAAAAAAAACAATACTAATCTTAGTATAAAGTTGTATGTTTTTCAGTTTTACAATGTTGTATTATTTAGGAATGGATTTCATTTAATTGTGGTGCTGTTTTTCCTCAGCAAAGCACTGTGAGGTTTTAGACATCATTTTTTAAATTTTACTTGGAAATACCTTTCCATAGAAAGAAAAAAAATAGGAAATTACTTAGATTTTAACAGATGTCCTATGTTTTAATTTTCTTATTTTCATAAGGGACAATACACAATACATTTGATGTAGAAAATTATATCTAAAGGCTTATTTTGATTAATCAAGGGAAATATATTTGTTCACACATGCAAGCCTGAATTTTTCTTTTTCTCATGTGATCCATTCCTTAAATATGGAAAAATACTCAGAAATGTGTAACGTAAGGTTAGGTTTAGTAGGCTCAACTGAACCTGTAATAGAAATAATCATCATTAATATGAATGGTGTTTGATTCAAATACAGAATCAATAATAAAATACATTGGAAGGTATTTTGGGTGCAAGGCACTTTACAACAAACTGCTGGAATGTATAATTGCAAACTCACCTCTGTGTGTGTGTGTGTGTGTGTGTGTGTGTGTGTGTGTGTGTGTGTGTGTATTTATACGGTGTCTATATATATTTCTGTGTGTGTGCCTGCTGCAGTCTAAGCTCATCCAGGCTTACAAAATGACACCCCAGACGTCTAAAGAGGAGCTGATCGTCTTTATCACTGTGTACCAGATGGATCCAGTCACTGAATACTCTGGACAGGTACTGCTACATTTTCACACACACACTGGAGAGTTGATCTGCTTCATAGTGATGGCAGCTTCACAGTTCTGTGTCTTGTTTACAAATATTTACACATATAATCTTATCTTAAGCAGACAATCTGTCTGCTTTTCATATTCCTGCAAAATAGGCAGGTTTTCTACTTAAGACAAGACTTGGATAAATGGCTCCATATTTGATATTAATGTGATACTACACTCAAAAGCAAGTATCAAAAACCTACTCCCTGTAAGCTTGAGAGGACAGGGACACACATTTTCATATCTGTTCCTCTCTTCATATTGCATCTTCAATGTCAGTGCTGGGGGATGAAATTCACAAGCCTCCTACTGTGCAAAAAATGTATTTGAAAGATTAACTGAAGCTAATATGAAACTTCACTCACAGTGGTTGAGCTGCAGCTGAACACAAACACACTGTTTGTTGTAAGTTAAGTTGAGATCTGGTGACTGTTAAGGCCGTCAGCATGTGAGTCAAAATCATTTTTGTTTTTCTGTGGCTTCTCATGTCCTGTGTGGAAGAATCTACATCAGGGCCATTTTTGCCAATTTGGAATATAAGCAACTGGATGGACACCCTAACCACTGCAGTTGTGATGGGACAGTGTGTTTATTGTTATTATTAGTGTTGTTTTCCCCTTCAGTGGCTATATTTTCTAATGCGCTCCTAATGCACTATTCTATATTTTAGGTTATCTATCTGCCTGTCAGACTGATATATTGTTCATTAATAGGAATAATTGGTTTAGGTTATGTATGATATTAGTTTCAAAATGTTAGTTTAATCTCCTTAAATATTGAGGAGGAATTTGGGTTTTGGTTTTTCTTTATGAAGTTAGGAAGTTAGCTGAAGTTACACTGGTCCAATATTCACATACCGTAAATTACTAAATAGTCAGCCCCTATTTGACAGAGGCTGCAATTTGGGACACATGATTCCTGACAAAAATCTTGTTCAGTACAACTGGAAAAATATGGTAATTTACTCAAATTCCTTTAATTACACCAATATGACTACCATATGATTTACATTTTTCAAAGGTGTAATGTAGTTAAATGTCTTGCAACTTCTTCTCTCTCCCAAATTTTCCTCTGCATATTTTACAACAGAAAGTTCCATGAATTCCATGTCTTACTTTTTTTTTTCAATGCACCAACGCCATGGCGACCAACAATTAATCAATATTACCTGAGAGGGTGCAAAACTTTTGCATATAGCCCTAAAAGCCTAGAGACAGCCTTGACCTTCATTATGTTTCTCCATTTATGTTTATATCCTTTTTCTTGTCACTCACCTTGAATAAATGCATCCACACCACTTTTCTTACAAAGTATTATAATGTATTTTGTTAATGCAGATGTGTGTATAACTTCTCTCTGTTGCAGACAGCCAATCAGATCTTATCGTTACCTGTATTAAACCACGCCATCCTGTTTGTCAACAAAAGCTCAGACTGTCAAGAGCTCTACTCAGCCTTCACCAGTGCTGCAGAAGCATTCAGGCTAAAGGTAGCGGTCGCACACACACACAGGCACACATACATACACACAAGCAGCGTTATGATACATATAAGATAATCTTCTACTCTGCGTGTGTGTGTATTCAGATTTTGTTTGTGCTGGTGAACGTTGACGAGCCTCGTAACGGCAGGCTGATGGAGTACTTCCGTGTACGAGACTTTGAGGCTCCTCTCATCCGAATGGTGAACCTGACGGACCATGTGACCTACCACCTGCCCTCTGACACTCTGGATGTAGACACTATAAAGAAATTCTGCCAGTCCTACCTTGAGGGCAAGGCCAAGGTACGCGACCCTCAACATGTGGCATTTGATCCATGAGAGAAACTGAGATGTGGTGCTGCTCTGATGTGTTTGTCATGTTTGCGTGAATGTGAACGTTAGCCAAAGATGCAGAGTGAGCCGATACCTGAGGGATGGGACAAAAAGCCGGTGAAGGAGCTGGTGGGAACAACGCTGGAGAAAGTTGCGTTCAACCCCAACAGGACTGTTTTCGTCTTATTCTGTATGTACCTTCAACAAACAATCAGTAACAATGGATTTCAATGGATTTTTCTCTTTAAGTTTTCTTTTTATCCTTCTGTCTTTCTGTCTCACACAACACAGACAAATACATTATCAGTTAATTACAAGTGAAGGGGGTCAAAAGCAGCAGTTTAATTACTCTATTAGGTGTTCTATAAATAATGTCTCAGGTTTCAAAGTGCTCAATCTACAGAGAAATGCACACCAATATATTCAGAAACTGTGCCTTGAAATGCTATATCAGGAATCCCTGAAGAGATGACGTCACAACTATGCAGTCACTGCCCTCTCCCCATTCACAGCCATTCAAATCAGTCAGTTGGTGCCATTAACCATTAAAGTTGGTCTTATCAATATTTTCATACAAACCATGAATAAACTGAATATGTGTAATATTGCTATGTATTAAAATGTTGCTTGTTGTGATGAACTCACAGAGAATTATTTCCTGACTCTGCAGTTCCCCTTAGTTCCCCTATGGAGCATTTTAATGTCTTTCAGCTCATTGGGACTCATGCAAGAAGATTTAATCATCAAGAAAAAAAAGTGATTTTTTTTTTTTTTTTTTTTAACAAAAAGTAACAACAATTTCACTCCACAGAGCTTCAAGTCCTGTTTTCAGAAATATGCAACAAAACGAAAAAAGTATAGGATGTGCCATCAGTAGACGACTCAAAACAATTAGAAAACATGAAAGCGAAACGGAATATAGAAAGAATGCTTCAAGATGAGGTTAGATGCTGAAAATCATATTTCTAAAGCAAAGCTCTGCGTGACTATGAGCGAAGTGACAGATATTAAAGGAGAGATTATTACAGTAGGTGATTTTACTCTGTCAGCTGCAACACAAGATGATCAAGATGTTCCCAGCCACTGCTGTAATATAGTATTGTAGTAAAATACAGCAGTAATCCTCTCTGTAAAGTAGCAGCCACGATGATTTTAATATGAAAAACTGAATGATAATTTATTTTGTTTGTTTTATATATTTTACTTTAGTTTTTTTGGTATCATATAAGTTCTAATGTATTTGTATCTAATGTCTAACGTTCCACTCCTGACTTTATATGTCATATTTGTTAGATGCTATATGTCAATCTATAAACCATGCTTTAGATTACAACATAATCATTCCTAATTTTACAATGTTAATTTTTTTATAACATGTAGGTACAAAGAAACAACATGTGAAATTAGGGAATAAATTATATACTCCTAATTACACAAAATTGTATATCTTCTACCCCAAATGCCTAATTGATTTTCCTAGGACAAACTATACTAATGGGGCTTCTCTAAATTAAAATACACTTTTTTGCTTTAATTTTACATGAAATCTTGTGCATTTTTGTCTTTTTTTAAAATTATGGCGATGTCTCCACTAATAAAACAATAAACATAAATGTATTTAATTTTTATAGATTGTATAATTTTATATACAAATCTATGTCTAATGTAGCAAATCAACATATTTGATTTTTCTTTTAAAATATAATTATTAATTATTATATTTGTTCTCTAAAAAAACACTTTTATGATAATTCACAGTAACACAATTTTCATGTTATTTAACATTAGATATATTAGAGACACTGCAATGTATATTTTATATGGTGCAATATATTACAGTATTGTATATAACCCTGTTAGTAGAAACAAATTACAGTGTGAATTTGGAATAATTAGGCAGTACATTGCAGGCTGTAATCTGCAGCATTAATCCTTAATGTTGCATTTCAGATCTACACTACAGTCAAGAGTCCCGCGCCCTGTTCCCGCTGTGGGAGGAGCTAGCCGAGGCCTTCAAGGAGCAGGAGTTTGTGGTCATTGCTCGCATGGACGCTTCAGCCAATGACATCAACCTGTCCATGCAGGGACGCTACCCCTCGCTCTGCCTCTTTCCTGCTCTATATGCAGAGAGGGTATAAAATATATGTAAAATATTTGAGTGTTTTTATGTTTTTTATCCAACTGCAACCAGTTTTGTATGTTTACAACTAAGATTCTGTTAAGAGTAGTAACACAAACACACACACAGAAAAATTGAATAATGTATAGAATGTGATTAATTCCACCGAATTGTATTCACTTGGAAATGGTGAGCTGGAAAAATACTAATTACATGTGTTTAACCAGCCCTTTGTAGGCAAATGGATGTATTAGGAGATGATAATATAGTGAATATGTGACATCTGTGTTGCTCTTCCTCAGATGCTGGTTTACACTGGTAAGCGGGAAGTGAAGGACCTGGTTAAGTTTGTTGAAAAAGAGATGGAGAAAGCAAAAAAAGACAGAGTTAAGGTAAATCATCTCGCTCGAATAACACTGTCACTGCGGTACTTTGAGTTTGTGTGAGTGAGTGTGTTTCACTGTATTTTGAGATCTGTCTTTGTTAAAAATAACTTGCCTTTGATAAAAAAAAATCCTTTGTGCTTTCAGGAGGATGAAGACAGGAAGAAGTACATTGAGGCCGCAAAAGCTGAAGAGGCCAAAAAATCTAAAAAGAAAGAAGAGCTTTAATGCAAAAAGAAATATAGTATGTGTGTGTGTGTGTGTGTGTGTGTGTGTGTGTGTGTGTGTGTGTGTGTGTGTGTGTGTGTGTGTGTGTGTGTGTGTGTGTGTGTGTGTGTGTGTGTGTGCTGTATTACATACATTGAATTGTCATTTTCATTGTATAATTTGCTCTCGATAAGGTCTAGGTGGTATATAAAAACTGTGCATCAAACACTTAGAAAAAGAGAGAAATGCACACAACCTCTAGATTCAGAAACGTCTTCTCAAGATGGTTTGTGTGTACTTTCATTAATTTATGATATCATACCTGCCCGCAGCTGTTCCCAGCAGGGCCAACCTGACGAGTTTAAGTTACCAATCTACAGAGAAATGCTGAAGAAATTATGCAAATGAAAAGAATGTGCAACATTCCCAAAGGATTTTAATGTAAGAGATCAGTGGCTTGTGTATATTTTTTAGTTAGAACATGATGGTCTGTTTCGATTCATTTCACCACTAATAAGACTAATAAAGAAGATACGTAGCACCTGACCAATATATCAATATATCAGCTGATAGCTGATCAGCAACACACACACACACACACACACACACACCATATATATATATATATATATATATATATATATATATATATATATATATATATATATATATATATATATATATATACTGTGTGTGTGTGCTCCACAGCCAAGACCAATCTGTCCTTATCTTTTCCCTCATTACTGTTGTTCTCCCACTGTACAATGGCAAAAACAATACTATTGTTGTTGTGATGTCACACATCACACTTACAGTATATGCCCCACCCCTTAAAATCAGACAAAGAAACATTCCTCCTTTAGCAGATAAAAACAGCCTTTAAGTATGCCTTTAAGCCTTTAAGTATCATTCTAAACATTGAAGCTCTAAGATTCAACTAAAGAAACAATAGTGGAGGGTGACTTTGTTATTACTATTCTTATAAACAAAGAAAATCTGTAATTATTCTGAAACAATAGAACATGTCGGAGGAACAGATTAAATGCGCAATTATTTTGCACTGGTGTCACAATATAGCAGCCTATACACAAATCAGAGAAAAAAACATATCAAAACAGCAACAAATAAAACCAAAAAAAAACAAAAACCCATACTAATAAAGAGAACTTCAGAAAGACAATAGAATACGAAACACATTACAAGTCTGCTTGGTGCGCACAGTCATTTCAGTCTAGTCCAATACAGATAAAAGCAGACCACTAAATACTGTACATGCTGAGAGGAGCATTCTTTTATGAATTCATCAAGGTTCCTTGTAATATATTAGCCAACCTCTCATATGGAACAACTGATAGCAATTTATCATCTTACCACAATGACAAAATAGATGAATGTGCTTCAGGCCAAACATAATCTATTTTAATTTAATAATATGGCCTTTTGTCCAGAGAAGAAGATAACACCAAGAACACAGAGCTTTGGATCCATTGATATTTTAATGAGAAGGGAGACTTTAAAGGGGCACTGTTAGGGGTGGAAAACACATTTTTTGTGTTTGTATGCAGATATTTAGGTCTCTGAAATAAAACTAAACCCACTCATTCTGTTGTGGTCTGACCTCCAGTGTAGTGTTGCTGAAACCAATCTGAACCCATTCATAAATGGCTTGAAAGTCAGAAAGGTACCCGTAATCTCTCCTGGATCCATGTGAGTGTTTGACTTTGAAGGAAGGAAAGAAGGAAGGAAGGAAGGAAGGAAGGAAGGAAGGAAGGAAGGAAGGAAGGAAGGAAGGAAGGAAGGAAGGAAGGAAGGAAGGAAGGAAGGAAGGAAGGAAGGAAGGAAGGAAGGATGGGGTTTTCATATTGAGTGTGTGAGAAGGTAGACTGCATTGCTGGTGAGGGTCTAAATAGGTGCATTTGGACCATAGAAAGCATTACATTTAATTTGTGAAAATGAAATTATTATCTTAGGAAAATGGTAAAATTGACCCCCTTTAAATAATTACAAATAGCCTGTTATTTACAGGAGTGCTCAGACGCTTCATTTGGCTTAAATCTAATTTGGACAACACCACCGTGTGAAAGGATGTGACATCATAAACGTAATTCTGCAGAAAGTCGATAAAAGATCCCATTGAATCGATGTCAATTACATAAGCGAAAGGACTCCAGTGGCTATTAACGGGGCAATACAACCGCGAGGGAAACCTGGATGCGCGTCGCAGCCCGAGATGCGCCAAAACATGAATGACGCTCGCGTGTTGCTCTGCGGTTCTGCCTGTGAGCAGTGACGCGGCTGTGACTTCACACCGAGGCTGGAGGACGCCGCGCGCGCGCATCTCTGTAAACCGTTTCTCTCGT
This sequence comes from Lepturacanthus savala, assembly GCA_030544235.1. Taxonomy (NCBI): domain Eukaryota; kingdom Metazoa; phylum Chordata; class Actinopteri; order Scombriformes; family Trichiuridae; genus Lepturacanthus; species Lepturacanthus savala. Next base: position 32,870,292 of record CM060466.1, read on the forward strand.
TCTCTTAGCGGCCGTCAGGGCAGCATCAGCCGCCGGACGTGATGGAGCCAGCGGGCGCGTACGGCGCCGCGAAGGCCGGGAGCGTCAACTTCGATCCGGTCGCCTTTTTCACGCATCCCCGGACCCTCCTCAGACTGCTGTCGTGGGTAAGCTGCTGCTCACCATCAATGAACAGGCCTACCTGCGCCCCGGCTGTCTCCATTCACAGCCTTTGTCTCTCTGCAACGCTTTTTGCGTTTTTTATGCAGCCATGCCTGCATTTGAATATAAGTATTTTCATAAAAAAAATGTGTTGTGTGTCTGTAAGAGAAAGCCGTTGCTGCTTATTTGAGGACTGTGACAACATGAATCATGTCAGTGATGCAGCTTCTGGCTGAAGCTGCAGGACCAGCAGCGTCTGATTTTCCATATGGTTATCTGGGGCCTCTTTGTTTCCAGACTGATGTTGTGCACCACAGCCTTTAGGCCATGTAACACCTCTGTGGCGTCTCTGCTTTGCAACTGAGGCATGTCATGTGAAAGTAGCAAATTTGGGACAGTATATATATATATATATATATATATATATATATATATATATATATATATATATATATATATATATATATATATATATATATATATATATATATATATATATATATATATATATATATATATATACAGTATATATATATATACCAATAAGATCAATAGATTTTATAATTGTTGTTGCAAATTGAATTTTTTGATTGATTGCACATGTTTATAAGATGCTCTACAATACCATCATATGAGAGTAAAAGGCTTTGTCATGTAGCACAAACTGTTTCTAATTTCTAAATTATCGTTCCTAAATTCTAAATTTAAAATATGAGGGGGCATTAAATAATTAAGGCCCACTTAAGATGCATTGAATTTGTTCTTTAAAACATCTGACTTGACTTACCTCCACTGTATTGATATAGCAGCAGAAGTCTCAACAGCTCTGCAAACCATCCACAGTAATATTATATACATATATATTATACTCTAATATGTAGCAAGTGAGAAAGAAGTTTAATGAAATAACACTTTAAGAAACTTTGCCTTTTAATCTACAAACTTCACCAAAATGGATGTCAATAAAACCACTGATTTACTGTAACTTACAAACAAGTGGAACTTTGCCAGATAAATCCCAAAAAATATACAGTCAAATATGTTTTGTTTGTTTTCTCATGATTTTTATTCATGTGAATCTCAGGGGTGAAACAATGTGATTGTCCAATAACTTTTTGGAGCTATTCCAGTGTGTGGATATTCCATTATTTTTCAATTTGTCTTTTTGTATCCAGCAGTTTACTCTGCTTTTACTTCACTTTACTCTAATTTAATGTGAAATGACCCTTTAAAATTGATAATTACTTTGTCATGTTTAAGTTGGCTTTATACATCTGTATCTTGGTCTCAACTTCTGTTTCTTTCTCTCTCTCTATCTCACACATACACACACACACACACACACACACACGTACAGTGGTTCTGGTGTATCTGTGTGCAGCATGTGGAATGAAAAGCATTCATACAGGAGTGTGAGTTCATTCTCTTCTACCTGTTAAATAATAAACCAGCAGCCCTCGCGTCTTTGTCCCCTCACACACTCCTGCTGCAGGTTTTCTCCATGGTGGTGTTTGGCTGCATCGTGAACGAGGGCTACATCAACATCGGCAGCGAGCGTCTGCTCTGCGTCTTCAACAACAACTCAGATGCCTGTAACTACGGTGTCACTGTGGGCGTGGCCTGTTTCCTTGGCAGCATCTTTTTCCTGATCCTGGATGTTTACTTTCCCTCCATCAGCAATGTCAAGGACAGAAGACGTGCCGTCCTGCTGGACCTCGCCTTCTCTGGTATTAAAACTGTTAAAAGTATGATTAATGATGAACAAGATGACAATATATATCATTTCCATTTTTAGAGCTAATTCCAAAAAGTAATCAATCAATCAAATAAATACAAGTGAAATATAATCCCATTTTTTGATGTGTGACAAAATTCAGTCTTCAAAGATTTTACCTGTCTTTGCGTGAAATCTCCAGAATGTTCTGTTGAAATGAAAGGTTTTCGAACTATGGAAAGGACAGTCGTATTTATTCATGTAGAGAACCCTTCCTTTCTTTTAAAGATAGATGATGGTTCTTCAGCCAAATGGCACCAAATGTGTCATGGTCACTCAGACATATCTGCACATATCTGCAGTGGCATTTCCACCAAATGTGGTTGCAATAGCACAAAACCTTTAGGAGATATGATAAAACTGTATGGAATTTCAGAAATCCTCATAGCAACCTTTTCTTTCATTTCCCTGAGTGATGAAAAAATGAGAAAATGGCACAAGATTGATCTGTGACCTATAGGGAAAGTTTAGTCTGGATCCATAGGATCCAGGAAAAAATGTCATCAATCATTTTGATTACTGAGACTTAAGAAGTGAAAGGCCAAACTGTAAAGTTTCCCGTTATAGCGCCACCATCTGGCCAAATTCAACATTGCAGTTACTCAGGTCTCCAGCAATACACCAAGTGTGAAGTGGAACAGATGAACGGTTGTCAAGCTATGCGAGGATAATACAGAAGAACAGACAGAGACCGCTGGAATTAGAGAACTACTATTCCATCATCCACTTATGCAGTTAGAGTTCTTATTTCGATGCAACAAATCTAATCTTGCTTGAAGCCATGAAGTGGCATTTAATCATAGGCAAAGCCTGATAGCATCCAGCACAAGAGCCACAGACTCTGAACAACAACTCACATTATCTTTTCGGCTAACTGACAAACGTGAACATATGTCTTATACTACAAACGAGCTTGTTTAAAGAACCACTAAACAAATATTCACCATGTAAAAGTCAGTTAATATTGTGTCTGTTCCTTTAAAACCATTTTCCTCTCTATATGTCTATATACATGACTGCAAAAAGGGATAATTATATGAAATTTTAGTTGGACTTCAGTAGTCACATACTGGACAAAGGCTACTGTCACCGTATATAACATAGTATATATTTCCCCAGGCCTCGCCAGCTTCCTGTGGTTCGTTGGCTTCTGTTTCCTGGCCAATCAGTGGCAGGCGACTTCTCCAGATGAGCTGCCATTGGCCCAGGGCTCCGATGCCGCCAGAGCCACTATCGCTTTCTGCTTCTTCTCCATCCTCACCTGGGTCTGTATTTTTCATATACCTGTGTGTCAACCTGTCCTCTGTGAGTGTGTGTTCTTCATCTTCATCATCATCGCCGTCATCATCATCATCTTTGTGTGTCTGGTGTGTATTTTTTCAGGGTTATCAGTGTCTGCTGGAAATGAACAGATTTAAGAACATTTCCTTCACGGAGGACAAGCAGAGGCTCCTGCCGAGGACCCCTCCCACCCTCTCCTTAGTCTAACACACACACACACACACACACACACTGAGTTTGTCCTTAATTGTCGATTAAGGGCATATCTGAAAGTTTGTCATAGTGTTAGACATAATGGTTGTTCATTAAGTATAATATATGTAAGGTGTAGTTAAAATGGGTTCAACAAAGTGGCCATCATCACCTTCAGGATTTATTGCCTAAAGAACATGGTCTGGTTAAGTTTTTTATTTGATAGGTTATATCACAATAGAATTGGGACTCCAATGTACAATTATGCACCAGATGCGCTGTATTTAGTGTTCACCTGTCCACAGGAGAAAGGAAATAGAAATACATCCATTGTTATTTCTCTTTTAACCATGACTGTGTAGGCAGCTTCATAGTTCTGCTCTTTTTACAGGGAAGACTGGTATACTGTGTTCCATATTTTTTATATAATATTTTTTTCCAGCAACTGTGATATGTCCTCTATCCTCCATCTTGTGGCCTTGGTGTTGATGCTGTCAAAATCTTGTTTAAAAGATCATAGAAGCCTATATTATAAGGAAGTGAGATTTTAATGGCTTTTTTTATTATATGTTCTCAATATTCTATAAATACAACTATATAATAATCACCCATCATCCATTCAAAACCATTCAAATTAGCAAACCAGAGGAGCTGCTGAGAGAAGTTTGAGAGAGAAAGCGTTAAACTATATTGAAATACTTTTCTTTGTCCCAAAAAACACAAATATATCTTGGTAGTGATATCACAAATGCAAATAAAACCCAGCAAAAGTCTAAAATATGGGACATTTAAGACATTAACAGTAATTTGCTGTGAAGTTCAATTTATTAAATTGTACAGAAGAAAATTGAGGGCAAAGTAGTATTATTCCTTCTTACCCTTCCTTGGGTAAGATTAAGGCTGCAAAAATGATTTTCATTATCAATAGGTCTCACAAAAACATAACAATTAAGTTGAGCATTCAGTGTGTTAAATGCCACAAAAATAATGTGAAAATATGTTATTATTCCCTGAAGCCAAAGTTAATATATTCAAATGACTTTTTGGTCTCCATTCAAAAACCAAAACTTTTATAATCAGGAGAGGCTGTTACCATATTTTGTTGCTGTTTTCCACTAAAGCTAAAGTGAAGACTGTTATACTGAGCTGTTTCCAGACATGTGTATCTGTAACTGTGTGAGTGTGAATAGGATGTTTCCACAAAAACGACAGAAAGACTAGGATTGCACCAGAAAACAGTGCCACAGACAGAGGGCGACTGATTTATTATTGGGAATTTAATTGATACATCGTACCAGCTAAAAACCAGAGGAGCCATTCATCTCCCTGTCAGAGGATGTGGAGAGGTTAAGCTGTAATTGTGTCAAGGATGTACAGCACTTTACAAACGTAGTCATGTGTTAAATTATTCCAAGCTTCTTCTGTGGAGGATTTATAGCATGTGACAGAGAACAAAATCAAATGTTTGAAGGATTTTCTATGACTCTTCTTTTGTGCCTTTTTTGTGACTTTTTTGCCAATTTAACAGAAAAATGACCTTCTTAATGATTCTAGATGTGGTTTGTACTACTAAGCCACTAAAAACTAAAGATAGTATCTTTCGGCTGTGAAAGGCATCTTAGGTTTAAATACAACACACGTCTAACAAAAAAAATCCAAATTGGGGTTAAGGGGATTATGGAGATACAAAGACATGAGGCAGTCAATGAGCCTTTTTATTTTTTTGGAACTTGACCAAACTTTACCGCATCAATTGTGTCCGCTCTCTTTTAATCTGTCTCGTTCGTCACCTTCATGGATTTACTGGACTCTTTTAATCATCCACTGCTGTTCTTCCTGTCTTTTCAGTCTTATTTCTGTCTGTTTTTTAACTGCACCTTTAACTAAACTGTGCATGTGTGCTGGTTTGTGTTACAGCCTGTTTCCGCTGTAGAAATATAAAATAGCATGCAGACATTGTTACAGGTTCCGCTTTCGTTTTCCTCCGTTCCCCCCAGCGCTTTCGGGAGTAACTCGAAGGAGACATGCAGCTTCCTGTATCAACCAAGACAATTAATAATTTAAAGAAAAACACACACACAAAAAAGAGAAAAAAACAATGTGAAATGTTTGTTGTCTGTTCCTCCACTGTTATTTTAAGGGAGCTGGAGTCAGAAATTGACCCTTTTAACCTCAGACATTTTGACTTGTAGAAGCAGGTGAAATAAATAACGTTAATGATGGCTGAATTACACAGAGGAGAGGCTGTTTCAGCACTCTGGTTTTATGCATCCTCGCACACTGACTACCTCACTGGTGCAATTAAAGGTCCCATATCAAGCGAATAGACACTTTTTTTACTCCGGTAAGGTCTAGAGGTTAGAGGCTCATAAATATTTATGAGACAGACCAAAAAAACGACCTGAGCATTCTGGAGCTATGGAGAGATGCTTGAGAAAGCACCACAAAAACTACATTGAGTTGAATTTTTATACTTAAAATTGCAAATATAGGCATCACATTTTCAAATATAATCCAGAAAAAGGCATAATATGGGGCCCGTTGATGTTATTATTTTTACTTGTGTGCCTATTAGAAACAGTACCAGTGTACCAGAAGAATTTTCATCATCAGACAGGAATGTGGTTATGTATATAAATATAAAAGATGAAACAATAGATATTCTATTGTTTCTGCTTACAGAAAACACAAGGAAAGCCTCATGTGGTTATCATGCTGCATGTGCAGGATATAGCATTGATTTTTTTTTAGTGGAAAAGGGCTATAAGAGGATTGCTGTGTTCATGTCAACACTTGCAATATTGGAATTGTTCCAGTGTTTCCCATCCATCCCATATAACATGAACACAGCATAGTCATGTGTTTCTAATACAAATCTGTGTGTTACTAACAGCCTCTGCTAATGTGTGTGGATGTGTTTGTGTGCGTGTGTTACTAACAGGCCGTCCTGACACTGAGTGCACTGCGGCGCTTCTTGTCCGGCTCCAACACAAACTTGTTCACATGGCAACACCTGGAGCCCGTCCCCAGCAACGCTCGAGCCACGCCGTACCCCATCGCCAACGGCGCTACCATAGTAACCACCAACCCCTACCAAGCCCCGCCCTTCACTGAAACCCTGGACCCCCAGAAACTCACACAGCAGAGGCCCATGGCTCCGGCCTTCTAGAGACAGACAGAAAAGGGGAGAAACGTAGACGTGAGTCAAACGAAACGGCGTACGACGCGGGCACGGACGACTTCCTGCCTCGCTGTTTTAGTGGCTTTCCATCCTCTCTCTCTCTGGGATTGGCTGGGGTTTTGGTCATGTGATGTATGATCGGTTATCACCATGGTAACTGCTGGCGCAGCTTAGTTAGTTGTAACCCTCTGTGTCAAGAATACTGTCTTCTGTTCATGCACTCATACACACAGCACGCAAACACAGCTGTATTCACACCTGGAAACAGATATACACCTGGAGACACATGTTTATGCACCTGGATATATTCACACACACATACAGATACACACACACACTTGCACACACACATACACACACACACACCTTGCACACCTTGACTGCATGTTCATATGGTGCAGATTAAAATAGATGTACTGTAGATCAGTGATGATGCTCCATCTGCCTTATGAAGAGAAACAAGGTTTTTATTGAAGGAAATATGGAGTCCAGTGATGCCGTAGAGCTGTTTATCTGCTTCTGTTTACCCTCAGTTAGGCTGACCAATCACAAGCTGCCCCACCAACCTCTGTGGCGTACAGTTGGCTGAAATGGAGACAGACAGGCAGCTTGACCAATAGAGCACGAGGAGACGAGCGAGAGGAGTGGAAATTTGTACATTTTCTTGGCAGGGAAATAAAAGCAGGACAGCTTAATGCATTCTGAATGCTATAGTGTTTCAGTGTGAAATATTCATGTGATTAAATATTTTATTGTGATATGCTGAAGCGGTATAATGAAAAATAAAACTCTATCCACCACCACCAACGTGTGAACTGTGGGGTCTGCCTTTGTTCACATTCATTTTTTAAAATAATTTCCCTCTTTGCTTTCAATTTGAAAGGCTCTTTTTCAATATAATTATGTATCGAGACCAAGATCCAAGGATGTGTTGGGTATATTAATCAACATCTGCTGGAAGACCATAATTAGACAGTGTACTCCAGTTATGCTGAATTCATTATCAGCGTTAGGCAGCTGCTGTATGTTCACTTTATTTTTAGATGAAAAGGTTCATGTTGAAGGACTGCAGCCCTCTCCACTGAGTTTCTGGAAAAAAAAATCTCTTTATATAGGAGAATAGACACAGATGCGAAGGCAAATGAAAGTCAGACAGGAAGTGGTTTATTCCATCCAGAGTCATCACTATCATCATTATCATCATCATCATAATCATCATCCAGCACTGACATCATCATCCATTATCATCGTTATCACCGGCAGAGAAAATGACATTCAAAAATGTAGAAATTCACCATTGTAGTTCTCATTTCTTCGCTGCCGTGTTAATAAAATATAATCTGAGCCATTTTCTACAAAGTTTTACAAGCCGATATATCACCTGAATAAGCCCTTCTGTACATCTGCGTCTTGTCTGAACAGTATAATCTCTTCTCTACAAACATCAGGAGAGACGGGGCCAGCTCAAGCTCCAGACAGCAGGGGGCACTCTAAATCTGCAGACCTCCATACTCACCTGTGTCTGAACTACCTCTACCCTGAGAATACTAAGACAGAGAAAAGGAAAGTGGAGGAGGTGAGAGAACTAAACTGACTGAACGTTTGAATGGTTGCAATCAGGGGAAAAAGCGAGGTAGAGACTACTGAAGCCCAGGTCACACTGCATGGTTTTAACTTCGATGGTCTGAGTGAGAATTGATTTCGAATTTTTTTTTCTTTTTTTGCTGTCAGGGGCATGAGGAGGGGAGGGGGAGAGGATTCAGAATTGGTAAAATGGTTTGATTTTGCTATGAGTTTTTTATAAAATAGCTGTGCGCCTGTACCGATACATACAAGCTTTTAAATTACAAATTAAGCATCATCATATAAAAGTCTTCATCAGCTTTAACTTTTGTAACATTAGCGTTCAAATGTCTTTTTTTTTCATGTAAACATAAACTGTTGAATTTGCACCACAGAGCAAGAAGTTAGAGAATTTCACTCAGAACATTATTATAAAACAGAATGAGATGTGGGTAGAACTAAAAAATTATGAATCAATTGGGCTTAAATACTTTTAATTAATACATTTTCAAGCAACTGCAATGTGGTTTTCCTGTTTTACAGTAGATTACAGTAAATTGTATATCATCGAGAAGTAAAATTATGCCGGATAAAATTATGCTGGACCCATTTTCTGCTGTTTTATAAACCAAATGATTAATCAGAAAAAGATAAAACAGGCAAATTAATCTAGAGCTGCAACTAGTGATTATTTGCATCATTGATGGATATGACAATTATTTTCTCTAATCAATGAGACTTTTGGTCCCCAAAATGTCAGAAAACCATGAAAATAAAGTTGATCACCCAAAACCCAAAGTGATGTCTTCAAATGTTGTCTTATGTCCCAAACAGTCCACAACCCAAAGACATTCAATTTACATAGATGACAAAAGGAAATGGAAATATGCACATTTGAGCAGCTAGAATCAACGAATGTCTTCTTTTTTTAGTGAATTGATTATCAAAATCGTTGGAGATACATTTTTTAAAAGATCAACTTATTGAAAAATGCACTTACTATTGCAGCACTAGATTAATCAGTAAGAAAAGAATAATCATTCATTGCAGTCCAGCAGTGTGAGTTCTCTCTTTGCCTATGTGAGTGTGTTCGTCAGCAGATCTGCACTGAACCTTCCACGTGGTTTTGTCTCCTACTCTGACCCATAGGCTTGAGGTGCAATGAAGAGGATGAGTGTGAGGGCAAGAGGAGGACAGCAAGCAAGGGGAGGGCTAGTGTTTGAGTAAATATAGCTGGGAGTGACTACTATGCCTGAACTAAAGCTAGGACTATGACAGAAGAAAAGGAAAAGTCTTCTGGTGTGCATCTCATGTGCAAATAGCACAAAGGGGGAAAAAAGTCTTTGAACATACAGTATACACACACATACACGCACAGTCTCAAAGCGTTCGTCTCACACGCACCCTGTGTAAATCTTGTGATTGGACGGGACGTGGTGAGGGGCGGGGCCTGAACCGGGAAGCAGGATTGCGGTGCCCGCCCCCCTCGTGTGCTTCCGCAGCACATCAGGCTCCTCTCCTTGAGGGAATAACCAATCTGGCGTCTCCGTTTAGTCCTCCACAGAGCTCCCCACCGGCAGGTTGGGAGAGGTGGTCGTGGCGTCAAACGACAGAGTTCGCCTTCTCAGCTCGACACTGCTGTCTGTCAGCTGGGTCGCCGCGCCGACCAGCTCCTCCTCCGGCGGCGGGCTCATCCTCTCCTTCCTGTTTCTGCCTGAAACGGGGGACACCGATTGGCTGGGGCGCCTCCTGTGCTCCCCGGGGCTCGGGGTAAGGTGTCTGCTTTTGTGTGAGGAGCCGGGGGGAGGTTGGGTGTGTGAGTGTGTTTGAACAGTACTGTTAATGCAGTTGACTTCCTTGTCGGCATCGTCTGACTGGGGGTCCGGTTTGGGGCCGGGGGTGCTGGCTGCTCTGGAGTTTCGGAACGAAGCCTGTAGGACAGATTCAGTGTTCAGACCGGACAGGCCGACCGGCTGCTTCTCGTCATCTGTTACTGACCGCGGGTCGCAGGTGGCCCGCTCAGGTACGTGTTCTTGTCCAATGGTATCGCTGCGGCTCCGGCTGTGGCTCCTGCATGAGATGACCCTCTGGGGGTGTGCGTATTTCAGCGTGTGCACGCTGGATGAGCGCTGGCGTGGCGGCGTGGAGGAGGCGGCGGGGACAGCGAGGCGAGTCTCTGCTAGATCCTCGATCGAGCCGCTCTGATCCAGAGAGTCAGAGTGCACAGCCTCCTGCGGGCAGAAAACACACACACACACGTAAAAACTTCATCACATGGACTAAAACATGCCAGTGAGTCACACTGCTGCACTTTTCCACAAATAGTAAGTCTCGTCTTGTCTCATCTTCTCCTGCTTATCCATTTTTCTTGAGTCGCGGGGGCAGCAGCCTCAGCAGGGAAGCCCAGACTTCCCTCTCCCCGGCTACTTCCTCCAGCTCTTCCGGGGGGACCCCAAGGCGTTCCCGGACCAGCCAAGAGACATAGTCTCTCCAGCGTGTCCTGGGTCTTCCCCGGGGCCACCGCCCGGAGGGACATGCCCGGAACACCTCACCAGGGAGGCATCCAGGAGGCATCCTCACTAGATGCCCGAGCCACCTCAACTGGCTCCTCTCGATGTGGAGGAGCAGCGGTTCTACTCTGAGCTCCTCGCGGATGACCGAGCTTCTCACCCTGTCTCTAAGGGAGAGCCCAGCCACCCTGCGAAGGAAACCCATTTCAGCCGCTTGTATTCGCAATCTCGTTCTTTCGGTCACTACCCAAAACTCGTTACCATAAGTGAGGGTAGGAACATAGATCGACTGGTAAATCAAGAGCTTCGCCTTTCAGCTCAGCTCCTTCTTCACCATGACGGACCGATGCAGGGCCTGTATCACTGCAGATGCCGCACCGATCCGTCAGTCAATCTCCCGCTCCATCCTCCCCTCACTCGTGAACAAGACCCCGAGATACTTGATACTCCACTTGAGGCAGAATCTCATACGGAGTCGACACTCACACGATGGCTGTGAACCGCTCCAGTGAGAGCTGAAGGTCACAGTCCGATGAAGCCAACAGGACCAGATCGTCCGCAAATAGCAGCGACCTAATCCTGAGGCCACCAAACGACAGCCCCTCATCGCCCAGGCTGTGCCTAGAAATCCTGTCCATAAAAGTTATGAACAGAATCGTTGACAAAGGGCAACCCTGACAGTCTAACCCCCACTGGAAACAAGTTTGACTTATTACCGGCAATGCGGACCAAGTTCTGGCACCAAGCGTACAGGGACCGGACAGCCCGTGTCAACGGGTCCGGAACCCCATACTCCCGGAGCACTCCCCACAGGACTGCCTGCTCCAGTCCTGGAATGCCTTCTCCAAGTCCACAAAACACATGTAGACTGGTTGGGCGAACTCCCACGCACGATCCCACAAACAACAGTCAGGACCCACCCCCTACCCACCCTAGAGGCTACCCTCTCGTCCACCGGGGTGAACCCCAATGTACAGGCACCAAGCCGGGGGAAAGCAAGCAGTCCCACCCCAGCTCCGCGCCTCTCACCGGGGGCAACTCCAGAGTGGTAGAGAATCCAACCCCTCTCGAGGAAACTGGTTCCGGAGCCCACACTGTACGTCGAGGCGAGCCCGACTACATCTAGTCGGTACCTCTCAACCTCGCGCACCAGCTCAAGCTCCTTCCCCACCTGAGAGGTGACATTCCACGTCCCCAGAACTAGGCCTGCGCGATGTATTGATTAAATCAAATGTACAGTTCTGGATGATGTATTTTTTATTAAAATAGGTGTTTTAACTATTATTATATTTGTTTACACGCAAGCGTCAAAAGCGGAACTAACCCGCTGCAACGCTCTGCGCCAGCGGTTCCCAAACTTTTTTAACCGCGCACCCCCATCTATATCCCAACCTGGTTGACGATATATAAGCTGTACTTTATATAAACAACTTAAACAACTAAACAACTCCGCAAATCTGCGGAAATGTGAGCGCGACTCCAGTGACTGGACTGACTGCGTGTGTCGCCTGATGCAGGAATAACGACGCACCAAAACAGTGTTAAACCGTCATGTCTAAACAAAGAGATGTTGTATATCCATTAAATATGACAAGTAAAACTTTTATTTAGACTCTTTATTGTGTCGGAAAATCCCACTTTGAAAAAACTTTATTAAAAACACTCCAGGCCGCCATCACGTTTTTTAGCGTGCGCACCGCTCGTGCGCGCACCACACTTTGGGAATCCCTGTTCTACAGGGTTAAGTTAGCGGGGCGCACCTAAACACTGTAGATTCACAAGCATGGCAGCGACCGAGGGAAAAAAAATTAACTTAAAATTTGTTTTGATCCATTTATTCATCATCATCATCTCTTATTTGCTTTTGATTAGGGAAGAGAAAAATCAATTAAAATTGGAAATCGGATTTTTTGTAAAAAAAAAAAAAAAAAAAAGCCGGGGGTCGGACCGCCAGGGTCCCCGCCTCCGACTGCCGCCCAAGTCTCTCTGCATCCTCCCCCTGTGCCCCTGGGTGGTGAGTCCATGGGGAGGAGGGCCCCGTCACCCGGCCGGCCCGTGGGTGGGAGAGCCCCGGTAACCCACACCTGGGCAGGGTTAACATAGTCCCAAATATGTTTCTCTTCATCAGGAGGTTTTGAGCTGCACTTCATCTGGAACTGATTACCATGGGTGACCCTACCAGGGGCATAAGCCCCGGACAACATAGCTCCTGGGATCATTGGAACACCCAAACCTCTCCATCGCGATAAGGTGGCAGCTCCAGGAGAAGTTTGTGAAGAAATGTGCGTGTCCTAACACTTATAATATTAGGTTAGACTTATCTGTTCAAGGAGCTTCACAAGCTCCTTGAGCGACTTTGCAAATTTCTAAAGAACTTCAGTACTTCATGCACAGTTGCATTTGCAACTCTGGAGGCTTTTCTACATAAACTACAGTAACCATCACCTATGGTGTAATTTCAATAGTATTTCGACAAAGGAGGTCTACAGCAGAGGGGAATAAGATAGTAGATATGGATACAATACAATACAATCATTTCCATACAGTAAATTTAGTTTGTTAGCTAACCCTAGAAACTTTAGTCCAGATTTTGTTTTTTGTTTTTTTTTAGAAAGTTATAAATGCAGTTTATCTGTAGACTGTGTTGAAAATTCAGAGTTTGGCATTCATAGTGAACAACAATAAAACACATGGAGTCTACTAATTACATTTTAATACATAACAGAAATTAATGGAAATTAATTTCAGATTGGAACTGCATAATGAATATATATATATATATATATATATATATATATATATATATATATATATATAATTGCACAGAAGAGAGGAGAAAAGGAGAAAAGAAGGGATGAAATGTAAAGAAGAAATAGAAGAAGAAGAAGAAGAAGAAGTAGAGGTGATGATTACACACCTGCCTCCGTAGCTGTCTGCTCGCAGTGCGAAAGGATGCTGGTCTCTTCAGGACTGAATTTTCTGGAACGTAGGAAGGACTCAGCTTGTTTCTGTCTAAACTGTCTTCAGGGCTGAGCCAGTGAGCAGGACATCTGTGTGTGGGACTCAGCCTGAGAGACGGATGTCTATCTATACTGTGGCTGGACATCAGCTTCGGCCTGTCTGAATGAAGACTGTATCCATCCATGCTGTGAACAGAGCTGAGTCTGTTCCTGTTTATCCTGTGAGCTGGACTCAGTTTATATCCATCGATACTATGAGCTGAGTTAAGTCTGTGTCTGTTTATTCTGCGTGGCGGACTGCACCTGTATCCTTCTATGCTATTAGATGGGCTGAACCTGTGTGGAGAGTGTCTGTCTGTGTTCGGAGAGGTGCTGAGGCGGATCATCGGCCTCGTGCTGCGTCCAAACTGGAGCGAAGCGTGGCTGATCGCAGGGAGAGCTCCTGGAACCTGCAGCAGCGAGCTGCCCCCGCTGGAGCCCAGCGACGACATGGAGCCTGCAGGAAGTGGTGTTGCAAAGATCAGCTGTCATGCAAGTGCTGTTCAAACAATCAATCAATCAATCCATCAGTCGATCGATCAGTCAGTTTGTATAGCCCTTTTCATACAGCAAAACAGAACACAAAGTGCCTCACACAATAAAAACAAATAACACCCGCCCCCCCCACACACACTCACAGTAGCAGAGTTATTAATAAGGCACTCAATAACAAAACTCAATAAAAGCAGGAACTGAGGAAACAATCATAAATCTCATCAGTTCGTAGCACGAAAACACCCGAGGCGGGAAAATAACTAGATAAAAACTCAAAGTGAGTCTTACTGAGTCTTATTTACAACATAATTCGCCAATCAATCTTCTCGCCTTAATCATCTCCCTGCTTGCTTACAATCAGAGGTAATTTTGCGTCACACTTTGCCACCCATATAAAAAAAAAAAAAAAAAAACTGCCCGCTCCTTTAACACCTAATGGCAGCACCTTCTGTTCCACATCATATCTTTTTATGGAAGCAATAAGCTTAGCCGCGATTCGGTGGTGAAAGCGAGCTAAAGATTCTTCCTTTTTAAGGAAGGCGGGGGACATTTGCCCAATTACCTGAGTAGCTGTAGCTGGAGTATCCCTCGTGTCCAATGGGGGGATATGGATAAAATCTGAGTGGCTGAACGTGGCTGTCGCTAGGGAGAGACAACATGCGTCCAATGCTCAGCAGGTTGCCATGGGAACACTCATCATCCTCAAACTGCACCTGCCGCAGGAGATAACCGGCGCTGTTATCATTGTTGTCACCTTAAATCGCTTCCATTTCACGCACACACACAAAGACACACACACATACTCCGTCCCTTACCTGGGCAGGTGCCTCTGTGTTTTGACCCATGTCTCCTCCCACAGGCACAGTGCTGAAGCGGCGGTTGGCCTCCTCCCTCTCCCTTATCTCCTCCCTCTCCTTCCTCTCCTCCATCTCCTCCAGCTGCGCCTCCTTGTTGCTGTCCTCCAGGTGCTTCATCAGGACGGCCACGACCACATTGACCAGCACAAACTGAGCCGTCAGGACAAAGGTGACAAAGTAAATGGGCGAGATCAGGGGCAGGTAGGAGAGACAGTGGCGGTCCTGTGGGCGGCACTCGCGCAGCGTGTCCTGGATGACAAGGGGGGGGGAAAGACCACGAAGCGGTGAAGGAAACTGATAAAAGTTAAAGAAAGGGGTTTTGAGGTGAGGTTCAGGTTCTGCTCTGTTCATCTCTTCTCCAACAGGGGGAGATGTTGGTCTGAACATGAAAAGACCTTGAGCCGGTCACTGAGGAATAACACACCCTGAACCCTCTAATGTCACCAGCTCTTATATTCTGTCATAAAAGCTGTGATCTGCTCTCTGCCTAATGCAACGCCTGTCTCATAAAATGATGCTCCGAGCCACACACATATGCACAGACGAAAATATCAACATCCATCTTCTTAAATACTCCCACAGAGTAGAGGAGAGAGAAATAACCTTCATAATCCCATTCCAGTTGTCCCCAGTAGACACCCTGAAGAGTGTGAGGAAAGCCATGCCGAAGTTGTCGAAGGTGGCATGGCGACTAAGACCCTCGCACGGGTTCTCCTCCGAACACTCTGGAAAGAGGAGGAAAAGTGTATCATTGGTGGGGTGGAGGGCATCAACGGGATTGGGGAAAAGGAAGAGAAACAGTGTGCAGATTAGAGCAGCGATTATATATCGGCATAATTATAACACAAGAGAATTTATGCACGTTACATAATCCACGGATAGCTCACCAGCGTCAGCTGTGGCACACAACGTCCAACACGTCGAGTCAAACGCATGCACACATACGTGCACGCGCACTCACTCACACACGCACATTGCATGCACATACACGCACACACACACTAACCCAGTTTTCCAAAGAGCTCAACTCCCAGAGCTGCATAGATGAAGAACAGCAACATGAAGAGCAGACCCAGATTCCCCACCTAGATGGACACATTACACACACACAAACACACACACACACACACACACATATATACAGTGTATGATACACAGAAAAATACATGTACAGTAAACATAGAGAGAGAGAGATGCAAACATGCAAACAGAGGGAACGTGGGTACAGTATAGACAGAGATTGCTAAGCTTCACTGCATCGGTGCTACTACTGCTAGAAACAATGATATCAGAAGTTGAATCATATTTCAGATTTTAGCTTCCATAGCCTGGACCCAGTCCTCATGAATCACAAACGCGCCCATTTATTCTGATTACGAAGGAAGTCACAGGCGCTCGAGTTGCCTTCACTCGTGGTAGGAGGTGTGGATATGCCTGATTAGATGATCTTCAAGTCTACTCCTGAAGTGCAAGAAAAAGAAATTGTTATCGTTCACGGGTGGAAAGAGTTCTCCCTCCTGGTTTGGTTTAGGGCCTCGAGCAGGGACAACGTGACCTGCAGTTGTGAAGATTTTGGTTCCAATTTAGGAGCACATCGTGGACATCATGGCCACAGACCGCAACAAACCGAGAGTCTTGCTGAAATCGGGGAGTATGACACCCACACTGCTCTTCCTGTTATACTTCTATAAATGTCTGTTTGCTCTGCGTACACCTGTTTGTTTTCCTCCCTCCCGCTTTCTCTCATCTTTCATCGGGTCCCCCGAGGGTCCGCCGAGCTGGGTCCCCATCTGCAGGAGATTCTTTCTGGAGAAGCATTCCCTGTTTCCTATGGCATGTCGCCACTCTCTACTCAAATGTATTAAACGTCCCATATTTTAAACTTATCCTGGGTTGATATGTGTTGATATCCCTATTAAGATGTACAGCTCTGGAAAAAAAATAAGACACCACTGCTTTTTTTTCTGAAATCAGTATCTCTAAATGTATTACAGCTAGTCCATTAAAGCCAACACATGCACACCTTATTCTGCTTAAACAGGTACTGATTAGGTGAACACCTGAACCAAGAACAATGCGAAAGATTGGCTCCAGCAGACCTCCACGAACCTAATGAGGAATAAGCGGGTATAAAAGATGAATGAATGAAAGAAATGAATTTGTTCTTGTTTCTTTGAATTGTTTGAGGTCTGAAAACATTGTAATTTTTTGTTATTTTGACCCTTTGTGATTTCCTGCAAATAAATGCTCTAAATGATAATATTTTTTTGGAATTTGGGGGAAGTTTCATTAGTTTATAGACTCAAACAAAAATGCTCATTTTGCCCAAACACATACGTAAGCAGGGCGACACGGTGGCGACAAAAACATGCTGAGGTTAATTGGAGACTCTAAATTGCCCATAGGTGTGAGTGGTGGCAACCATCTGGGGCAAGGGTGTTGAACTGTGGTCCTAGAGGGCCGGTGTGGGTGCAGGCTTTTGTTCCAAGCAGGCAGTAACACCCTGATTCTACTAATGAAGGTCCTTAGCAAGGGCTCTAGTGGTTGATTAATAGAATCAGGTGCACCCACAGCGGCCCTCCAGGACCGGACCCCTGTGACCCTAATGAGGAATAAGCGGGTATAGAAGATGACTGACTGACATACGTAAGCAGTAGTAAAATCAGAAAAACTGATAATTTTATTTATTTATTTATTTTATGGGCTGTATTTGTGGTCACAAGAACCAAAATTCATCTCAGTATAGTTTTACATCTCTCCTCACAAGTTTCTCTCTGGATCTCTAGAACGAATGGGTCATTTTGTGTCTATTTAATATTAACAAGCCTCTGCTCTGATTGTCTGATTTGAATGGTGACTCTAAAATCGTGACATCATTCCTTGGCTCGTTTTAAGGCCGAGCTTCTTAAAACAGGCTGTGTGCATTTCTCTGCGGATGGAAGCGTTTTAAAATGTATCCCAGTTTACAGCGGTGCTCTCCTGTGGCTGTCACGTTCAGACCTGAAATAGGGCCGTCAAAAAAAGCTGGCACGTCTCGCTGGAACACAAAGAAATGTAATCCCCGCATGCCCAATATTGGCACCTGGCAGAAAACCTGTTTCTTTGTAGAATCACGCACATTTTACTGTTGACCTCGCGACAGAGGAGGAAAATAATTGCTGCCGTGATAACTTGACAGTCTAAGAGTTTTACAATCTAGCCTCAAAGGACGATAAATTGCTGCGCAGCGTCTTTGTGTCAAGTCGAGTCAATTTTATTTATATAGCCTGTTTTCATCCATTGTGATCTCAATGCGCTTCACACAAGAAATCTGAACAAAATGAAATATATCATGAATACATAGTTAAATACACACATATATATATATATGAATAAATATATTTATGAAAATAATTCATCCCTTGCCCACACACCTACACAAACACAGAGAGTCAGAGATAGGGAGCGAGATCACTCTGAGATCAGGCATTTTATTCCACAGAGTGGGCCCATAATGACTGAATGCACAGATTTACCTCTGCTCTTCTCCTCACAGACATTCAGTAGCAAGACAGTCTCAGCCCAGCAGGCATGAGGTTATGTGCCATTAACTGGTGATTTATCAGACTCACTGATACATCTAAGAAAAAGTAATTATCCTTCATAGTTAAAGGTCTAATATGTAATGCCATTTAAATATGTAACAAAACTTACAAAAGCTTTGTTAAGATATGTACTTACATTATCCCAAATCGTTTCAACAGTTAAATTTAATCAAGGCATGTTACATGGCCGGCATGGTTGTCTGCCGAAGTTGTCATAAATCAACTATGTATCCAGTTTCAAGCCACATTTTTACAAAATACTTTTTAGATTTTTAAACAATCTTTAACCAGATTTTAGTCATCAGTCCTCTGGATCTTAAGTTAACAGAGTTGAGCTGTTAGCAGCAACTTGGCTCACACAACCGCTCTGACTCTGACGTCCTGTGTCCACCGAACAGCATCAGAGAAACACGCTTAACGTCTGTTTGTTCTGGAAAGAGAGAAGACTGAGAAAAATCTTGGGAAGAACTTCCTGAACAATGAACAATGAAGGAATCGTGATCAGAGAAGTTAGCTACAGAGCAATGATCACACCTCTTTCATGACATCATCAACTCCATGTTTTGTATTTGTTGTAACTGAAGCCACGAGCAACAGAAATTTACATATTGAAGGATTTCACAATCAGTGATGTAAGTAAATCATGTAAGAGAGGCCTAATCAATCACTAAATCAAACAAGCTATCTGCAATTCCTCAGATCTGGACACCAGGCTATCACTTTAAAAAGACATTTTTTATTTAACAGCATCAGTGCTGCCTCTTACCTGAGGCAGCGCTTGCATCACAGTGTCTAGCAGAGCTCTCATGCCTGTAGCCATCTTCAACAGCTTCAGCACTGAAACATTGAAGAGTGTCAGCTCTGGTTAGCCACATATATATATATATATATATATATATATATATATATATATATATATATATATATATATATATATATGATGTTTGTTCATGTTTGTGTGTGTGTGCTCGCGTGTGTGTACCTCGTGTTATCCTCAGGACTCTCATGATGCGTATGATGGTGGGGTTGATGGGGAGGGAAGCATTCAGGTCTATTTCCTCCAGTGTAATTCCCATGATGGACATCAGTACAATAGCGAGGTCCAGCTGGTTCCACCTTGACACACCAGCACACATACGCACACACATAGAGAGACACATACACACACACATGATTCTCTAAGCATGTAGGTGTATGTTTTTGCATTTTGAATATCATGTAATGTGTGAGTACCTTTCTTTAAAAAAGCGGCGCAGGCCAAAAGCGATGAGTTTGAGAATGGCCTCGATGACAAAAACCACAGTGAAGACGTAATTGCAGTACTTGAGTATCTCCACCAGGTACTGCGGAGCACACACACACACACACACACACACACACACACATACTTCATCAACTAGCGCAATGACAAAAAAAGAAAAAAACTACCACCGCATACCACTTCATTACTATGGTTCTAGGACAGGTGGAGTAAGGTGTTGCCATGGTTACCTGAGGCTGGTTGTAGTGCTCCATACTCATGGTAAGGAGGTTTGTGAAGATGATGATGGTGATGAAGAGATCCAGGTAGTGGCTCGTGCACACGGTGTGGATGGATCGACGCAATGGGGAGTAGTCGGCGTAATATGGCTTCTCTTGGGCCCCTGCGTTGTGCGCATGCACGTACACACGTACACACGCACACACACACACACACACACACACACACACACACACACACACACACACACACACACACACACAGTCATTAAAATGCTTCTGAAAGAAAAATATGATATGGGCTATGAGGTCACTCATGAGGTAGGTGCCAAGTGGCGCAATAATGTGTATGTGTGTGTGTACAGACTAAAAGTGCCACCTCAGGAATTCAACCCTATCCATCACGCTCAAGCACACACTGCATGACACCTCAAGGTGTCTTTGGGCAGAAACCCTCGCTGTCTGCTGCCAGACAGTTAACTGACTAAGAGGAAAGCACTACTAGAGATTACACTGCAGAGAGAGAGAAAGGCCAGGACGATTCAGCAGAGAGAGAGAAGAAAGACTGTGCAGCAGCAATACGTGTGTATCTGAGCGTAACATGAACAGAAGTTATTCATGTACTCATACAGTATGTATATGGGGATATGTGTTTGTCACTATTATTTCTACACTATGTATATGATATGCTGGGGTCTATTTCACAATATTTCTGGCATATGCAATATTTTCACAAAATAAATGAAAATATTATATTGCATTGTACTATGTTTTTTTTTTACATCATCTCATATACAATTATGATAATGGTATTATTATATTACTATATAGTTATTTTATTACTCCCTCTATACCTTTTGCTCTGCTCCAAACCGTTCAAGATCAGCAAACGTGGACATCTCATCATCTCATCCAAACATGCACACACACATTATATTCAAGCTAATCCTTCCAATTTATAGGTTATTGCCTTGTTTGTGGTTATTGTTTTACAATTAAAGTCTGCCCTGATGAAAGTTCGAGTTTCTTTTCACTGCTGCGCTTACTGTGCAATGTACCCTGGTGTATGGTAGTATTAAAATAATTATGTGGTTAAAAAAAACATTATGGAGAAGCAGTGTTCAATTTTTAACCGCTTTTTATATCTGAAACAAACTACTAGAAAACTGCTGAAAAACACAGTTCTTTTAAATCAAGGTTGCAGAGAAAATAACTGAAATATAAAGTGTGGGCAGTGGTGGCCTTAGGCTGGGAGTGAGGTCGTCTAAAAAACTCACTGCTGCTCAGTGGCCGGCAGCTTAGACTGCGGTTGTACCGGGCAGCTTCCAGGTGTGAAGGTGTAACTGTGTGAATGTGATCAGGGCCTTCCTGTAAAAGACTGATTTCCACTCAATACACCCTTGAATATATAAGGTTTAAAAACAACAACAACAACAATAATTTAAATAGTTTTTAGTCCTTCACTCATGATAATATCTAGACTAGTTGGCTAAATAGATAAATAGATAAACAATATTTCAATATTAAATTTGGGATATCATCCCAAGTCTAGTTTGTAAGTACGCAAGTGTTGTGTACTAGTCTATAGCATTTTTTTGTGGCTATAAATAGGATCCTTAGTTTAAATTAAGGAAATCTTATTGCTACAGTATACAATATTTTAAACAATCATCTCTTTTATCAAAATGACTATTGCTGACTTCCATTGGGAATCTTTCCCAGACAAAACAAGATGGCAGCAGTCAATCAACGTTAGTATTAAGTGTGCTGTTTTAACTAATTATCATTGTTATTACTAACTATTATCTAATTATCTCTTACCTATTGCCTTATCTAACCATTCAAACTGCAGTGAGGCAAAATATTACATACTTCATTTACCAACTTTATTTTATAGTGTACAGGGCTATCAAAACAATCCTTGATTTCTTTTCAGCACTTTAGACCCACAAAGAGCCATAACTCTATTGATCCATGTATTCCTATAACTCTCAGTAGCAACAACTCTATGAGATTCTCCAATGATAAAATACTATTAGAGACAGAATTCATCACCTCTTGCCCTCAACTGGCACTGATTTACCTTCAAACACAGGAACCTTAAAGACAGACGAAGAAGCTGATATAGAATCCTTTTCTCCAATCGACCTTCCTGAACTAACTTTAATGATTTCTTCATCCAAAACATCAATCTGTCTCTTGGATCCTATACCAACTGAACTACTTAAGGAAGTTTTCATGTAATTGGCATTTCCTTGCTGGGTATGTCCGATATGTCCTTATCCAGTTATGTACCAGTCGTTCAAAGTAGCTGTAATTAAACCTCTTGATTCTGGTATTTTAGCCAACTACAGATCTATATCTAACCTTTCCTTTAAATCTAAGATCTTGGAGAAATAAGTTGCTGAATAGTTGTGTGACTTTCTTCATATATATTTTTATATTATATGAGGATTTCCACTCAAGAGTCAGTGCACTCAATGCATCAGACAAAGAACATTTTTTCATTCTTCATTCTTGTTCTGTTAAACCTCAGTTCTGTGTTTGGCACCATTGACCTATTAGATCTTATTACAGAGATTAGAGCATCTTATCAGTATGAAAGGGACCATAAGCTGGTTTAGGTCCTTTCTAGTTTGTTTAAGTTAATGATGAATCTGCATAAAAGCATCAAAGTTCAACAGAGTTCCACAAGGTTCTGTACTTGGATCAGTACTATTTACTTTATATGATCTTCCTTGAGGTAATATTCTTAGGCAACACTCCATTAATTTACAGTTATTCTCATTCACTGTATATATTATACATTTGTATAATTATGCTAACCTGTTTAAGTGCTGCATTCTGTAATTTGGGTTCTACTGTGAACAAAACATCTATTGCAAGTCTGTCCTGGAAGAGGGATCCCTCCTCTGTTGCTCTTCCTGTGGTTTCTTGAATTCTTTTTTTCCTCATTGAAGTTTTACTTTAGGAAGTTTTTCAGGCAGGATGGTGTGCATGTACACTACAGACTTTTGACAACTTTAAGTCTAGGTGGTGTTACAAGCAAGCAATCTTTTCTGGTTGAGTACATCTAAAGAGAGTGGTATACTTTCCATGCACATCCACAAGTGTATGAGGGTCCACATGACATAAATTGCACCATCAGAAGACTCAGATGGACCTCAGTGTACCTCCATGTATTGCAATAGTGACTTGTCTGCAGTCACCGCCAACTGCTGACCTACTGTGCATGTGTTTTTACATCAGAAATTAGTAAAATAGAACTACTGTTCATCCATGGTCTCTGCAGCTGTTAATATATCTTCAGCTTAACAAGGTGTATTAGCCAATTGGATATTGTTTATGGATACTCTTGCTCTATAACCTTGCTAGAATCCTGTCTTGCATGAACTCATTATCACAAGATGACATATCGCTCAGCCAATGATAGATGGTGATAGACAGATGTTTCATCCAATCACCTGCCAGGTATTTTTTTTAAATGCCTGTCCTTTTTGCAAACAGTTTACACGGAAGACTACCCAGAAGGTTATGTGTAACAAACCATCTGGCCGTGTCAGGTTACTTTTTCTGAGGCTTCTGTACAATCTGTGCAAACCCTTTAGCTGTTGGCACAGGACATGAATTTATCATGAAATTTACCCAGAGATTTATCCTGCCTTCAAAGTCTTTTGGCTTTACATAATCCATTTGCATTGAATGAGAAACTTGGCTCAGATTTAGCATAGGAAATGGAAGAAATCATCACGTAATGTTATTAATCTGAGATGATTGATTGCTCACATATATCTAGTAACATGCAACCTAACCTTGACCCCAAGTTGCAGTGTATTCAGATGCCATCTGTTTTTAAATGTCTTATCTGGTCTAAATATTGTTCATCTGAATGTGCCGTCTTCACATCTACACCTGAACTCCGCCCATACATCCTCTCCTCCTGTCATCCGTGGGACTATAACCTGTGACCTATGACCTGTGGCATCGCCAGGTAAATAAAAGGCCATCTGATTCTTTGCTGTAACCTTCTTCTCATCTCGCCAGCTGCTCACCCTGCAGCGGGGTTGTTGCAGGGGCTGCACCTCCCCCTCTCTTCCCGGTCACCGCTCTTTATTGCAGCAGCTGCACTGCAGCGATGTGCTGTCAGTGTGGCCTGCTCACCAAAGCAGACGCACCGGATTCTTTTCTTCAGAGCAGCAATGCCGGAGCCTGCCTAATGGCTCCTACAGACTTTGAGATTTTAGCAAAGCTTTAGCTTATTATAAGTTTATTGCAAGCCACACATGCAACATACATCAAGTTTGATGTATGCAGGCTGTAGGGCAACACCTGAATTGCAGGGTATGATGCATGTCAATGAAACGTGAGTGCCAATAAAGTTCTTTTTAGAGGGAAAGTCTCGCCTGCATATTTGCTTTGATTTTTGGGTCTCACTGCACTCCTCGTGTGAACAGACAGGCAAACACTTTGCAAGTAGCAAGTAAAAAAAAAAAAAATCAACATAAGTCAACTCTGCAGTTTGCAGCGTGTGGCGTGCACATAAGATGAGCAAAACCACGTCAGTTCCTTGGGATTTCGCCATTACTCCGCCTGTCAGACTGCCTTCATTTCCCTATGTGCCCCCGCGCCTCTCATTGAGAATGATTTAACTCAGTGTGCCAATTGCCCCCCATTTGAACAGACAATTCTGTTGGTTGATCAGTATACATGGGTCGTAGCAGCTGTCACATTGTGAGATGATTATTTGAAATTTCTGACAGTCAGAAATTTTCCCAGGCTATGTTTGGTCTCAAGACCATGACACTGTCAACTGTGGACCTCTCTCACTGTGCAACATAGAATCACAGCCAAAACCAAAAATATGACCATCTTTTGTCTGGAACAGCCCAAAATCGAGTTCATTTACCATGAGTACAGCTAACCTCAGTCAGTCAGTCATCAGTCATTTTCTATACCTGCTTATTCCTCATTAGGGTCGCAGGGGTCTGCTGGAGCCTATCCCAGCACATTACGGCAAGAGGCAGGGATACACCCCAGATGGTTGCCAGCCAATCGTGGGGCACACACACCATTCACTCACACACTCACACCTACGGGCAATTTAGAGTTGCCAATTAACCTCAGCATGTTTTTGGACTGTGGGAGGAAGCCGGAGTACCCGGTGAAAACCCACGCAGACACGGGGAGAACATGCAAATTCCACACAGAAAGGTCCCAGACCCAGGACCAAGGAGGTCTTGAACCTGCGACCTTCTTGCTGTGAGGCAACAGTGCTACAGCTAACCTCCTGAGATGCAAATTTTATTTTCACAAGAAGTTATGTCTTTTCCACACCAACAACCAAATAAAAATCTAAGAATGCAAAATATCCATTTACTACTTTTCACTTACAAATCTTTCACACTAAGAGCATCACAAATTATCACGCTCCATGTATTCCACTGAAAACCACTGATTTATTGTTGTCATTGACTCTACGTGCAACAGCTGCTAATTATCTCAAAATATGATATGAGAGACAAGAAGAAAATGTGTGTGTGTGTGTGTGTGTGTGTGTGTGTGTGTGTGTGTGTGTGTGTGCGTGTATGTGTGTGTGTGTGTGTGTGTGTTTGAATGAATTAGCATAACTGTAGAATAATCAAAAAGTTATGACCTGTAGTGATAAAAAGCATTTTTAACATAATAAACCCAACTCTAGGTACTGGAGACTCATTATCATTATTATTAATATACATTTGCATTTAGAGAACAAGAAGGCTACTTGGACACACACACACCTTTGCCACTGGTTAGTCTTGATCACCAATGCAACGCAGATTCAACCACTAATAGCCACTAAAACGCACATTCACCCTACCACCAAGTTTCACAGTGATAGGAGGGTAAAGGACAGTATGAGAAATACGACATGGTTGGGATGACAGCGTTGGTTTGCTTATCAATATCCGAAAACCGCAGAAATTGAACTAGCTGCAAAAAGATAAATCTGCACGGTGAGATTGATGTGAGATAAATTTTTGCATAACAAAACAAAAATTCTAACTATGTAAAGAGAACAAATGGTGTAGCCTTGTTCTGACCTGCATGGTAGGATCACTCACTACACAGCGAGGACTGCCAGCTGCATCAGAAACACAACTCCTCAAACTTAAGGAAATCGCCAGTTCAACAAATCGTATCGGTAATATAACAGGGCTTATAGCATAGAATTAGCATGAAACACATTTAAGCATAAGACTGTTTAACTTCCGTCAATATATACTGTTATGTATTGATTTGTTTGAATGTTATTTATTGAGCTTTATTGTTGCGTTGTCTGTTCATAATCAGCATATTGGATAGTAACAACGCTAGGTTGTGCCAGTTTCCCTGAGTGGCCCTTACAGTATTACAGGGAAAATTCCACTGCAGCCCAAAAAGTGTCTTCCTCATACACTGTCATTGTAAAAGAGACAACTGTAAAACTGTTGACAGGATCACAAACAGCAAATAAGGTCAATTATGACTCTTATTTCACTAAAGAAGTGCCGTATATTGAGCTCTTATCATACAGAGTTTCAACACTTTCATTCTTTAACAGAAACAATATATACTTTTGCTCCTATTTTTAAATGCTGTAATGCATGTATGTTAGTTGTCAATAAAAGAAGGCCTCTATTAAATTATAATAAGAATATGAATTATAATAACATATTTGATTTATATAGTATTTTTCTATGTACAAAAAGAAGCTTATTTACATTTGAAAGGGAATTTCATACTTCAAAGAAGTGAGCTGCTTCAACAAAAATAGACCTGACACATAAAGATATTGAAGTGGCAGAAAGAGCCTAACATGAGCTGAAAACGTGCAAATACCTGCAGCCCTGTTGTATAAACTCTTCCCAGCAGAATGGAGGGTGTTATAGCAGCATTTTAAAATTACAAAGTGTAGTTTCTGGCCTGGCATGCCAGCTGTCTATTTACACATATGTGACTACCTTTGCTGCCGGCATAATGGCGGAACAACTCTGTCTCTCCATTCTGTGTGTGTACATATTTCACAGACTAATGGAGGGGAAATAAAGGTGCAACACTCCTGCTTTGAACAAGCTGTTCAAAAGGGGCTAATGTCTAACTCTCCCTCCCTCCTGCCCTCTTACTCCTCCTCCTCTTCTCCAATCGTTTTTGTCGTTTCTCCTCCCTCAGCCGCGCCTCCTCCTCCTCCTGCTGCTGGCGACACTTGTGAAAGTTTTCCACCACCACGCCCACAAACATGTTGAGCACAAAGAAGCTGACGATGAGGAGGAAAGAGATGAAGAACAGCAGCATCCAAGGGTTGTTGTTTCTTATTGGCTGCAGTTGGAGACAGAGAGAGAAATTTGAAGAGGAGGAGGATCAGGAAGAGGACGAGGAGCAGGGGAGGTAGCATGGGGACAAAAAAAAGAGGAGGACCAAAGAGTGAGTGTGAGGAGGAGTGGAGAGAAAGAAAAAGCAGAGAGCATAAACAGGAAGACAATGTAAGTCCTGAGACAGCAGTGAAACTGACAGCACTGTCAACTCACATCTATGTATCATCTGCCTTTTCTCTTTCCTTACACCTCCCTTCTCTTCTTGAAACTTCTTAATACAAAATCAAATGATGACCAAGAATGACACAATAATCCTGTGAAATTAACTATACTGTGCACCTAAACAGTTTCTAAGTCTCTCTGGTATTTATTCTTTACTTCACATAGCCTCCTGTTCTGTGTCTGTGTGTCTGTGCGTGCATGTGAATATGACAGTAACTTTATTCGCTGCTAAGATATAAAAAATTGAAATTTACATATGTGTGAGTGAAAGTAATATTTGTGATTAGGAATTGTGGGCTCCAGATATGGGCAAATATAAGTGGACCCTTTAAAGGAGAAAAACAAGATTGTGTGCGTGCGTGTGTGTGTGTGCATGCATGTGTGTGTGTGTATCTGTCTGTCTCGTCACCTGCTGGTCCACCCCGGCAGCATCCAGGCCGTCATACATGATGCTGACCCAACCGTCTTTACATGACAGCACAAACAGTGACATCAGCGCCTGAAAGAGTGACACTCATACAAATGAGTTTGCAAGAGCAGGTGTCAGTACAAGATTTGTGTGTGTGTGTCTGTGTGTGCATGTTACAAACCTGCCCCAGGTTGTCAAAGTTGTATTTCCGTCTAACCCAGCGGTGTCCTGCATCCAGACACTGACTTTTATTAGTGATGTTGCTCACATTGAGAACGTCACAGTAGAAGAACTTCCCTTTAAACAGCTGCAGACAAACACACACATGCAACATGTGACAGCACTGTACTGTAACTAAATGATAAAGAAAACAAAATCTGTTGGAGCGGAGATCAGATTGACGTATCTGGTATTGCTGTACAGTAAATTTGTCAGCAAGAGCCTACAGGCCTACTGCATGTTACAGCTCAGTTATCCAAGCACCATCTGGTCCAGTCCGCCTTAAATTCATTACAAGCACAGAAACACTCCAGCAGGAAGTGCTCTCATTAGACACTAATCCAGTGGTGTGTTTCCGAGAAATATATGCCTGTGTGATAGTATTAGCTTCTCTATTTGTCAAGTATATTTTTTTATGAATGCAACAGATCTGAGTGATTGCAGAAATATTCGCAAAAATATTCTTACTAGCACACGGAGAAGGAGAGCTGATAAAAATGCCATCAGAAAGAGATAAAAATGGTGCCCAACATTTGTTGGCATGTGCTCCCTTAAGATCCAATGTTTTATGGATCCTACTTTTGATATCCTCAACAACTGGAACAAGGACATTTTTACTTTGTTTGAATATAGAAAAAATGGATGACCTTTAAAGAAAATATAAACATATAACATACATGAATTGATTAAAAAAAAGAAAAGATTAGATATACGTTACATTTTCAGCAGAAACACACCCTGTTTGAACCTCTTCAACTACTTCCAGGGACTACTTAGTCAGCACCTCATTTACATTTTCTACCAATTCTTTTCTTCACATTTTATTACCTGAAGCATTTTCTGAGCTGTGGCTCATTTATTTTAAACAGTGATTAGTTTCTTCTTGGGGCAGAAAAAAAAACATGCTTTTGGATGGCAACATACATAATGTTTGAATAGTCTGCTCCCTAATTCATTATTTTTAATCAAAACTGTTGATTGAGCACTAAAAATAATGAGTCTTCTTATCAGTGGATGAACTGCTGAACTATGAACTGTGACTAGACAATGTTTACCTGGACTCCCAGAATTCCAAATACAATGAAAAAAGCACAGCAGATGAGGACGATATTCCCAATTGGTCTGAGAGATGTGATTAAAGTCTCTACAACCAGTTTCAGACCTGGAGCACGACTTATCACCCTGCAACACACACACACACGTACACACAGTTACGCACCAGATAATGTCAATGGAGTTGTCACAAGGGAAATTTTCATGTGCACTCACCGTAGTGGCCGCAGTGTGCGGAGCAGACGAAGCACACGGAGTATGCCTAAAATACGGTTACCACCTGCTGACGCGATGGAGACCAGGATGTCCACCAGTGACACGAACACCAACAATCCGTCTAAGACATTCCAACTGCTATGGAGATACACATTGTTTCCAAAGTACAAGCCCATAGCTGCCACCTGGACACACATGCAGAGACACTCAGATCCAGCTAAGTCACTGAAATAAAATATTTAGAAAACGAGACTCAAAGTGGTTCAGGAAAACATAGGATGTGGAAAATTAGTGACTGAAGGGCTTATTTAGAAACATGTAATGGTTACCTTGATCATCATTTCACCCACGAAGATCACAGTAAAAATGTAATTAGACACACTGAGGAACACCCGCTCCTGTCACACACAGAATGCACAGACACACAAATGTCTTATTGCACATAAACATCTATTGTGGCCCAGTAGCTTTAGCTTTGAGTCTGAAGAGACTGCAGTGTGTTCTATAATGAGCTGAAAAAAAAACATCTATTAAGATTGTAGCAGAAACATAAAAACATACTGAGAACAGAACATGCTCTTGTAATGACTTCCAAACCACGCACAACAGATACAAGCAAATAAGCTTTACTGTACTCAACAGCTTGTGTTGTCCATGTGGGTGTGAATATTGTCCTTCTATCTCTGTGAGGACTAATATTGGGTTCTACAACACAAGTGAGGACATATTGGTCAATCGTCACTACATAAAAGGGCTGTTTGAAGGTTAAGACTGGTGGATTTGAGTTATATTAGGTTATAGTGGTCAAGGTTGGGATTAAGTGTTAAAGCATTATGCAAATGATGGTCCTCACAAGTATAGAGTAAAAGCATGTGTGCATGTGTTTGCATGTGTGTGTGTTTGTGTGTGTGTGTGTGCTACCATGCTGTTGGGCTGTATGTCGGGTCTCTCCAGTGCAATGGTGATACAATTAAGGAAGATGAAGAGGAGGATGACATGATCAAACATCTTGTGACCTATGACCCTCTGACACCACATCCTGAACCTGAAAAAAAGGGGAAAAAAACAAGTGTCAAAGTGTTTTTCCTTCATGTAATTGATAAAAGTGAAAAATGTATTACTGTAAACACGAAGCATTAACTGTGACCTTCACACAGACACTGAATGTTCACACATGCTGTGGATGATAAGCCACCTACGTCACTCAGGGGAGTATCAGCAGCTGAGTGTGTGTGTGTATATGTGTGTGTTGTGTGTATTTACGGGTTGTGTGGAGCGAAAAGATAGAGGGACCACTCTTCATGTTCCAGGCACCACTGAGGCTCATATGGCTCCAGAATCTTCTTCAGCTTCTTACATAAACTCTGGAAGAAACACATGCACATACACACACATTTCCACACAACAATATCAGCACACCGCTTCAATACACACAATGGCACACAATTACATCTGTTTATGATTATGTTTTTGGATATAAAAGATTATTTTTATTTGATGGAAAACAATGAATTTTTAATTAATATTTTCTTGCTTCATCAAGCGTACATGCAAATCCCAATGATGCAAAGGTTTCTCTCAAACAATGCACTTCATCCTGCTCATAATTTGATTTCAGTTAATTAAATATTTCCAAAGCTACATAAGTGTCTAAGGTCACTATGAAGAATGACATTTATGACTTCTCAAGGTAATTAGCAGCAGTTTTTGAACAAGTCTAAACAACCACTTCATACCTCCTCAACATCTTCCTCTTCATGATCATTTTGGTAGTGTGTAGTGAGGGGAGCGTCATCGTAGCAGTGGTCAGGGAGGTGAAAGGTAGTGCCATTGCAGTCAGGCGGGTGGAGCATGGGCACCTGCAGGTATTCCGGCTGGTCCACAGACTGCTCTCTGCTGCTGACGGAGTTTGTGTGCGTGTCGGACAGCAGGGACTCCATCTCCCCCGACTGGCTCTTTCTGTGCAGGCTGATGCTGGTCCAGCTGGAGCGACGGCTCTCCGACCCGCTGTCCCATGGAGACTGTTGAGACAACAGCCGGGGAACAGTAACACTTGGAGTTGGATTTCTGACAGATTTTTCGAGAATAGATAAAAGGTTATACCCTTCAAAAAGGGTGGTCCTAACTGTGCCTAACCCTAACTGTGTCAGGAGCGGGTGCTGTTGTATTTGCATCTTGTTCTCTACCGCCATTTACACACGCATGTTGGTTACTCTGATACACGTTGCTTTCTTCTGCAGAGGACAGTAATGCAAATGTGTGCTGCATGAGAGAGGTATTAAACATTTTTTTTGACCTGAACTGAAACAGACCGGTACAAAACTTGCAAACTCATTGTGCATTAATTAATTACAAAAAAAGCCCAATCCAAAAGGGACCTGAGGAGAGTCAGACAGGCTGAAACAGATCTGATCCAAAACAAGGCTTTAAAGACCATGGTGAAGGATTTAGTGGCATCTAGGGTAAGGTTGCAGTTTGCCACTACTGATAACTCCTCCCCACACCCTCCCCTTTTAAACATTTAGGAGAAATTATGGCATAGCTGCTGAAATAGGGGGGGACAATGAAAATGTTTGTCCTTTCACTTTCATGTGTTATTGCAATGTACTGTAATCATAATAGCAATAATGTCTAACCCTTTCATAATAAACTATGAAATAAAAAGTAAGTAATAAAAAGTAAGCCAAATAAAAAGTAATTTAATTAAAAGGAGGAACATTTAACAATGCAAGTACAACAGATTGTACTACTACATATTATTTTCATGTATGTGCAGCAACAAAACATGCACAAGGGATGTATAAAGCAGAATCTAGATCATCAGGTGTGGTCATTTTTAGCCAGTCACATCAATCATAGCTCTGAAACAGCTGTACCAGTCTAACGTGATAACAATTACTCAACAAAGGGAAAGCTTTTATTTCTGCTTCATTTGCCACCAAAATACCACATGAACCCAAAAAGTGAGTTTCAAGGTCAGGAAAGTACCAGTCAGCGACTGTCTGTTCCTTGCAACTCAACAAAAATACAACCCTAAACCTCGCTCTGCTGCCGCGCTGCTGTCTATGTTAATAAGTATATTGGATAGAAAAATTCTGAATGAAAGCTGAATAAGGTTGCTGACCTTTACCTCATCCAAACCTGGATAGCCCCACCCCCACTTAAAAACTCACTGACCCATGGTGACTGTGAAACTCTCTTGCAAGATATGATAGTTAGAATATTTGCAGGATAACTGTACAGGGTGTGGTCAATGATGCTCATAATATATGATAATTTGATCATTTGGTGACACTTTACACAATAAAGATATTAATACCGGATCCTATGTTTTGTGTTTAAACGTCTCTTCTCAGGTGACGTTTAATTGTTCACTTTGTTATGCCTCATGTAGGACCATTCTCCTCAAAATGTGATAATTATAAGCCTCTGGTATAACACTATAAACATTTCTCATCTAGCAGCACTAGGGAGAGAGAACATCAACACTATGGCACGATGCACAACTACTTAACATACACCAATTCAGGGCGCTTTCACACCACTAGTTTGATTATTTAGTCCACACCAGGAAATACATTTTTTACTATGCATGTAGCATATAGACTCCAGCGTGGTCTGCTTTCTCACTTGCAAACAAACCAAAATTGGTCCGATTGATGTTTCATCAATGCTTATTTTCAAACAAACAGGAAATTAAATAATTAGTACCCCCCCCCCCCCCCCCCCCCCCCCCCCCCCACACCAACATTTGATTTTTTTTACCAAATAAAACAGTTGTGACCAACAGAGACTAACAACTGCAACTTTTATCTGGAAAACAACTACAGATTTTTATAATAATATGTAAAGCAGATCTTGGTCTGGATTTTAATGTCTTTAGGGGCATCTGTAATTCAGTTTTATT
This sequence comes from Lepturacanthus savala, assembly GCA_030544235.1. Taxonomy (NCBI): domain Eukaryota; kingdom Metazoa; phylum Chordata; class Actinopteri; order Scombriformes; family Trichiuridae; genus Lepturacanthus; species Lepturacanthus savala. Next base: position 32,903,705 of record CM060466.1, read on the forward strand.
GCTGATAGCATGTCTTTAACTATAGACTGTAAAATAATAGGCTTTAACGTTTACTGACGATGTAAAAGCACGTGTCTAAGGCTCACCGGTGACCTCTGCTCAAGGCTGTTGAAGTCCATGGAAGCACCACTCGCCCGGCAGGATTGGCTGGAGTTTATGGAGGGTGTGGCTGCAGTGTGCGTGATGACCGGCAGAGGAGGAGGAGGAGGAGGAGGCATGGAGGATTTTGGGTTTAGGGGACCGTTGGGGTTCAGCATCATGGCCTGGATTTTAAGCTCTGTGGACACACACACAAGCACATCTCTGTTAAGAAGGTAGTGGATACATTTGTACTAGTATGTACAGTTCCAAGATGTTGTACCCGCAGCGTACAGCTCCTGCAACTTCTCCTCCTCCTCATAGGAAAGCGATTGTCCCTCCTCATCGGTCTCAGACCTGTTGGCATCTCCCTAAACAGCAAATGCACAGAACGTAACCTTTCTCTCAAGTGTCTGTTTACTGTTGTAAAAGTGAGAAGTGTGAGCAAGTGGAGAGGTAAGGACTTAGGGACAAACAGAGAGAGGCAGACGGAAGGGATCTCCAGTGTTCTGTAGTTGAGTTATGTGCATGGCTTTGGCAGCGGTGTCCTGTAGTCATGCCAGTAAAGCTTTACTGAATTTAATTAAAATTCACGCCAGAAAGATGGAAGCAGGCGGCTTTGGCAAAGGGTATCTGTATGTGTGTGTGTATGTATGTGTGTGTGTGTGTGTGTGTGTGTGTGTGTGTGTGTGTGTGTGTGAGAGAGAGAGAGAGAGAGAGAGAGAGAGAGAACAAGTGAGCAAGTACTCTCTGATGCCAGAGATAAAAGATGAAAACTAAACAACAAAAGCTTGATATCAAACACATCCCTGCCCTGGAGAGTATTGTGTGTGCATGTGTGGAAGAAAGATAGAGAGAAAAGGGGATAGAAAAGGATAGATAGTGGACACAACGAGAAAGAAAGAGAAAAAAAAAAAGAATGACGATAAAGAGACAGAGAGAGACAGAGCGGCAGGGGCCAAGCAGGATTGTGGAGATTAGTCTGTTGTAGGCAGCTTTGGTACATTAACACAACAGAGCTGAATTAGTCCCTCTGCTTCATTCTCTAAGTACCTCAAATAAAACCAGATCATTGCTCTTACTTCAGCTTGAAAACCCTCGACCAAAATGGCTACGAGCAAGTTGAAGAGGACGTAGTTGCCAAAGGTCATGAGGGCTACGAAATAGAGGGCGGCCAACGGTGACGTGGAGGCCATCCCGTTATAGAGCACGGCGTTCCAGTCCTCCTGCGTTAAGATCTGTGGACGGGAGGAGAGGCAAGGAGTAAAGTCAAACTTTACTTAAAAAGCACATTTAAAAGCAATCACGGTTGACCAAAGTGTGTGTGCAAAACAACAAGGATGGCATGTCACAGGAGTAAAAGAAACATACAGGGTAAAACAGAGATTTATCAAAATGCTGAGTTCATCAGGAAATGAAGCCTAACAAGAAGAGATGAGGCATCAGCAGAGACTTAAAGACCTCTAAGATCTAATATGCAACGGTAAGCTATTCCACTGATTAAGGGCCTCAAAGGCTCGGTCACCTCTGCTTTTGAGCCTCGATTTAGGTCCATGTAGGAGCATCTGATTACTTGACCTAAGTGGTCTGGCTTGAGTGTGAACATGGAGGAGTTCAGCTGGTCATAGAGGTGCCAGTCCTGACTGACATGTATTTCTTTTTCTGTCCTCTTCCAGTTATCATCTCACGACCCCTCAGAACCACAGGATTTTACTAGCTACCTGTATAAAATGTAGATGAATCAACCTCAGCTACAGCCATAACAACACATTATATGAGTCACATCTCAATTTTATACTGAATGAGTACTGTCACTTTAGCAAATTTAACTTATTATACTTGCATTTTTTGTTAGGTAGAATATTTCATGCTAGACTTTTACACAATGCTGCGTTTGTATTTTTACTTAAAGGATCTGAATCCTTCTTTCACCAGACCTCATTGTCATTTGAACACTGATGACGCCCCATCAGTGTTAAATGAGCGTGTTTCATCACACTTCCTGCCCCACTGCCTGTGAAGCATAGCTCACCTCCTGGGAGAGGTTTAGTATTTTGTTGTAGTGAGCACTCCCAAATTAGAGCAAATGAAATAATGGCGAAGATCGTCAGGGCCACTGCCAATGACAGCAGCAGCTGCTGTTTGAATCTCATCCCGATTCAATTTAAAATGCATCAGGTGTGACTGAGTACATTTCGGTGTGTTTGTCTAACCTGGAACACGGTGACAGTTGCCCAGAGCAGTGAGTCAAAGTTTTTTCTGTCAGGTAAAGTGTCTCCGCTGTCTTGCCGCAGACCAAATTTGCAGCCGAACAGATGCATCCCCAAGATACTGCAAAACAAACACACACACACCAACAGAAGGAAATAATGAGGGAACACATTACATTAAAAACATGGATAAAGTGCAACAAGAGGCAGTAATTGTATAAATAATGACGATACATGCCCTGTATAGGTGCGGAGCCATGATTACGATGAGTATAATTAAAGCAGAGAAAAGGCTGATAAAACATTTACGCTTGTGCGCCTCCCCCTGCAGCATTGCCTTATTATACACTGTTTATACACTGTACCTGAATATGAATATGAACAGCATCAGCAACATGCAGAAAGTGGCCACGTTGTCCATGGTCTTCATCAGCACCACCAGCTGCCTCCTCAGGGCAGGAAGGAACCGCACCAGCTTCAAAACTCTCAGCAGGCGAAAGGTACGCAGCACTGACAAGCCTCCCTCTGCCTCTCCCACGATCTCCCACACACTAAAACACCAAGATGACAAGCAGATTATGGCCACAAAGTGAAATTCCCATTAAAGAAACCAAGGGATCAATAGCTATTCAACCCCAGTTGTAACTCTTTTGAAGTCAGAATTAGTATCACTCCGGGAAAAAAGGAGGAAGTGTTAAATTGTTGTTCTTTTGACATGTGGCAACTGCAAAAAAAAAGTAATAGAAAAAAAGTAATAGGCCATTGCTGTTTACAGCTCAGCAGGCAATAAAGAAGGTGAGAGCTGTGTGGACGGACGGAGTAAACACGCTCAGAATTCAAGCACGGATACATAATTCAGTTCGTAGTACTACATAATGAAGCGAATACAGGCCCTGTAGGCATTTGCCACTGCCAAAAGACAGCATCACTGTGAGTTCTTTGGGAGGCTTGGATGAAACTGCAGTGATCATGGATTTTCTGATGTCAAGTGGAATATGTAATGACAGAATTTCCATTTTGAGGTAAACAGGCAGACAAATCCCCTCGGTGCCCCACCTGATGATGACAATGACGCTGTCGAAGCCGTTGTAGGGGTTCTTGATGTAGCCAAAGATCCCCAAAGCCAGGACCTTCAGCAGCATCTCAAGACTGAAGAGACTAGTGAACACCATGTTACTGATCTCCAAAATATCTGTCAGCTCCTGCGGCTGTAGGGATGCAATGCAGTGAGGAGAGAGGCCGAGAAAGAGAGGTTGACGTACAGAGATGGACAGGCACAGAGAAAAGTGAAGTAAACAGAGACAGACAGACTGTCATTGCGGAGTGCAGTAGAGTCAACATGTTAGGAATTTATAAAACGCTTAGTCAAAGCTACAGTGTGGCTCTACGTGGGGGAGAGAGGAGAGAGGAGCTGCCCCAGGACATGAATACAGGTGAATTTTTACCCAAAATCCAAATTCGTATAATGAATAAGTGCACTTTTATTATTCCTAATATACATATGACTTGAAGGTACCATGTTAAAGATTTAATTTGTCTGAATAATGTCAGATGAATTAAATCTGACAGTAAAGAATGCTCTTCTCATGTTCTATTCTGAGCAAAGCTAAATTTGCATTTGTTTTTTTCAGAACAGTGTCTTAAAAATTCTACATGTTATTTAAAAAAAATCACCTTGTTTTTGTTTCACCATTATAATTCTTATTAAAGAAATTACTCCTCATTTAAATTAGGCTATAGAGGAGCGAGGGGCAGAAATGTTTTCTAAATCTGAAGGTGATTATGACAGAAAAAGTCTGAGGCCCCGCTGCTCTCAAATGCATCAAAATCAAAACGGTGCTCTGAGATCTCTGGTGCCCAAAAGCAGCCTGAGGCGAAATTCTGACAGTGGCAGACATTTAAGACCAAATTCTTACAACATGACTGCTGCCATGACACATATCCACAAACAAAACAATATGAACAACATGCAGTGACAGAATATACTGTCTGGTGTGACGTTTCCTCGGTCCAGATTTTAATGGGGAAACATGCTTGTTCTCCTTATTTTCCCTAAAGAAAATACTTGTGCAGCATTTTCAAAACATATGAGCAGCACTAACGAGTGACACAAGGTGAAGACGTTTTTTACACATTGCACATTGGATTCACCATGTAACGCACAATCTGACAATCTGAAATAGATTTGATTATTCATACAGTTTGACCAGTTGTGATCAAGACTTTTTTATAGCTATTTTTTAATATTACATACAACATATTTTAATAACAAATAGTGTAACCAAAACATTCTAGTGTAATTGAGATGTTTGTCAAAGAGAAGCAATGGGATTCTAAACATACAAAACAATGAAAGAGCTCTACTGTTTAATTGGTTGACATTTATTTGTGACAGTAAACACAGCTACTGCAATTTATTTCTCAAACGAGCAGAGCCGTGTAAACAAGCTGCAGCGTAACTGAGCATGCTCAGTGACATCTGCCTGACACACAAACTCTCCAGAGATCAATCAAGACTGGGTCAAAACCTAGTGTATGACTGGACCATGTAGGAAGTGCTGGAGGGCTTTCAATCGGTACGTTGCGTGGTTACCATCAGACACGGAACATTGCCATCATTTTCATGCTGTTTGATTTCATGTACATTTAAACTGACTATTCGTTTAGCACTTTTCTGTACATAAATGAAACACATTAATACAAATATAATAAATTGCACAGGATTTTGGGTGTAGATTGTATACCACTGTAATAAAAAGGGTTGAGTTAAAGTTTGAATATGTAGAATTTTTTTTAAAAGCCAAATTTAAAATATGCTCTGAACATGCTCTTTGCTCTGATTACTCCTTTGCCCTCGTGGTATTCTCTTGATGAACAACCATTTCAGGTAATCGCCTGAAATGGTTTTCACTTCATAGTTGTGCCTTATCAGGGTTAATTACTGGAATTTTTTCAGATTCTTCAGATCAAAGGGTGGCTATTTAGAAGAAACTAGAATATAAAACATGTTTTCAGATATTTCATCTTTTTTTGGTTAAGTACATAACTCCACGTGTTCATTCATAGTTTTGATGCCTTCAGTGAGAATCTACAATGTAAATAGTCATGAAAATATAGAAAACACATTGGATGAGAGGGTGTGTCCAAACTTTTGGTCTGTACTGTATATAGCATGTAATAAAAGTACAGGGGAGGGTGGAGTAAGACGATGACAAAACACAGAATCGATTTTGTTAATAACTGTGGATCCAACATTGCAGCAGACGGCAATTTACCTTTCAATGCAGCCTTAGAAATTGTCCTGAACAATTCATTTACATTGAAAAATGAAACATTTTTAGCACCAAACTATTGGGTATCATGTACGTCGTTGGGTATGTGTGATACTATAAGGCTATAAGCTACATACAGATGCATTTGATAGACATTAGTACCCAATATATGTTTTATGTATTATTAAAGAACAATCCAATAAATTGTAGATACCCCAATACAGTGTTTCATGTGTGTCAAGTTTCAGTTTGTTAAATATATATATTAGTGCTGTCAGTTGATTAAAAAAAAATCATATTAATTACAGGATTTTGTAATTAATTAATCAAATTAATCGCATTTTAATGTCATATCTGCTAAAGTTCTCCTAAAGAGATAGAGAGATAGAGATAAAGAATTTGAATTCTAGGATATTAATGAATTGTAGTGCATGACTAATCAATTGAATACAGTAAGAAGAGAAGATCTGAAATCCAATGTTTTATTGGTGAACTGTGCTTCATGAATTAAATCCAAAAGCAAAGGTCCAGCACATTAAACCAGTTAGGCCAGGTGCATTATTCCGAAATGTAAAACAAATACAGTAATATAGTTAAATAAATAAAATTCTGAAATAAAATAAGGATGTCTCAAATAGTCAATTAAGCTCAATATAGCAAATCAAAAATGAATAATAGAAGTATAACACGCCTCTAAATGAGGCAAAATGAAGCACAAGACGGCAACAGGCATTTCTTTAGGCCAGGGATTCCCAAAGTGTGGTGCGCGCACCCCCACGGGCCACTCGGGGGTGCGCAAGCTAAAAAAAAACGTGATGGCGGTCTGGAGTGTTTTTTATAAAGTTTTTTCAAAGTGGGGATTTTCCGACACAGTAAAGACGTCTAAATTATTTATATTTAGTTTTTATTTATTTTTTAGTTTATTTTTATTTAGTTTTATTTGTCATATTAAATGAATATTCAATATCACGTTATACAACTTGTCTCTGTTTAGACATGACGGTTTAACACTTTTTATTTTGGTGCGTCGTTATTCCTGCATCAGGCCACACACGCAGTTGAGTCCAGTCACTGGAGTCACGTCACATTCCCGCAGATTATCAGAGATGTGGTTGAAGCAGAGACTCCACGCTGTTATTGATCGTTTTGCAGGAAAAAAAAGACGTTTGTAAACATGGACACAGCAGATGAAGCAGCTGATGATGATGTTTGTTATTTATCAGTAACAAGGAGCGGTGAATACACCAGCATGTAAAGCAGAGAGGTGGAGACATTACACTGTTACTGTGCTGAGAAACGGCAGCAGAGAAAACGACGGACGCTGCTGAGATGTTGAGTTGTATAAAGTAGACTTAATATAACAAAAAAAACTCGTTGGGCTCACAGTGAGGACTGTATTCTCTCAGCTGAGGCGGGAGATGAATGAAATCCAAAAGTATTTTGATAATTAATTGCGTTAATATATATATATATATATATATATATATATATATATATATATATATATATATATATATATATATATATATACAGTATATACTATATTTATATACATACTATATTTTGAAAAGACACATGTAATGTGTTTTCTCATGTATTTTCTCATCTTACTTTCTCATCTGATAACATTATTATTTTTATCATGAGTAAATGATATATCAACAGTCTACAGTTTCAATACAGTGAAAATTAATTCAATTCAATTTTATTTATAGCCCAACATCACAACACAGTTGCCTCACTGGGCTTCACAAAATTCCGTCAGTGACCCAGACATCCCCCGTCCTTAGACCCTCCTTCACGGCAAGGAAAAACTCCAAAACCCAGTGGGAAAAAGGAGAAACCTCAGGGAGAACCAGAGTGAAGGAGAGATCCACTCCCATGGACGGACAGGCTGTAGATGAACCAGGACTGACAGACATGCATCTGATGATGATTTATCAGTCTGTGAGATGTAAAAATGATTCAGTCTGTAGAGAATCAGGGAGGCCTTGATGAGTCGCATCAGGAGTCGTCATCATTGGGCCTCATGCGGCTGAACTGAAGCAGTAGCCACTCCCAGTAATAAATGTGTAGTGGACGTCGTGCAGGGTCACAGCAGATCATTACAATTAATTTCAGCTATTGTCTGTGCAAACTGTATTTTGAGATACTCAGCTTCAGCAGCCTTCGATCATCGAACCCCACCAATGGTGTACCTTCATCAGTCAGTCAGTCAGTCAGTGATGCACAGACATTCAGGGTTAGAGGGCTGGTCCAATAACCTGACATACCAGATGGTTTGTTATACAAACCATCTGGGAAGTCTTTCCTTTAAAACTGTTTGGAAAAGGGCAATTTAAAAAAAAACAAAAAACTTGGCAACTGATTGTAGGAACCGTCTGTCTATCACAGGATGAGCAAGATGTCATCTCGTCACCAAAGGAACATGGAAGATGCTGATTGGCAACATGGATTCTAGCACGATCTTGCGAATCCAGCCACCTACGTAAGGTAAATGGCCCGTGGCTGATCTGACCAAAGTGATGACGCTGCGGTGTTAAACACCGACACTGGTCACATTCATGAAATGAGGGAAGATGTCACCCAGTTTATCGATATATTTTTTATGTGTTTACCGAATAGTTTTTGGATGACAATAGATTTCTGTGGCACAGAGACAAAACTAGGATAGACCAGGCTTTGTTTGCGCATTCACATATTCATTCATATTCTATTGTTGGTTTTGATCTCTTCAGCGGATTTATTGATAATAAAAAAAGATAAAATAGAGCCAGCTTTAGCTTCAAGAAGTTAAGACCATACAGAGCTGTGACATTGTTCAGTAAATGGGCCAAATTCAATCTTCCCTTGTCTCCAATAGTCTTTTCTTGCCTTTCAACCAATCACAAAGTCGGATCTGTCCTCCTCCTCCTCTTCACTGCGCGCTGCCCCGTCTCCACCCCGCTCACTCTCCTGTCCCAGGGTCACGCTTTAATTAACACTTCAGGTCTTATGAGTTTCGCCGTCTCCTGATACATGCATGCATACACCCACACACAGTCACACATGCACACACGCATACGCACAATCACACACACACACACACATCTCATGATCCCATATGCTTGGTGCTGTAAGTGTTGATTGGAGGGTGCATTTTTTGACTCCACACATACACATACATGCGCGCAGTGATTAACACATCCCTTTTCAATCAAACTCTGGTCACATCCAATCTGCAAGAAGCACGCACATAGCTATGCATGTCCGTGCACATAAAACGGAACTCTCATATAGCAACACACACTCACACATACACACACATACCTGTTTGTGGTACTCTATGCCCATCGAGAGTGTGTTAATGAGGATAGCAATCATGATTCCTCTGCTGAAGTATCTGCTGCCAACAATGAGTTCCAGTTTAGTTCTGAATCCCACCCAGCAACGCGCCCACAGCCTTTTCTTAGGCTCAGGCACCTGTACATCACAGCGGCAGGGGCTGCTACAGTGGCAGGGGCTGTTATGACATGGGCTGTTACCATGGCATGAGTTGCTGTAGCCATGTATCTGGTCTTCAGGCTGCTCGTGAACATTTTCGCAAGGTTCACTAAGCTGGTTGTAGTAGATGCAGTAGGGGCATACTGAGGACTCTCCTGAGACTTCACCTGGCAACGGTAATGCAGGATGCCCAGCACACCCACCTGCACACACACACACACATACACGCACAGAAAATAGATATATGACATGGACCCAGGCCACACAAACTGCACACATGGCAAATTAAACAGTTGATTATGTATGTTTCAGTGAGGTTGGCGTTCTGACATTCAATATATTCTGTTTGTAGGAGAATGCCTTCATTTCATTTCTAGCAGAAAGAATCAATAACATAGAAGCTACTGTGCAGCTGGGTAGGGGGGGCTTATTTCATTAGAACAGGGATGTGTGTGTGTGTGTGTGTGTGTGTGTGTGTGTGTGTGTGTGTGTGTGTGTGTGTGTGTGTGTGTGTGTGTGTGTGTGTGCGCACAGGCAAGGAGCGAAGCGGGAGTAAAATTTTGCTGGAATTCATTAGCATTAGCTCAGGAGGAATGCTCCAATGACATAACCAACTAATCTAGCATGAGCAGTTCACTTGTCATCACAATTACAACAAATTCATGTTTCACTGAGGACTGATGTAGTAAATCCAATCCAGTCATTCTGCGGTGTGTGCCCATACATAATGTGGCCTCAAGGAAACTTTCAGCCAGCTAGCAGTCCTGCTGAAATTGACTGCTACACTACGCTTATTGCTGTGATTTTCAGCCCCCTTGGTCAGGATCGCCAGTGCATGTAAGCACATGGAATCATTTGCACTCATTTTGGGGTATGGGAAGTGTCCAAGGTGCAGTTAGAATTTATTACTGATTTGTATTCACATCTCACAGTTGTTTTATCTCTTTTATTTAACAGATTTTACACCAAAAAAATGAGCTTACTCATTATGGGGAGTATTGTAATATTCAGCATGTGAAAACAGTTGTGTAACAAAGAAACCGAGTACAAATTAGCACCACTACAGCAAAGGTGCAGCAGATTTGAGGAGTGAAATGTTTAATCTTAAACATTAGACCTCTGTTATCCAAAGCTGTGTTAGTAAATAATCTAACTGCATTATATCAAATTGATTTATTCTTGTCTTTCTGAAATCAGGCGCAATATGTATGCTTCCAGTCATACTAATACTCCTATTCCTCAAGACACCAACAGAGGTGGAGTTGCAGCCATTTTCAATTGAAGCCTATTGATCAGCCTTGAGCCTATAGGCTTATCCACACATCTTTGGAAAAGCCTTGTTCTTAGGTTTGTCATGCCCAATTTGGAAACATTGCAGCCAGTTCTATTATAGCGTACCACCCTCCTGATCTGTGCTCTGAATTTGTATCTGAATTGCCATAGTTTCTATTAAGTGTCCCTTAGGACAGACAAAACAATCATTGTAGGCGATTTCAATATTCATGTAGACATTGACGATGATTGCCTTGGCTCAGCTTTTCTCTCATTACTGGACCGTTACTTATTTGGCTTCTCTCAGAGGGTATGTGTGCCCACTTTAACCGTACCTCGACCTCATTATTGACATCTAAGCTGTACATTTAATCTCTCTTTTCCCAAAATATTCTCTTCTCAGTTCACTATTTTTAATACCTTTTGACTTCTACTAACCTACTCATTAGGGTCGCAGGGGTCTGCTGGAGCCAATCCCAGCGCATTACAGCAAGAGGCAGGGATACACACCAAACAATCGTGGGGAACACACACCATTCACACCTACAGGCAATTTAGAGTCACCAATTAACCTCAGCATGTTTTTGGACTCTGGGAGGAAGCCGGAGTACCTGGTAAAAACCCACACAGACACGGGGAGAACATGCAAACTCCACACAGAAAGGTCCCAGACCCAGGACCAAGGAGGTCTTGAAGCTGCGACCTTCTTGCTGTGAGGCAACAGCGCTAACCCCTGCACCACCATGTTGCCCGCTGCTTATCTGATAAAGCTAAATTCAAGGAAGTGATTCCATGAGTAGTTGCGCTGTCTCGCTGTAACTGAGGACTTTTATGCCAGCGTTTCCCCCTGATAGAACATTTTGTTGATAGCGCCGCAGGATCCCTGCAAACTACACTCAACACCATTGCTCTTCTATAAAAGAGGGCAATAAAGAAAAAGAGAGTCACTCTCTGGTATAAACCCGTAGATTGAAGCACCCTTTGCAGTTTGAAGTCTTGAAAGGATAAAGTGTTCCAGCAAACTGGAAGATTCTCACTTGAAATGGAAAGATCTGGAAGGAAGGAAGGAAGGAAGGAAAGATCTGGAAGGAAGATCTTCAAACCTATAGGACGGCCTTCTGTAATACCATCACTAACAGAGGAAAACAAGATCAACTCTAGGTTTCTTTTCACTACTTCAGCCATGGTGATGAAGAGTCACAACACTATTGATCCATGCATCTTACAACTCTCAGCGCTACCCCTTACCATCATCTGATGATGAACTAGCTTCAATTATTTCCTTATCCAAACATCAGCCTGCCTGGACTTGGTGTAGGGTCCAAGTCCAGCCTGCCTCTTGGACCCTACACCAACTGGACCGTTGGAAGAAGCGTTTCCTTTGATTGGGACTTCTTTGCTGATTATGCTCAATATGTCGTTTGTGTATGGTTGTGTGCTACAATCTCACTACAATTCTAAGATCTTGGAGAAAGCAGCTGCTGAACAGTTCTGTGACTTCCTACACAATAATGAGGATTTCGGTTCAGGATTTCACATGCATCATAGCACAGACACAGCACTGGAGAAAGTTTTAAATTACCTATCAGTATGCAAGGGACCGCATTAAACTGATTTAAATCCGATTTCCTGGATTGATTTTGTTCATGCTAACGATGAATTCTCCGTGCTGCCTGTATGTTCTTATTATTTTGCTGTGTTTGGAACATTTCTGGGTGACATTTGGCCAGTGGGTGTGTAGCCCCCAGCCAATAACAGCGCATAGGCTGTGAGGTTGGGACCCTATAAAAACGTAGCAATCAGGTTCCATCACTGTCTCCATCTCTCCCCTCCTGTCTGCCTCTGTGACATGCATGTACATATAAAGAGAACAGGTCTGTGTCAGGATGAAGCTCTGCACGCACACCAAATGCAGAAATTTGTCACCTTCCCGCAGGGTTGTGGGGAGGTGTGGACATGTTTATTCGTGCTTTAGAACATAACTGCTGTGAAATGATCAGAAGACAATGTTTGAATCCCTTAACTCATTGTTTCCTCTCTTTCTCTCTCTCTCTAGTTGCGTTTCCATCAACTTATTTTGAAGTATCAGATATGAAAGGTTTGATGGAAATTCAAAATTCAAAAAAACATCCTCAATTTTAGAAAAAGGTCTTAACATTCACTTATGGTGTTTTTCTCTTTTCTTAAAAAAAGAATTAATACACTTATTGGGAGATGGAAACAACTTGAATAAAATGTAGCAAATATTTAACTTCTGGTTTTGCTGTTGGCCTTTTTTCTAATTTCTTTTTCTTTGTTTCAATTGGGCAAATTGTAATGGAAACAAATTCATGAACATCTCTCCATTTTTCTCTCATAGTTTTCCATTCTCAACCTCTCGCAACTACTTCTACTCTGTTCCAGAACAAGTTGATGGAAACACAGAGAATTCGCATTCCTTTGTTCTGTTTTGTATCGTTGTTCCCTCTCTTAATTCTCTCTCTCTTTCACTCTCTCTCTCTCTCTCTCTCCAGAGGGTCCAACTCTACAAACAGCAACTGACAAACTGAGTATGCCTTTAATTAATCTCTTGTGAGTTCCCCAATTTTATAGAGGTCCAATTTTATGGAGTGCCCCCTTAAACCCTTGTCAAAATCTAAAAAATGAATCTTTTGGCCCACACCGGCAAATTCACAGTGATGTTGATTTATGTGCATTGTTCTCGTAAAAATGAGTAAATACATACAATCCATATTAAGGTCCTTTGAAGGCTATACAGATATTTCTTAATTAAATTAAATGGACAATTTCCAATATTTACTGAAATTAAGTGTAATGGCACAATGCCTCTGGAAAGACATTTCACTTGTTTTTTCAATCTCATTTTTAATGCTTTGGGCGCCACCGTCAAAATTACAGTAATCTGTAATCCATCAGTAGTTGACATCTGAAAAAATAAATCTAAAACTACCTGCATGGTGAGATACTCCTTGGGGGAAAATATGTTCTTTTTGTATTTACAACAGAGGTTTGTTGACATGTTTTTCTTCAAAGGAATCAACAGTAACTAATGATGCTACAGTGCAGGGCTCTAATATCTTTGCCAATAGCCTGTTATTCTCTATATCCATAGGTTGAGAGGATTTGACACCAACAGCACTTGCACTCACACACGCCATGTTGTTCTTACCATGCTCCAGCACCACCTGCGGCAGCTTGTTAATGGTCTCCGTGGCAACCGGCCTCTTCTGGTCTCGACCCTTTGCATCCAGGTGACTGAACAGGGGCGATATGATCGGATAATTAAAACCGTTCCCTCCATTACTGACAGGAGGCTCTGTGTGAGGCTGAGGGTGCTGGTGATGGTGCTGGTGGTGGTGATGGTAAAGCTGATGAAGATGAGGCAGGTCATTTGGGGCGTGGCCTGAATGCCGATGGGCAAGTCCATTCATCTCCCCGATCCCACTCCCTCTGGCAGAGCCACCGCCTCTGTCTTTTCGGCACACGCACACGCAATGAAAGCATGTGCGTTTCTGAGTGTAGAACCGGGACAGCCGTCGCCACGCCTTGCGGCCCAGGTGAGCCACATAGCGGATAATCTCCTCGTAGCAGCTTCCTGGTTGGCTGTCGCTGGCCAGCGTGGAAGCCGATTGGTGGAGCTGGCGAGCATGCTGCTCCGATTTCATTAGGGCGTGTTCTCTCTGCTTTGTTTCTGAAAACTGGGTTGCTATGACGACCAGGCACAGGTTGATCATGAAGAAGGAACCCACCTAGCCACAACAAACCACATATTACACGCTGTTGTAACACACACACTACATTTCAACTTTTTTTAACAATTGCATAAGTTGTGTGTGTGCTTACTATAATGAGGAAGATGAAGTAGATGAAGTTGTAGAAAGAATGTGCATCCATGACGTAGTACATGATGTCTACCCAGCCTTCAAGAGTAATTACCTGCGCACACACACACATACACATAATCCATATAACACAGCAGTCACAATACTGTATGTGCAAATCAGTACCAATGGTGCATAAAGATCCTTAAAATGTTCACCTGAAAAATGGCAATCCATGCATATCCAATATTATCAAAGTTAATAGCTCCTTTGTGAGGATTAACCTCCCCAGCTCGACACTCATTATAATACTGGAACCAGTTCACACATGACGCTGGTCTATCTGCTCCGAGTTCTGTCTCTGGACGGGTCTCCTCAGGACCCAGGAAGCAGGAAGTCCCGGCGACGCGGCGGCGAGGCACATCAGAGCACCGAAGCATCCCGTTGTCTCTTTCCGCCGAGCAGATGAAGGGGTGGTCCTCGGTGCCGTCTGGCTGATAGTAGCCACTCAGGAAAGAAATGTTATATCTCCTGGAAAACAAGGTAGAATGTAAACGAACAAACATTGCATTCCTCTCTAAAATAAATATATAACATTGGTGCAAATAGAGGAACAAAACAAAACAATTAACAAAGGATTTTGGAGGGATTAGGGAGGCTTTATTCTTGATTTTTCTTACTGTCAACAAATCTCATGAAAAGATCAAAACTCAAAATGCATTAGTCTGTTTCTCAGTACTCTCCTTCTTCCCTAACCATGGTAGTCAGCCCATTGGTTTCTAATGGAGGCGCAAATATATAAAAATGGTCCACAAACATATTATTCTCTTTAAAGTAGTAAATGTTTCTCAAACAGACGTAATTAGTGCATTTGTTGGGGACCATCAGCACTATTATTACTGTAATAGTGATTTGATTTGGTTCGATTTTTTTAGGATGTAGAAAACATTGGCTACTCCTCCTGGGATCCAGAGAACACATGACAAAGAGAAACCTTCAGCACACAAAACAAGACCATACAACAAGTAACAAAGCAACAAAGAAAAGAATCAAAATGATGAAATAAAATATTAAGCCAGTACTGGGGCAAGGCAATATGGACAACATCAAATATCAAATAACAAATATCACAACAACACCACCCAGATGGACACTGGTGCCCTGACAAATCAGTCATTGTCAAACAATCATCAGTAGAAACAATGGCCGAAGGACAAAGGAAAGTGATATCTGTACCTTCCTGGTAGAGACATGACTATTTAGGAAGTTCCATTCAACCATACAATGCTCCATACAGCACTGCACCTTGTTTCAAATTAGCTTTGATTTTTGGAATTGTCTAGTTGTCATTAGTGGTAGGGTACTAACACAGTACTACTTACAAAAGAAGTGAGTTTTTAATCTCTCGTCAGCTTTCAGGCAGAAGAGTCAGACATGCATATGCATAAATTGTCTATATTAGCTTTTATTGGGTACTAAAGGACAAGCGGGGATGCTCTGTTCTGAAGCTGTTGTAGCTTCCTTGGACTCATCTATTAATACCTGACCAGACCACTGAGCAGTAATCTAATGTGTGATAATACTAGCCTCTTTAGAACCTGTTTGCTCAGACGAGATGTTAAAAAAGTAAAGCATCTCGTAACTTATATGTTTCTCCCCATCTTGTGCCCCAGTAAATCTATACATCCTGGCTGTTTACAGTCTAAAGTTACAGCAAGAAGGTTTGTTTCTGTACTTGCTTGACAGCAACATCGTTCAGTATCAGATTCAGCTGAGGCTAAGAACTCAATGAGTGTTTGTTCCAGCTTCAATGCTCTTATTCCCAAATATGTCCAGGACAAGTTTGCTGTCGGTGATCCGGTTAATTACTATCTGCAGCTTTTTGTTGAAGACTGAGGTGGACACACAGGCTTTGTTTTTAGCAAGGAGTGAGAAGCCCTGTGGAATCCCACACTGTATGTCTTGCATTTAGAATTAAAGAAAATGTTCTGTGTTCTTTTCGGTCTTTCTGTCACTTAAGCTTCCAAATACTGCTCCTACTGGCTACATTTACATGCACACACTCCCTTCAATAATCCATTAATATGTGTCTTATAGTTAAATTGATTGTCTAGAGTGAGACTTTAAATAGCTGTATTTACTTCCTGTGGTTATGTTCTATTACGTTAAAGTCAATAACACATAAGAGCTCTTGTTAACCTGGCTGGCCTGTTTATTCTTCCATGCACGCCACACAACATGAACTCCTCAAATGTCCAGAAAATGTTGCTTATTCTCTGCCTTCTCCTGCCTGCTGTTACATCTAGAAATTGAGAGCAACGAGAGGAGGCACACATACATACACACACACACACACACACACACACACCTAAAGTGTGACAACGTATATATAGATATTCCCTCTCAGTGTGGGGGTGTGCCCCAGGAATAAAATGCTATGGACATACGGCGGGTACACTCAAGGGACTCTCCATATCTATTGATCAATTTCCTTTCTTCTTAATTTTATTAGTTTGTATATTATATATCCTTTTGATTATAACATAATCAGTGGTTTTACAAGCCCCAGTCTCTTTATAATTGAATTATTGTGCATGTAAACATGGCCAATATTCAGTTGATCAATATCTTTCAGCCTATCATTCGTCCTTTGTGCGAACACTGTGCAAGTGTTCAAGTTGTTCATTGAAAAACAGCATTTTATCTGGTCAAATACAGACATATATATTTTTCTCAGGTTTGCTCGTCACATTACATGCTGATTGGTCAGCTGATAGAGCCATTAAATCAGCTCAAGCAATTTTAGCCTCTTTTCAGATTTGTGGACACATATAAGTGATAATCATAATATTTACAGCAAGTGATTGTTGTATGTGGGATTGACTCAAAATGAAGTACAGTGCTCTTTTAAATGAAGGAACCATATCACCCAGTGCAATAGTGTGGATAATTTATGTGTCCGTAATAGCTTTTGGAAAACAATGGATGCCACACAGAGGGATACGCTATATAAGGCTTAGGCCATATAAACAATACTTTTTTGGCAGAATCAATTCAGTATTGTATTGTTTGTTTAATTGGAAAATAGTGAATATCCCTCGCTAGTTATACTTTGAACTGACAAAAAATAATGAGATTCCTGGACAAATTCAGGTAAAGTCTGAATAATTTTCAGAAGGAATCACTTTGTCTACCTTCTGTTTGAACAAAGGCTTTCTGAAAAAATAAAAAAGACAGTATGGAATACACAAGGGGGCTTAACGAAGACATGAGTAAAAACAGAGACAGAAATACAGATGAAGGGAAAAGAAAAAAAGGAGGTGGGTGGAATGGAGAGATAAGCAATCAATCATGTGTGGTGAAGTGAGGTGTCACAGGGGAGCGGTCCTCCCTCACTTCTTATTAGGAAAGGTCATTTTGTTGTTTATGAGGCAGAAAAAAAAATAAATTGCTACACTGGAAATAAAATTCAGAAAAGGCTCAGGATTCAGTAAAACCATATAAGCAACTCTACGGGTGACTAACGTGAACACATGTGATTACTCTAAAGCAAGACCTATTAACAATATGAAATTACCTTTTCATGATGCAGCTTTATTGTTAGAAATGCAATCACAGCTTCCTGCTACAGAAACATAATTAAAAGAATAGAAATGTTTTGTTTTTCAAGGCTGATAATTGCTTTTCGTCAGTGCTGAGGCTGCTGCTTTTTTCTTAATGTGGTGCTGTTTGGGTGTTTTAGTTACAGATAACTGCATATCGATTACTTCTAAAGCCACAGATATCATTACAACTTAGAGGGGACCCGCAAACATGGACCTTGCATTAGTATTTCCTGGAGGGGGCATTAATACCAATAAGATGATGGGAGGTGGGTGGGTGGTTCTTGAATCCCATCCCAGGTCCTTTCTGTGTGGAGTTTTCATGTTCTCCCCTTGTCTGTGAGGGTTTCCACCATCAAAGACACTCGTTTGGTTTAAGAGTCAGTGCCCCTGACCAGAAGACCTGGAGTTGGTCTCCAGGCACTGCCTGCCACAGTATTTTGGGTTTAGCAGACCAGTCTCTAGTCTGTATATGGTTCAGAACACAGAAAATACACAAAACCTTCAAAAGGTGTTCTGCTTATGTATGAATTATTCCAAAAGTTGAGTCAACTTGAATTAAATCAATATTTTACATCATTTATTTTAAAATATAGATGGATAAGTCCTCGCCCCGGGATCTGCGATCATGTTTCTATCAACTCTATATCGAACAAAAGCTGTTTACACTCACCCTACATTCACACATACCCTGTTACGCCCACCAATATAACAATGCTACATCCCACAAATGTAATAAACCACAAACATAATACAAATCTGCAGTTGTTAATGTAATAATCCCAATAATGTAATCAATTTCCCACAAACGTAATACGTTATTTCCCACAGGAATTTGACTGGTCTGCCGGAAGGTGAAAATCTTCAGATTTCAATATGATGATAACTTCCCAAAGAAGGAATGAATCAGTAAATCTGCAGTTTAGACACGCCGTCAACTCTTAATATCTTCAACAGCCAATAACATTTTCTTCTAAAATATTCTTGTCCTTTCGGTTCTTGATTGTTCAGACTGAGCCTCTTAATCCACCACAAATGCAGTCGCTATTACAATAGCAAAAAATTGCGTATTATGTTTGTGTTAGGTGATTGCTTTTATGTTTGTGGTAAAGTCATTACGTCGGTGGGATTGTTACATTAAAAGCTGCAGATTTGTGCTGTGATTGTGGTTTAATCCTCACGTGGGATTTTTGTTTGCGTTGGTGGGTCTAACATGCATCCACCACCACAACAATGTCAGGGATCATTATCTCAGAAGGGCGGTCGAGCAGACGTGAGGTCAGGAGGTGACACATGATGCTATCGGTTGTTATGTGATATTATGTGACCGCGTTTATGAAAATGTGAGCGAACACAAGAGGGAGAGTTATGGTGTCACAGCGCCTGTCAGACAGTGATCGAGCGTGACACGAATAACGATGCAAGAGAAGAAAAGAGTGACAGTAAAACTTGTGTTGACGCAGCCACGCAGAGCCAACGGATAGCCACGCGAAAAATGCATTTAGCCTTTTCAGTCCCTTGATTTGCTAAATCTATTTCTGGGGATTCCAGGAGGAAAGGCATTTACACATTTACTGCCTCCCACATGGAGCTAAATTGGAGAACAAACAAGATCAGACTTTATGTGGTATTGATCTCCTCTTAGGAATAATAGCTAGGTGAAAGAAGCTAATCAGTTGTGAGCAAGCTTTTGACACAGGTCTCAGAGTAATGAGGCCAGTGCAGCCCTTGTCGCGACATCTGTGGGCCACTATTGTAACTCACACATTGACATCCTCGCCCATGAAGCAGCGGTTCCTCAATAGCCCCGCCCAGAGCTGCACGCCCACGATGCCGAAGATGAAGAAGACAAAGAAGCACAGTGCCAGCACGTTGCCCAGCATGGGAAGTGTGTCCAGGAGGAGGGTCACCAGGATACGCATACCTACCAACAAACACACACACACACAAAGGGAAGCACACACACAGACACACACTATAAGCAACCGCACATTAGACACAATGGACTTAATGTCAGTCACAGGAAGTCTTGGCCAGACAGTCTCTTATGGTATTCTGCACACATTTTGAGCAATTGCGCAGTCAATGCAATTAACCGATAGGCCAATAATTAGAGTTCAAACACAGATAATTGGCCCCCCACTCCACTGAGCGGAAGAGAAGAGAAAAAACATCTTCTCCTCCTTACGGCTTGCAGACATTTGGCTACTTTAACCACACTTTCTGAATTTATAAGGACTCAGTCTGAGTGCAGCAATAAAAGTGGAAAGTTGGCTGGCCAGTTTGTGCACTGAGCTGTTAAGAACAACACGGGAATCATAATGATTTCCATGACTTTGTTCCCCGCGTCCGTATTTGTTTATACACGCGCCCATAAAAAAGAAAAAGCTGCAGCGGTTAATTGTTGCCGGGAAATTAAAAGACATGAAGCGGACTTTACAGTGCATTGCCGACAGTGACACATTTCCCATTGTCTTGGCTGTGTCTAATGAGGTTGCTGAGGTTGCTGATGCTCTAGCCAGACGTGTGCTGCTGGTTCAGGGTTTTTTGTGTCTTCTGCCTTGTCTTCCATAGGTCAAACATGTCAATCAAGTTTATTTGTCACATGTAATCATATATGGTACAATCACAGTGAAATATAATATAGCCATTTCCTTTAATTTGTGCATTAGAAAGAGTGTTTTTTTCCATTCTTTGTCTATACAGGACACAATGCATTCTGGTAATGTTTCAAGGCCACATTAACATAACATTAAGGTCTAGGCTATTTTATGCAAAAAAAGGACCTCCGGTGTGACTCAACGCCTCTTGATTCTGTTTTTCAAACTTTATTACTCGCCACTGATTGATAATAAATTCACATTCCACAACTGCATGGCTTATTTATTGCTTAATACTGTTTTCAGAAACACAAATGGTGAATATTTTTGTTATATGACAGAAAGTCACCAAAAACAATAATGTGGTGGCTTAGTATGTCCAGTACCTTCTTGCCGACTGCAGCAGGGAGAAAAACCTGTCATCTGGGTGGTTAGGATCTTTAATGATTCTCCTCACCTCATTCCTGAAACCCCTGGTGTAAATATCTTTTGAGGAGGGTAGAGCTCAGTAGTTCAGTGTGCTCAGTTAGAAGGAAGTTGTCGCCTTCTCTCTCTATATTTACGATAATTGACTTCCTGCATTGTCCTAACGTCAGGAGAGGGCTGTATTTGTTCACCCAATTTAGTTGTGAACGCATTCTTCAACTTTTAAAGTTGAAAGTCAGCACTTAAACCTCACAGTTACTGTCTCATTATAAATCCAATGCGCCGGGAGCACAGACCGCAAAACAATAGAAGATAATAAATAATACTCTCTAACACTGTTGGAGAAAAAAGGAGAAAAACTCACTGGGAACTCTGTTGATGGCTCTCAGTGGGCGGAGGACCCGAACAGTCCGGATAGCTGATAGGCTGACGTTGTGTCCATCAAGTGAGTACTCCAGCATTCTGCGGAGAAGGAAAGCCACCGCTGTGTCACTGGCATCTTGATCAGCCTGACCTTGGCAAACCCTGTTCATCTACAGGGAATCCAACAGAACGCAGTGCACTGTCTCTGGGATACATAGCCTTTTAACTACCAATCACCGAGGTCTCTGTCTCTCAGGACCCAATGATGCGATTGTCATTCTGCAAAGCTGTCACACACGCGCACACACACTTCCGCCGGTACGCGCACACACACACTTGACATTTAACTGGCATTAAACAAGTGTCTAAGCTTGACACAAAACACACACATACACACATTTTTGGCTCATATTTAATGTCAGATGTGCGTGTGTATGTGTATGCATGTGCATGTGCGTGCACGTGTGTGTGTGTGTGTGTGTGCCTGTCAAACACTTACCCCACTATAACAATGAAGAAGTCCAATCTGTTCCATGTGTCGCCAAGGTAACTGTTCTGACCTATGACTCCAAGAGCCACCATCTTCATCACCATTTCCCCAGCAAAGAATACAAAGATCCCATCATCCAGAGCCTATGCCCACACACACACACACACACGTGCACGCACACAGACACATTGGATTAGTGTAAACTGATTAAGTGGAAAAAAATTAGAGCAAAAAACTTTTCAGAGCCTTGATAGTAAAGTCTCACAGCAGAACATAATTAGTTTGTAATTTCAGATTATGTGCCCTTGCATTAGAGTTTGTGTGTGAGTGTGTGTGTTCGCGCATGTGTGTGTTACCTGCAGCAGGAAAGGGGTGTGGTCACACGGCTGGAACATCCCCAGAGTTACACAGTTCAGCAGGATGGCCAAAATGCTCACACGCTCAAACCATGTGAAACGAGGTTAAGGTTCAATAACACAGCAGTTTGACATTTGATTACAACAACACGTGGAAAAACTTTGCTTAGTGCAAAGTCCTTTCTAACATACCTTCACAGACCAGTGGATGATAGTAACATTCACTTTTTTTCTAGATCTAATGCGGTATCCCTGTGCAAAGATTGGTTAATGTTATTATTACAGATGGATGACAGCTTAAACCTTTAATTCATAACATCTTGGTTAGAAGACAGAGGCTCGTTAAGAACTTTACTTTGGAAGGGAATACAAGCCTTTGACATACCTTCATGTGTCTTCAAAGTGTGTGAGACTTAGTGGCATTTAGCAATGGAATATAATGTTCAAAAGAAAAAAAAATTATAATTATTGTGTTTTATTATCTTAAACTGGGCTGTTTTTATCGATATGAGGCTCGAGTCTCCCTCCACGGAGCCCACCATGTTGTGCTACCACGTTTTTACATTAGCCTAGAATGGATGATTTTCCTTTTTTCAATTTTTGCATTTGTTCCATGTTCAGTGGCCCACTAAAAACATACTGTACCTTTAACACTTGATTTGAAGCATATTTCAGCTGAAAAAATATATAAGAAAAAAGTGTATGCTTTAGCTGAAAGGAAAAGGAAAGGGAAACCCATCATGAAGTGTCTTATTTTATCAGTTATCTCAAGAACAACTACAGTTCTCTTTGGTGTGGTTTCTTCAAAGCTGTTGACTCTATTGGAGGAATGGACATTATACATTGTATTGTATTCCATCATGTTCACACAATTATTGTCTGTCTGTCCCGGAAGAGGGATCCATGCTCTGTTTCTCTTCCTGAGGTTTCTTCCTTTTTCCCCCTGTTACATTGTTTTTTTGGGTGTGAGTGTCTAAAAACAGGGGATGTGTGTTTCTGTTGTACAAACTGTAAAGCCCCATGAGGCAAATCAGTGATTTGTAATTTTGGGCTATACAAACAAATTTGGGTTGATTTGCCTTGACATTCTTTCAAAAGATATTCCCTAATTTGGTGTTCTGCTGATGGTGGTGTAGAGCACTGTCTAACATGTCAGTCCAAAGTCCCTGAATTTAGATAAAGTATAGCAACTGCGAAGGCTCTAGCAAATGATTCACATCATTTTCATATTCATCAAACCATACAGTGACCCCTCGTCCCTGTATAGAAGTGCCTGTATTCATTAGGTTGCTTTTATAATAGGATTGATTCTTCATCAGTTTTGATCCAGCCAATGGTGAATGTCTGTAGAGACCATGAAGAAACCCAGAGGTAACAGACTCACACAGACGCACGCTAATGACCCTGACATGTACACAACATTACCAAATTTGCAGGCAAAGAACTGAATGTGCTTACCTAAAAAACTATTTTTTATGATAGTGTAGTAGAGCTGAGCTGTTGAGTAGAAACTTGCTTAAATGCATTCAGCTTTATTTGCAGGTGCCACTCCTGACGACACATTTTGACCTGTTTAAGATATTTACATGTTTAATATTCTCAACTGCAAAATGCAAGAGAGGTTTGCTAGCTGTCAAACTGGAAGCAGGAGCACAGCTTAGAAGCGAAAAACAGAGCTTTAAAAGAAGTGGAAAGTTGAAAGAAAGATTGTGTTGGCTTCATGAAGGCACACACACATTTGATGCATTTGTGTGAAAAACGCTGAATGGATGACAGGAATGTATTCAAGAGAGCCAAGGACGCATATGTGCACACACACACACATCTTCGTGGACACTTTGCTCTCGAGAGGGCAGAAAAATTAATGAGAGTACAATCCTTTATCACCCTTGAGACACAGAGAGAGAGCGAGAGAGAGAGAGAGAGAGAGAGAGAGAGAGAGAGAGTGAGAGAGAGAGAGAGAGAGAGAGAGTGAGAGAGAGAGAGAGAGAGAGAGAGAGAGAGAGAGAGAGTGAGAGAGGGTAATCCAGTGTCCTCCCTTTGCTGTGGTTGCCATGGGAACCCCCATCTCACCGTGGGAACTGACTTCAGAGTTTCACAATCCGCTTGTATCCTGTCTGGACTGAAACACAACACAATTAATATGTATACAAACAAACAAACAAACACACACACACACACACATACACACACAAAACAACGTCCTTCAACATAAATGTGGTTGAAGCATCCATCGGTAGGATTCATTTTAATTATGCTCCATCTCAATAAGTTACAGCCGCTTAAATAACTGCATGTCCATAACACTCACATATACACACACACACACACACATGCATAGTTAAACGAGACTCAGGGTCAAGGTGTGAGTGATGGATGAGATGGGAGTATTTCCGCGGTTGGCCCATCACTCAACACCAGCGATGAAACACAAAGGGAACGTCCTCTCCTCTAGTTAACGCTCTCCATCGCTTTCCCTTTATCTCCTCTCACACTCAACCTTTCCTTCTATCATCTCTGATTTTCCTCTACAGCGTTTCCCCCTCTCTTGGCCCAATTATTCTTTTCTCTGCTCTGCTCTCTTCCTGCTCTCTGGCTCTCCTTCATCCTTTATAAATTGTGGTATAATTTACCATCTTCCTTCCATATCATTTCATGCATATCTTTTTTTTTTGCTCCTTTTTCATCTTTCTCCCTCCAAACCACTTTCACTTGGCGCCCTCCCTGTCTGTTTCTACAATCTCCGCGCGCGTGTGACTGCCCTTGGCGAGAGCTCTCTTTCAGAAACCTGAGCCTGAGCCAACAGATAAACTACAACTAACCTTAATAATTAACATTGTCAGAGAGATGGAGCAGCCCGAGAGACCTATAGAGTGAGAGATAGGGCTATAGATACAGTAAAGGGGAGGTGGAGGAGAAGAAAGCTGAGGACAAGACACAAGCGCAATTAGAGATGAAGTGAAGGAAAACGGCTTGATGCCCCAAGAAAAACAGCAGAGACGAACAGAAGGATGAGAGAGGTTAAGACCCAGACGAGTGGAGCTTTTATGTGTAAACAATTGCAAATGTTCTCGTCCTAATTGCCTCATCCGCTCATCTCCCCATTCTTCCTCCCTTCTCAGAGAATCCCCTCTTCTCCCGTGCTCTCCTCCTCTAGAACTCTCTCTCTCTCCTCCAGTGCCAACACAGGTAGTAAAGGTCAGGCAGACATTGTAAATCAAATCCAATTACATCACCCTGATCTTTCTGGCATCATCCTCCACCCTTGGCTGGGATACTCAGGCTGACGTGGAGCAACTTTTTTCTATATGTTCCTCCATAGGGACACGCAGGCCATCTGTATGTATTTAGGGCGTGGTACCGCTCCGTGCCTGCTTGGAGGAGGATTTAGATTCCCCAATGCGATGCCATTTCAAGATAAAGCACCCTTTATGACTTAGCCATTAAAAAGAATGACTTTTGTTTACGAGGTTGTCAAAGTCCCATCCGGAGTATCCAGAATGACATTTAACTTGTCTCCTTTAAGAACACACCTCCAGGGCTGTCCCCTCAGCTCACCTGCAGAGCACGTACCATGTGTCGCTGCTGCGTCTTTACCGCAGCAGCCGGAGTTCAAATCCAGCACAGGCCCTTCGCTGCATGTCATGCCCTTTCTCTCTCTCTTTCCTGTCTCTCTCTTACAAAATAAAACAGAAATGTCCAGGAATGATCTTTAGAAAAAAAAAAAGAACAGGGGACGATTTGACCACTTGCCTTCTGTATATAAATATGGATGACATGACATGACAGCTTCCCAAAAGTGAAGCCAAAATGTCAAAAAAAAGTACACATCAAATATATTTTTCCCCCTAAGTGTTATTTTTATATATCGTTCAAGGCAGTTACTGATGTATGTGCAAGTGCTCACCACAGACTGACAACTTTGGAGTCCAGCTTGGCTTTTTCTTTTTTTTTTTTTTACTGCACACAATCATTGTTAAAAGAGCAGATGTAAAATGGTAGACTCATTTTTGTGAGCATCGCAATCCCAATGTCAAAAATAATTACTGAATTACTCTGAATTTTATCCAATCGGTCTGACAAAATTTTAAAAAATCGTTCATAATTTTTAGTCCCTGGTAAATGTGCTTGATGAGCCCATAGGGTACATGATTTCATTACAGTGTTGTTTTTTTTTGGCTGCAGCCCCACAGAGCAATTTTCACAAGGATGAACAGGGCCCTGCTCCCGACACTGTATTCAGGTCTCTTTTTCCTTCTTAGTACATTCTATAGACCAAATTAACAACTTAATAACCTTTTATACAACTGTAGACATGATGGATTGGTATAAAATCCCTTCATACATGATGCATAAACAATAAGTGCAGACTTTATTACAAAGTAAGACATCTCTGATAGCTTATAAGTGACTTACTAACATAAAAATATCTGGGGTTTTTTGTCATCGAATAGCAAATATATAACTGTGGGAAAAAAACAACTCTGTCAGTCACAAAAAAGCTCCATCACACTGTCTTTCTGGAATTATCTATATGCTTCCATTTGGAAGGATCCTCTACAATAAGAACTCTTATTTGCTTTGAAGTGTACAGCATTCACATAAGTAATGTGGTCAAACTGTGGACCATTCATCTTATTTTAATATATCTCGTTGCTTTGGCTTTTTGATCCAATTCTATTATAATGTTCTCTTTTTTCTGTTTGTGCTTTGAATGTCTGATGCAGATACAAACAGGGGATAAATGTACTGATTAATAGTGACTAACTGTAAATGTACAGAACTGATGGCTTATTAAAAGCTTCTGAGTGCAGTAGCAAATCTTTTAAATCATTAATAGGGGTCCTCCTGATAAATAAAAGCACTAGCTACAGCAAAAAGACAAAAGTGTCATGCTGATGGGGGATCGACAACAGACAAAGAGCAACAAAGGCAACAAAAATACATGACCTAAACATGGAGAAGCAGCGTTCAGTTACTTTTTCCCTGCATACCTGGAACTAACTCCCAGAGAACTGCAGGTCTTCTGCAAATCTCACTGTTTTTAAGTCACAGTTGAAGACTTTTCTGTTTGCTGCCTATTGCTGATGTCATTTCTGAACAATTTTTCAATCCCACTGTAACCTTGTTCTTTAATTTTGGATTTTTTCCATTGTTTGGTATTTTTGGACTTTTTCAATTGCATCTTGAAACTTTTTGGTTTTATGTAAAGCACTTTGAATTACATTGTTGAAATGTGCCATACAAATAAACACGGCTTTCCTTGCATTACCTCTTCACACTGTTTCCATGCTGAGCTGCGGGGCTGGAATAGCAACAAACACACATACTGAGACTTTGAAAGATAC
Source organism: Lepturacanthus savala (assembly GCA_030544235.1). Lineage (NCBI taxonomy): Eukaryota > Metazoa > Chordata > Actinopteri > Scombriformes > Trichiuridae > Lepturacanthus > Lepturacanthus savala. The sequence continues at coordinate 32,931,026 of CM060466.1, forward strand.
TCGCTTCATTTCATTAACTAGGACTGTGGAAGCCTCACATTGACCTCGGGTGGAATGCAGGTGGAATAAATTCCATTTTAAACGTTCATATTATGTGCACCTGTTTTCAAGACCTAAAAATTGTGGAGCTATCCTTTAAGGAGTTATTACTGATCTATACCACGTTGGTAGATGTCTTATAAACAATTAACAAAGCAGTTGTTATGACTTATGAATCATTAAAAAGGGTACGTCACTACAGGAAGTGGAATTCCTTCAGTGTGAAGTTCAGTGCGATTGTATATGAATGAGCAACCTGCTCGTGCTCTTTGCTGCTCTGCCCGACTCTGGAATCCACACACACAGATTTGATTAAACATAACCTAGTTACAGTAAATCTGTCATGCGCAATGTGTGTACGTGTGTATATATATGCATACATGTGCGTGTCATATATATATATATATATATATATATATATATATATATATATATATATATATATATATATATATATATACAGAGAGAGAGAGAGAGAGAGAGAGAAATGTGAGTGTGTTTGAAGTGGAGGTGGGCCAAGTTAAGTTTCTGTCAAGTTATCAAATCCTGTGACTCCACCCCCTGAGAGTATGACAGCTGGTAACCATGGAGACACATTCTGGAATCATGTTAATTGGCTGAAATGATTCTGACAGCTCACCCTACTTTGTGTAGGCTAAGAGCTTCTCCAATCCATCGTCTCTCTATCACTCCCATTATGAACATGCACACAGACATACCCCCCCCCCCCCACACACACACACCTGCAATCACACACACACTTACACATGCATACACACCTACACGCACACAACTACACACACACACACACACATACCTCAACCCAATTAAAAAACTTTCCTTTTCCATTTAGGAAAAGGAAAGAGAGGAAGATAAATAGAAGGTCATTGGATTGATATTGAGTAACGAGGGATGAGAGAAAGGAAAAAGAGGTAAAGAACTGGAGCAGAATCAGAAAGGGGGGCAGAGAAAGGTACTTGTATAGGAGTGACAGAATCAGCTTTTCTCATCTTTAAACAAAAGGAAATGCTCTGAATGTTTCATGCACTGCTGAATAAGTTATGTTGTGTGTGTGCACGTGTGTGTACATGTGTGTGTGTGCATACATGCACTCTTCCCCTCCACTTTGTGTGTCATATGTTACATTAAAGGAGTGGGATCACTGCCACATGATAAGCTCACACACTCAGCACAAGCAGGCACCTTGTTCCACTCATACAGTAGAAGTAGCGCCCCCCCAAAAAAGCAGGGAACGACACAAATCAATGGGACCTGGAAGCAGTATGAGGGGAATGTTATATAATGAAAAAGCCTATTTTGTTTTTGTTCCAAATAAATTTGGAAGACGCACAGTGGGCTGTAAAATACAGTAAGTTGTAAATAGGGTACAACAGAGGATGAGCGTGTGTTTAGGAGGGAGGAAACAGAAGGAATGAGAAGAGGAATTCATTCGCAACATGTATTGAGTGCAGAAGAAGGCAAAAAGGAAGGAGGGGTCACCTCAGGAAAAAATGACTTGAGGACTGCCCACTGCCCCCCCCCCCACCCCATCCCCAGGGTGCTCACATTAATGTCCCTGTCGAACAACGTCCACGCATATTACTTCCCTCGCAGATCACACACAGTAATACACACACACGCAAGTGCAGACATAGACCCACACACAATGTAAGTTTATGAGTATACTCTATATAAAACGTGACACGTGCTCCTAGCCATGCCAAGGAAACCAGATAGACAATCAGACAGACACGCAAGCACACCACACACAAAAACAAACAAATACTGCAAGTGGAAGTAACTGGGCCGTCAGGGCAGAGCTACGCTGTTGCCAAGCAACCAGGTGATTCCTCTAAAGAGCCTCTCCATGGGAGATTCCCTCGTTTTTGTGAGGGCATTCACTTGCATATGTGTGTGCGTGCGTGCATGTGTGTGTGTGTGCACGCAGGTGTGTGTGCTATAGTGAATGTGTGTTTGAAAATGTGTCCAGTAATTTAGTGCTGACACAGTGAGCGTACAATGTTCTGGGAAGCGACCATGGTAACAGCCCAGCAGGCTACGAGAAGAGCTTGGTCCATGGTCCATTCGTATTTTTTTTCTTCTTTTCCTCTTGTTGTGCATTTTATTTATTCAGCAATTATGTATTTATATTTTATAGAATACATACAGAACCCTGACGGTGGCAAATACCCATAGATGACACATCCTTGCATAGAAAGAAGAAGAAGTAGAACACACACATACACACAAACATATGCAGGTAGAATCATGAGCAATGGAAAATATTCAATTTGGAAAGCCTTGACAAATCCCTGAGGTGTTGCTGACGTTTATGCATGCTTTGGAGTATTCATAGCCGCACACACACACACACACACACTACAGTGCTGATAACTACAGACACGCACGCTCACACCTTCACGTCTACAGCAGAAGTGAATAGAGGCTGAGACGGAGAGTGAGAGGCGGGGAGGGGAGTGTGAGGTGAGAGACGATAAAGTCACAGGCAGAGTGAGGTTGGGTGGCTGACGTGAGTTTTCACTATTAGTGACTCGTGCTGCATAAATGGAGGTCAGTAACAATTCTACTGACAGGCGACTGTAACCCTGGAGATACATTAGGGCTCGTCACTATGGAAACCTCCAGTCAGGGGGGAAATGTTAGTCATTCTTGCCTTCAACTAATGGGTCCAAGGAAATACCTGAGGTCCTTTGAACAGACATACACACAATACTGACCTTCCTCCCATCTTCCTTGTGTTTAAACATAAAGTAAACACCTAGGCGCTAAGCGTTGTGCAGATGTTACAGCTTTGAGAAAGTACAGAGCTGAAACAAAAACAGACAATCTCTCTCGTATTATAAACAGAAACACACACACGTATATGTTGAGGGTTCAGGTTAAGGATATGGGTGGCAGACAGCTCGAAGGCACCAGGAGCGGGGCGGGCTGGTTTGGGTCAGAGCCAAGAGAACCACTGGAGCTAGAGTAGGATATGGCAGCTCTTCCTTTTCCTCCTCCTCCTCTTCCTCCTCCTGCTCCCTCTCGTCTCCCTCAACTGACACATACACCTTCTCCCCCTCCTCCTCCTCGTCCCCTTCCTCCTGCTTTGGTCCTCTGTGCTGCTCATGCAGGTCTGGCTCCTGGGTGCCCGTCATGGCCGTGCTGTGAACAGCCTGAACCTAAAAGAAGGCGCAGGTGCACCGGCAGACTGTTTAGGACATCGCAAAATATAAATGTGCGTGTTTGTGTGTGTGTGTGCGCGCATGTGTATGTGTGTGTGTGCATGCTTTTGTTTGAATGCATTTGTCTGCTGTGTGGCACAGCAGCTCCCACAACACGCTGCTAACTGTCAAGCCATGCCATACTATCCATGAGATTGTTTACCCTCTAGCAAAGCAGCAGAGAAGAAAATAAAATTCCTTCTCTGTTTTTTTTTTTTTTTCACTAAAACAAAGAGCAAAAACCTTTAGGAGAAGCGTCACAGACATAGCACAGTCCAGGGCAGGAAACATAAATCTACATAAATCTAAACAGAGTGCACTGACATACGTGAGCAAAGGTGCAAAAACGGAGTCAAGCGCAGACAATAGGAAGCACATGACGCCCTTTGTTTTAACCCCACAGCTGTACAACTGATGATGACAAGAGGCCATTAATGATTATTCTTTTTAATCCACACTGGATTTAAACAATCTGGGCATACAAGGAGAAAGTATTTTACGAGGCTATTTCATATCGCTTTAAAGAGCATGACATGTAACAATATTGTCAATTATTCTATTTCTTTTTCATTTGCAATACATTTGAACACGTGATGATTTATGTAACTGCTTTCTAAGATATTATTTTTCTCAAGCTAAGAGGGGAAATCACATGGAACACAGTGAAAATGTGTCTGTGCATGTCTTTACAAGTACTGACTGGAATCTCTCAGAGCACTGGAATATCATGTAGGAAATGTCATCTTGAACAATAGTCCGAATTACGTTAGATCACAAGAGTGGATTCATATCTTAGCTTCAGAAGAGAAAATTCTTTACATTTTCTTCATTTTTGGGGGGCAGTATGCAGTGGAGTTCGACAGGAAAGGATCGTAAGTCGGAGCATGTGACTCGGTCCAGATTGTGAGGAGTACAGCATAGACTTGCCACTGGTCCACAGTGTGCTCATTCCACTGCTTATTGATCCACACATATCCAAGCAAATGTATTCTAAAGGAACACATTTGATGTTAAATGGGAGCAGGAGCTGAATTATTAACATGAAGAATGAATCAAAAGACAATAGAAGTCTGGGCCAACAACGGACAAGTCCACACAGACACATACTGGGCCATGGGAGAACTGCTGTGTGTGTGTGTGTGTGTGTGTGTGTGTGTGTGTGTGTGTGTGTGTGTGTGTGTGTGTGTATGTGTTTGATGGAAATAATGAGATTGATTTCTTCCCTGTGTACATAGACTAGACTGTGAGGGTACTGACAGTTTAAGGCTGGTGTTGTATTTCATTAGTAGCTGTTGGACAGACATCAGTTAGACATTGCCCCCACCCACCAATAATGCCATTCCTCTGCTGATGTTTCCTTTCAAAACGTTAAAAAAAACTCATTATACCCCCCCCTCCATCCAGACCAGGTAGTTAAATCATCCAGCTGAATCTCAACCAGTCACGAGAATAAAACATATCCAATAAGACCCCTGAAATCCTTTAACTGTGTTTATTTCCAGCCGATTCATACTGCGCACGTATCACAAATGTAGAAATTTCCTAGATTTTTTTTTCAGAACAACAATTTAGAACAGTGTGTGCCCTGCGCAATGAAACATTTCGTTTTGGCTTGAGGAGTTACATAGTGATATTCATTCCTTGTGAAGGCCAGTCAGTAAAGACCTACGACATCAATGAGGCGACAGCTTTTCCCAGCTCGGGCCATTCAAACAAAAAAAAACATTGCAATTAATCCTCTATTAATTAAAGTAGAATCTAGAATCAATTATCTCAAAACAAGTCTCAAAACGCCCATGTTATATATATATATATATATATATATATATATATATATATATATATATATATATATATATATATATATATATATATATATATATATATATCTTATATGAAGTTACAATACATACTTGTACTGTACCGGCTCTGCACACAATAATATTATAGTGTCTTATTGTGGATGACACATCGCCATTTACATAGAGCGACATCACAGGATCAGGACATTTTCTTTTGTGCCACCGGCTTCACCAAAGCGCAGCGTCCCGGACAGTAAAGGGAAGGAAAAGTACCAGCACATCCAGCCCATCACACAAACGACCAAAAAATAACTTTGCCTGCCTGTCCTTACCGGGGAGCAGCGTCCATCCACCAGCGTCACTCACTCCGGGTCCCCGCGCCCTGAACTCCCGGAGCCCCGGTGCTCCATCTGAGAGCAGCCCGCCGGTCCTCTTCCTCCTCCCCCCCGCCGATATCCAAACTCAGTTTGAAGACAAGATGGGGAAAGAACAAAAAAAGAAGAAGATACAGAATGAGAGAGGGATTTGTCGCATAAGTTTGAAATAAACGGGGAAAGTAAAGTTAACCGGGCGGTTCCCTCCCCCCCAACTGCTTCAGCCGCTGGACGCGCTCTGCGGTGTCAGGTACCGGAGTTGAGGCGCACCGGGGAGAGGGAGAGCTGCGTCAAGCCGCACACACACAGGCGGAGCGGAGATACTGGGCTTTAACCTTCAAAATAAGATTATGTGGTCCCGGAAGCCCCCCGTGCACGAGCTCGTCTTTCGAAAGATTAGCTCGTTGTTGGATAAAATATTGGTTTAAACACTGGCTGACTCCGATTACCGTGTATACCGGACTACAAGTCCCACAGGAAGGATAAATCTATTACTACAAACATATATTGCAACGATATGTAACTGTATGTTATTTGGTTAGGCTTCATTTCGATTGTAGCATATGGATAAAAAAAATCATTATTTCTGAGTAAATAGAGACATATTTTAACTTTGGCAAAATTGTTGCCTTAAATGAAACCAATTAGGAGCAATTTGTTCCATTGGCAACAAGATGTCGAATAAAAAAAGATTTATTTTTTCATTTAGGATAGCTATAAGAGAAACACAAAACAGGTCTTTGTTAGTACTTTCTTTTATTGTATTTACTTTGTTTCTAATTCCCATTAAATCCGTGCTGTATAACTAGTGTGGTTATAAATAGATGTTAGGCTATAGTGCTATAGTCTATGGAACCATCCCATGAGAAACTGTAAGTGAATTGCTTTCTGTGAAACATCTTGATAATCTATCACTCTATGTTCCCCAAGAAGCCTTTTATTTTGAAAGCTTTGACTGAAGATCTTCTTAATGCTGTTTAACTTGACACTGATGGAACGAGTCAGAGCATGTGACTGGTCCCTCTCCTCTGCCTCACAGTAGGCTACACCCCATCCCAATAAACCTCTGTCTCTACCTGGCAGTTATCTCACCTGCCAGCGACCTCGGACTGTGTGTGTGTGTGTGTATGTGTGTGTGTGTGTTTGTGTGTGTGTGTGTATGTGTGTGTGTGTGTGTGTGTGTGTGTGAGAGAGAGAGAGACAGAGAGAGAGAGAGAAAGAGAGAGAGGGGGGCGTGCAGTGGATGCTGTCATAGATGATGCTCCACAGGCACACTCTGCAGGGGTGTCAATTCACTAAACCCAAAGGTGTGGCTGAGCTCCAACACAATGCCTTGAAATCAGCTTATGCCGTGTTAGGTTGTAGAGAACAAGGAATTACTGACATATTTAGTCCATAACGCAAGGGCTCAGTGGCATAAGAAATATTTCGAATATTAACCTGAGTTAAAGCAGCAATACCCAACGAGAAGGGCACTCAAAGAGCACATAAACATGGGGGGGGGGGATAAACTTTTTATCCTAAAAAGTTTATTCCGATAAAAGCAACATTAGTGGAGAGATTTTTAATTTATTTTAATTTCAGTCGTTGCTGTTACTCTGGCAACACTGGTGTAGTTGAATAGGAGCAACTATTAGCTACTAAAACAATTGTTGTACTAATTTAATGGATGCACACAAAAATGAAATGGGTTTGTCCTTGGCCAATTCTACAATCCACGAACAAGTGTCATGAAAATCAGCCCAGTAGTTATTAACATAATCCTGTTCACAACCAAACCGACAAACTGACACAAAAAAGCAATGCTTCCTTGGTGAAGGTAATAAAAGCTCTGCAGTCTGTTCATGTATTTTGCTTATCTAAAAGTATAAAAGTGTTTTTGGCTAATTCACATGGGTTTTACAGGTCCTATATAATAGAAATTAAGCTTTTAATTGTTTTTGGAAGGTTAAGGTGCTGCAGAGAGAAGCTTGAGAAAAGAAATGTAAAATTATATTGAGATGATTTGTGGTGCTTAAAACCATTAAATACCTTGTTAGGGATATATATATATATATATATATATATATATATATATAGAGAGAGAGAGAGAGAGAGAGAGAGAGAGAGAGAGAGAGAGAGAGAGAGAGAGAGAAAGAGAGAGAGAGAGAGATTTCATATATTATTATATCCCTAACAAGGTATTTAATATATCTCATCTCATCTTCTATACCCGCTTATTCCTCATTAGGGTTGCAGGGGTCTGCCCGCATTACGGATACACCCCAGATGGTCGCCAGCCAATCGTGGGGCAGTATATCTATATGAATATATGAATATATATGAATATATATATATATATATATATATATATATATATATATATATATATATATATATATATATATATATATATAGAGAGAGAGAGAGAGAGAGAGAGAGAGAGAGAGAGAGAGAGAGAGATACAGATATACACTCACCGGCCACTTTATTAGGTACACCTGTCCAACTGCCCATTAACACTTAATTTCTCATCAGCCAATCACATGGCGGCAACTCAGTGCATTTAGGCATGTAGACATGGTCAAGACAATCTCCTGCAGTTCAAACCGAGCATCAGTATGGGGAAGAAAGGTGATTTGAGTGACTTTGAACGTGGCATGGTTGTTGGTGCCAGAAGGGCTGGTCTGAGTATTTCAGAAACTGCTGATCTACTGGGATTTTCACGCACAACCGTCTCTAGGGTTTACAGAGAATGGTCCGAAAAAGAAAAAATATCCAGTGAGCGGCAGTTCTGTGGGCGGAAATGCCTTGTTGATGCCAGAGGTCAGAGGAGAATGGCCAGACTGGTTCGAGCTGATAGAAAGGCAACAGTGACTCAAATAACCACCCGTTACAACCAAGGTAGGCAGAAGAGCATCTCTGAATGCACAGTACGTCGAACTTTGAGGCAGATGGGCTACAGCAGCAGAAGACCACGCAGGGTGCCACTCCTTTCAGCTAAGAACAGGAATCTGAGGCTACAATTTGCACAAGCTCATCGAAATTGGACAATAGAAGATTGGAAAAACGTTGCCTGGTCTGATGAGTCTCGATTTCTGCTGCGACATTCGGATGGTAGGGTCAGAATTTGGTGTCAACAACATGAAAGCATGGATCCATCCTGCCTTGTATCAACGGTTCAGGCTGGTGGTGGTGGTGTAATGGTGTGGGGAATATTTTCTTGGCACTCTTTGGGCCCCTTGGTACCAATTGAGCATCGTTGCAACGCCACAGCCTACCTGAGTATTGTTGCTGACCATGTCCATCCCTTTATGACCACAATGTACCCAACTTCTGATGGCTACTTTCAGCAGGATAATGCACCATGTCATAAAGCTGGAATCATCTCAGACTGGTTTCTTGAACATGACAATGAGTTCACTGTACTCAAATGGCCTCCACAGTCACCAGATCTCAATCCAATAGAGCATCTTTGGGATGTGGTGGAACAGGAGATTCGCATCATGGATGTGCAGCCGACAAATCTGCGCCAACTGTGTGATGCCATCATGTCAATATGGACCAAACTCTCTGAGGAATGCTTCCAGCACCTTGTTGAATCTATGCCACGAAGAATTGAGGCAGTTCTGAAGGCAAAAGGGGGTCCAACCCGTTACTAGCATGGTGTACCTAATAAAGTGGCCGGTGAGTGTAGATATATGGAATTGGATATGGATATTGTTAGATACTTCTGCAGCATGGCCCATTTTAGAAAGTTTTATATCACAACTATGGTCTTATTATTGGTCTTGTTACAACCTTCATCAAAAATATACACTCATGCTACTCCCAGGAGGAAGCTGATGGTCCCTGGATCCCACTTTTGGAACTTATTACAGTATTGAAATATATGTATAACAGCTTAAAGGGTGCACTAATCTTAAATACTCTCCTGCTAATTGTTGCAATATCTACACATGACCTCCAAACAATTCGGTGGGATGTTTTGTTTGATGTTTACACTCCATTAGTTAGAAACCATGAGTCCTAGAGTAGAGGCTCTGTGAGGCTGTAATGCTCATTACACACAGGAAAATGGAGTTGTTGGATGGATTAAAAATAGACAGGCAATTTTGCTATTCTTGGATCCTACTAGCAGGGCAAAAGATTTCAATTGGGCAAATAATGGTGCCAGAGGAAAAAAACATGAGGCTATCTCAGCCTCAACTTGTCTGGCTCTGCTCTACATTGTCAAGGCACCTGAACAGAATGTTATATCATATGCTCAGGAAACTTGAGCACAGAATATTTATTGTCACGACAAAGTATGGCTTCAAACACGTAGAGACAAGAGGAAAAAGGATAGACTAGAGAACAGGACAAAGTCTATAGCTGTGCTCTCTGAGGCTGTACCTGAGCTGAATGGATAACACAATACAATGCAATTTCACTGTGATGACACAGTGATTACATGTGATAAATAAAGATTGATTTTTGCTCACATGAGCATGCTAAAATGCTGACATGATAATGCTGGCATGTTGATGTTTAGCATGCACCATGTCGACAGCATTAGTTTTTGTCTTAGCATATTTGCTATAGTCCTAACAACAAAGTACAGCTGAGGCTGTAGGAATTTCAGTGGTTTTTCATGTATTTGATTATAAACCAAAGTTTTGGACAATACATTTTGACCAGATAATGGTATGAGATGAAACTCAGGAGATCAAAGTGATTCATCCTCTGGGGATCAATAATGTATGAACCAACTTTCACAAGAATCTGTCCCATCATCCAGATATTTCAATAAAGTTAACCAGCTAGTGAAGAGAAATACCATTCACAACATCATTAGAATACATTGTGAAAGTTGATGAATGCCCAGGTTTGTGCCAATCCATCACATAGATGTTGAAATATATCACAGAATAAGTGAAAACTTTGACCTGCTAGTGGCACTTGATGTTAAGTCAGATGGTCCCTAGTCTTTAAGGTATTCTATGTATTCTTTAGGGATTCTAGTCAGTCAGTCATTTTCTATTCATTTTCATTCATTCACAGTCATTTATAGTCCTTAGTAGGGTCATGGGGTCTGCTGGAGCCAATCCCAGTGCATTACAGGCGAGAGGCAGGGACAAACCCCAGATAGTCGCCAGCCTATCATGGAGCACAAATAATACTACTTAGTTACACAGTTACACCTACAGGCAATTTAGTGTCTCCCATTAACCTTGGCATGTTTTTGGACTGTGAGAGGAAGCTGGAGAACCACACAGACACGGAGAGAACAAAGGACTTATAACCTCCGACTTTCACTGCTCTACCATGTCACCCAGGGATCCTATTGGTTATATATTAATCTCAAACTAATCTTAAAGTGCAACTGAGGTTGACAGAAATTTGGTCATTAGATGTAGAGATTTAGGACCTTGGAAGAGGTGAAAAAGAAGATATTAATTAGTGGAGAAACAACAAAACACTTTCATCTATACGAGGCATGAGGGGTCACTAAATGGTTTAATAAAAAGCAAAAGAATGATTTTGGACCAAAACAATAGAAAGCACTCCCCAATATTCCTATTAAATCACCAAATGAGGGAGTCTTCACACTGGATATTCTTAGTCCAGGTTTATAGCCGCAGGCTAAAGACTCCTACACACTGTGAGATTCTAGAAATCTCATAAGTTTATTGCAAGTCACACTGTGCCCCATGGACCTAATAAACGTGGTTAGGACATCACGTTTGGTGAATGCAGACTGTACGATGAAAAATCCTACTGAACCACACACTACAATGCAAGTCAGTAAAACGAAACACCATAAAGGGCCGGGTATCACATTGATCAGTGGGTCATTTTCTTTTGGTAGATTAGTAGATATGGGTTGTAGCAACTATCCCATCGTGAGATGGTCCAATGTATAGACTGCTTAAAGGGGTCCTATTATAAAAAATAAAAATAATACAAAAAACACTTTTTCAGTGTTTTTTGTGTAATTATTTAAGTCTCATGGGGTTCTTACTGAAATCTGGCTGAACACAGAGTGCTTGTACTTAGTTACCCACTTTTATTTCTCCTACTGATCCCAGCTCTCTGAGGGGCCTGACTTTTTCAACAGCAGAGTGGCCATTTCAGAACAGAAAAGGGAGAGGGGGGAACTGGGTTTTTCAGAGTGAGTGTGGGAGAAGGCAGACTGCATTGCTGCTACAGGTCTAACTGGGTCCTTTTGGACCATAAAAGCATGATAATTATGCAATATAAATATTAAACTAGGAAAACAGCAAATACGGCCCCTTTAAGAGTTGACCCTGGGATAACTTGGCCCCTCTCCATACACAGATTATTAACCTAGGGTTAATATGATTATATATGATATCACAATGCACTTCTATTATATGGTTGAATGTCTGAAAACATGCGTCTAAAGTGCAGTGTGAAAAGCTCATTTTGGAATAATGGTGGTCAGCCCTTCAGTTACGAACACTCACAAAATCTGTCAAAGAGCACCGATGATGGAAATGTGTGGATGAACACCTTATCAAAGCACTGTGATGAATATGTCACCCACCTGTATATAGTCATGGACTAAATGTAAATTGTGGCCTGTTGGTGGACAGATGAAGAAAAGTCACACAGACTGCTAGTGTGGCTAAAAACTGAGACGGAATCTTCACTCAGAGTAGGGAAACAGTGTGCAATAGCAAATCTACAGCGTATTGACTCCTCCAAGCTATCATAAGTCTTACAGCAGCAGCACAGATCAAACATTTAGCGTAGTTCACATTTAACGTGTTTAGGGCACATTTAACCACAGAAACGCTCACATGCACCTCTCAGACTTATATCCTTCTCTTCCCATGAGGGAAGAGAAACGATAAGCCTTGTTGGAGGTCTGTGTGTGCGCATGTGTGTGTGTGTGTGTGTGTGTGTGTGTGTGTGTGTGTGTGTGTGTGTGTGTGTGTGTGTGTGTGTGTGTGTGTTGGTAATAAGCAGTTGTTGGGTCTCCCCGGCTGTGTGTTTCCACTCCCTCCCACTCCCATTCGTTTTCCCTCTCCTTCTCCTTCCAGCTTGTCTCATCCCTCTCACACTTACTGTCTTCTGTAACTCATGCAAGACTCTTTCTGCTCCACAGAATCATTTCATGCATTATTTACTCTGGCTCTGTCAGTGTGGTGTGTTCAAATGCTGGTTTACATTAGTCACTGAAATGAACACACACATACACACACACACACACACACACACACACACACACACACACACACACACACAGACATTCATTCCCTCTGTCATCGGTTGAGGATGAGTATCTAGGCCAAACATTATTATCAGTGTGAGTGGTAGGCTCCCTTGGGTGTGTTTCCATGGTGACCATCACATAACATAATATATGGGGAAGTGTCTAATTCCATGCCACTGTCAGGAATACGCGAAACACGCACTGTGGGAATTCGATTACAGATCAATAATCCTAATCAATCGCTGAAATTGCCATGACAACCACCTGGGGGCACATCCTGATACAGAGCGGTAATACATAAACATACTGTACATGTACACAGATGCAGAAACACGCAAATGGCGTGACACTGAGCCGGCCTACTACGTTACTTGACCTGGTTACAGTAGTCGTACATATAGAGGTGACACACACACACACACACACACACTCGAACAATGTGTCAGAGGTGTGAATGTCAGTAACTTAAACTATCAGTTTTCAGATTGGTGTGACAAAGGAGACAGCAGTATTTCTGTCTGCTGACAGTAAATCTGTCCCTCTGCTCTGCAGTCTTTACCTTCATGTTTACTTGGAGTTGTAGAGACATTTGTGGAAGCTCATTAGATTGCAGTTGGCAAAATACTATGCAAATGTTTTGTCCAGCACGTATCAATGATATGCTCATAACATTTATTCACATGAGGAGAACAGGAAATAAAGTGGGTACAAAATTGACTCTCCAGAGACCTCCATGTAAATGAAGACCTTTTTAAAGCATCTCATTAGAGATGATGATATGAACATAGGTGTTTCATATTTACAAATTGCATGTTACGTACAAAAGACTAATATAGTTTCTGACTAAACATCCATGGTAAACATTGGCATGTTAGATACGTCATTGTGAGCATATTAAAATGTTAATGTACTCTCAAAGTGCAGATAAGCTGAAGTTCAACCTCACTGAGCCTTGCCCATGGCTGTAGACTCATTGTATTGTTATAGCAGGAATTGTTTTGCTGTTTGTTGTTGATGCGTTCCTGTGATGCATGTGTTGAATCTCTTGCTGCAAACCAGATTTCCTTCAGGAAATACCTTTTAGACCCTTATTTATGTTTTGCTACGATAGTGTTAGTGTGGGAGAAATGAGTCCTCACACCTGCTGCATGGCTACAGACTAATTATTGAAGTCGTGTTTCTCAGTTGTCAGTATATTAGGTTACCCAAGCAAAAGCTATGCTTGGGTAATGTGGTCTGTGGCAACAACCCTGGAATAAATCCACCTTAATTAAGGTTTTGATGTTCATTGGGAGGTATTGATTCAATTCTGTGGTCATTTTGTGGTTGTTTTTGTCTTGTGTCGGTGTATGTAAACCAGGCCCGCCGCTCCGTACACGCAGACTACGCATCCAGCGTAGGGCCCCAACTAGTGGAGGGGGGCCTCCAAAATTAAGATTGGGAAAAAATGTAATAATTATTACACTAATAAATGGCTAAAATATTAATTAGTTCTACGGGAGTTTTGTATATCATCACTGTAATCGGTAAAATTAAATGTTATTTATTGCGTAATAAAAAGACCCCCGCAAGTCCTTTGGAAATGGTACAGTGAGTGATGGGAATTCCGGCTCTATTTGGAGAGTCGGATCTTTTGGCTCAGCTCGTTAATACGAGTCGGCTCGTTCGGCTCCTTTGTTGCTCCCAATGAGGAGCCGGCTCCTGTCTGTCACTTCAAAGAGTCGAGTCGGATCGTTCAACTTCAAAGACTCGGATCGTTCACGACGGCACAAAGCTTCGGAGCCACTTTTCTTACTACCCTCTGAAACAGCTTTAATGAGCAGTTTTCTTCAGTTAAAAACTTCGACAATTGAAATGAGAGAATATCATCCAAGAGACACCATGAATCTGGAGCTGAAAAGCTAAACAGGAAAAAAGAGGAAGACGACAAACTCGCATCCCTTTCAGGTAAGTCCGTGTTATACCGTGTTTGTTTTGCTAACACAGCGTTACGTGATAAACTCGACAAGCTAGGCTAGGTTAGCCCAACAGTAAACAGGATTGGACAGAGAATAAAATTCATCTCTAGCATCTTTTCTCTGCTCCGTCGTTGGGGATAACTCCCAGTCTGTCCTGGTAGTGAGGAGGAGGGGTGGGGGCGGTGGTTGGGGGATGATTTTACATCTGGCCACAGTGTTGTAGAAGTTAAAGTCGTGTGTAGTGCAAAACAATGTTTGGCCACCTTTATCATTCACAAAATGCCACTATTGTTTTGTTTAATGTGTAGGATTAGAATATGTTAATTTTTAAGGTATTTGATTTTGTCCTACCATATTAATATCATATAAATACAAATGCTACTAGATAGCATAATATAATGAAGTGATATTTTTGGTTTGGGTATTTTTATTCAAGTTTTACTAATGAGATATTTTTTCATTTAAATCATATTCATAGGGTCAATGCTCAAATACATACACGGACCACCACATCAGCAAGAAGATGAACCAGATGATGAACCATCAACAAGCAGTGCAATAAGCAGCCAACAACCATCCAACGTGTCTGAAGGTTCAAGTAAACAGCCACAAACAACAGTCACCTTAGAAGAGACATCCACACCCACAACTGAAAGCCTTCCCTTGGATGCAGTTGTTTTATTTATTTGTTATTGTGTTGTTGCTCTCTCTGATTTATTATTTAACATACAGTATATTATTGTATAATAAAAGTTAATTGTTAGATATCTACATGTCTATATAAGACTTATTTTCAACTGTAAATTTCGTGAGCTTCCAGGAGTTTGGTGGACGGGCGGGCGGGGGGGGGGCCTCCCTACAAGCTGAGCTTAGGGCCTCCAAAACCTTAGCAGCGGCCCTGATGTAAACTTTCTAATATAAAATAGGTGCGTGTTTTGTTGTTACTATCACTGAATCTATACTATACTATAATGTGATTTACACACAAATATTAGTAACTCTTTTATTCTTTTATCCCCCTCTTACATGTGTCCACACACTGTGTAAAATATTTTTGTAAAATATAATTTGTCAACAGTAAACTAACAGCGATTAAGGGATTATTTTCATCATCAACTGATCAAGTAGTTGTTTGGTCTATACAATTTTAGGAAATGGTGAAAAATATGAATCATTGTTTCCCAAAGCCCAACATGGGGTCCTCATTCCGACATGCCAAAGATATTCAGTTTAATGCCATAGAGCAGGGGTCTTCAAACTTTTTTAGCCCAGGGACCCCCTTGGGTGTCAGAAGAACAGAGTAGGGACCCCCACTTAAAATTCTTATTTTATTATTATAATTAGTAGTAGTAATAGTAGTAGTAGTAGTAAAAGTAGTAGTAATAGTATGATTAGTAATTTGGAATTTATCCATCAGGTCTCAATGTGTCTTTAGCCAACAACAACTATGGTAGCTAACTAGCTTGTTTTTCAGCACTGCGTGATGGGAATCATGTCTCTGTTAACAGACTAAAATAGTTTTTGTCAAAAGTAGATTATTATCGCCTGTTAATGAAGTTTTATCAATAATATTATAAATATATATTTTGAATTCACAAATTATTTTGGTAAAAAATTTTGGTAAAAATAAAAATAATTTCTTTTTCATTTGGAGGACCCCCTGCAGTACTTCCACGGAACCCCTGTTGAATATCACTGCCATAGAGGACTAAATAAACGAGAAAATATTCACATTTTAAAATTCAGACTTTTTTTTTTATAGAAATGAACAAACAAGTTGGTGGAAATGACTCTGGACAACTAATCATTGTAGTTTCAATCATTGCACCAAATTGGTAATCAAGACTTTTACAGGTGAAGAAAAAGTTGCTTTTAAAAACATAAACTTACGAAAGCAACTTTCTCATCAGTATAATAGATAGTCAAAGCTCAGAAGTTCCCTGTATTTGAGACAAACACCTGAAGGCATTGTACATGCAGCAACATCATTGGCTCATCCTTTTTATTAGTTTTAGGCAGCATAAGAGTCACAGAAATCTATCAGACAATACATTTCCACATCCCCCATCCCCTTTCCTCTCGCCTTTTTCTACATTGCATTTGTAAGCATAAATGCACAGTGGTCCATACAGATGTGAAATCATCCACAAAGAGACGGCTTCTCCCCTAGAAATTACATTTATGACACGAGGGATGAGCGGGAATCAGGTTGTGAGCCAGTCAGAGGCAGAGCAGCCGGAGAAGCATCTTTTCTGACAATTGGCAGAAGTGAAGTTGCTTAGCAACCTTTGGCCTTGATGACAGGATATGATGTCATGCTTGTAAAGACAAAACACAAGCAGACACACAAATGCTCAGGCAGGGAACAGGTGCACACATGTACACACACGTGTGGATCCACAGATGCACACGGCAGAGTTCATAGTAAACCTCAGTGTGGTAGACGAGAGGGAAAATCAGTTGTGATGATAATCTAGGCAGGAGTTAACAATATATTAATCTTCTCTAATGTGAATGTCTCACTGATCTCTGAGTCCATTAAGCGTGTATACACACACACACACAGACACACACACACAAGCCATGTATCGACTTATCTCTGAATGTGCATTTACTGTCGGTTGAGGAAAAATACATCCGCTGATCTCTTGTTTCTCAGAGTTCAGTCAACCCGTCTGTGAATGTGAATCCATCTCCTGCCTACAGCCCTTTTTCTGTGTGATCCACCAGTCACGCCATTGCTCCGGCTAGGTACACACACACACACACACACACACACACACGCACACGCACGTGCGCACACACATATACACACCCAATGGAGCTTATTGCTGCGTGTGCTCTTGGAGAGGGAGAGAGCTGGTGACATGTGGGTTTGTATTTTGGAGTTGAGGCATATGAGAGCAATTTTTTTTGTTAATCTGATAGCCTCTCACGTCAAAAGTTGCAGGGCTTACAGCTCCACACAGTGTTCAGTCTGTCTCACTGCACTCGTCTCCTTCTGGGATGCTTTATGTTAATTATTCATGTTTGTAATGGAATGAGCTGCCAAAGACTCTGAAACTCACCATTGTGTCTGAAGTACTGCTTTCGAGGACGTACTTCATCCTCTAATCACCTGCAGAAATTTTGACGATAACTATTTGTCATTTCATTCCATGACTAAATTGTAATGACAACCAAAAGAAAGCAAAACCAAAAGACTAAAATGTGATTAAAATTAAAATAAATTTAATCAAATATGATTAAACTAAAATATAGTTTTCATGTAAATTAGGAGTCCTTGTCAAAATGAGCGCTGTGAGGAAATGAATCACAATCTCAGCCAAACATCTAAAAAAAAATAGCTGAAAAAATGAAAACTAAATAAATCTTGACTAAATTATATCAAACTAAGACAGTAACTAAATATAATGTTCCTGTAAGTGACTTAGGTTAAATTAAAAACACTGCCTGTATGTGGGGTATATTTTATTTGTGTTGTGTATTCGCCTTCTTGTAACAAACAGAAGCACCTAATTAATTAATTAATATTTTTATAATTTTATGTATTTGTTTAGCTTTAATTGAAAAGCTTGACTGAATACATTTTGAATATAATGGTAAGTTGATGATATATATCAATATGAACATAATTTCATTTGAAAGATCAACTACTCTATTCATCCATAATGAACAAAAAACATTTTACTATAGAATGAAGACATAGATCATTAAAAGAAACACACAAATGCCAAACTAACTCAGGTCTCTACTTATGATTTTACAAAAATACAAAATGGCAATAGACACAAGGAACATGAACACAGAGAAGCTGACTGTTTGGAAAAGCGCTCTATATCATTTTGTGGTTTGTCTTACAAGTCTCATCAATGAGGGCACACTTGGAAACCACACTATAATCATTAACTATTATCTTTAATGAGGCTATAAACCTAGTTACTGTACAAATTACTTTGTGGTTTATTTTAACCACCTTACTTACTCATGTTGTTTAATAAAGCTGTATTACAACACATAATCATTTACAGCACTATAACTACTGTATTGCAACACTTGATTTGCTTTTTGCCCTCTGATGAGATCAGGAAGCCGATGTCATGTAAAACAGAGCTTTTTCAGAGTTGGAATGAACAAAAAAATTGGTTGAAGATAAGCTGTAGCCTGCTTTATACCACCAGTCCTGAACAAAGCCCTTTTAGATATGTTATTGTTGATTATAAGGTCGAGGTGTTGGAGAACTACTGTTCTGTTAAGAAAACTGGAGAGATGTGATGACCCTCATCGCCCATCGCCCCATCCCAATCAAACACAAAATGAAATACCATCACATAGTCTGCTCTTTTGAGAGCTCTGGAGAGAAGCTGCAGATTAAACTATATTGAGATGTTTTTTTTGTCTATAAAACTACAAATATATCTTGTTAGGCATTTCCCAACTTCAAATAAAACCCTGGAAAAGTGAATATGGAACGTTCAACAGATTTAACGTTTCCTTCTACATCAGTGTGTGAGTATCTTCTCTTTAAATCCTCATAGTTGAATTTTCACATATATGAATCTGGGTTGCATAAATAATTGAATTATAAACACCTATAAATGTTCCAATTAAAAGTTCAATTGAGAACAACAGTGCATTTAACCTTCATTTGTAAGTCAAACAGCAACAGCTCACTAATTGATGAAATACACCTCAGACATTTTCATGGAGGTCAAAACATTTTAATTAAAAAAAAGGAACTCATTTGTAAGAACACCATTTCCTCCAATTTGTCTCTGTCACACACATTCAGCCACACACACAGACACACGCACGCACACACACGATAGACAACCACTGCACCTTGGGAACAAAAACATGCAGACTGATTTGTCATTATTAATAAACACATCCTAGATAATACAATCCAGTGTAACATGAATGCATAAAGGTCTGCTTTAACTCCAAGGATCATACTGTTAATTTTGCTTGAGCTGTTTTTTTTTTTAGCCGATTAATCACAGATAAATTACTGCTGATCATCTCCAAATAATTCCAGAATATATCAGGCAAGTAGAAAGATTTCCATCATGTTAAATTTGAAAAACTGACTTGTGACGTAATCTCCATGGAGACAGGCAATCCATCCAAGAACATTCGTCACCATCTTTTTTTATAGTGGAAAAGTGTGTCCATGTTTGCTTTTCAAACAAGATTTTAAGTCATTGCATGAACACAACTTTATAAACAAAAAAAAAAAAGAATTATACTGACACCAGTATCTGCCTGAAAATGAGATTATCAAGGTGGAAAAATGGTTTGCAGTTATGAAAATACACAGGATCTGCAGTTAATGTGGTGGTTTGTAGGAGCCTTCAATAAGAGCTTACAAGAGCCCTAAAAGCAATGAAGGTTATACAGTATAGCCTTGAAAGAGAGGGAAAAAATTAAGTGTAGGAACAGTTCATCTCTATTTACAATGAATCAGAGGCAGAGAAACTAATATCTCCTCTACAAAGAAGCAATCACATCCCTGAGTACACCGTTTGTTATTCCTATCATTTAGATTCACTGCTGTGCGATCAGCTATTATCATCAAGTCCTTTCTGCCTGATCAGAATAGTGCAGCTCTACACTGTTTTTCTGCCCCAGTCACCAAAGACGTTCATGAGAACATCAGAGAGCAGCGCTCATAATGCTGCGATTCAGGCACAACAAAAGTACCACAGAGTGTTAGAATAACAGGCCCCCCGCCACTGTTCTGCCAAGTCTAGACAGCCAAGGACTTATTTTGTCTCTTCCCTGGCACAAAGAGGGGTTTGCAAATGTTAGCAGATTCGTCAGCTTCTCCTTATTAATACACAGGGGTTACAGACTTTAACAGCAGGTTAGTTTAGCCCCTGTTAACAGGGTGCCCCTTCCTCTGCTTTCTCTGCCTTCTCCTCGTCCTCTGCGTCTTTGTCTTTGTTCTTTTTGTGTTTCTTCTTCTTGTGTTTGTGCTTGTGCTCCTTGTGTTCCTTGGCTTCTCCCTCTTTGTCCTGGCTGTTATGTTTCTTGTGCTTTTTGTGTTTCTTGTGTTTCTTGTGTTTCTTCTTCTTCTTGTCCACCGTGGTGTTGGAGTTGGATGCAGAGTCGCTATGGTTGCTGAGGGAGGGGCTGTGGGAGGGCTGGCAGAGGGAGGGGCTGGGGCTGCCGCTCCGCCCCCTCTCCGTGTCCGAGCCCTCGCCCTCGCTGTAGTCCGGTACAAAGGCGGCCTCGTCGGTCTCGCGGCCCAAGTCAGAGCACAGACGCGGCCTCCTGGGCTCGGGGCCGCGGCTCTCCTCTCGCCCTCCTCCTCGGGCTTCCAAAGCCCTCTCCTCCTTCCCAGACATCCCTCTCCCTTCGTCTCGTCCTCCCCCTCTTCCCTCTTCTCTTCCTCTGGCCTCCCCTCTCCCTTCCTCTCGTCCTCCCCCTCTTCCCTCCTCTCTTCCTCTGGCCTCCCCTCTCCCCTCCTCTCGTCCTCCCCCTCTTCCCTCCTCCCTTGCTCCAGCTCTCCCTTCTTCTCTGACTCCCCTCCCCTCCTCCCTCACAATTTTAGTTTTTGCAGGTTTCTCAGGATTTGCCTGTGCTGCCCTGCCACCTTTAGCCTCCTCTCTTGGTGCTCTCCCTTTCTTCTCCTCCCTCACCACACCACCTCTCCTCTCCTCCCTTGGAGCATCCCGGCCCTCGCTCCTGACAGGTTTAGGCGGGTCATGCGGTGCCTCCCTTCCTCTGCCCCTCTGTGGCACCGGCGAGGGCTCCTTAGGTACATTAAGTCCGTTTTCCTGCCCCTCTTCGTCATCTTCTCTCTCCCACTTGGAGCGAGGAGGAGCTTGGATGAGCGGCTCCTCCCTGACGGGGCTGGGTGCTGGGCTGACGCTGGAGCTACGACCACGGCTGTTCACAGGGCTGGGCTCCAGAGGTTTGGAGGACACACTCCTTTGGTCTTTTTCAGAGTCCCGCTTCACTTCTTGAGTTGACCTATTGCTGGGGGGGGAAAAAAACAAAAACACAAAATTATGCATTTTTAAAATAAGCCATAAACGTGCCTGATCATGTCCATTCAATCTTCCTGACACAATAACTATTAGAGCCAGGGGTGAGAAGAGACATTTTTATGCTGATATGATACACTTGTATTAGATTTATTATTATTGTATTAGACACAACATGGTACTAGTTAAAAATAACCTAGATTAACATTTACAATTAAGAATTTTTCCCCACTAGCCTACATACAATGCATGAAGAGTTAATCACAGGGATGCCTAATTGGTACTATCCTGGAAAGCTCTGTGCAAGTCATTTATCCAATGATGGTAAAAAACTAACCTTTAACATCTTTTGGTAGAGTGCATCCAGAAAGTATTCATCCAGAAAGTAATCAGAAAAGTGCTTTACTTTTACTTTTCCCACATTTTGTTATATTATTTCATTTTTTCCCTCAAAATTCTACACACAACACCCCATAATGACAACGTGAAAAATTTTATTAAAAAAAAAAACAAAATACATGTACGTAATTATTCACAGCCTTTACCATGAAGCTCTAAATTGAGCTCAGGTGCATCCTGTTTCGACTGATCATGGAGTCCACCTGTGGTAAATTCAGTTGATTGGACATGATTTGGAAAAGCACACACCTGTCTATATAAGGTCACACAGCTGACAGTGATGTCAGAGCACAAACCAAGCATGAAGTCAAATGAATTGTCTGTAAACCTCAGAGACAGGATTGTCTCCAGGCACAAATCTGGGGAAGGATAGAGAAAAATTTCTGCTGCTTTGAAGGTCCCAATGAGCACAGTGGCCTCCATCATCTGTAATGGGAAGAAGTTCAGAACCACCAGGACTCTTCCTAGAGCTGCCGGCCATCTAAACTGAGCAATCAGGGGAAAAGGGCCTTAGTCAGGGAGGTGACCAAGAACCCGATGGTCACTCTGTCAGAGCTCCAGCATTCCTCTGGAGAGAGGAGAACCTTCCAGAAGGACAACCATCTCTGCAGCACCAATCAGGCCTGTATGGTAGAGTGGTCAGACGGAAGCCACTCCTTAGTAAAAGGCACATGGCAGCCCACTTGGAGTTGGCTAAAAGATATCTGAACGACTCAGACCATGAGGAACAAAATTCCCTGGTCTGATGAGCCAAAGATTGTGAAAGCCAGGCATCATGTTTGCAGGAAACCAGGCACCGCTCATCACCAGGCCAATACCATCCCTACAGTGAAGCATGGTGGTAGCAGCATCATGCTGTGGGGATGTTTTTCAGAGGCAGGAAATATGAGCCTAGTCAGGATAGAGGGAACAATGAATGCAGTAATGTACAGAGACATCCTGGATGAAAACCTGCTCCTGAGCTCTTGACCTCAGACTGGGGAAACGGTTCATCTACCAACGGGACAGGACAACGACCCTAAGCACACAGCCATGATATCAAAGGAGTGGCTTCAGGACAACTCTGTGAATGTCCTTGAGTGGCTCAGCCAGAGCCCAGACTTGAATCTGATGGAACATCTCTGGAGTGATCTGAAAATGGCTGTGCACCGACACTTCCCATCCAACTTGATGGAGTTTGAGAGATGCCGCAAAGAGGAATGAACAAAATTACTAGGTGTACCAAGCTTGTGGCATCATATTCAAAATGACTTGAGGCTATAATTGCTGCCAAATGTACATCAAAGATTTGAGCAAAGGCTGTGAATGAATTGAATCCATTCTGGAATAAGGCTGTAACATAAAATGTGGAAAAAGTGAAGCGCTGTGAATACTTTTCAGATGCATTGTACGTAATTGTCAACATAAAACCACAATACAAACTGTACTTGTATGAGCACACTGTACTGGCACACCTTAAAGGTCAAGTTGGGGGTTCAGAGCCCTCAGCACCACACAATGTTATTTGGTCTTTGGGAAACACTGCACTTCGTCAAAAATTATTTTAAAGGCAACATCACACATGAAAAAAAACACCAGACTCATTTGTTGATCCTTGTTTTTACTGCTACACTACCACTGTGAGGAGAGAGTTAAGTTTTCCGCTCGTGACGGGATGCAAAACCAAGTGTGTATCTCCACAGTCAATCGTCTTTAGAGCTTTTCTTTTGACAACTGCCATCTGTCTCCTGAATCACCTCAGTCCCTTGGACTCTCTCGGTCGCCCACCATGAGTCAAATTAAGTTTGTACAGCCCAAAATCACAAATTGGCTTTCACAGGCTTAACAGTCTGTGTAGCAGTACATCACCACCTGTACTTAGATCTTCAAATCAAATAAGGAAAAACGTCCTTAAAATTAACGGGAAAAATGGAAGTACCTCAGAAAGAGCTTATCGCTTTTCTTTCGCTCACTGCTGCTGATGATGATCATTTGTTCTGCTTCTCTCATCTTTATTTAAACAGCAGCCTGACTTTAAACTGATCAAAGAAGATAACTGTCCTCCCCTTACTCTAAACTGGCCTAATTCCATACTCACATCTTGTTTTTATGAATGAAATGGCTCAGACATGGAGTAGCAACAGCATTACTATTTAACCAATCAGTGATTGTCTTCCCTGTGAACCATAACTTATATTTCCAGGGTGATAGCTGTGATGGAAAAACAAAGCAAAGAGAGTCAAATGGGTACCATATAGTGGAAAAGCGGCATCAGCCCAAAAAGTGTTTCGTCAGCCCAGTTTAATCTGAGAGAGCTTCGAACGGCTTGTGCAACACATTTTGCTGCCACAGAGGAAATGAACTTCTGATGATTTAAAAAGAGTGGAAAAGCAACTCCATTGTTGCATTAATGGATTAGAGCACTCAAAAAGATGAGTCTGAAAAATGCCAAAGGAAATCCTCCCAACAGCTTCAATGAGCCTGACCGAAGAGTATATGACTGATTAAGAGTCAATACAGTATTATAACTCTACGTCTACCCTGATGCAAGTAGCTGCTGTATTTATTTATATCAATACTTTGGGATTAATGTCAACATCAATGTTCTTATATACTCACTAGGCTTAGGTCGGTCTTCAATATATGGAAATTGAGCAATATTACCACACTATGTTTTTCTTTATTGAAATTTTGTATATTTTTTTTACTGTTTCACAGTGTCTGGCCTGCTGCAAGTTTGAGCTTTGTTTCACTGCTTTGTGAACTCTACGATCCACCCTTGTGTGTGGCGATATCAAACTTTATAGAGAAGCAGCGTTCGGTCTTTATGCTCCACTTATTTGGAACAAATCCCAGAAATCTGCAGGTCTGCTGCAACCCTCCCTTCTTAAAAAAATCATGGCTATAGAAAAAATAACTCAACCATAAAAAACAACAATACAATTAGATTATACACAACCCAACCAGTCAAGACAGATGGCCGGCCACCTACAGCCAGGCTCTTTTCCAGGTTTCCACCCGGTAAAGCAGAGGTTTTTCTTGCCACTGCTGCCAAATGTTTGCTCATGCCAGTGGCTGATGCCATGCCATGCCATTGCTCATGCCAGTCTGGCTCATGCCAGAGGCTGATGAGAATGTCAATAGTTATTAGGTATTTAGTCACTACCCAGATAAACATTTGTGAAAGAAGTGATAAAATCAAAGTCGACAATTTTAAGTTTATTCACAAGTTTTATCTTACCCCTATAAAGTTGCAAACCATTTCAAAGGATGACTCAAATTGTCCTAATGCAAAATTATAGAATGAATGAGTTTGCATCTGTTTTGGTGTTGAAGGGTTTATGGAATTCAATTCATTATTTTACTATCAGCTTTGAAGATCAGATTTGATTTTAATCATTGACTCGACTAAACAATATGTCTGATTCTAAATTTGATTAAACAAATGCATAATGCTCATTACTATTATGCATTTTTCTTAGAAATGCATACTATTATTGAATCTCCTCCAATTCTAATCTGTTGAAATATCACAATATTTACCCATCGACCCATAGACCCTCACTCTAGAAAGAGAAGACCATGGTTGTGTTTTTCTGGATCAATAGTTCCCTTTTTTTTTTAGAACAGAACTTCTGTGGCCTTTGTTGATGTTTGTGTACCATCAAATTAAAGATATATGAAGTAACTGCTGCTTTATTATTAATAACTAAATTATTTGTATTACTACTGCCGGTATTACTTTGGATTTTGGTTATTTGTGTGCATTGGAGTAAAAGAGGGACAGGGAAATCTGAGGATACTTTGTTTTTTTTGTTCATGCATTAGTGAACTTGCATTGATGTAAACTGAGGAGAAATGTCAAAGTATTTATTAATAAAGCAACCTATAAGGCGAATTGAATATTTCACCTGACCATAGTGCTCCAAAAAAAACCTGACTGACCTGGTGGAGCTCATGCTGTGGCTTGTCAGAGCCTTCCGGCTGATCCTGGGTTTGCTCTTCACGGAAGATGCCTCAGCATTTTTTACTACTGAAGAGAGAGAAAGGTGAAAAGAAACCAAAGTTTTATCAATGCCCAATTACATGGCACAAGACAAAATCAAAGTTATCTTCTCACACGTGTGCGCACATTCAATGATTTTAATTACCTTCTCTGTGAGCAGCAGCTGGTTTCTCTCCTGAAGGGACACTCCTCTCGGTTCTGTCCTTGGACACACTCCTGGGGAATAAGAGACAATAATTGTGCGCATTCACAACAGCATTTACTTTACTTTATAAAAGAACTAGAACATCCTTTCTTTTGACTATATATATATATATATATATATATATATAGCGGCAAAATAACAAATGAAACAAACCTATCTGATTTAACAGCTCGTTCGGACCCCTCTCCCCTCTCCTTAGATGCTGCGCTTGGTTTCTCTTCCGGATCTACCGTTTTCTTGGTGATGGCTGATTTTTCCGCGATGGTCATTTTATCCAGAGAGACAGACCTCCCCCCGCTACTTCCGCCGCTGGTATTCCTTCGATCTGTCCTCCCTGACCTCTCTCCTTCAGTGTCTCTCTCGACTTTAACTGCTACCTTCTGTGAGACTGACCCAGAGACCCTGTCCCTGTCAGATCCCAGACCTTTGTCTCTGTCAGGTCCTGAAGGTCTCTCTCGCTCCCTGTCCAGTCCTGAGCTTCTGTCCGACTCTCTGTCTGAGCCTGGCGGTCTGTCCCCAGAGCTCCCTGGTCTCTCTCTGGAGACTCCTCTCTCACCCGAGGTTGATCGCTCCTTTCTTCCAGCATCATCTGCAGTGCTGCTAGTTCGGTCTCCTTCTGGGTTGTGGGTAAGAGATCGGTCTGAGGCAGAGCTTATCTTCTCAGGGCCTGAGGAGGATCGGTCTGAAGGCGCCGTCTCCGTGCTGCCTTTTCTCCCCAGCTCCCTGTTTAACTTGATCCTCCTCTGAGTCTGACTCTGACTCAGTGGCTTCACCTGGATGTGGACAAAAGCATAGGCAAAACTTTAAAGTGGGTTTAATCACAAAGATTAAACAGTCTGAAAGAATATGGTCCAAATGTATTTTTAGAAATTTAAAAAACTTAATTAAAAAAATCAATCCTCAAATATTAGCTGGATGTTTTTTTTAAGACTGAAAATAATACTGAGTTTCAGAGCCCTGACAATGAAGCCTATTTGAATTTTTCTGTTTGTACCTCACATTTTTGACAGATTATAGGCTAACTTGAACCATATTTTTATTTAATAAAAATGACCAGAGATTGATTATGAAAATTATTAGAAATTCTAAAAATGAAAAGTTGAAAAAAAAAGAAAATGGCGTGAACAAATCATCACATTAGGGCAGGGTGTTTTGGTCTAAAAATAAAATCTAGATTTTTTTTCTTCAATCTAACAATTTTCTGATTTAAACATACTTTTTTCAGTTCTTCACTAAATAAGCTTAGAAAGATCTTAAGAATTATTTTTTATTAAAGCAGTAGTTTAGAACTATATATATAGTTCCAAACAAAGGATGGTCCAGGCTAACCTACACTTGTATTATTTGCCTGTTCTAAATAAACGTCTATAAAATATTAAAATTAATATACCACATATCACCCACCTGAAGGTCCATGAGAGGCCTGATGGGTCCTCTATCTGTGTCTGGCCGGCCCATCTCGCGGCTCCCTGGTATAGGAAGGAGGCCGGGCCTGTCGGAGGGGTGTGAGAGTCTCTGAATCGGAGGCTGATGAGAGAGATGCGAATGTGAGAGGACGTCACCGGCACCCCCCGGCCCGTCTATTCTTCTCAGCTTTCCAGGTGGAGGCCCGAGTAAGGAGCGGCTCTCCTCACCCATCCTCCTCCGACCGTCCCCTGGGGAGGGAGGTCGATGGAGCAGTGGGTGATGGGGAAGGGGAAGGAGACCGCCGCTCTGAGAAAGATCCCTTCTCCCACGTATGTCGTGGCTGGATCGGGGGCCGTCGTGGAGAGAGGGATGAGGTAGAGGTATGTTCTGGGAGGACAGTGGAGGGGTCTTCAGCAGGGCAGGTCTCGCTACGGAGCTTTTACTCTTGTCCTTTTTAGGGGTATTTGAGTTGGGGGCATCTTCTGTTTTGGTTTTGGTGGGCTTTAAGGACTTTGTGACAGAAGAGGAGGACGATGAGGAGTCTTTCTTTTTGGTCACCACACCTTCTGTGGTCTTCTTTTTTACCTTATCACTCTTGGCTTTTACACCCTCCGTTTTTACTTTCGCTTTGACCTTCTGGCCCTTGTCCTTCTTTGTCTTGTCAGACTGAGTCTTTGACGTCGACTTGGTCGGGGGCTTAACAGGTGCCGCAGTGGTTTTCGAGGGCGGGGCCTTTGCGGTGGCTGCACCAATGGGAGGCTTTGAGGAGATGGGAGGCGTTTTAGTAAGCGAAGGGATTTCGTCCATTGGTTCGTCTCTGACCGGTGTGGCGTCGCCTCGGTCCACCGACTGTGACGAATCGTCGTCGGTCTTCTTCTTTTTGACTTTCTTTGCCTTCAGGACTTTGGTGCTGGACTTGGCTCCTGATGAGGAAGATGATGGCGGATGGTGAGGGGGGGCACTTCTCTCTTCTCTCCCTCTCCTCCCTCGCCCCTGGGGGGAGTAATCTCGGTTTACTGGGGACATTCTGTCTCTCTCCCGGTCTCTGCTGCCTCGACCTCTGTGGTGCAGCGGCACATGTTGGTTGTCGTAGTCTTTGTAGTACTTGTTGTACCAGTCTCTGTACTCCTTCTCCCACTGGCGATAGCTGTCTCTATCCCAGCGCTCATGGCCTCCAGGGCTTGGACCCTTCAGTTCATATGGTGGTACCTCTCGAGGGGGCAGCTTCCGTCCACCAGGGCTACGGCCCCGGAAGCCGCCTGGGGTGCGAGACCGTGACCTAGATCTAAAGGGCCCTGCTGCTTCCGGTCCCTCCCAGCCTCCTCCTCGGTATGGGGGAGGAGACCGGGGGGAGCCAGAGCGCCGATACCCATAGGACCTCGAGCGAGAACGAGACCTGGTCCGCGAGCGTCCATAACTGCGCCCGTTGCGTCGAGAATAAGGAGAACGGGGATAAGACCGCCCATGGGAGCGTGAACGGGAGCGGGAGCGGCTGGGGGAATAAGAGTAAGATCGGGATCTTGATCTGGATCTAGAGCGAGTGTAGGGAGAGCGGCTGAACGGAGAGCGGCTGTATGATCGGGACCTAGAAAATGGAAAGAAGGGAACAACAGGAAAAAGAAAGATTATGCAAAAACAAAAATGCAAATGGAATGAAGGATTACGTTTGTAATTTCATGTAAAAACTAAAACCCTTTAAATGAAATTACCTGGAATAAGACGGTCTTCGCCTCTTTGGTGCATTTCTGTACTTCATAAGCTCTTTGTGGAAGTCTTTAGTAAATTCATCCAGTTTAGATGTTACTCTGTATAAAAAGATAAGAAACTTCAAAACTAATCCAGTGTGAAACTTAAATATTTTTAATATAAAGTACATTCTGTCTGTATAAATTACATTGGTTGGTCAGTAGCTGTTTAACGACTCACTTGTCCTGACGGTGGTGCCGCTGCCTGTAGAAATCTTCTTTTGAGAGGGGGGGCTGAGAGAGGGAGGGGGGAAGAGGCATGAGAGGGGGCTGTGCACCAGGGGCAACCCAGGGAGGGTTAAGTCCCGGTGGTCCAGGGGCATAGAGGGGCTGGGGCTGGTAACCGATAGGAGGAGGGACCAGGCTGGGACCAGAGGCGTACGGAGGGGGGTAGGCCTGTGGCGGCGGCGGGTACATCGACGGCGCTGTGTAGACCGGAGGAGCAGGAACAGGAGGTGGAGCTGTTTGCAGGTGAGTGGAGGGGTGCTCTCCTCTATTTCTGAAAGATCTAACATGGATAAACAGAGAATGGGAAAAAAACCCTCAGATACACGTATATTAAGAGTTTGTATTGTAAAACATCAGATAATCCCACAGGTCTCACCTATCCCAGTGTCTGCTGCTGCTGCCTCCGCCTCCCCCTCTGTGAGCGTGGTGGGGGCGTGACTGGTGGGCTGATACAGCACAGAGACAGCTGGTTATGTTACTGAATGCATTTCTGTCAAGCTCTCTTATTGTCGTGAAGTGAATAGCTTACCTGATTGATGAGGTGGCCTTGGAGGTGGTGGGTGCCCAATAACAGTTAAATGGTAGCCCTGTGGGGGAAAAGCAGTGACAAAAATGTAGCAGTCACAGTTTCACTTGATCAGGGATGGGTGAGTAAGAACAATAGTCTAACAGCGCAGGTAAAATTGTGTCTGTCATTATAATTGCCAACACACATTGTTTAACCTGGCTCGTACCTCTAATCCCAAATTGGATTGAAGCCGGCTCTGCACCTACAGAGTCCTGTTATTCAAGGATTAACCTGATAACTACAGGATTAATTAAAGTCTCCATCCATGAAAAACATGTTTTTCTTCTGGTCTCCACAGAGCTCCACTGTGCAGAATGCAATGCATACAGAAGGGCAATGTTTCTCTGTGCTCACCATTAATTACAATTTTAAGGGGCGGGGCCAACAAGCATGATTTCTGACATCACAAATAGTTTGGAGCCAACACCAATCCAATATTCAACTTCTAGAAACATGATGTGGAGACTTGAATCCTGTAATGTACAAACACTTTAAATGAACTTTACAGTGAAGCGGGAGACATATTGTGCCCAGTGGTTATAAATAGTTGCCTATTTATAGACTGGAATTTTTAACGAGGGAGAATAATATGCCATTATAAAGGATTTTATTGAGACAATTATACCACTTCCCCCTGGAAAACCATCGGTGGACAGTAAAATAACTATAAAGTCAGTGTACCAATTTTCAGACTCACCTGCGATCCACTTTCAGAGGGCCCATGATCAGAGGGACCAGATGTGTCCGGCTTGACAGTTGGCTCTGGGTCTGCCTCACTAACATACAATCAGACACATAATGTAATTTAATTTGCCTCTTGACTGGAGATTCTATACATTTTTAAACAAACATTGATTCTGGAGTATGTGGATTTATTTTGGTGAATATTCTTTATTGTAGACTTACCCAGGTGGGGGTGGTTCACCCTGACTGGTGGAGTGCATAGGAGAATGGTGGTCAATGACAGGTGCGGGTGCAGGTGCTGGCGAAGCGGCTTGTTCTTCAACAGCAGCAGCAGCAGCATGAGGAGGAGTAGGAGCAGCAGCCGTAGCGGCAGGTGGGGCAGGGGGCGGGGCCTGTACCGGTGAAGCAGTGGTGGGTACACTTGTGGAAGGAGGCTGAGAGATATTTGCCACTAGCGGGTCCTGCTGTCTTGAGTGCAGGGGGCGCACCAACAGAGGGCGCGGCGGAGGCGGGGCGGACTGCTGGAGCTGCTTCCTAACGCGTTTGGTGTATCCTGTCTCGTTCTTAAAGTTGTTCACAGCCTGCATGACAAAAAGGGGCAAATTTCTTAAAGAAACATTCTACCTCTAGTGAATTTGCGTCTTTTAAATCTCATGTAACATGAACCAAATGTATATAAAACACCAAAAATATGTGTATTTATGTCAGTTACCTGTCGAAGGAATTTATTGGCTATGAGATTATCAGGTGAAACATCAGACTGTTTGCATGTGTAGCAGATATGCTCCTCTGAGTCCAGCAAGGCGGTCCTGATACCTGAAATCAAACAAGTGAGAACTCATCTGTCTTGACACTTTTGATATCATAGCTTTGACTTTCCCTCAACCTGCATAATCTACATAAGTCAACCTTTACAAGAATTACTTTTGACAATGGCAACTGGGTGTGAAATGGCCTTGACAGACTGGAGTACAAGTGATGAGAATAAAAATTCCCTTCATAAAAGTTTGTGTAACATTCGGATACATCTACATTTCTATCATCTCTGTAGTTTTCTGAATGACAATATGAGCTGAGAATGACACACAAATGGAGGCACGAAAAAGTATTTGTCTGTTTCATGTCTACAGAGACAGATTGTCATCAATACCACATTGCACCAGTATGAAAACTCACAATCGTCGCAGTAACTGTTTCCACAGCAGGGTATAACTACAGCATCAGTCATCAGATCGTTGCAGATGGGACACAGGAGTTCATCAGGAATCGGATCTGAATCATCCTCAGAGGACGACTGGTCATGAGGAACAAACGGAGGGCGCTCCTTCTTTCCTTGCGCGTACGCCTCCCTGTGTTAACAGATTTTATTTATTTTAATTTTTAAAGATTGTTTGAACCACCATCAAAACAGCAATTGTCTTAAGTGTCCTTGTGAGTAGTTATCATTGAGGACACAGACGGAATTATTACAAAACACAAATTTGACACTACTGACAAGAATACTAAACCAAGTGAGATTGTGAATGCCCTTGAGTGACACATACGCATCAATAGCAGGTATGGCGTATTCTCCGGTGCTGGTTAACATTGCTCCCTTAGTGCCAGGCTCTGCTTTCACCATGAAGCTTTGAGGAATCCCCTTACTAATACGTACTGGCTTGGGTCCTTCCACACTTTTATCCTGGATCTAAGCAAAAAGAATGAAATATCAATGCTTACACTGCAATGTAATAGCTGTAATAGCAAATGATATATATTTAACATAATTACCATCAACATGGGACATTGCCGAATGTAGTGACCAGCTTTTCCACAACGAAAGCAGGTGTAGTGAGCAGGTGGCGGTCCAATTGCCTTTTTGGAGTAACTACGGAGACAAATTAGGCTCAGTGTTTAAAACCATCTACAGATGCAGAACGACAATGTTTAGTTAACAGATATTTGTGTGCAGTATGTATACTAACTGTATCGGGTCATATTCATGGTTCGACTGAGACATCATGGCTCTAATCTTGTCTTCCTCTGACGCATTTGCATCAACCAGGTTTGCAGTCTACAACACATGCCAGAGATATAAACAAAAAATAAAAAAAAAAGGGGGGGGGGGGGGGGGGAGAAGGATATTAACCTCACAAGAGGGAAAAATGGTGCATCTACTCCAACACGAGAAATATTCATTTTTTTCTGGCAATGTAACCAGCATGTACAGAAACAGTACCTTGGTCAGTTGGGCGAGTGACATAGAAGGAGAAGAATCAGTCTGCAGGAGAATCAGAGTACAGATATTAAAAGTGTTAACATGATATCGTATAGACATACAGTGGAAGATAAGAGCCCAGATAGTTCCCCACCACATCTGTGTCCAGTCCCTTAAGATTCTCCATCTAATCCTCCGCACCAAAATTAAGTTCTCAAAGCGCATGAAATAACGCAGTTACGCAGGAGTGAGCGATAAAGCCAAGACACGGATCGCTAGGCTTGTGGGCGATGTACATTCCTCTTCTGACAGCACTGTGTCATAAGCTCAAAAAGGTGTGAAATCCTCATCTAGGGGTTCTGTCTGTTCACATGGAAGACATCTAAACTGTTGGAATGATGAATTAATCAAACAGAAATATCTAAAAGAACTATCTAGAAGATCTAGAAGAGTAACAAATTAATGTCTATGTGTTACCCTTTTTTAAAAACAATTGTCTCAGTCCTGAAGGTATTGGCTATTCCCTTACCAGGTGATATAATAGGACAGCAACTACAACCTTTGCATTTAGTTGACACATTTTACCATTGAAATGTGAGAATGTCTAGACTAAGTTGCATTTACTTTTAACCATTAATGCTAATATTTACTCCAACAACTATTCCATATGAACATGTTTTATATTCAGTGCCTTTAATTTACATCTAGTCCCAAAGCATCTGCTTATGTACTTCAAACTTTTCTTGCCATTTGGTCTACGTCTGCAAAAATGGAATTTATCTAACTGGCACATTCTAAAACTTTACCTGCCATTATGGGAAGAAGGCTGATTTTCCACAAGGAATACCATTTTCTTTTTAATTTTAGCATGCAGTTTCCCTTCACTAAGCCGCTGGTTTAACGTTCTGTACTGGCTTGTCAAGAGAAAGAAGACTGCTAGCTGTGAACTAATCAGCTAGCTAGGAGCGGTGCCAAAAAAAAGGTGCAAACTCTAAAGTTTAACATGTGGGGCTGATACAACACAAATGTCAAGATGGTTCTTTCAATAAAACGCCTGAGGAAGGAGGAAAAAAAATAGCTGTCAAGAGTTCCTTCAAATTGTTCCCTCAAACAGCCCCTACAGCACTAAAGGGTGGAAGCAAGACGAAGGAAGGATGTCTAATGCAGGTCACTATGAACTATGAGAATTAAGTCTCATGCAGACAAAAAAAGGAATTTGATAACAAAAAGGCTGTTCTGCCTGATTTTTTGACATTACATGAATAAACAAGCGGGGCAGGGTGGGTTGTCCATGATACGCAGGAAAGACTGATTATTGCAGAATGCTGCAGAGGGAACACACAGGGATCTGGTGCAAGCGGTTCTGACACTGAACCATTGAACAACTTTATTGACAGGTTCTGCAGCTTACAGCTTACAGGACACACTACACCAGTATACTTCTCACTGCAGAAACCATGGAAGGCCTCCAGAGATTGACAAGATATTTACTTTACTGATAATGTGTCATTGTACTTTGTGATCATGTCACAGCATTATACGTCAGTGGCCAGGTCAAGCTTCTGACTGACCCCTAAACCACAGTTTTAACAGTACACTTAGCACTAGAACCCGCTTCTTTGTAAAACACAGAGACACTTGGGACTCATTTAACTCGGCAGGATGAAATCTGAGAGCCTTTAAAGACTACGGGTTACGTGCAGTTCATACTCAATGCAGAATAGACATCTTCATCAACATCGTCATGATGAAATTGTACAGGACAAAACAATTGACATTGGCAAATGTTACTGAACAGAGTCGAGTATATTAAAGTTTAGCAGGGTAAGCTTTCAAAAATAAAACTCAGTGGTGAGTCTATTGCATTCACACAACTTTAGTCTTGTAATTGTAATCAAAGTTAATTACAATCAATCCCAGCCATACGTTACTTCATTGGGTTCTTAAACCACAGAAAATATTTTCACAGAAAATAAAATGACAATGAATTATCAATACAAAAATACCATAGTTTCCTTATACAACCCTTTTAAAAAATACATTTGCCTGACCTGATGCAGGCTACAAACCCATTTCAATATGAAATACAGTCATAACAGTTTAATTGTTTTCTCAAAAATGAGGCAACAGTTCAACAATTGGTCATTTCAGAGCATTAAAAACAATGATGGCTAGTCTGTTGTTTCTCTTATGAACCTCATCTCAGTCAGACACAATTAAAAACATTTAATGTGCTAATAATAAAAAATGTACTGAAACAGAAAACCAGGGTTTTAGAGAGAAAGAACAAGCTGCTTAATCTGTGGTGACTCCAGGAAACCCTCCCCAAAAAAGACATCAAATAACATATAGAGGTTGAGATCTCAACACAAATGTAGCCAACACACAGTGAACAGAAGATACACACGACTTGATCATTGTTGACAGAATGTTCTCGAGAAAGGTGACTAAAGCCAGAAAGAAGAGAGAGAGAGAGAGAGAGAGATAGAGAGAGAGGGGTGAGAGAGTGTTGATTTTGGTTTTGTTTTACATACGGGTCTAGAAGATCCCACCACAGCTGTGTCAGAACGATCTCTGTAGAAACAGGACAGAAAGGAGCCATCAGTCACAAATATGCAGCCAAAAGAGCTGAGAGCATGATCCATGTTTTGCCTAAAACCTCTAGAAGAATCTCTGATCTACATTTAAAACTACATGAGATCTGGTTTGAAGGGCACCATGGCTTTAACTTAGAAGATACTGTGCTGTTCATTCATGTTTCCAGGAATATTTTAAAGTACATACACAATGAACGTCCTGCCAGCAGGTTTTACTCCTCCAAGCGGAGTGCGACGGACGATCACGGATGAGTGTTTCGGGATGTGGGCTTCATCATCTGTGTACTCTACAAAACAAGACAAACAACCTTAGAAAACAACAACAGGCAAACCACCATAATTTATTAGAATAGCTAACACTTCCTGATAACAAAACAGAGGTGTTACAGTACATCAGATGTGTGTATATACATAGATCACATTAAAAATAATTCATTTTTGTTAAGTAAATAATTATTTGCTTGCAGGTGAGTTTTCTCTGGTTTGCATCCTGATAATTCATAACTCCCTCATTGAAAAAAATATTATTTGAATATATCTGGGAATTCTAAATGGCATTAACCACTGTATAGACCAAAATATTAACCCATCCATCAAGAAAGTCTGCTGGGAAAATATTTACATGCAACCCAAAAAGAAAAGAACATTGTGTGAGAAAATGTAAATATATTATAGTTTGTATGCATAGTTTGTAAGCAGTTTGTATTATTTGTATCGTTAAAACAATGTATGTAGCTGTTGTGAAGGTTTCAGATGTTATAAAATATGACACTATAGTAAATATTAGATATAAATATGAATTCCTTCAAAGGATGCATCACCATATATTTTTGTTAAAAATAAACTAGAGTTCAATTTGACTGGATTGTTAGTTGACCATCTGATTTTATGCATTTTTCAGTGCTGAACCATAAGCAGATTTATTTTGCACTAGCAGAGGCCCTTCTGCTTTATTGCATATATAAAACTCAAATTTGATCGATTTTTTAATATACAAAACTGATTAGTCAAATAGTTGATTAATCAAATGACAATTGGTCCACTAAGAAATCAGGAACAACAGTAAACACTTGTCTTGAAGCTGCTGAATAGCATTTCATGATCTATTTTTGCAACAATTAGTTGGTTAATTAATCATTCATACTTACACACATACTACATGTGTATGTGTATTTGGTTTAGATGTTTTCCTGCTTTTCTTGGTCTTGTATGTAGTGGTAAATTGATGTTTTTTGTCTTAGCCACATATTCTTACAGTTATAAGATGAATTAGAATGTAAGAACAATTGCACATACTATCCAGGGTCAATTTCTATATTAAAATACAATTTAAATGCATGTTTATTATTTTAGGGTTTCTTTGCAGGTGTGTGGCCATGGTTTTGCTTGTTTCTGTTTCTCTGCAAGCAGTAATTTATATATACTTTGTAAGAAATGTGGTTTGTATGTACAAGAATCCTTGTCTGTGGTACCCAACGTACAACAATTTTTAGGTGACAAACTCAAAAAGTTGATCACAAAACATCAGTTGTGTTCTTTTAATTCTAAACGACAATCCACAAAGAAATAAATGATGCAAACGAATCACAGCTCTACTAACCCTTTACGGCTCAACTTCCTATCGCTGCAAGTCCCCAAAATACCGGATGACATGTTAGTCACACATCAGTGAGTTGAGTCATGTGTCTGATGAAGAACTCACCTTCTCGAGTCTGCGCATTGGTGATCTGCAGGTCGCAGTCTGTGGCCTTGAGGCGCTCCCGGCCCATAATCTGCCTTTTAAGCTCACTGAGGGTGATATGCAGCCCATCGAAAGTGACTGTGTTGTAGTCCAGTTTGGAAGAAAATTTATAGTGAACACACGACATTTTTACAGGTCTAAGCACTTAATCAAGCACAAGAAGAAGGAAAAAAACACAGGCCTGATATAACAAAATAAAACAGCGTAAACACTGAACACAGGAGGCTAAATCTGGTGACTTTAATGAGTAAACCTTCTTAAATTGGCTGAAACAATGTGGACATAGAGAGGACTAAAGGGGAGAAAGGTTCCGCTCGCAGATGAAGCGAGTCCTTGTTTTTGCCAAAGAAAAATGTCGAGATGAGAGGCCAGAGCGCCATTTAGCGGCGCCGAGACCCTCGCCAGTTCTTTAAAGTCCGATAAATCACAACAGGGGGGCACCAGATCCGAACACAGTCCGTGTAGCGGCGCGTGAGGCCGTCACGTGGACGTAAAGCGGGGCAGGTCCGTCGTTAATTGTCCTTGCGGGAAAGCCACGCCGCGAGCCGCTACCGTAGCTAGCAGCGGGCCGGGGGCTTTCTGAGCATCAGTCCTCGGTCATGTTTTGCTTTGCAGTTCGTATTCTTCAAGTCAAGTCAAAGAAAACGGAGCTCCACAAAAAAATGAACAAAACTGCGTGAAAGCTCCAGTACCGAGTTCAACAGTATATCGTCGTTAGACCTCAAAAAAGGAAGATGGTTGTGAAACCGCAAATTAGCTCGTTAGCTAATACCAAGGCTAACATGCAAGCACCTCGAGATTAGCTAACGTCGCCTCGCCGCCGCTCGGCGGAGACAATAGCTAACGGCTAACGGGGATACTAATGCTATGCTAACGATGTTGTTCAACGTAGCTATCGAGTAATCTAGCTAAATCCAACAGTTACGTAGACATGGCGCAGAGTTCCCTCTTCCGTCCACGGTTGATTTCCCAGCATGCGAAGACGAGTTGTGTTATCCAGTTGTGTTTTTCTACAATTTAATTAAATCCATAAAATCCCAAATCGCAGAACGAAGCTTCTTCTCTCCTCGCTGTTTCATCAAAATGGCGCACGACGGAACCGGAAGTATCCAGGGTTCTTCCAAAGAGTACAAGAAGTAGGAGAATTCCCCCCGCAGAAATAGACCAGACGGCCATTATCATCATAGTTACGGGAAATCTGATTTTAATGTAGATAGAAAACACCATTACATGAAGGACACAATAGAATATACATTAAAAAAGACCAAGTAATTGATGTCGAATTAAAAACATAGTTAACTAATAAAGTGTTGTGTGTTGAGTTAATATTCAGAAATTATCGGCCAGATCATCTGTCAGATGTTATAGGGCAACAGGGACACTTTATTTTCTATACATGTTTTATTTCCACAGGGGCATTTTTCCTGAGGGCAAAATGTTTTTCCTTCTTTAATAATACTTGCTGAAGCGCACATAACGCACAAAAGTATACTATTTAAACCAAGATCCATCTTCGTTTTTACGACCTTTTTTTAAAAAAAAATCTTATTTATATTTCTTATTTAATTAGCTCTGCACCCACATAGTTCTTCTGTTTAATTTATCGACTCTTAGTGTATATGGAGTGCCACATACAACACTACACATTAAGAGTAGTGGTATACGACACGATAGAGTTCCTTTACTAACACTGATATGCTGGATATTAATTATCTTGAAGTCCTTATTTGATTATGGTGCCTTGCTCCAACAATGTGCCTTGTATCTTGAGTGTTGCTGTTGATGGCAAAAGGCAAAACGAGAAATATGGAAATAGCTGTTTAATAACGGGAAACATAATAGTGTAGAACCATTGACAGAGGTCGTCTTCGAAGGTGGACATATAGGTAGCGTGGCCGAGCGGTCTAAGGCGCTGGATTAAGGCTCCAGTCTCTTCGGGGGCGTGGGTTCGAATCCCACCGCTGCCAGGGTTTTGTCTGAAGCCAGTTTAGAGGGAAATTAATGCTGCCTTCATGTGGTATGGGAAAGGTGAATCTTTCCTATTACGACTGTTTCGTGCTGTTTTTGTTGTCGTAGTCAGTAACGTTTTTGAAAGAGACACTACGGGTAAATGGCGATGTTATATGCCACAGCACTATGTAGGCGACAAAGCAACCAATTAAAAGCAGCAGAGAATGTTGAACAGAATGCAATGCTTGCCATTCACGACACTGCTCTCCGCCATGTAGAGAGGTCAAAGTTTATCTCGTCAGCTCCTGTATCATACAGATCCTCCAACTTTACAGTGGAAATTACGATGTGAGTGGGTGTTTATGTGTAATTTTAATGTCAGTTTTTGGTATTTACGATAATTACCATAGGACGTGAAGACACAATATCTTTCAAATAAACCATTCGTTCTTCATATGGCCTACAGAAACTGTGGAATAGGAATAGTCAAAGGTTATTTTTCTCTTGTTTTGAGTTAGATGTTTTAGCAGAATGGTGCAATGTACCGTGTGTGTCTTATTAAAATCCTTAAAATTACATATTTTCTTTTCACTTTCCATCTTCAGCGGTTGAATGGTCATCTAGTGACAAACTCTGGACATAGGTCATTTGGCACAGTGAAACTCAACCATGAAACTGAAGGAACAAGAACATTTTTTGAATGGGGAGGAGATCTTTAATGTGTGTTCCTATTTAGCATGATTTGTGACATCACAACCATCACTGAAAATTAACGTTCAATGTAGGAGACTTCCAGTACTTGAACCTCTGTAATTAACAATATTTGCATGCTCATAGATTCTTCATTGTTAAGGTAGATTTGACTTTGTTTCTGAGGGGGAAAAAAAGTATAACACACAATCATTTATCCCAAGCACATTTTAAATGTCTTAAAACAGGAGTAGAGATGTAAATGGTTGATATGGCAACTATATTATGTGTAGCCTAACGAGGATAACGGGTAATTGCTGTGAATCTTTTCATCACAACTGCCTTGAACGTTTGCCTGAATAATGCTGTTGCCATGGTATCGGCCTGCTGTTGAGCTGCTGTAGGTCTGTCCTGAAGACTCGTGCATGTTCACACACATGACAGCCACAATATTCATCAGCGCAGGGGGTCAATTATTTTAGATAAATTGAGAGCAGGAGCAACAACACAACAACACACGTAAAAGAACATTTTGTAAAACCTTATTAATTTATGAGCTTTATTTGATGTAAACAGAAACACAACCAGTAACAAACCACCAGGACACAACTGTTGTTACACTTACGCAACACACACACTCAGAGAGCGACAGATAGAAACAGTTCTAATGCATTTAATGGGGTTTCGATTTTGGAGCTTAGTTCCACAGAAAGCTGGAAAAAACAGGACATAGTTTGTTATGTCATTGTCGTTTCGTGTTTGGGTTTTATAGAGTGGTGTGAAAGAATGTTTTCCCCCTTCCTGATTTCTTATTTTTGTGCATGCTTGTCACACTTAAATGTTTCAGATCATCAAACTAATTTAATAGGCTTACTAGTGAATATTACCTGAATCCCTTAAAAAGCTCCAAAACCCTCCACTGTGGCTGAATTACAACAATTCTGTAAAGATGAGTGAATCAAAAGTCCTCCACAGAGCTGTAAGAGACTCGCTGAGTCAAATTATCATAAATGCTTGATTCCAGCTGTTGCTGCTAAGGGTCCAACCAGTTATTAAGTTTAGGGGTCAATCATGTTCAACAAAGGGCCACATAGGTTTGGATTTTTTTGTCTCCCATAATAATCAAAACCTTGATTTTAAAACTTGCATTTTGTGCTCACTTGTCTCATCTTTGGTTAATATTTGAATTTGTTTGATGATCTGAAACATGCGATAATGTCTCATTTTCATTGACAACTCTCACTTTCTGTCTTTCTCAGCGTGTCACACACACACACACACACAGACACACTACAGACACACTGTAGATACAGCTACTAATAGCATAGCAGTATGACACAGAGAGCACGAACATGTCCGATGTTACAAAAGAAACAGTTCTTGTTTACTTCATTTCTTCTTCTTAGAGTTTGTCAACAGCAAAAATCGTAGAAACATATTCAGTCTCCAAACGATTTCCTCTTTTTTTCCCCCATTAAAAACGGGAGACATCTTCCTCTTATTGAGTCTTGAAGTCATTATCTCTTCCTTGTCTCTCAGTCAGACTGGCGTGGTCCTTCTGTTGGCAGCGCAGTTCCCCGGCATCTCCGTGTTGTTGTGGGCCGCTGCTGTGGTTAAATCGTCCACCGCCATGTCGATTTTACCGTCCTTCAGGGGCGAGGTCAGGGCGTAGAGCATGAACTCCGAGTCCGCCCCTGTCGCCGGCGTCGGCTTGGACTCGGTGGAGAGGGACGGCTCTCGGTCTCGCATGGAGGACGCTCGGAAGGAGTCCCCGGCGCTGTGGTTGCTCCTGTAGCTGCAGCGGCGGCTGCGGTTGTTGTGGTAACGGTTGCGGTAGTAAGACGAGGTGCGGGAGATGGGCGGTTTGACCAGGGAAGGCCGGCCTTTAGTGCGCAGCTGGCGGTGCTTCTCTATGAACACGTGCACCGCCAGCACGCCGACCATCTCCGCCAGCACGAAGGACAGAGCACCGAAGTAGAAGGACCAGCCGTACGAGTAGCTCTTCTTGTTGTCGCTCTGGCTGGGGTCACCTGAGTTGGCTGATATGTAAACGATGATGCCAATGATGTTACTGAGACCTGGGGGGGGGGGGGGGGGGGGGGGAGAACCTTTAACCTTTATTTAACCAGGTAATAATAAACCCATTGAGATCAACATCTCTTTTACAAGGGTGACGTGGCCAAGAGGTCAGCAGCACATGTCACCAAACTTGATAAAGTAAACAACTACATTAAATTAAATTAAATACTATATTGAAAACTAAAGTGCAGCAGAAACACTTTGATGCCAAAGTGCAATATAAGTTAACATTCAAAACAAAGTGTGGTAGTTATAACAAATGCAAAGAGTGTGTGGGGAAGAGGAGGAGGGATTCTGACCTGCAGAGACAAAGAGAATACCCGCACTGAGGATGACGTTGTAGCGTGACTTGTAGAATTCACTGGCAGCAACGCACACACCTCCAAGAAATAATAATCCCACGCTGAGGATGGGGAAGAGACTGGAGGCTCGGACTGCACCTGAAAGGAGGAGAGGAGAGGAGGGGAGAGAAGGAGAGGACAAGACAGGACAGGAGAGAAGAAAAGGAAAGGTCCCAAATACAAAATCAAGTTAAATTATTTGTAGCAAAATTTACTCAACATACACAAGTATCAAAAAGAAAAACATAACTAATTATGCAGATTGTGTTATATTGTTGTTAAAGTACATTAGTTGCTTTTGTCACTAACAAACAAATGAGAGTATTATAATGTTGTAGTACATCAATGTGAAGCCAATTCTAGGTACTTAAATAGATTAATGGGTAGATTATTAGTAAAAGTACTGCATCATATTATGTTATATATCAGAAGTGTATCACACTGCTTTATATAGCAGTTTTTACACAAAGGGCATGAAAAAAAAAAAAATCAAATGATGACAATTTAAACAGAATAATTTTACTATTTTGTGTTAAATTTCCATCTGAAAAGTAACTACAGCTGTCAGATAAATGAGGACGTAAACTAGCATCAGATGGAAATACTCATGTAAAGAACAGGTACCACAAAAGTGTGTTTAAATACAGATCTTGAATAAATGTACTTAGTCACTTCCCACCACTGCGTTTGAATACTTGAGACTTGTATTTCTGTTGTTAGGTCTCAGTTACATGTATCACTCACGTAGTAAATACTCTGCAGCATCCTGCTCGTAGTCGGCATCTTCTGCAAAATGGTCGATGTCTTTGCAAACACCCCGAAACGTTCCTGCAGAGAAACAGAGGAGTTGATGACTGTTCTCTGTGTTTGCCTCTTCACAACATGACAGATTTACTGTGCTATCAATAGAACTCACAGTCAGTTTGACCCAGTACGCTTTGTATACAGCCTCTAACATTTGTTCTGTATTGATTACCAGCTCAATTCAGCTCAAAGCCTAACTGGAAATAACCCATATATCGGGATAAAACCAAGAGGAGGTGGAGAGGTGAAAGTAATATTTGTCTATCTGAACTTTAATCTCTTCTAAAAAAAGACATCGGCACTGAGCAATGACTGTAAAACCTACACCTGAATCCAGTCACTGTTAAAAATGATTTATCCGTTAAATATTTAATTAAGCATAACACTAATATGTCTGGGTGGAGCAGGGGTTCGCGCAGTTGCCTCACAGCAAGAAGGTCGCAGGTTCAAGACCTCCTTGGTCCTTGGTCTGGGACCTTTCTGTGTGGAGTTTGCATGTTCTCCCCGTGTCTGCGTGGGTTTTCACCGGGTACTCCGGCTTCCTCCCACAGTCCAAAAACATACTGAGGTTAATTGGAGACTCTAAATTGCCTGTAGGTGTGAGTGTGTGAGTGAATGGTGTATGTGCCCCACGATTGGCTGGCGACCATCTGGGGTGTATCCCTGCCTCTTGTCGTAACACGCTGGGGTTGGCTGACTAATATGTCTTATTATGTAAGCTGGAAATATTAAGATCTACTCTCAAAGTATAATGTCTTGGTCTTCTTAGGCCATAGTGGTCTGATAGCATGACTGGTAGGCTAGTGGAGGTGTGTCTCGTAGTTGGCTTGTCTTGTGGGTGTGTCTTTAATAGGCCTGTCTTCAGAAGTGACCATGCCTTTAAGTACGTGTGTCTTTAGAAGTGGCCGTGTATTTAGACATAGGTGTGTCGTCAATCTTTTAGT
Source organism: Lepturacanthus savala (assembly GCA_030544235.1). Taxonomy (NCBI): domain Eukaryota; kingdom Metazoa; phylum Chordata; class Actinopteri; order Scombriformes; family Trichiuridae; genus Lepturacanthus; species Lepturacanthus savala. The sequence continues at coordinate 32,975,180 of CM060466.1, forward strand.
GGGCATGTCTTTAATAATATAGTGTGCATGTCTTCAGAAGTCTTCAATCTTGTAGTGGACATATTTTTATAAGTGGGCATGTCTTCAATCTTGTAGTGGACATATATTTATAAGTGGGCGTGTCTTTAATCTTGTAGTGGACTGTGCCGCCCTCAATATATGTGCTGAATATATCTTAGCATTACGTTAAACACCTTCTTCTCATCAAAACTCTGAAGACGGTCATCAGTTTATCCACAGGTTTATTGACTTGAAAAAGGGTGAAACTGAGAACACACAAACATACCATATTCAGATAAGTTGCTACTGTACACCTCTTGTACATATGCTGTAAACGTATTTTATCATGAATTAAACCACTCACTTTTAAACTCTTTTTAACTCACTCGTGTTTACATCTGTACTGTATATTTATTGTTTTTAAACTTTTACTCTAATTAACCATAACTTTCTTATTTTTAACATGTTATCAATCTTTTATTATAGTATGAACTTCTGACTACTGACTATACACATAGCACATGTTAAATGAAATCAGTAGCGACTAGCTTGATAGCCATTTTACCTCATGGAAATTAACTGAGAATCAGCATTTCTCCTCAAACTTCGCAAACAACCTTTGTAGTGACAAATAATGAACTCATAAAGATACAAAGATACATAACATAAAGATATACAACGATAATACATACCGACGATGCTCCATATAGCATAGGATGTAAACAATCATTTGCTCATGTTAACAGATAGCAGGCAGCGCTGTTCTCCGTGTTGCCTCCTGCAGATCTAAACACATGGCTTCCTAACGCTACCTCCTGAGTCTCTAGAAGGAGACCACTGCCCACTAGTGGCAGTATTATGAACCTACTCCTAAAACTATCGAATAAACCTATAGTACCAGAACACTCCCCGCCTGGCGGGATTAGACCGCCACTACTCCACAGTCCATGGTATTTGCTATGGCTTAATCTCAGGAGCTAAGAGCAGGACTATCTCGGTGATAGGCCGCAATAACATTTTAATCCCATCTTTCCTGGAGACTTTGATCTCCACCTTACGTACTCTGCTGTCCTTGCTAGGGAAAACTTGAGTGATAAGTCCCAGTGGCCATTCATTCCTCTTTAGTTGGTCGTCCTTGAGAAGCACGATGCTTCCACGCTGAATGTCAGGCTGGGAAAACTGCCACTTCCTTCGTGGCTGAAGTGACGAAAGATATTGCTTCTTCCATTTATTCCAAAAAGTTTGAGCCAGATGTTGGACTTGGCGCCACTGATTTTTATGGAGGTCTTTAACCTGGTCACAAACTGGTGCAGAAGGGAGGCTGACTTTCTGAGTAAGGAGAGTTGCCGGTGTAAGTATGAGAGGATCATCTGGATCAGTGGACACAGGTACAAGAGGTCTGGCATTTATGATAGCGGTCACTTCCGCCATCAGGGTGGAGAGAGCTTCGTGGGTCAGCTTCGACGTCCCGAGCTGCAGGAACATAGAGTCCAAGACCTTTCTTGCTACACCAATCATTCTTTCCCATGAACCACCCATGTGAGAGGCATGGGGAGGATTGAACGTCCATGTGCAGCCTTGGTCCAACAGAAACTTTTCCACAGAACTATTGTTGATGTTGGAAGGAATCCTGAGCTCCTTGCATGCACTGATAAAGTTGGTTCCTCGATCAGAACGGATGTGTTTCACTGGACCCCTAATGGCGAGGAAACGCCTAAGAGAGTTAATGAAACTTGATGTATCTAGAGACTCGATGACCTCAATGTGAACGGCTCGTACGCTCAAACAAGTAAATAACACCGCCCACCGTTTACTTTTAGCAAGACCGCCTCGAGTCCGACGTGAAGACACCGTCCATGGGCCAAACACATCAAGGCCGACATTAGTGAATGGAGGTTCAGTTGCAAGGCGATCTGCGGGAAGATCTGCCATCTTTTGTGTCTGAGGTGTGCCACGAAGTTTACGACATGTGACACACCCATAGATAACGCTGCTCACTCTCCTTTTTCCGCCGACTATCCAGAGACCTGCAGCACGTAAGGCACCTTCGGTGAACAATCGTCCCTGGTGTTGCGTTTTGTGGTGGTAATATCTCACCAAAAGTGTTGCTATATGATGCTTCCCTGGAATGATGAGAGGGTTTTTCTCTCCTGGCTGGAGTTCTGCTTCCCTGATGCGACCTCCAACTCTCAAAAGACCATCAACATCGATAAAAGGATCCAATGTTTTCAGAGGACTGTCCTTAGGAAACTTTTCCCCCTTTGTTACACAGGCGTACTCTTGAGCATACGTCTCCTCTTGAACAGCATGGATGATGGTTCTCTTGGCCTGCAAGAGTTCCTGAACTGAGATTGCTGTATGGCAATGATGCCAGCCTTTACAGCCACTGTCTTTAATTGCCAGATTCGTCTTGAACGAGTGAGCAATATGAGTTAAGCGAGCAATAGCATAGACCACTGAGTTCCAGCTGGAGAACTTGGAAAAACGTTGAGCCCCCAGTTGTTTGCTCACCATGGTTGTCTTCATTGCAGAGACCTGAGGGCGAATTTCTGCATCCAGAGAGGGATTTACCAACTCAAAAGTGCTTTCCCAAGGATTGGCCTGCTGAGGATGTTTTAAAAACGTTGGTCCAGGTAGCCAGCTTGTGCCTGCGAGATGTGCAGCAGCGACAGACCGTGTGGCAACATCCGCAGGATTTACATCTGTGGGTACATATTTCCACTGCTCAGGATGAGAGTAGTTCCTTATCCGCTGTACTCGGTTACTGACGTAAACATAAAACCGTCTGGTGTCATTATTAATGTAGCCCAATACTACCTTGCTGTCACTGTAAAAGGTAGTATCATCCAATTCCATGTCGATCTCTGAAGAGATGAGCTCGGCAAGTTCCACTGCCAACACAGCAGCACAAAGTTCGAGTCGTGGAACTGTATGTTCGGGAAGAGGAGTGAGCTTGGCCTTGCCCATGACAAAGCCCACATGGACAATTCCATTGGTATCTGTCAGTTTGAGATAAGCCACTGCCGCGATTGCTTTTGTGGAAGCATCACAAAAAACCATTAGCTCCCTGCGTGATGCCTCTGTGGGAGAGATTTCTGTGTAGGGCCTGGAGATCTGGATACTGGTTACATCCTTCAGTGAAGACCGCCAAGCATCCCACATCTCTTCCATTCCTTGAGGGAGGGGTGAGTCCCAGTCACCATTGTCTTGTGTAAGCTCTCGCAGAATTGCTTTGCCTTGAATGGTGACTGGGGCAATGAATCCCAGGGGGTCATAAATGCTGTTCACGGTAGATAAGACACCTCGACGAGTGAAGGGTTTGTCTTCATCAGCTGCTTTGAAGGTAAAGGTGTCAGACATTAGGTCCCAGTTGAGACCAAGGCTACGCTGCATAGGAAGTGCATCAGAGCCAAGGTCCAGGTTTTTAAAGTCATTGGCATGGTCCTCAGATGGAAAAGCTTCCATCACCTCTCTTTTATTTGATGCAATTTTATGTAGTCGTAAGTTAGAGTCTGACAGAACTTCCTGCGTCCTTTTGAGTAGGTCTGCTGCAGCCTCGACTGTAGGGAGACTCTTTAGGCCGTCATCAACGTAGAAGTTGTGGTTCACAAACTGCTTGACATCGAGGTCTGCATCCTGTACGGACTGCCTTAAACAGTAGACTGCCACTGCTGGAGAAGGACAATTTCCAAATACGTGGACTCTCATACGGTATTCGATGATGTCTTTGTTTGGGTCATTGTCCCGAAACCACAAAAATCTCAAAAAGTTGCGGTCCTCTTCTCTCACCAGGAAACAATGGTACATCTGTTGGATGTCTGCTGTTATGGCCACTGCTTCCTTACGAAATCTGATGAGCACCCCGAGAAGGGTGTTGTTGAGGTCAGGTCCGGTTAAAAGCACATCGTTAAGTGACACTCCGCTGTGCTGAGCGCTGGAGTCGAACACTACACGGATGCTTCCAGGTTTTCTTGGATGATACACGCCAAAGAACGGTAAGTACCATCGCTCCTCATTTTCCTTAAGTGGGGGTGCCACTTCGGCATGATTGTTCTGGAAAACCTTTTCCATAAAGGCGAAAAAGTGCTCCTTCATCACTGGCTTTCTTTCTAGACTACGTCTCAGTGATGAAAGTCGATTGAGAGCCTGGGCCTTGTTGTCTGGCAAGCGACGCCTTGGCGACTTGAACGGCAGCGGAGCTACCCAGCTGTTGCTCTCCTCTTTCGTTAAACCTCGTTCCATTATTTGCATGAATGAGATGTCGTCAATGGATGGAGCCATTTTGTTGTCATCCTTTGTCTGCTGAAACACTGTGGACCCTAGCTGCTCAGCTCTTTTATTGCAGGTAGGTTTCTCTGCAGAACACACCTTACGATGATTGGGACATTGGAACTGGCTGTATCTTTCTTTCACATGGAACACATTTGGACAGGGCTCGAAGATGGAGAGGTGTTCCCCTCCTGTTGTTCTGGTATAGTATGTGTTCACTGTGGTGGGCTTGTGAGTGCCCCCCAAGCACACATTGCCAACTATCACCCACCCCAGGTCAAGCTTCTGAGCATAGGGAGCATCACGAGGGCCGTTCACCTGCTTACGCACCTTGTGGACTGAAATGATGTCTCGACCAAGGAGAAGCATGATGGGAGCATTTGGGTCAAGCTCCGGAATATGGTGAGCCACTGACTTCAGGTGAGGGTGATTGAATGCAGCACTGGGTGTCGGAATCTCAGATCTGTTATCAGGGATGTCGTTGCATTCTAAGAGGCTTGGTAAAGGAAGACTGACTTTTCCATCCATGGTTTCGATTTGATAACCTAGAGCTCTTCTCCCTGTTTTCTCTGTTACTCCAGAGCAGGTCCGGAGAGAATAAGTAGAAGTAGGACTTTGAACGTTGAAAGCTTCGAAGAACTCAGAACGAGCTAGAGATTTATTGCTGTGCTCGTCGATGATTGCGTAGACTTTCAAAGATTTATCTCGATGGCCAGCAGGATAGACTGTGACGAGGCAGATCTTAGAGCATGATCTGTCACTTTGATTTTGACCACAGACTTCTGTGCAACTGGTTGTGACTTCTGAAGCTGGGGGAGAGTCTTGCTCCCCGCCATGCTCTGCAGAGAGGCCTGGCCCTTTGGTCCACGGCGCTGGTCCAGGGTGGAGAGCAGAGATGTGATTCTCACTACCACACTCATGGCATGTTGTGTATGCCTCACAGTACTTGGCTATGTGTTGTGTAGAAGTACAACATTTGTAGCAAATCCTGTTTTCCTTCAGGAATGCTTTACGTTCCTCTAACGGTTTCTCACGGAAAACCCGGCACTTTTGGAGTGGATGAGGCTTTTTATGGATGGGACACAGTCTTTCAGACTTGTCAGTTCTTATCTCATGTTTGTCTGTAGCAAGGGGAGCTTTATGACGCACATCCGTTTTGTGGACTGAGATTTCCTTCTGTCTACTTGGTCTCCAAGGAGTCTTGTCTGCTTTAGGAATAGCATCAGCATGTGTGGTAAACCTAAAGCTTGGATCATTTCTTATTGTAGCTTGTTCTCTAATGAAGTCAACAAAAACTTCAAAGGGAGGGAAGGAGATATTATGCCTTAGTTTGTAGCTGGATCCGAGAGAAAGCCACTTCTCTTGTAGGCTAAAGGGCAACTTTTGGACTAGAGGATTTATTCCTCGTGCTGTGTCTAGGTAATGGAGGCCTGGGAGGTCTCCGTCTGCCTTTGCTGCCTCTAGTTCCATGAGGAGATCACTTAACTCGTGGAGTTTTGCATACTCTCTATTGGAGATTTTTGGAAAGCCACTGATGCGTTGGAAAAGTGCATCCTCAATCACTTCCGGGGCTCCATAACATGCATCTAATCTATCCCATATCACAGAGAGTCCTCTACCTGGAAGGTTCACGTGGACGGCCCTGATCCGTTTAGCATGCTCAGCCGAATCTTTTCCCAGCCACTTGACTAACAGGTCCATTTCTTCACTGGCTGTCAAGTCTAGTCCTCTGAGTGCATTCTTAAAGGACCGTTTCCAAGCTCTGTAGCTTTGTGGTTGGTCATTAAATTGGGTCAAGCCTGTGGTGACGAGCTCACGGCGAGCGAAATATCGAACGAGGTCAGTCATGATAGGTTGGTCGTGGTGGGGATATAGAGATGCACGGCTGGGCATGGTAGAAAAGGGAGGACTGTGATTAGTGAACCTTGGTTCATTTGAACAATGATAATCTTGCCTATTTATTGAATAGAGATTCTCTTTTGGAGTGTGCTGTGGTTGCTGAGCTGTTAGCATTTGGTTTGGCGTTGTAGAGAAAGGGTTAATGTCCACTCGGCTATGCTCTTCTTTCATGTGGGGGGTTCGGATAGGGAGTGCTGAAGCTGGTTCCGTGTGTGACTGTCTGATCTCATCCTGAGAAGGTAGATGCAGTGGTGGTGCGAATTGTCTTTTGTTTTGCTCTTTGGCCTGTTCAGCAACATATTCTTTGGTCCGCTCTGTAGGATCGAGGGGAGCTGCATGTTGTAGGTCGAGGTGAGATTTGGAACTGCTTCGGTCACTGCAGTCTGCAGCTGCCTCTAAGACTTCTGCTTCAGCCACGGCTGCGGCTGTTTCTTGCTCTAATGATAGCATATCCATCGTTGCCTCTAATTGTGCTTTTTCTACCTTTAGGGCCATCTCTTTCTTTGCAAAGCTCAGGCGTGCCCTGGCTGCCTCTGCTTTCGCCCGAGCCATGGCAGCAGCAGCCCCGGTGGAGGAAGCTTTTGATCTTTTTGAAGAACATGATGCAGAGGATTTAGTACGGAGTGTGCCTTCTTTGCTTGCCATTGTCTGTGTCCAGCGTATGTTGTGTTATCTTCTGCGTTGAAGACGTCGTTTCACTGTGCCGCCCTCAATATATGTGCTGAATATATCTTAGCATTACGTTAAACACCTTCTTCTCATCAAAACTCTGAAGACGGTCATCAGTTTATCCACAGGTTTATTGACTTGAAAAAGGGTGAAACTGAGAACACACAAACATACCATATTCAGATAAGTTGCTACTGTACACCTCTTGTACATATGCTGTAAACGTATTTTATCATGAATTAAACCACTCACTTTTAAACTCTTTTTAACTCACTCGTGTTTACATCTGTACTGTATATTTATTGTTTTTAAACTTTTACTCTAATTAACCATAACTTTCTTATTTTTAACATGTTATCAATCTTTTATTATAGTATGAACTTCTGACTACTGACTATACACATAGCACATGTTAAATGAAATCAGTAGCGACTAGCTTGATAGCCATTTTACCTCATGGAAATTAACTGAGAATCAGCATTTCTCCTCAAACTTCGCAAACAACCTTTGTAGTGACAAATAATGAACTCATAAAGATACAAAGATACATAACATAAAGATATACAACGATAATACATACCGACGATGCTCCATATAGCATAGGATGTAAACAATCATTTGCTCATGTTAACAGATAGCAGGCAGCGCTGTTCTCCGTGTTGCCTCCTGCAGATCTAAACACATGGCTTCCTAACGCTACCTCCTGAGTCTCTAGAAGGAGACCACTGCCCACTAGTGGCAGTATTATGAACCTACTCCTAAAACTATCGAATAAACCTATAGTACCAGAACATGGACATATATTTATAAGTGGGCGTGTCTTTAATCTTGTAGTGGATGTGTATTTATAAGTGGGCGTGTCTTTAATCTTGTAGTGGACGTGTATTTAGAAGTGGGCGTGTCTTTAATCTTGTAGTGGACATATATTTATCAGTGGGCGTGTCTTTAATCTTGTAGTGGATGTGTATTTAGAAGTGGGCGTGTCTAATCTTGTAGTGGACATGTATTTATAAGTGGGCGTGTCTTTAATCTTGTAGTGGACGTGTATTTATAAGTGGGTGTGTCTTTAATCTTGTAGTGGACATGTATTTATAAGTGAGCGTGTCTTTAATCTTGTAGTGGACGTGTATTTAGAAGTGGGCGTGTCTTTAATCTTGTGGTGGACATATATTTATAAGTGGGCATGTCTTTAATCTTGTAGTGGACATATATTTATAAGTGGGCATGTCTTTAATCTTGTAGTGGACATATATTTATAAGTGGGTGTGTCTTTAATCTTGTAGTGGATGTGTATTTAGAAGTGGGCGTGTCTAATCTTGTAGTGGACATGTATTTATAAGTGGGCGTGTCTTTAATCTTGTAGTGGACGTGTATTTATAAGTGGGTGTGTCTTTAATCTTGTAGTGGACGTGTGTTTATAAGTGAGCGTGTCTTTAATCTTGTAGTGGACATATATTTATAAGTGGGCGTGTCTTTAATCTTGTAGTAGATGTGTATTTAGAAGTGGGCGTGTCTTTAATCTTGTAGTGGACATATATTTATAAGTGGGCGTGTCTTTAATCTTGTAGTGGACGTGTATTTAGAAGTGGGCGTGTCTTTAATCTTGTAGTGGACATATATTTATAAGTGGGCATGCCTTTAATCTTGTAGTGGACATATATTTATAAGTGGGCGTGTCTTTAATCTTGTAGTGGACGTGTATTTATAAGTGGGTGTGTCTTTAATCTTGTAGTGGACATGTATTTATAAGTGAGCGTGTCTTTAATCTTGTAGTGGACGTGTATTTAGAAGTGGGCGTGTCTTTAATCTTGTGGTGGACATATATTTATAAGTGGGCATGTCTTTAATCTTGTAGTGGACGTGTATTTATAAGTGGGCGTGTCTTTAATCTTGTAGTGGACGTGTATTTAGAAGTGGGCGTGTCTTTAATCTTGTAGTGGATATATTTAGAAGTGGGTGTGTCTTTAATCTTGTAGTGGAGGTGTATTTAGAAGTGGGCGTGTCTTTAATTTTGTAGTGGACGTGTATTTAGAAGTGGACGTGTCTTCAATCTTGTAGTGGACATATTTAGAAGTGGGCGTGTCTTTAATCTTGTAGTGGACGTGTATTTAGAAGTGGACGTGTCTTTAATCTTGTAGTGGACATATTTAGAAGTGGGCGTGTCTTTAATCTTGTAGTGGACGTGTATTTAGAAGTGGGTGTGTCTTTAATCTTGTAGTGGACGTGTATTTAGAAGTGGGTGTGTCTTTAATCTTGTAGTGGACATATATTTATAAGTGGGCGTGTCTTTAATCTTGTAGTGGACGTGTATTTAGAAGTGGGCGTGTCTTTAATCTTGTAGTGGACGTGTATTTAGAAGTGGGCGTGTCTTTAATCTTGTAGTGGACATATATTTATAAGTGGGCATGCCTTTAATCTTGTAGTGGACATATATTTATAAGTGGGCGTGTCTTTAATCTTGTAGTGGACGTGTATTTATAAGTGGGTGTGTCTTTAATCTTGTAGTGGACATGTATTTATAAGTGAGCGTGTCTTTAATCTTGTAGTGGACGTGTATTTAGAAGTGGGCGTGTCTTTAATCTTGTGGTGGACATATATTTATAAGTGGGCATGTCTTTAATCTTGTAGTGGACGTGTATTAATAAGTGGGCGTGTCTTTAATCTTGTAGTGGACGTGTATTTAGAAGTGGGCGTGTCTTTAATCTTGTAGTGGATATATTTAGAAGTGGGTGTGTCTTTAATCTTGTAGTGGAGGTGTATTTAGAAGTGGGCGTGTCTTTAATTTTGTAGTGGACGTGTATTTAGAAGTGGACGTGTCTTCAATCTTGTAGTGGACATATTTAGAAGTGGGCGTGTCTTTAATCTTGTAGTGGACGTGTATTTAGAAGTGGACGTGTCTTTAATCTTGTAGTGGACATATTTAGAAGTGGGCGTGTCTTTAATCTTGTAGTGGACGTGTATTTAGAAGTGGGTGTGTCTTTAATCTTGTAGTGGACGTGTATTTAGAAGTGGGTGTGTCTTTAATCTTGTAGTGGACATATATTTATAAGTGGGCGTGTCTTTAATCTTGTAGTGGACGTGTATTTAGAAGTGGGCGTGTCTTTAATCTTGTAGTGGACGTGTATTTAGAAGTGGACGTGTCTTTAATCTTGTAGTGGACATATTTAGAAGTGGGCGTGTCTTTAATCTTGTAGTGGACATATATTTATAAGTGGGCGTGTCTTTAATCTTGTAGTGGACGTGTATTTAGAAGTGGGTGTGTCTTTAATCTTGTAGTGGACGTGTATTTAGAAGTGGACGTGTCTTTAATCTTGTAGTGGACGTGTATTTAGAAGTGGGCGTGTCTTTAATCTTGTAGTGGACATGTATTTAGAAGTGGGCATGTCTTTAATCTTGTAGTGGATGTGTATTTAGAAGTGGGCGTGTTTTTAATCTTGTAGTGGATGTGTATTTAGAAGTGGGCGTGTCTTTAATCTTGTAGTGGACGTGTATTTATAAGTGGGCGTGTCTTTAATCTTGTAGTGGACATATATTTATAAGTGGGCGTGTCTTTAATCTTGTAGTGGATGTGTATTTATAAGTGGGCGTGTCTAATCTTGTAGTGGACATGTATTTATAAGTGGGCGTGTCTTTAATCTTGTAGTGGACGTGTATTTATAAGTGGGCGTGTCTTTAATCTTGTAGTGGATGTGTATTTATAAGTGGGCGTGTCTTTAATCTTGTAGTGGACGTGTATTTATAAGTGGGTGTGTCTTTAATCTTGTAGTGGACATGTATTTATAAGTGAGCGTGTCTTTAATCTTGTAGTGGACGTGTATTTAGAAGTGGGCGTGTCTTTAATCTTGTGGTGGACATATATTTATAAGTGGGCATGTCTTTAATCTTGTAGTGGACGTGTATTTATAAGTGGGCGTGTCTTTAATCTTGTAGTGGACGTGTATTTAGAAGTGGGCGTGTCTTTAATCTTGTAGTGGATATATTTAGAAGTGGGCGTGTCTTTAATCTTGTAGTGGACGTGTATTTAGAAGTGGGTGTGTCTTTAATCTTGTAGTGGACGTGTATTTAGAAGTGGGTGTGTCTTTAATCTTGTAGTGGACATATATTTATAAGTGGGCGTGTCTTTAATCTTGTAGTGGACGTGTATTTAGAAGTGGGCGTGTCTTTAATCTTGTAGTGGACGTGTATTTAGAAGTGGACGTGTCTTTAATCTTGTAGTGGACATATTTAGAAGTGGGCGTGTCTTTAATCTTGTAGTGGACGTGTATTTAGAAGTGGGCGTGTCTTTAATCTTGTAGTGGACATATTTAGAAGTGGGCGTGTCTTTAATCTTGTAGTGGACATATTTAGAAGTGGGCGTGTCTTTAATCTTGTAGTGGACGTGTATTTAGAAGTGGGCGTGTCTAATCTTGTAGTGGACATGTATTTAGAAGTGGGCGTGTCTTTAATCTTGTAGTGGATGTGTATTTAGAAGTGGGCGTGTTTTTAATCTTGTAGTGGATGTGTATTTAGAAGTGGGCGTGTCTTTAATCTTGTAGTGGATGTGTATTTAGAAGTGGGCGTGTCTTTAATCTTGTAGTGGATGTGTATTTAGAAGTGGGCGTGTCTTTATTCTTGTAGTGGATGTGTATTTAGAAGTGGGCGTGTCTTTAATCTTGTAGTGGATGTGTATTTAGAAGTGGGCGTGTCTTTAATCTTGTAGTGAACATATATTTAGAAGTGGGCGTGTCTTTAATCTTGTAGTGGACATATATTTAGAAGTGGGCGTGTCTTTAATCTTGTAGTGGACATATATTTAGAAGTGGGCGTGTCTTTAATAAGCCCACTTCATATATCTAGAAGTGGGTGTGTCTTCAATCTTGTAATGGACATATATTTAGAAGTGGGCGTGTCTTTAATAAGCCCACTTCATATATCTAGAAGTGGGCGTGTCTTCAATCTTGTAGTGGACATATATTTAGAAGTGGGCATGTCTTTAATCTTGTAGTGGACATATATTTAGAAGTGGGCATGTCTTTAATCTTGTAGTGGACATATATTTAGAAGTGGGCATGTCTTTAATAAGCCCACTTCATATATCTAGAAGTGGGCGTGTCTTCAATCTTGTAGTGGACATGTATCTAGAAGTGGTGGTGTCTTTAATCTTCCAGGATATACTGTTGAATGGAGCTACTATTTGTTTTGTGATGCAAAACAAATTTCAGCCTTGACAATAATGTAACATCATATCTTAAGTGAATGTGATAACCTCACTTGGGGTCAAAAGGACACAAGTTGACTCAGATGTTCTGTGGAAACATCCTCTTAGAACTTAATGTTGGAGAGAATCCAAACCATCACAAACACTAACTGGTTCCACCAAGCATCAAGCTGCCAAACAGACTCCCAGGAACCTGGAAGAAGACTCTGACATCTCTGGATTTGAACAAATGTGTTGTTTTTGTTTGGACTGAAATCAGCCGCACTCGCAGCTCCTGCTCTCACTAACCTTTGGTGCCTTTCAACACACACTGAAGATTTATTGACAAATGTGTCCCTAGGCACTGCACTGATTGACCAGTATTGATAATAGGGTCTCCATGGTTACCAGAATGAAACTAATTCAGTGGTTACAAATTGGTGACCGTGAACAGGACTGAGAGTAAACTCGCTGCTGATAAAACATCCAAACAACAGATCAGAAAGGCTCCTGTAAAAAAACGACTCCACCTGCTTCATTTTATAATCATTTACTGCCCATATTTTACAGATGTCCTGCAGCTTTATGTCTGTTTGCCTGTGGATGACTGTGACTCATTCACACACACACAGACACACAAGATTGTTGAAGCATTGATGTTCCCTGCAGGCTTTGTTACCTCTCCATTAAGCCACTGTGGAGCCAAGTGAGGGAGGGGTTTAGGGAGGAAGAAGATGTGTATGTGTGTGTGTGTGTGAGAGAGAGAGAGAGAGAGAGCTGAATATTTTCATTTCAATCAAAAAGCGAACAAGCAGAACAGAGGATGTGGGAATAGGGAATGAGATGTGCTATTTAAAAACGCTAAATAATTGACAGAAGTCGCTTCATCCATGGCCAGATTTTTTTCCACTTCCTTCCCTCTACAAGCTCTTCACTAATCTCTTTATCATCACATTTTCTTTAATAGCTTTCTGAATGAAGTTACTGCAACATGTTTTTAACCGAGCCCCTTTTGGTTCATCATGCAGGCTGGTTAAGTGAAGCTTGTTTAGGCTTGTTGTACCTCTTGTCATCATCGGTTTCAGATCAGCTGTCACATTTGAGCTTTCGCATATTTCTCCCTATTTCTATATCCCCAAACATTTTCTGTCATTTTATTTCTGTCCTTTTGTTTCACCATCCCCTGACATTGCTGTGTTACTGTTTTTCTCAATTGCTTTGGCTCGTTTCTCAAACAGCTTCTCTGCTGGAGCCTATCCCAGCGCGTTACGGCGAGAGGCAGGGATACACCCCAGATGGTCGCCAGCCAATCGTGGGGCACACACACCATTCACTCACACACTCACACCTACAGGCAATTTAGAGTCTCCAATTAACCTCAGCATGTTTTTGGACTGTGGGAAGAAGCCGGAGTACCTGGTGAAAACCCACGCAGACACGGGGAGAACATGCAAACTCCACACAGAAAGGTTCCAGGTCCAGATCCAGTTCCAGGTTCAAGACCTCCTTGGTCCAGATCCAGGACCAAGGAGGTCTTGAATCTGCAACCTTATTGCTGTGAGGCAACAGAGCTAACCCCTGCTCCACCTTGTCACCCACAATTCAGAACAGATGAGGACTTCTCATTCTTACCAAGAAACTGCAAATGTCTCTCCCCACATCTCTGCAAGTACAATGGTCAACAGATTTGCACAATTACCAATGCTACCAATTACTATATCCTACTGATGAAAACTGATTATGTTGATCTTAATTACCGGTACATAGTTGAGCTCTCCAAAACATGCAGACATAATTTCATTGTCTAAATATCTGTCAGGCCTACAAGAATGAATGAGATATTTATTTCAAACATGTAAAATAAAACCAAAAGAAATAATGGTACAAAGAAAAAAACAATTGATAAAAGTGAACATTAGCAATTAAGTAAATACAGTAATGCTAAAGCTATAAATATTCAAACTAAGTAAATTTAATACTACTACTATGTTCGAGTAGGTAGAAGCAAAACACATATTTGTTCCTTGCCCTTTTCATATGTATAAATAAAGATATATGAACAATTACATATTGTATTATGTGTTATATCCTCCCGCCTATTAAAATAATGGCCAGAGTCATTTTTTCAGACTCAAAAAGTTGTAAAAACTGAATGTCGAAAGTGAGTTATGTTCAATAAAAAACAGGCAATCCAGGGACCACCAGACTTCCCTGGGGGGATTCAAAGGGGTCCGCAGCTAAAATGATGAATTGTTATATTTCATTATTTTGTCATCTTCGACCTCTCTCTCTATATATATATCTAGCAATAAAAATAGATCAGATTTGGAGGTGAGAGAGGCCATCTAGACATCAAACATTCATACAGAAACCATCAGTGTCAATGAACTAGTGTGCCAAGAGCAAAATGTGTGTGTGAGGAATATTTCCATCCAAACATTTTGACCAGCCTTGTTTACACAATTCCAAATAACCTGTAATTTTGAAGCTTGAGTTCACTGTTTAGGGTGAGATCTGATGTGAGTTGATGCACCTGGAGATTTGACAATGTTCACTGTTTAGGGTGAGATCTGATGTGAGTTGATGCACCTGGAGATTTGACTATGTTCACTGTTTAGGGTGAGATCTGATGTGAGTTGATACACCTGGAGATTTGAGAATGTTTTGAATTTTGTTCTCTGTTTCAAGAAATGAGCCAAAGCAACTAAAAAAAACTGTTAAAACTCTGTTTTTGAAAGTTGCTATAAAAATAAATAAGAAATCACATTCTCTTTTTTTAATCATATATTCTTGGCAGTTGTAGAACACTATTTAGGTTCTATAAGATTTTTTCTTTTAGAGGAGTGAAAAGTGTTCAGACCAAATTAGTCACAGTTTCTGCTTTTGTGTTATTTATGGACAGAATTATAATGAAAATAAATGATTCCCCTGTATGTTGAGGACCCACAGCAACCCCCTAACCCGCTCGAGGACCCCAGGAGGTCCCAGGACTCCACCTTGAGAATCTAAATAGTTTGCTAATATTCCCATTTATTCTATCAAGTCTACAAGATCATTGGTTGTGACAATTAGTAGCTCTAATGATAAACGACAATGAAGTTCTTATAATAGTCATATGTATAGCCATCTGTAGCATTTATCACTCAATACAATGACATGGTGCTTTATGGATGTGTCAAGTAAGGTGACAGTGAAAGTAATAAAAATATTTTGTATATTTGTTATATTATTTGTGTTTGAATGTTTTTTTAAACAAAGTACACTACAGTCCAAAATTTTGGGGTCACCCAGACAATTTTGTGTCTTCCATGAAAAGTCACACTTTTATTTACCACTGAGAATTGTAAAATGAATAGAAAATATAGCAAAGACATTGACAAAGTTAGAAATACTGATTTGTATTTGAAATAATATTTTTTTCTTTCAAACTTTGCTTTTATCAAAGGAAGGTCTGTTTTCTCTAACCAATGAAACTGTTTTCAGCTTTCAAAGGTTTTATAATCATTTAGCCTCCTGACATATTGTATCATTAGAACACTGGACTGATAGTTGCTGGAAATGGGCCTCGATACACCTATGGAGATATTGATGCACCAGAAATTACACATTTGAAGCTAGGGTAGTCATTTACCACATTAGCAATGTATAAAGTGTGTTTTTGATTAGTATAAAGTTATCTTTGTTGAAAAAAACATGTTTTTCTTTCAAAAAAGACGGTATAATATATTTATACAGCCAGTCATTCCAGTTCATTAAATAAAATAGATCCATAGTAACAGAGTAATAGAGGACAGACAGCTGTGTGTTACCCTCAGTGCAGCAGGTCCTCCACAGGCCGGAGTGCGTCAGAACCTCCTCGTTCTTGTGCACAGTCTCGTTGTCGCTCAGGCTCTTGGGGCGGCACATCCCGCGGGAGTACAGCCAGTAGTCGGTGCCCACGGCGATGGTCATGAGGCTGAAGGCGCAGAAAGCTCCGGCCGTGGTCAGCAGCATCAACACTCCCCGGTTACACAGCCTCATGTCGGCCTCCTCCTCCTCCTCCCCCTCCTCTCCCAGGTGACCAACAGGAGTTTAGAAGCTCTCACCAACTTCCACCCCGGTGTCTGACCTTCGCGTGGATCCTGAATTAAAATCAACTTCTGCGCACATCTTCTGCAAACCTGCCCTAAACTCGCATCGTTGTGCGCCAGTGGCCGAGGTTTGGGCTCGCGTCATTTTCTCATCCCTCCAACAACAAAACAAACCTAAACGCGCACGGGACTTTGTTCCCAGAGTTGAGGTGTTTCCAAGTCCAAGGCGCAGAAGAGGATCATGGGATCAGTGAGTGGTTAGTGCAGTAGAAGTGGAGTCAGGGCACAGAGAGCAGCAGCTGATGGGAAAACGGCAACATCTGGAATCTAGAGCCGGGATTAAAAAAAAGAGGAAAAGTTGTTCCGATGAAACAGCAGCAGCTCCTCCCTGACACCGTCTACTTTAATGTAGATCAACTGTTCCTGGCACTCACCACGGTGACTCCGCCTCCGCGTGCGCGTGCGTGCGTGTGCGTGTGTGTGTGTGTGTGTGTGTGTGTGTGTGTGTGTGTGTGTGTGTGTGTGTATATGTAGCCAGTTCAGCACCATGGACAGCAGCTCGTTGGTACCAAGTATGGAAGTGGAAGTATAAAACTTTAAGAGAACAATGATTTCATAGATTCATAGATATAAAACATTTAAAACACAACATTTCCTCGGATTTATTTGACATTTTAATATCCTTAAAATGATATATTTGTCGTTTTAAGAACCATAAATCATCTCATTATAGTCATCTCCTCTCCCTGTGTCTCTGTGTCTGTCTCATTAATATTAATGAGTCTCTCCTCTGATTGGCTGATTTGAATGGCTTTGAATAGGGGTGGGTGGACTATATAGTTATGACATCACAACTTTACGTCTCAGTTTAAGGTACACTTTCTGAACATGGGTTGTGTGTATCTCTGTGGATTGAGTATTTTGGAATATGTATTATTATATTAGTATTTATAGAACATCTAGACCATCTTATAATTAAAAAGCAGTTAAAATCTCACTTTCCATGATACAGAAACAACATCGCATTTAAGTCTTTGGTTTATATTGTTAATTAAAAGCTTCTACCATTCTAATTTGTACTCTGTTTTGTTCCACATCTGTGTACAAAAAATGAAATGGAAATGCTAGAGCAGATCATGAATAAACAAGATCCAAAAAGCTTAAAACTTGCTAAGGAAGTCCACTGGCTACTGACATCCACTCAATCTGGGAAAAGTCATTCATTTAGTTTAATGCTCTCCACATTCACTTTGTATTTATTCAGCATAGGTGCTGCACCTCATAATGTAGGAAAAAAAACCCTGTATTCAATTGATTAATCCTCAAAATGACATCTCCTCCCCTCACTGAAAAATCCATATGTAAATATTGTTCATTTCAGACGTCTAAATGGACTCAAGTAATCAATAAATACAAAATGTCAAATGGGATGTGATGGGGATTTATCACCTAAGTCTGACAGTTTATAGACTTGAGGATTTATAAATAATTATACAATTAATATATTATAATAATGAGCAGGTTAATTAATCATGTAAATCATTTTTAGTTGTAGCCCTAAAGTGTTTCTAAATGTTTCTCCCTCATATATGCAAATGAAGAGTCACACTTGTTTTCAGAAGGGTGAAGCCAGAAATGTTCATTTCTGAGCCTTTTTGGCTGATATCACAGTTGTTTACTCACTACATGTCCTTAATATGCTCATCAGGAGTCTGTCCAACAGTAAATGGAACTGGAACTGTCCAAGAGACTAACTGTCCCCCTTCATATGAAGGAATAAAAAATAAATGGGAATACATGAATATTTACAGGTTTTAATAGGAAATGGGAGAGCGTGTGTGCCAAGAAGCCAAAGCAATCAATGCACAAACCAAACAATATGGTGCTTTATCACAGAATTATTTTTAAAACACATCTCCCTCAACACATCATGTTGTAGTAACATATCCAGTTTCCCCGCCTTCGTATTTGTCAAATATTTAGTGTTATTGAAAATATGCAACAGCTCACTCTTCACTTTTAGACCAAGTATATTACCCTGTGCTCAATATTATATATATTTATATACATTAGATATTTTGTACTTTTTGATACTGACATGTAATATACATTATACTGTATATCAAACAAAATAAAGTCATTGATTTTAAAATCTTTGGGTTGTTCTCTTTTCACCTATTAACTTGAACATGAAATCCCTGATTAAGACAAAGATCAGTACAGACATCATGGGCACATTTCTATTATCTGCATGCAGAGCTTTTTTTAAAGCCTTTGCTGTTCCATGTTTATTGTTTAACTTTATTTATCCAAGAAAGCTTCACTGAGAGCAATGTTCTCTTTAACAGGAGATATTTATACATACTGACATTTATTGGAAGCTGCCAGGTACAGACAGTCTGATCTGAGCGGCCCCACAGGAACATTTAGGGGTAAGAGACTTACTCCAGGCAGAGATGGGGATTCGATTCCTCATTAATTTTACACACACACAAGTGACTCGAGGCTTGATTTAAGTCTCGTTCTCAAAAGACCCAAGACTAGACTTGGACTTGAGATTTGACACTTGTGAGCAATTTTTTGTCATATTTGTTGGTGCATTAACATTAAGGAAATGTCTGATAAGCTAAATGTAATTCCCCAATTCCCTTTCTGCAGCGTCTTCTCTGCTTTCAGCTGAGCTCCACCATCCACACACACACACACACAAAATAGCTGACGAGTTCCGAAATTAATTGATCAACAAGCATTACAATACAACAAATAGATGTGATGGTAAACATTTAGAGAAGTAATATTTCATCCTGCTGTCATCGGTTTCTCATCCACCGCTGAATTGTTACAAACAAGCTTGAACAGAAGCCTTCTGCATGGAGCCCGTCAGTGTTAGTTTGACACATATTACTGTAAACCTGTGAACCGCTGGCTGAGACAAAGCAGCTCCACCTCTCGCTAACTGCAGCAGAGGTCAGAGGTCAGGAGGAACGACTGATGTGACGTCCGCGCTCTTCGTTCTGTCTGAACTTCACTCAGTATTTTCATATCAGGACTATTACTCATGTGAGTTTGTGACTTTGCTGTTGTTCCTGCCCAAGAAACATTTAGTTATATGAATTTATTCTAATCCTGTTCTGAATTCATTTTTTAAAAAAGATTTTTTTTAGAAAGCAAAAACAAAAAAAGAAAAAGTATTCATTTGAGTATCTAAAGGACCAAACCGATAACCAGACAATAAGAGTAGTATAAAATCCAAATGATACCCACCCCTACTCTTTTCTTTCAGTAAGGCAAAATACAATTATTAATTTTAAAGGAACATTTGATTGTGTGTGTTCCATATTTAAAAGCTTTGAATTTCTTAGATGCAGGTAAACAATGTTTGAAACAGATGATAGCAGCTTCATTAATGCCATTAGAGAGTTGAGACTTGACAGATTTGTGAGGTGTCCACCAGATCCTTTATCCTTTCAATCTATGAATCAAATAATTCAAATAAATTCAAACAATTAACATATGTGCATTTGAAAAGAATCACTTTTTTGTATCTATTGCTTAAATGCAGTTTATGTGGTTGTACTTAATTTCAAGATAAAACATGTTCACACTTTTTTAAATTTGTCTCAAGACAACAATCAGGTGACTTAATATATATATTGAAACAGTTGTTTTTTGGAGCGGTCAGTACCGTTCATACTGGCCCTTCAGACAAAATTTGCAGTTCTCATTTTGTGCAAAAATGTATTTAAATATTTATCTGAAGACAAAATGAGGCTCAAACTATTTGAATTCATCTAATCAGGTGAATATCTTCCAAAGTTAGAATCGTGTTAGAACGATATCCCCCCTTTTTGTTACCATCCTTCCACTGCAGCTCAACCTGGAAACACAGGTGAGGGATTTCATACTAAAAATCACTGTAGCTTTGGAAGATTTGATCGACACAGTCTACTGAAATCTCATATTATTATGATAGACTTTTTAATTAGTTTGTGAAACCCAGAACCAGGACTGTAGATTTGGTCTTCCATTGTTTACACAGACAGCAGTTTAGTAGGAAATCTAAAGTCCTATATTATGGTAGGTAAGGGTTTAATTGCTTTTTGATGATAGAAAGGTCGAGGTGTTCTATAAATACTGAGAATCACAAAAAAGCTCAATCCACAGAGAGATTTGAACATCCAATATTCAGAAACTCTGCTTTAAAATGAGCTGTTAGGACTTCTGTGAAGTTCGGATGTCACAGCTATACAGTCACCATCATCTATCCCATTCGCAGCAGATCAAATCAGCCAATCAGAGGAGAGGCTCATTAATGTTAATGAGACATACACCAAACAACTTGATCTTTATAGAGGTGAAGAAAAACCTTGAGAGAAGAGATATAAAACTATATGGAGATGATTCTTTTTTTGGTCCTTAAAACCACAAATTAGGGACATAAGGGATTTCAAGGCTTTAAATAAAACCCAGGAAAAATGTAAAATACCTTTAATGTTCAAGAGCCAAGAGGAAGGATTACAGCGAGCTGAACCAAACCTCCAATCCTCACAAGAGCACCTGACCGTTGTTTTAAGACACATTTGATAGATTGATGCAGAGTAAAGAAACACAGGAGGCAGAATTTCTGAAATGGTTTTATGATAATTCGTTTTAATAATACCATATGTGTCTCTCACGCGCAGGTAAAGACGGCGCATGCATCACAAGGTTACTGTCCTGTTAGACTATTTATTTAGGTCGCTTTATAAAAATTGTCCTCTCTTCGACTCTTCTTCATCTTCCTTTTGCATAGTAAATATTTTATTTCCTCTCCTCTCCTGTCCGTCTCATCTTTCTTATCACATTCCCCAGTTCATTCACACTTAAAAGCTACTGAATGTGAGTGTTAGCTCGGGATAACAGCTGACTGGAGAGCGAAAAAGAAAGAAAAGAAGTCAAATGGAGATTTTATAGAAAGGAGAGGAAGAAAAATTGACAAATTAAAGAAAAAAAATGCCAAGTTAGGGTACTGAGGGCTACGATAAAACAGAAAAAGGGGGAATGAAGCGGTGAGACATTAAGTAGAGAAATGTCCAATAACATGAAAACCACTTCAAGCTCTATATCCTCCCATTCCTATTTACACATACACTGAAACACAAGTAATACAGAATTATTACAACTACTTTTATATGTTCATTTCACTGATTCTCTATTTTCTTGACACTGACAGCCAAAAAAAAGTCTTTAATCCTTTGTATTGCAAAGGGAACTCTTTTTGACATGTTTTGAGATAGCGTACACATCATTAGGAGCAGAAACTGAAACTTGATCTGAGCGTGGACATTTCAAAAAACAGACTTGCATCGATTAAATTCAAGACAGAAAAGTTTGTTTTTTTTAAATCTCCTCCGATATGTTAATTAAAAAAAAAGCAAACCTTAAAGAACTACTTGTACCTACAGATATGTCATGCATAGAGGAGCTGCACCACAAAGACGCTATAGGCCACACAGCACTAACCCACTGCGTAAACAGTGCCATAGACAAGAGAGATCAAGCAAGAAGAAAGACAGAGACATTTTTTAAATATCGCTGCCAAACAGACATTTTTGGGGATGTCTTTTTTTTTTTTCCTTTTTCTATTTTTTGCATCAATTTGGAAGACGAGACGTGCTTAATACTAAGTCCAGGACTAACTTAGACATGAGGTTGAATCGAAAACTTTTTAAAAAAAACCTTCCTTCTCTACCAACAGCGGTCTGCACAGACACATGTTTGTGTGTTGTTAGCACATACATGACATATTGATCATGGAATGTTCATGACATAACTTTTACAGGCCGAAGAGAAGGAAGTCGAGTCGACGGAAACACACTGTTGCTGCTCTATGGAGCGCGCACACACACACACACACACACAGTTACACACACACACACACAGTTACACATTCACTGTGACTCTGTGGCTGCCGAGGTTCTGTTAACACCACGCATATGCTGCAGTTTTCCATGTGGTTACTGGTCAAACTCAGTCCCACTGTGACCAACCAGCAGCTACAGCCACCTACAGTTTTACTCTGCTTCTTGTGTGTTTGTTGATGTCAGTGGGGGTGTTAATATGCTTATGCGAGGATGGAAGGATGAGGATCCGGATTTGATTTTTGATTCGGTGGTGGCGATGAGATGCAGGATGAGTCCTTGATGAAACGCAACCCGGGCGTCGCAGGTTTGGAGTCAGAGTCACGGCTGGGGCCGCTGCTAACGAACGGGGGAAATCCTCAAACTTGTATGATGAATTCAGGGTTGGTGTAGGAGAAGCCTTGAAACTCATTCTGGTCCAGATTCATGATGAAGAGCTTGTCCGTCGGCGTCAGCTCCACCGCCATCTTTGTGAACTCCTTGTCGAAGTTGCCAACGTCACGGCGAGATTTCTGCCACAGGAAGATGACACAGACAGAGAGAGAGTTTGAAAAGGTGGAAGGAGTTATTGCACAGCAGCGTTGAAAGGCTTTCATCCAGAGAAAGAACAAGTCTGACAACAAGCAAAAAGAAGTTTCCCATAGAAGCACAATGACGACGGAGAGGAGGAGGCCAGGCAGGTCCAGCTGTTTAGCACACACACATATTGTTAAAATAATCTGCAGGGGTGGGAAGGAGTGTTTTTAACAAGTGAGTCTCAAGTCTATAACTTGCAGAGTTAAGCCCCAAGTGAAGGGCCCATGATGGAAGTAAGTGTTTTCACTTTAACACAGCCCTTAGATTTGACATAATCCATACATAAATCACATCAGTAAAAGTATTCTGTAGAATAGTTAATAAGGTCAAAATTTGATTCCTTGGTAAAATAAATGAATTACGGTCAGTCAATTGAAAACAAATGAAATTGCAAAATGTTCTAAAATAATCATGATAAATATTAATTGAAATTATTCAATCTTTTTTCTCAATGTAAAATCATGGAATGAATGTAGAATGAATACAAAGAAAGAATATTTAAATAAAAATATTAGTATCCTTTTTTTTTTTAACTTTGACCTAAATGCGAGTTTCTAAATAATAGTCCTACAAATATAAAAAAAAGAAAAAAAGATTCTGATTCACAGAGAGTTAAAAGGAACCTTTTTACTCTACACGTAGTTTTATTAATGTATTAATGATTTTAAATTAATTGCAGAAATTAATGTGTTATTTTCAAAAGCATTAAATGAATAAATGCTTACATTTTTGGACCCGCATTGGTCTAAAGTCTAAAGGCTGAAGTCAAAGCGAAATCACAAGTCATTGGTGTTAAGTCCTTAAATAGAAATTACAAATCTAAAGTAATCAGATTCATGACTTGAGTCCACACCTCTGATAATCCGTGAATGGGTGGCACCACAAAGATGAGTCTGAAATCTAGACTCAACACAACACACCGACGACTCCATACAGGACTGGGGGGGAGCAAGGGGACATAAAACAAACACACCCTGCCAATAAACCCAGAAACACAATCAAGAGATGGTGAAGACCCCCTGAAACACTTCAACAGCACAGATGCAGATAGATCCAAGACAAACTTCCAGAGCCAGAGAGAAGAAATGTTCCAGTACAGACAAGGGTCGATATAACGGACCAGCTGCAGACCCAACCACAACCGGAAAGGATTTCACACAGGGAAGTGAAGCAGTGAGCCTCAGGCAAGACACACATATCACACAAACACACAGATCAAACAGAGCGTTTGGTTTCCTACCTCCTCGTTTTGTCTCATCACAGGGCTTCCAGCTGAATGAGGAACTGGACACATTCCCATCTCTACCACTGGTCCTCGTACACTAATATTTTTGTGTGCACAGGAAGTGTGAGCTGTGCGTTTCACGTCAGCTTTGCAGTTTGTTATGTTTTTGCTTTGTGAGCACAAGGATGACGTCGTCAACCCTGGGAGAACATGATCCATGAACTGATCTGTACAGTTCCCTGGTGATTTACCGCTTACCAGCCGCAAAACAGCAACGCCAGAAATATCAGTAACAAGGCCAAATTCCTGTCTGGAAGCAGCTGAAACAACAGACATGAGTCCCTGTAATAACACAGTGCAGAATGAAGAAGCTCCATCTACCACCACCTCACTGCAATGCTCCCATAAGCAGCCGCTCAGATCTCAGGAAACCTCAGAGCAGATTTCCTAATGAGCATAATTTGGATAAATTGACCACATACTGTGAAACTAAATGGTTACTTGGCTGCCTAATAATATTAAAACCTAATAAAGTGGTATATTAACTGCTGAAACAATGAGAATTAGAACAGCTTTTGTCTCCCACTATGCAGGAACTCGTACAGCTGAAGAGGTGCAATGCATTGTGGGACACAGGAGGCGATGTAAAGTGTTGGAATGTATGATGGAGAGGTTATCTCAATCAAACATTCAGTATTTTTGGCATACTGCAGATTTGGATTTGTATTGCATACTTCATGCTTTTTGACCAAATGAGTACATACAACTTTATAATTTGCATCGAATACAGTCTCACTCCTTATCTGGGAAAAATTAGCTGCTAGGCTTCTCGCTAGCAGTTGCCACGCTCAGCCAAGCAAAACATAAGCTCACTCACTCTTTTTCAAGGAGAATATAATTTATATAACACAAAAAGCTGTTAAGGTAACAGATAGCAAGATAATTATGGGAGTTAAATCATAAATTGTCATCTAGGGAACCGACACGTTAGCTAACTAGTTAGCTTGTTAGCTCCCTTTCAACAACAAATCAAGGGTTCATACTCACACTCTCTGTTGATAGACCAGCTATAAATACGTCATAGAAACTATAAATATTGACAAAAAATAATACATAATTAGAAATGTTCTTATATCAGCTAACAAATAAGTTGTAGTGTGTTATAAACTTTTTATTGATATCGCCTATAAATTGAAGGATTTGAATAATAGACATTTTGACTGTCTTGCTGAGAGATATGTAATGTTTGTCCATTAAATCTGAAGCTACGACTAGAAGACAGTTAGCTTAATGTTACTTTAGCATTTAAACTGAAATTAAGCAGCATGGCTAACGTCAAGTAAGACTACCATTTGTTTTTATCTTAATTCTTTGCACACATGAATAATAATGTATGTTAAGTTGTGAATTTAAAAGGTGATATGCGTTTAGTTTTCTTTGAGTTTTTTTAATGCATTTTTTAATGCACATGCCAGGTTAGCGTTTTCCTTTTACAAACATAAGCAAAGTGTCTCCTGGTTCTAGCCTCAGATTCAACTGACATATACAAGATGCTCATCTGATTCTCAGCAAGAAAACTAAAAATAACTTCGTTAAAATGTTGCTTTCTTTTAGCATTCTGGGTACCACAGCAGTAACAAGGCAGACACAGCGGGATTCTGGTAGGCACCAGTGAGTATATTATCAGTTTCCAGTCATACAGGACAATTACACAATTCACAGAAGCATCTCTCTCCCATCCATAACAACTTATCCAAATATCTCTCTGAAATAGATCTTGATAAATATATATTTTCTCTCTCTCATATATCTCTTTATTCCCTAAATGATTTGTTATCATCATTACACTAAGCGCAGACTTTCTTCACTTCGCAGCATCATATATCAGCTCAGTATCACCACGCTGCCGCCCCTTTTTAATCAAAGAACTAGATTTGACACGTTAATACCTTGCATCATTACACAGTTACAAAAAAGATAATACAGCCATTCTCATGTTGAAACACACTTTGTCTTCCCAGACAATTCATTTCATATATGAAAATGACTTTAAAAGGGTATTGTAATGTTGGAGAACAAATAAGCTATAATGCTAATAATCGTACATGTACTGTAAAATGGCACAAGATGGCTGCCCTTCATCACAGTTGGACATTTTTTTTGTCTGCACCCTTGTGAATCTGAATCTTATTTTGGCACTTTTGGACATTGTGTTTCTGTACTCTAACAAACTACCAGCTTCACAAGACTCCACAGGGCTTCATTGGAAGTGAATTTCCCCGAAAATAAAGTGGTTGTTTACAAGCTAAAAGATATGCCCTCTGTTCTGTTAAAAACACAGTGTCATGTTCTCAGGACTGAATCAGGAGAAACATATTGAGCTTTCAGTCGAAAAACATTAACTTGACATTGGACTACACAGCTGCTGACTGCATGTGTACACATTTCTATCCTCTGAATGGTTAAAAATGAAATCAGCAAAAACTTCCGATAAGCTCACCACAACACTGACTTAACAGAAAATGTAGAAGTATTTGGTCCTATAGACAAAAGTAAAGTCAACATTAAGAAACTGATTAGTACTCAAACAATCATGGCAAAGCAATTGGTCAGTTTTTACTTACATAGTATGAATACGACCCATATGTGATCATAGTACACTCATCAATATTACTCATAGGTCATAGTCAATGTGCAATTACAGGGAGGGTGACACAGGTGGAGAGCAGGTTCAGATCGGCCCTGATGTCAGACTCTGACCTGAACCTGCCAGTGTTAGGAGCCGGGCAGCATTCAGGAGCGAGCAACATTCCTGCACTAAAGATAGAAATACAGCCAGTAGATCAGGATAACATGCTATTCCACAGAAAACTGAAAACAGAGTGACCCCTAGAAACAAGACTAGTCTCCTACTGGCAACTTGACATGTAATTATCTGATTATTTCTTCTGATTGTTAGCGTTTGAGCACCTGTCTGCATTTCCATCTGGATTATATTTAAAGAAGTAGTTTGACATTTTGGGAAGTTCTTGCTTTCAAAGAGTGAGATGAGATGATTGATATCACACTCATGCCTGTGAGTTAATGCCTAATATTTTCCTGTTGAAACTGTGTTGCTGCTACTCTTAGACAGGTCTCCCTTAGAAAAGAGATCTTTGATCTCAAATGAGTTAAATAAATATAACAAATTAAAAGAGTTCTCACGACACTGCCAGACTCGTGATAGTGATTTTTTTTAACAGAAAAAAAATGGATGCCGCAGAATCATATCTTTTATTCCAAATTAGTGCTGTCAAAATGAATGCATTAAACCTTGCAATTATATTTAAAATCAATATCATGGGGCTATTATGGCCAGACGTTTGTAGTTTTTTTTATTTATATATTTTATTGAAAATATATAGTTCACAGGAGACTATGTTAAAAACGATGTTCAAGAGTATTTTAATTCATATATAGTTCCTTTGGGTTTATTCTACATTAATTCTGTGATTTGACATTTAAATATCTATCTATATCTTCAATATTAAGAATACACACTTTTGTGTCTGGAAATTAGTTGATTTTTTCAGCCCTATTCCATACATTTGTCATCCTTGTCCAAACATGTTGCTTACATTGCCAACAATGCAATAGGATTTGTGTTTTGTATGCTAGTAGCAGCTAGCATAACCTTGAGCTGCTAGCCTCAAGCTGAGATCAGAGGACACAGAGGTCTGGGAACCCTTCACAGCTACCACCACTTCCAAAGCTCAAAGAGATATTTAGTGTTTTCAGAATATGGATCACCTACATGTTTGTATGAATATATATGAAGGGTATGAAGACAGATTTCTTTGTAACATGTCTATATAGTTTTTCATTGGAATCACTGTGGTAAGATAAGATACTGTTTTGTCAAAACTTAATAGAAAAACATAAATAGAGATGGCTAGCTTCTCTTTGGTGAAGAAAATTCAGTTTTCCCTGCCCACTTGTGTTATGAGCTTTGTCATAGATGACCCTTTTAATGGGGCCTTCAGAGTAGCTAGCAAGGTCATTGAAAATGAGTCTACTGATGCTGCTGGCGGTCTCTGATGGTCACGTGACCCTTGCCTTGCAGGTCCTGGGTGACACGCTCGAAGTATGCGGTGAGGACAGTGCTTTGAAAAGTCATGGCACCTGGCTGTTTGCCAAAAAAACAGAGCAAACAACTGCTCTTAAAACCCTAAATAGTAATTTGTTTCACATGTCTGTATGTGGAATAGACAAACAAGATACAAAATCTAAGCTTTAGAGGTGTTGGTAGGTATATTTTTTAATTTTGGAGAGAGCCAAGTTATCCGTTTACGCCTAATTCAAGTCTATATACTAAGCTAGGCTAAAGGATAACGCATGTAACTGGTATCAATCTTCTCATTTCACTTTTAGAAAGAAAGTATTTCCCAATCCCCATAATGTTAGATTCTTCCTTTAACCTTTTCACCCTGCTGAATGCAGCCTGGATAGGACATCATGATGATGTTTTTTTTTAATTTTGTGTATATGTTTTCGAGGTTGGGAGTTTACTAGTGCAGCCCAGTGATATGTGGCATAGTCAGTGAGTTGTGTGAGAGTACTCAGGGTTAACAAATGAGAAGCCTTGGAATTCTTCCTGGTCCAGGTTGGCTATAAGCTCCTGATCTGGGGGGGTCAGCTCTGGGGGGTGGCGTGTGAAAAAACGATCAAAGTTCTGCGCATCACGCCCACACTGCCATGGAAAGGAGAGGAGAGAGATAGAGATGGGGAGGGGGGAGGGGGGTGGAGTGAGCATGATGAGGGATGTAAGAAAAAAAGGACAACAAACAAACAAGAAGAGAAAAAAGAGAAATACAACTAAAACATGACGTCAACCAATCAAATCATGCACAGCCGAAACTGTGGATTTCCATTGGTCCATATGTGATCAGTGATATTTCTGTTTTATCATCGGTGACTACACTTACAAACATCTGTCAGAGCAGTGACCAATGACAGGTGATGGTTGGGTTCGGGGGATGAGCGATCTAATCCTTTCTACGACTTACCTCTGGAGTTTGCCTTAATTCTATGTCATGTCCTTTGGTATTGTAACCAATTTTTATGGCGATCAGTACGTTTCTGGTTATATTCAACAACTGAGTGCAAGTGTGTAAAATACTCACAGCTTTAGGTTTGAAAGGCGGTTGGACCTCTTTATTCTCCAGTTTTTCCCAGTCTATATAACGGAAGAAGGCGTGTTCTTTGATGTCTCTCTCCCCCTCTGGACCACAGCCCAGACGCTTACCTGGATGCTTGGTCATGAGCTAAAACCACACACAGACACCATGTGACAACAGTGCAGAGCAGGTAGTGTACAGCCAAGTTTTAAAACTTCAATTATCTTTAAAAGCAGGTGACAGCTGCAGTCAAAAATAACACAGAGAGAAATGAGAGTGAATCAAAAGGGTAGATTTGCAGGCAGGTAGCTAAACAATGAATTGAATCTCTCTTTTGCTAATTCTCTGTTCATCACTACAAACTGATTGGAGTGGCTCTGAATGGTGTGTATGTGTGTGTGTGTGTGGGGGGGGGGGGGGGGGGATGACTTGTGATAACTGCCATTTCACAACTTAGCAGCAATTTAAAATTAAGAACAAAAGAACAATTAAAATCTAACTTTGTATGTATGGCACCTTCAAGGTAAAGCTGGTAAAGTATAAATATTGTTTTTTAGGAAATTCCTGCATACTCTGCCTTTAAATTAGATTTTTTATTGGTAACTTGCACTTTTACGGTAATTACGGGTCGTAGGGAATGAAAGCCAGATTAGGTGACGACTCACTATTAGAGGATTTTCTTGTGCACTTAAAAATGCCACACAAACAGCAGTTAATACAATGAACCTTCTGGTGTGCAAAGTGGACAGGATGAGGGATAAGGGGTCAGACTGAGTATAATATGTGCATTTGAGCATGTATCCTCACCCCCTTGCAGATTGCAACAGCTTCTTTGGACATGGATTTTGGATAAGAGACATGATGCTCCATGATCGATTGGAACAGCTCATCTTCATCCTCCCCATCAAAAGGTGGCTAGACACAAAAATGTACTTGAGTATTTTCACTTCTTGTCACAATTGCCTGTTTTCAATTATGAAAATAACCATAGTTAATGGATACAAACCTGTCCAGCGAGCATTTCATAGAGCAATACTCCAAAGGCCCACCAGTCCACAGACTTCCCATAAGGCTGATAGGCTATGATCTACAACACACAAAGCCAGAAAGGACTAAGTCTCAAGTTAAACGGACCTATCAATCTTTATTTATAAAGCACATTATAAAAATAGGACAAAGTGCTTTACATGTTAAAAGCACCGAGCAATCCACCGATCTCCACCTCATGACACACACACACACACACACACACACACTACAGAGGAACCAGGTCAGGAAACGCTGCTGTCTGCACTGGGGAATAGCCACGGCCCAGGCCAGAACACTACAGTTTGGGTGCCCTCCAAGCTACAAGCAGGGAGAGGACTGCCACAGCACCATGTAGCCCCCACCCACCCCACCTGGTGTCCCCCGTAAAAGAAGACATCCCAGCCTCAGCTGATAACAGCCCCCAAGGCAGAGGGCCTCCACTGGATATGGGATAAAAGTATAAAAAACATTTTAGGATAAAATCATAAAAGCTAAAGGGGACATATATAAACATATATGAACATTTAATACATAATCAAACTAAAGAAAATTAACTGCAAGAGTATAAATTAATAAAATAGAGTAAGATAAATAAAAAATAAATAAAAAGATAAATAAAAAAGTATATTAAGAACATAAGTTAAAAGCCAAATGAAATGGGTGAACGAAGGGATCAGACCAGTCACCCCACAGCCTGTTAACACACCTCAGGGGCGATGTAGTCTGGTGTTCCACAGAAAGTCTTTGTGGTAACTCCATCAAGCATATTCTCCTTGCACATGCCGAAGTCAGCGATCTTTATATGTCCCTCAGAGTCCAGCATCACATTGTCCAGCTTCAGATCCCTGCAACCACACAGATGCACCGACTATTTGATCTAATTTGATAACTTGATCAGATTTGATCTAATTCACAAAACTAACTCACCGATACACAATGCCTTTGGAATGAAGAAAGAAGAGTCCAATGGCAATCTCTGCAGCATAGAACCTTCATAAACACAGACAAATACCACTTTATAGCCACATTTATCATAAGAATGATAGTGTGTGATGGGGGTCTAACAATATAAGATAAGATATGCCTTATTGTCTTAAGCTTTAAGTGTTGAATTCAACTGCCTATAATAAAATACCACGTAGGAATATAAGTAATAATCTATTTATGTAAATGACACTAAACAGACACAACCAATGCTAACAGAGAGTACACACGACTCATAAATGATAAAACAGTGGGAAACATGGGATCAGTAAATAAGGGTATTTAAACAAATAAGAAAAGGTGTGGACAATATGAGTAGAAAATACTGTAAATTTGTTGTTCCGTTGATGTCTGATGTCAAAATTGTGAAATGGTTCAGGCGCCTCCACATATGTAGATAAGTGTCAAATTAGGGGGTAATTAATTGTTAGATTGTCAACTCATCATCTGACAAAGTAGTACCTATAGTAATTGTAGGAGTCAATAGTGTTGGACAGAGAGTTCATAGCATGCTCTTATACTTAATGCTTTGTTGCATTATGTTATTATAGCCTTCTTTGGCGTAGTTGTAAATTTCCCATTGCACCATGAGCATTTTGTACAGACTAACTGTAAAAGAACAGTGTTTTTCAAATTAGCAAGGTTCTACTAGGTACAGCAGCAAAGGTTATTTGACCGTACCCGTTTTTTATGTTACTGTAAATTACTGTCAGAAGTAATTGTAACCTTTGTGAACCAAGAGAAGCTTGGAGGTGTGGATGCACTGACATTAAATACGCCCACAAAAAGAATGACCTGTCTCTGGTCATTTCTGAGTGGGGAACAGCAATGTGCACAATTCAAGCCAGTAGTACTGTGTCCTTTGCTATACATCTGAGTGGATGTATAGAAGTAAGTTAGGTTCATGTTTTTCCATAACAGTAATCTAAAATTTTAAACACATAAATCCCACATTTTGTGTCACATTAGCCCAGAATGTTGCAAAAGAGGAACAGAGCAACAAAGTAGAGCAGAAAACGGAAAACAATGTTAAATAGTCCCTCAAGGAAATGAATATTTTATGATCATAACTTCTGCCTTGTTTGTGGGGGGCTTGCAAAATTTCCACTATTATTTCACATAAAGTTAAAATGCTACATGTTTACTTGGGTGAGACAGGTGTGGGAGCTGCCATCTTCTGTTGCTGTAAAAACAGGAAATGGCAGGACTCGACATTTGGATGAAAACACGATGAAGAGAGTAACCCCCTCATTTACCAACAAAAGTGACTGCAAAAGATCACAGCAACCTGTTTCCACATATTTTACACAAAAGTGGGGGAACTCCTGCAACATAGTGTTGGATTACATGTAGAAATAACATTTTTTGCCAGTCACAGACCACATAAAAACATTGCGAATTGTATCACAACTATGATAAATGAAAAATGATATGATAAAAAAAAATACTCCTAAAGGACTGGTTAACAGGTCAGTGATGATAGAGTGTAAAGCAGACATGATACTGTTTTCAGCAGAGAGGCAATAATGATTATATCTCATGTTAGTGTGTGTACTCACACAGCGTGAGGCTCTTTGAACTTTCCAACCTGCTGGATCTGGTACATGAGGTCTCCTCCATTAATATATTCCATCACAAAGTACAACCGGTCCTGGAGGACAAAGATAAAGGCAAAAAAAATGGAGAGGAGAATGAAGGATCAGGCATGAAGAACAGCACAGCTGCGTGTTTGTGGGTTGATGCGAGACGTCAAGCTCCTACCATGGTCTGGAAGCAAGAGTGCAACTGAGTGAGGAATGGTGGTTTCCCAGAAAGAGCGAGGACTCGCTTCTCCACCATGGTGCACTCCACGTCGTCGTCCTGGATCACCACGTCTTTCTTCAGGATTTTCACGGCATATAACTCGTCGGTGCCCTTCCGCTCAGCCAGCATCACCTGAGAAGAGTAAATGGGTGAGATTTACATCTTCTGAAGCAGAGGTGCACAACTCCGCGAACCCGCAAATCCATGTCACCTTGCCAAAGCTGCCTTTGCCCAGAACCATGATGAAGTTGAAGTCGGAGAGCTTGACACGGTCCTGGTTGCCATTGCTGTCATACTTACAGACTGAGGAAGAGGAAGACGAGTCTGTGGGCTTCCCTGGACCCACCCTCGCCCTCTGGAGAAAGAAGGAGAGGAAGGAACAGAAGAGGATTAGGAGGGAAGGATTAAAAACACAGCACAAACTAAGCCTGTTGTCATTCGGTTTCATTCTGCCTGACATTTACCTCAAACTTTTGCCGTAGCTCCTCGTTACCATCCTCTCCATCTGGCTGGACAGGAACATTAAAGTATTCTCCTTCCTCCTGGGACAGCATCTTAAACCTGAGGCCCAGAATAAAAACAGAGCGATATCAGATTAAAGTCCAAGATTACCACCAGAGGATGACAATGAAGCTCTTAAATATTCACAACACCTGTTCAACTTTCCCCAGTCCTCCTCCATCTTTCCATCCTGACAGCTTACCATCCATCTACTCCTTGTTTTTGTAGCTCTGAGATCCCAAAGGACAGAGAACCCATGAAGTCGTTCCTGCTGGTCAAATCCCAGTCCCAGACCTCCACCGACAGACGGCGGTCTTTGTCACTTTCTTTTAGGTTGCTGATGAATGGAGGTGGTAATAGGTGAGAGATAGATCAGATTTAAAATACAAAACAAAAGTAAAGATGTAAACCACCTTTAGAATCCAAAGCCACATTCAAAATATCTAAAGATCTTTTTTTAAACTTGTGAACACTTGAGCAATAGACGTCCTCCCCCAACCACTAAAACCTACAGTGATTACAAAAACTACAATGACAATCCAAGAACCTTCTCATGGGCTTAAAATACACAAAACAAATGAAAAATAAAAAAAACTGCGGTTCCTTATTGACTAACAGAACCTCCTAAACCTCTATATGACATATAGAACCTAATCCAGACCCCTAGAAATT
Source organism: Lepturacanthus savala (assembly GCA_030544235.1). Lineage (NCBI taxonomy): Eukaryota > Metazoa > Chordata > Actinopteri > Scombriformes > Trichiuridae > Lepturacanthus > Lepturacanthus savala. The sequence goes on from CM060466.1 coordinate 33,009,109, forward strand.
TGTTTTGGTGAATGGTTAGCAGGGAAGTTTCATGTTTTTGTAGTCACAATAACCCAGAATAGCTTGGATGACAACAGGAAAAAACAGGATACAGAGTGGGGACAGAGTCACTTTCATGAGTTCCAGTTTGTGCTCATGTGACAGAAAACGAGGCCAAGACCAAAATAAACAGGTTTCATTCCGGCGATGCTAAAAATAATAGTGAAAAAAAACTTTCAGGAAGAAAACGCGTCTCACAAAGTGAAGATTTCATTCCAGGTGGGGTTGAGGCAGCATTTGATGGTCCTGGTCTTCTGCTTGCTCTCACTCTTGGGATCTGGGATCAGCTTGAGTTTCACGTAGGGGTCTGACAGGCCGTTGGGGTCCATGGGTACCAGGTTCTTTGCCTCTTTGACTGTAAGGGGATGAGGTCAGAAATAAGTGATGGGGAAAAAATAAAAGAATAACTGTCAGGATAAAGAATTGTTTGGATTGCTTAGTGGTAAAAGACTGTTTTTTGTGACCCTTAACATATTTAACTCTAATTTGTCAAACATTCGCCTGTCATCATGATCCCCATAGTCATAGCAATAGATGATTTACCTTTTTGTCAATAAAAGATGTTTCCAGACCAGCGGAGCAGAACTGAGAGCTGCTCAATTACTACTACATAGCTAATGGTAGTTGTTGGATTTCCTCATCAAACTCGGCACACACACAATCCAGCGACCCCTGGAAGAGTTTTGACCTGTACATTGATCACATTATGAGATAATAATTGAACGATGGAACTGTTTTCAAGGTAAATGTAAAGCCGGACATCACACTCCAGACACGGCTGCTTGGTAGAATAAATTAAAACTTTAAGTGCAGCTACTACGGTCAACAAGATGAGTACAGTATCTGTGGTCCTGCCTGAGGTTGCACGCTGTGTCACTCCACCCAGCAGCTTACTAAAAAAAGTAGTCCTGAGTATTTGCTTCACATGTCGTAATGTTACAGTTATTGTTTCATACCATTATCCACATAGGAGATCGACAAAAAAAAGGTAAAGCACCTACTGCTCTGACTATGGGAATCATGATGATGCGAATTTTCAAAAAATGTTAAGCTGTCTCTTTAAGGAAGGGTCATGCAACAAGAGTAGATATGTTAAAATTCAATAAGGGATTTTCTGCTGCTAGGTGTCTCTCAATCCAAACAATAACAAAAGATGTAATATGATGGTGTCATAAAGTAGCGTGGGATCATGGGAGTTGCAGTCTTTAAACGCTCTGCAGTCAGCTTCTCCTGGTTAGGATTCTGTTCTGTGTATTAAGCTTGGATTGATATTAGATATACTAAAATATGACTTTTACAGAACTGTCCTGCTGTGCACCAAGCTTTATTTCAATGCTCAAATCTATACCAAGAAAACTGCAGGTCTGCTGCAACTCACACTTCTTTTACTGAAACAAACAAAATACAACAATACAATTATATTGTTGTGATTTCTCCCCCCCGACACCCACTCAAACTGATTATTTGAGAGAAAAGAAGCAGTTAGGCTTTTCTTAATGAACATAATGTCTGATTATAATACAATAGAATAGTGGATTTGAGATGTTGGTTTGTGGTTTGTCAGTGAATTTCTCTAAACCGTCTGTTCTTTTCTTGTGAGGCAGCATAGCACCACCTCCAACTGCTCTGTTCTCGCTCTCGACCTCTTCTATTATTATATCACCTCATCTAGCCTACCTGTTGTTTACTGCCTTCTATTGTAGTAAATATGTATTATATACTGGAATTGGATACAAGCTAAAGATTGCCATCTCATCATTATCCTCCTTGGTCTGGTCTGCTCTTTGTCTGGTTTTATGACTCGAGGGCATCTGTGGAGGTTGAGCGGGTCGTCCACTAATCACAGGGTCATGTTGGTGTATGAGTGTGAGCGCGAATGAGAGGTGAACCGTAAAGTACTTTGGAAAAAGGTGCTGCAGAAGGTAAATGAAGCCATTTATCAGTTAGAACAGCTTTGTACAGGTGCATCTGAGCTGTGTCCAAAGCAGACGGTATTTGATTGAAGTTTTCTGAGCTCTCCTTCCCTCACAGAACATGCCTGTGTAATTAGCTGCCATTTTAACACACACACACACACACACACACACGCACACACGCACACACGCACACACACGCACACACACGCACACACACACACACACACACACACACACAGGCAATGTAAATGCCATTATCACAGTAAATGTGTCCCAAAGTTGTCTGCCGTTTGTCCTTTCCAGAGGACAGCAGGACATGATCCTGCAGCGATTCTACATTTAACGCTGTGTATCTGCATCTGGCCTGCCCTAAATAACATTTGCCAACATTTAACAACAGTTTAGTTTCTGTTCCATAATCAATCTGCAGCTGTCAAAGAGAGAGAGAGCTGGCACGTGGATGCATGTCCTAGAGGAGATGTAGGTCAATCGTTGGACCATTGATCGACTAATGGACTTTCCAGTTTTAGACTGATATAGAGCTTTGAGAGGTGCTCTTCCTTTCGGTGGACAAACTGTGTGTGTGTGTGCGGCAGAGGGACAAAAAGTAAAAGTGAATAGATGAACGGACAGCAGCATCACTCACTCTTGACGGTGAGTGTGTCCTCAGTGGTATGGGCAGAGATCTGGATGCGTCCTCTCCTCTCGGTGTGATCTGTCCCACACAAGCTCGGGACGTTGGCCACGCACCTCTTGTGGATGTTCATCATACAATCTAAACACACACACACAAAAAAAACGTGTTATTTTTTATTTTATGACAATGCCATCAGTCAAACATCTTGTATTATTATCCAGCATTTGTTCACAACCAACATGCCTTATGCATGCATACATGTATATTTCAGATTTCAACTGTAAACTAAATTACTTTTCCAACTCTGGCAGCTGAAGAATTCTTGACAGTCAGTCAGTCATTTTCTATACCTGCTTGTTCCTCATTAGGGTCGCAGGGGTCTGCTGGAGCCTATCCCAGCGCGTTACGGCGAGAGGCAGGGATAGACCCCAGATGGTCGCCGGCCAATCATGGGGCACACACACCATTCACTCACACACTCACACCTATGGGCAATTTAGAGTTGCCAATTAACCTCAGCATGTTTTTGGACTGTGGGAGGAAGCCGGAGTACCCGGTGAAAACCCACACAGACACAGGGAGAACTCCACACAGAAAGGTCCCAGACCCCGGACCAAGGAGGTCTTGAACCTGCGACCTTCTTGCTGTGAGGCAACAGCGCTAACCCCTGCGCCACCGTGTTCTTGACAGTCATTTAATGTTAAAAAAGCGAAGATGTAGACGACTGTGATCATTTATAAAACCCCAAATCCCCCAAAAAAACAGTCTTAGATGCAGATCCTCCTTTCATAAAGTGAAATCGTAGAAAGAGGAGGGATCCATCTTCCAGGACAAACAGAATTGCTAAACAGAATGAACAGCTATTGCATTTACACACTAAAATGCCTACATTACACAGTAATTGAAAGCACACAGTAATTTTAAGTGTTTAATTGACCTTATTTGATTAATATCTAAGCTTAACTTAATTTCTTTTTAACAAAAATCTACTGCTCTGTATTGTAATGACTCAGGTTGTCCACTAGATGTCAGATTGCTCTGGTGCACAAACCTCTCAGTCAGTGGGTGGTGTTGCTCTGCAGAGGTGGAGAATGAGAAGGTAATTTATTGCCTTCTGTGTGTTTTCCATTGCACGAGAATGACCTTTGAGATGCTAATTTCTTCAGCCGTTATTCTCTATCTCAATCAAACAGTGGCCACAAACAAGTCATGCATACATGCATCTTTGCATCGCTAGTCAGCTTCATGGAGCTACACTCACTGCTAAAGCCTCTACAGGGTCCAAAAACAGATGCCTCAGGAAAAAAGGGAACACGTGTTAAATGAGCAACACATTTCACCTTGGAGACAAATCTTTTGGTTTTAAAGGTCCAATAATGTATTTTATTTGAAGTTTTGATATCTAACAAGAGAGACACATGGTTTTAAGCACCAACAATCATCTCATAATGATACATCCCCTTTCTCAAGCTTCTCTCTGGAGCCAGTTTCTGAATACAGGCTGGGTGAAGTTCACTGTGAGTCGTAGTCATACCTAGACCTTCTTATATGGGAGCTTTAACATTTGAATCAATTCAAAGATTTGGATTTTGATATAAATATGTATTTTTCCTCCTGCGAAAAGAAGTAGTTTAAAAAACAGATAGCCAGAAAGCCATCGCTGCATTGTAAGTCCTCCTTCCTCCACAACAAATCATGTTTCTGTTTTGTTATCATATACTGGCTGTCTGGCTAAGTGGCGTCGGCAGAAGAAGGAAATACTCTCCTGAGACTGAAATGCGATCACTGTTATTACTCCTTGGAGCCATTTTTAAACAAGCTGCAAAAGCCATTGCCCAATGCAACAGTGGGGCTCAATAATGGGCTTTTAATAGTTTTTGGACGACAGAGGTCAGATTGTTAATACATAGATTACTGTTTCTAATATTTAGTATAGAACAAAACAAATATCAGAATCTTTGATAAGTTGTCAGTTTACATGAACTACATCATATTTGTGAGTTGTTTTAACTGAAAATTTATTCTGTGTTTTCTTTCTTTGTGGACACCTGCTGACTAAATATAAAAAGGGCTAAAAACTGCAGTCTTCTGTCTACATAATAAATATGACCGCACTGCAGAGAATTAACCCAATTCCTGTTTGTGTCATTGTTGCAAACAGCAGGCAAAAGGTCAGCGATAAACTACAGGAATGTTAAACTATTCCCTCCTCACTCATAGATGGCGATTATACAACATCTCTTCAACTGTCCCCCATTATGACCCACGAGCAGGTTAAATTATTTAAATAAGGAACGCAATCTCATGTGGTTTCAGAAGGAATATCAGGTTTTGTTTTTGTTACCGTCCGTCTACTGTCACTCAGCAGGGAAACACTAAGAGGGAACGTTGCACTGGTTTCAACTAACATTGGAAGACATTCTTGATTTGTAAGGGCTTCAGATAAAACTTCCAAATACATGTTTGAATTCAGTGAATTTTGTCCCCAATTACATAGACTGAAAGCCGGTTAAGAGGACAGGAAGAACTGTTACAGAAAGAAATTTCCTTTAATTTAGAAATAATCCTTTAATTTAGATCAAAAAGGTGCAGGGAGGGAAAAAGAAGTCCATGCAAGTGTTACTTGCAGGTTGGATTACTGCAATTCTTTATCAGGTTGAAGAACGAGGAAAAGAGATAACCCTTATTTCTACAGCAGCAGTTTCTCAGCAGTGGCTCCCTCTACAACCCGGGATCAAATTTTAAATCCTTCTCCTCACCTACAAAGCCCTTAACGGTCAGGCACTTTATCTTAAAGAGCTCATAATACCTCATCACCCAACTAGAATACTAACATCACTCCCCTGACACACTGAGCTCCTCTCTCCCCCACCCTTGCTTTCTCTCTCTCTCAACCCACCCGGTTGAGGCAGATGGTCGCCCACCCAGAGCCAGGTTGGGCTCGAGGTTTCTTCCTTTTAAAGCCCAGCTTTTCCATGCCACCGGCGCCAATTGGCTGCTCCTTGGGGAATGTTGGTTCTCTGTAAATCAATGTATGATCTGGCCCTGCTCTATATGAAACATTCCAAGAGAGAACTTCTGTTGTGATACAGCAATATATAAATAAAACTGACTTAATGATCAATGCCAAGTTCCTCAGTTAAGCTGCATCTTAACACCTATCACCTACACCTACCGTATCACCTAAGATGGTGTTTAGTGGTCTGTGAACCGGAGACTGATGGTTAAAAGGGGAAGAACCTGTTGCAGTTGAGATTTCATAAGGATGCTGCAGAACAGCAAGACTGTGTTGGTTACCTAACAAATTAAAAGTGTTATACTTTAAGAGGGCCCCCACCATGGACCTGATAAAGGCCTGATATGTAACTGATATGTAACTGTTAAAATGTCTAAAAAATACTAAACCTGTGTTAAACAGTTTGTTTTCAAACCTTTAAACCTAGAGAAATATATATTTTTATTTAATCAAGGAACTGTACTGCTTTACTGGCTGCTTCTCAATGATCCAGTCATAAGCCACGTTGTTACGATACACTTTTTTTTATTACCCATTTTTTTATTGCTACTTCTCTAATCTTTGTGCATTACATCCTCTCTATTGGCCGTTTTTGGCAAAATATTCAATTCCAAAATGAGTCACAGCTGCATCTGGAGAACAAACTGCAGATGCCCTGGAGTCACCGAAGACGCATAGTGCATCGTTTCAGGCGGAGGAGACGCACTATTTTAACATCACAGTAGTATGGGATGACCATTGTTCCAAAGACCCACAAGGTAGACTACGAAATAATTAGTATCCCCTCATATGGACCTGAGTTTGTGTTTTAACCAGATGAACCGCACTAACTCATTCCGTGCAGAGTCGAGCAGACTGAGACCACCTCTTTTTGGAGGTGTTGGTTCTCTTGATTTAGTGCAACTGATGCTTTCACAGCAATGAAAATGAACCAAACTAAGCGCCTTTGGTTTGAATGGACTGTTTGGAGCACACCAACTGCTGTTTGTGTGAAAACAGCATAAGACATTACACCCAGTTCAAAGCTGCACTAAAAACCCACCTTTTCACCTTGGCCTACCCCACTGCTTAGCCCAATTCCTCTGTGTATATGTGTATGTGTTTGTATATGTATGTATCTATGTATATGAATGTATATACACACACGTCATTTTCTGTATTTATTTAATTTATTTTATTGCTCCTATTTATTTATTATACTTATTTATTAGCTATTACTTCTTCCTCCCGTGTTCATTTTTTCCTGTATTTTATTCTTTTTATTCTACTTGATGTATTGTTGATTTCATTGATGTTTTATTCTGCTTTGTAATGTCTAACACTACTACTGTTTTTAATATACTTCATGTAAGGCGACCTTGAGGCTGCGAAAGGCGCCCAATAAATAAAATGTATTATTATTATTATTATTAAAGATGTGGTTTTGATGGCAAAATAGTTTAAATGGAATTGATCAGATTATGTGTATGTCTTTAACTGAAGTTAACGGCGGAAAAGAAGTTTGTTATTGATACATTAGAGATAAATAAAAGTGCAACTTCAACAGTTGACCTGCTAATGACAGGGATTCAACCGATATAAAGATAATACAAGTGTTTTAAAAACCTAGAGAATAATACCCTTTATTTTTTAGATTATTCTAAAAGGTCAGCATTCATTTTCCCTGCAGGGGTTGCAGAAAAAAAACAAAATAGTAGTGATGCTCAAGCTGTGACATACAAAGCAGGTAAACCAACAAGTTCTGCATATGGCCTCAATAAAACAAGCATTCATTTGTGCCACAGCCTCAAACTGTGTGAGGTCACACACACACACAAACACACACACACACACACACACAAGGATGCAGGTGTACGTACGGTCACATTTCATGCCCTGGTGTATCAGCCCGTACAGGAGTGAGCCACAGTGGTCACAGAAGGTGGGGCTGGAGTAAGTGTGGACCTTAAACTTGTGTTTACTCCGAGGATCCTGCAGAGAAGAGAGATGAGTCATGTGAAGGAGGGGTTCAGGAACACATTTCTACTATGTATAATTAAATAAATCCAGGTCTCTTCAATGGTTCCACAGCAAAATGGCACTATCGACAGAAAGAAAGGTAATGAAAAAGGTCAATTTGGAACACAAGCGCAAAAGGGGAGAAAATGAAAAACGGCAACAAGGTTGTTTCATAATTTTGAGTTTATTCTGTAAGTTGTTTTATCTTAATCATCATCTTTATTTATCACATACACGTTCCTGTCTGTGATGCCTAGTAGCCTGAGTGTAGAAGCTCTTCCTGATCCCGGTGTATCTGGTACCATCTTCCTGACCCCAGCAGGGAGCAAAGGCCATTACCCGGGGGGTGGGGATCTTTAATAATTCTCTTTATCTTATTCCTGCATCACCTGATGGGGTGGAGCGCCACCTATAGCGTGTTCAGCTGAACCAACGATCCCCCTGCAGTTCTGCTCGGTGCCGAATGCGTACCGGGCAGCGATGTTGAATGTCAGGATGCTGGTACGGGAAGAAAAATTCCACCGTTTTTTGAGAAGCCACTTGGAACTTTCTTTAAGAATCTGAGATAGAACAGTCTCTGCCTCGCTTTCTTTACCACTGAGTCAGCACACAGCCAACTGGTTTACCAAGTTTCCAGTGCTAACAAGTTACTAATTGCTGTTATGTTAACAGTTTTAAAGTATTATTTTATCTCCTCTCCACCCTTCTGTTTAGCTTCGACTTGAAGTGAAAGGAAATCAAATTACGCGGCCTCCCCCAAAACGATCGTGAAAATATTGTTGCATCTTTTTTTATGAATGGCTTGGCTCGCTGATTGTTATTTTGGTGACAGACGTTAGAGTTACTGATTATGAACGGCCAACCTGAGAGACGAGCAAGCACGAGAAGCGGCGCGCCGACCGTTTCCTTGATTTGTTTTGCCTGCCTGCGGATGCCGGCGCCAATCATATTACGCACGGTGCACAGGTGGGAGGAGGAGAGCAAACAGATGAACCGGGGTGTATTCAGATGAAGCAGAGCAAGGCAAGTTGTTGTGTTGCTGTGCTGAGAATAGATTTCTCTGAACCATGTCTGTATTCAGAGGAAACGTCACTGGCGATTTTATCAATTTTATTTATGTTGTAGAAAAGGAAAGAAAAAGAATACAGTTATAGTCAAAATACTATATAAGGGAAAACAATGCATTCATTTCTGACTTTGCTTCAGCAAACCTTTAATATTTTTGCTAAAGAAAAAGAAATTAGGGATGGGACTTGATTAAAGCAATTACAGGTTTGTACTTAATTCATCAAAATTAATCGCATAAAAAATGTTGCCCCAAAAGCAACATTCATTATATGTAAATGAATGATAGTCACTATCTGTAGTACATTTTCTGGACCCTTATCTTTAGCCACTGATAGTGGTCTACAGTCCTGGGAAATGCCTGTGTTTTTGATGTCAGGCCCCCTTTAAACTCCGGGTGAAGGTGTATATTTTATTAAATAAATTTTATTTTGGTTCGTTAAATACCAATGGTCTAAAGGAGGTCTTATGACACGATTTTGCAATTGCTACATGCTGGTCCTACTACTACTGCTGATAAACTTGCATAAAATGTCTGGTGCTAGGTTTTGCAGGCATTTAAAAAACAGTTTGAGATATGCGAGTAAAAAAGAATTATCAAAACAGAGCAGATGGTGCTGCTACAGCATCCAACAGTGGTGCGATCTCATGAGGCTTTTTTTAATTTATGTATTATTTTAAGATCTGGTAAGTATACAGCTTAATGTGGTTAAGGTAGTAAAGTTGTATGCAGGGATATAGAAATGACCTGTGATTGATAATGGTAATATTGTCCACAGCTGCTTTATTGTGTCCCTGCAAGACTGGACATTATCTGGAGATGTGTTTTCACACATGTGGCACAACACAACACAGTCTGTCTTGGACATGTCTGCACTTCCTAGATCTGTTGGGTTTAGGTGTGCAGGGCGAAGCTCACAGAAAGCAGGACATGACGTAAGGAAGTTCATGAATCTTCTTGTCTCTACAGTCAGATGTGTCTTCGCTGAAAACCAAAAAAAAAAGTGACAGCAAATGTTTGCATGTGACACACATCTCTGCCGCCGCCATCTTACTCAGGGGTTCTGAACCATTCGAATAGTGGAAAATGGCACTTTAAAAAAGACTATGATAATGATCGATTGTGGATAGACCTTCTGCCTCGATAGACATAGATGCATAAAGAGGCACAGTTTACCCTGACACAAGATGGCAGCCACGTTGAATTTTACTCCGGCCACAACATCAACACGCCACAAGTGAATATATTTACACATGACGGTCTGTGAAATAGCAGACTTTGTCCTCAGTGGTGCTGGTTTAAGTCTGTTTGATTCCTTAGCGAACTGATTCAGACTTTTGTGATCATACTTACAGCTATCCTGATTAATACCCGGATAATGTCAGGGTTGCAGTGCATGTCTAAATGGGGCTTATGCTAATTAATCTCTAAAATATTTTGGAGTACTGATGAAAAAAAGAGGGAAGGTCTCTTTTATCTTAGTCTTTTAATGTCAGCAATTTTTGTTTCTAAAGCCTGAAAAAGCCATGAAGGCTTGTTTGTTTAATAGAAGCATTTTAAAACCTACAGGAGGCAGGATGTCCTTTATTCTGTTAAACAATGTCTTGTAAATGTCCATGCAAGCTGGGCACATGTGACACAAAAATAAATAATCAATAAATCATGTTTAATATACATTATAATATAGGTAGAAGGGCATTTAAAAGTCTTATTATATGGTGTTTGTTTTATTTTTTATTATTAAGAGTTTATACACCATACAGTAGTGAAACAACAGGGTAAGCTGGGAGAATGTATGAAAATAAGAAACTAAACTTTTTAAAATAACTAAGAGGAAAAGAAGTAGAGAAGAGAGAGATTAATAAATATGTGTGTGTGTGTGTGTGTGTGTGTGTGTGTGTGTGTGTGTGTGTGTGTGTGTGTGTGTGTGTGTGTGTGTGTGTGTGTGTGTGTGTGTGTGTGTATGTGTGTGTGTGTGTGTGTGAGTGTGTGTGCATGTTGGAAGAGGATATTGGTTCATTAACTCTGGGCAGCCAGGCAGCACATTTTCTCTTTACTTACATGTCTCTCGATGTGATTTAGAGCCAACAAGTCAGCAGGAAAGGGGTCAATGGCTAAATTATGTGTGTATGTGTGTTTTCATCTACACAGAAGTATGAAAGCGAGTGCTGACCTTGCCAATTGTATTAATAACCTAAACACCATCATTGAACAGCAGAACAATCAGTGACCGCATGCATGACAAATATCTAACTTGAACAAACACATGATCCGCTTCACTGTGCATACCCAGACAGACAGAACTACATCTGTGTTTTACAGATATATATTAAAAGTGAATCAAATTAAAGAATAAAGTGTGAATCATCGAGAGACGTCTGCTTTACTCACGTCGGAGGCAGGTCCCTTGTCAGCCCCTGGACAGGAAAAGGTGACGAATTCATGACAGCGCTTATGGACCACGAAACAGCACACTGTGGATGCAGAGAAAACAGCAAATGTCACCTCGCGACTCCTACAGTGCCGAAGAAGGCAAACACAATAGTAACAAAAACCAATGAATCAATTATTTGGCATTAGTCATTGCATAATTACAGGCTCCTCATATTTCAGCAGCTCCTGATTTTTCCTTCATTGCTGTTGATGTCTATATTTAGTTGTTTTTTTTTTATTGCATCTGTTTATCTGATTTTAAATTGAAGTTAGGTCACATAACATTAAAGCTGCCACAGGAAACCTCACACTCATTAGCAGCTCCAAATGGCAGCGAGCTCCGCACCTGATGGTTTGTGTGTTTCTGCTCGCCGCTTGATGTGATGCCCAAGTCACCAAGTGTAGTGACGGACTGAAATAAATACCCTGAATGTGCTCAGCCTATTATAACACATGGTTGCTAATCCTAATGTTAGGGGAACTAAGTGGACACCAAATGCTAAATACCTTGCATAACAACACCTGTGAGACAGTTGGGACATTTTAGGACAGTGCTCGTAAAATACATCGAATCTTTTACACGATTGAAGTCTTCTGAATATAATGTGAACTATTGAACCATAAAGTACAACAATACAAGTATAGTGTTATTGTGGATTATTTTCACCCTCTCCCTCCCAAGATAATGTCATATATTGCAATATATGGGCTGGACAATATCACAATATTAAGTTTTGGAAATTGGCCCAAACATATTCATAAGCAGCACACAGAGTCATAAAGAAAACCATCACAGAGTCTGTCTCACTGAGTCAGATGGAAATCTAGTACAATCCATCCTTTTAAATTTTGATCAGTCACTTCCCACAGACGAAGACTTGAATATGACCAACACCAGAACTCCATTTGGGTAAATAGGGCAGATCAGCGAGGGACGATCCTCTCGGCTGCAGCTCGTCGCCGTGGTCTGGCTTCATATCACTGGTGTTTTTTTTTTTTTTAACACTACAATTTTGCTGAGGAATGAGTCGCAGTATCAAGCAGAAATAGAACGGAGACATCTATGCATATCACATATTTACCAAACTGACCATGAAAATACCAGCACACTTGGCAACTTTCATACGAAGAGAAGGAACACAAACACACACAGGGTGACATTACGCTCTGGTTTGATCTTAATTATTCACATTCTCGTTACATTTTCATGAGGCGCCGGTGCGACTGGCAGCTTTCAGAGGGTTTCGTATGTGAAAGTCTGTGAAGGTGAATCACATCGGTGTTTTCATAAAGATTAAAGATCAATAGTTTAAACCAGGCTGACTTAAGGTAATCAGGCTTATTTTCTCATTAATATTCGTTTTAATTTCAGGACATTCCATTTGATGAAAGGTGACTTAAATAAGTTGGAGTTTAGTTACCATGGAAACACATCATCCAGGACTAACATCAGAACAGATTTCCTATTCTTTACAACAGACACTTTCTATTCACTGGTGAGCAGTGAATTGAGCCACTCACCCATTTGTCAACCGGTTCAAATCTTTAGCATCATCCACATCAACTGTAGAGTCGCACAGTGGCCATTTTTGTATTTTTGGATCGGCAGCAAAAAATGAGTGATTGATACATTGAGTAATTGATCTACTGCATTGTACAGTAAATGGGGAGTGATTTTAGATACAGCTTTAGGTTCACCTCAGGCTTAAATCAGTGTTAGCAGCAACACTCTTCCTTTTTTTCCCTCCATTCTTTTCATTTTGTTCAGACACAGGGTGTCACTGGATGTGGTGAGCTGAGCTGCAGTTAAAATTAGCTCTGCTTGCTTCGTAGACATTTAGGGGGTTTTAACGGAAGCTGAATTATCTGCAGATGCATCGACCTTCTCTGACCTACACTGCTAACCGAGCTGATGCTAGTGTTAGCTCAGCTTGTTCTGATATCGTAAGATCCAAAAGTCTGATGATTAAAATCCTTCAAATGGTTAAAGAAAGTTAAAAATGACCAAGATGTTTAAAAAAAAAAAAAGTGGATCACAGAAAGTTGCCTTACTGTATAAAAAGCCAATGATGTCAATCAAAGCACTGATGCATGTGTAAATAGGATATATACAGGCAGCCATAGACCATCCCAAGATTAGATAAAATACAACATTTAAACAAATTAGGATTTTTTAAAAAACATTTTTTTCTAAAATTGTTGGAAACAGAGACAAAATATTAGTCTTTTTTTAAACATTTTAATCCACATTTCTGCCATCTCCAGGCTGTTCTGTTACCTGGACACACCAGATAGCATTTCTAAAATAAAAAATAAAGTATGTTTCATCTGATGAATGTTAATTTTCAGCACTTCTAATACAAAGATAAGTTCACACGGTTCAAGTGGGTCATCAAATCTGCAACATGCTCAATGGACGTGCTGGATGACTGACATGCTGTAAAGTTCACTTCTGCTTTGTTAACTGCACCAGTTTTAACTACAGATCCTGTATTTAATATTGCTGCTGTATAGTCCTGATGCTTGCGGTTATTTTCTTTACGTGTTTGTTTTGCTATCTTAACATCTGATCTATGCTTGATTTACCTATGCAAAATCATTAAGTCAACTAAATTTGGTTTGAGTGTGATCTCATCAGCTCTGTGTTTATGAATCAGATGTTGGCTTGGTCTCTAAACAAAAAAAAACAGGCCTCTCTACTTTTTTTCCTTTTCATCTTTTTCACACTCACCACAGTTAGAACAGGAGAAACCGACTTTCAGCGTTTTCTCTCCACCCTTTCCTGTATATGTTCTTTAGGAGTCAGGTTGACTTCCCCGTGTTTTCTAACTGACCTCCTGAAAGCTTTCTGACGCCAAGAAGTCGAGGTGTTGCTGCTCCGATTGTTGATACCTGAAGAGTGTTTGTGATGGTTTGGTGTTTCTGTCCAAACACTTGGACTACTTGTATGACTTCACCAGTGTGTGAGATATTAGATCTTTTGCAAATTCTAAACAGAGGTCTCTGCAGTGTGTAAACAACTGTTTGAAGAGTGATTGGAAATGACCTGTACCTGAGTGGCAGCCATGATGAGAGCTGTTTGACTAATCCCGATGCTGGGGCAGGGGTAGGCAGTCCTGGTCCTAGAGAGCCGGTCTGGGTGCAGGCTTTTGTTACCACCAAGCAGTAAAACACTGAATTCTACTAATGAAGGTGGTTAGCAAGGGCTCTAATGGTTGATTAGAACAAAATCCTTCACCCACAGTAGCTCTCCATGACCAGGGTGACTACCCTTATACTAAAGTAAGGAACTCCAGGAGTTTGCTAAATTAGAGTAGCTCCTTTAGCGTAGGTTAGCCTGTACCAGCAGCAGCTTATTTAAGCAACACCAACTCCTAACCTATTTGGCTGAACTGAGCCATTGTTTCTACTTTTCACCCTCTCATTTCCATACTAACCACACAAACACTGAGGGAGCTATTGACTTTGTAACAGGGCTTTGGGTCCATTAGTTAGAGCCACAGGATGCTATCGCTAGCTGCACACAACAAACCATACACACACCTGTTCATGTGTCTGCTAATATATAGATTGCTTGTGCTTTGATAGTTATATGGAAGATGTTTTATTAACAGTGACTAGTGCAGTGCCTGCGTTGGACGCTATCGCTAGCTGCACACCACAAACCACACACACCTCTTTATGTGTCTGCTAATATATAAGTTGCTTTGTTATATGAAAGATGTTTAATTAATAGTAACTAGTGCACTGCTCGTGGGAAGTATGCATTTCTATAGAAAAGTGGACACTTAAGTAGATTAGTTTGGCCAAACATGAAAATGTCTGTCTTAATAGATAGACATTTTCATTTTTATTGGACATGGACATACATTGAAATAAGGAGAGAAATGCAAATATGTTTATTGTAAGAAAAAGGCTACAATTTATGTTGAAAGTTCAGGTGTCAATCTACATTTTAAATTGTGTTGAAAGGCCAAGGAAAACTGTGCATATGATAGATCTTACTTCCGACTTTTTCCTGTATAGTGCAACAACCTGGACATGTTATGGTTATATGCGTTTCTGAATGAATGAGATTACACCCAAATCTGTTCTGTTAGGCATCTCGGAGTAAGACGGCTACAGCCCACAGTATCCTGTGTTACTGTGAGTAATAAAGCAGCAGCTAAACCAGCTAACATGTTAGCGTGTGGTTTTTGAGAGACGTTACAATATTTTCAATATGTTGGCTGCATAATCGGTGCAGGAAGAAACGGGACAACAGAGCTTTGTCTCTGACTAAAGGGCTGGAAAGCAACATGAGGAGGAGCTGTGATACGGGAGCTTTACTAAGGAAAGCATTGCTGTAGGATAGTGCTGTGTCTATGGAATTTTAACCTCAAATTTTTAACTTTTTTTTTTAACTTATCTCAACTATACAGAGAGGAAGTAATAGGAGAGAGAGAGGGGAAGAGGTGTGTATGAACAAGATGAACTGTCTGTTGCTTAAGACAAAAGGCTCTATAGGGCAAGTGCTCGACCCCTACACCACCACAGCAAACCATTTTTATTGATAATGAGGTTTCAAATATCCATTCAAAAAATATACCTATATCCGAGAGCTACAGACACTACTGGGTTTTATAGATAAAAGATGTTCATAATTGTGAATAGATTTCAATCATGTTAAATTATTTCGTTATTGTGACAGGTATTGTGATTGGTGTAGTACAATAGTACACACACATTCTTTCAATGCTTACTGTATAATTATTAATAAAAAGACATTGATTTTAATAAGTAAACCCCATTAGGGATGAATTCACTATTTGGTTATTGGTCCCGGACACCCGAGTGGTGCTCCATTTATTATTAATTCTTATTAATCATTTAATGTTTAATCATCTTTGATCATTATTAATTATTCCTAAGGACCAAACCTGTTCTTTCTAAATCCCAACACAGATCAACCCTTATTCACTTGATGAGGCTTAATAAAGACTGTCTTTTCACAATAAAAGCTTCTCTTTAGGACACATTCCTCTGGACCTGATGTCCAGTTAGACCAGTTTCAACACTGCTTGTAAAACAGTGTGAAGATGAAACTCAGTCCATCTGTGGCACTCACTGCACAAAGCAAATGAATGAAGTAAGAAACAACGAGGAGAGTGAATGACAACAGAGAAACACAAAGAGAATGAAATGCTGAGAGGAAAATAAAGAGTGAAGACAGATAAAAGTCAGAGAGATATAGACTGTGTGCGTGAGAGAGAGTGTGTGTGTGTGGGCAGGAAGGGATGGGGGCACAGCTGGGTTTGAGGCGATGTGAGGGGGTGGTGGACTCATTTTGTGTGTTTGCAGTATGTCAGAAAGACAGGAGCAACAGAAACTGCTAAAAATGCCATCACAGTTGTGCTTTTTTTTTTTTTTTTGGCTTGTAAATCTGCTCTGTCACTCACACACCTTTGCAAATGCGCATGCGCGCGCGCACACACACACTCTACTGAAGACAGGCCTACTGACCTGCCGAGAAGGTCTTCGCTCTGTTGCCTAGCAACCAGGCTGAGCCTGACAGTCTTTAAGCGCCGCCCTTTTATCTAACTGATGGAGTAAGGGGCAAATCAAAGGCGATCCAAAAAAAGAATATTCCTGCCAGGATGACAGCGGGCCGACACTTTCACATCTACCGGAGCTCCAGGAAGTTCCTCCATCTTGGATGATCACCAGTCCTCAAACCACAGAGAGAGACACGTATGGTCCTCACTCAGGCTTCAACACACCACAAAAACTACACAAACTGAACCATGGATATAAAATTCCTGCTGCTATGGAGTCTGACCACAACCCAGCCTGATCACACCTGCCAGTTACAGTTAATGGAAATGGTCCCAATAAGAGGTATTACTGATAAAAAAAAAGGTTTCTATTGGCATACTCTGTTGTTGTATGGTAAAGAGCTTTATAGCTGGAACAATTACTCAATTAATAGATTAGACTTAACTACTAAATGAATTGCCTTGATTATCGATTTATAGTTTTGAGTCATTTTTTAAGAAAAAACAAAACAAAACTCTGATTCCAGCTTTTCAAATGTAAAATGTGAATCTTTTCCATTTTTTTGTCCTCTATGATAATCATCTGAATAGCTTTGGGTTGTGAAAAAAACAAGACATCCTGATTTTTGGCTTTTGATTAACATTTCCTCACCTGAAACTTTATGGACCAAACAATAATTGATGAATCAAGAAAATGTATGACAGGTTAATTGATAATAAAAGTAATCAATGGCTGCAGCCATAAAGAGCTTATACCATTTAAATTCTGTACAAACTCCATTCCATATTTTTATTGACCTTTTATCTGTCAAAAAAACCTTTCTAATGGCCACAAGAACTATGGAAAAGTCTCTATTTCCAGTGTGATGTCACAGCTGTGTGACGCAGGGCTCGTGCTGTGTCTCGGGAGCAAGGATGTTTTTTTTTTTATTATTTATTTATTTCCATTTCTTTTAACGTGATTAGCAAGTGAATTAAATGACTAAAATGTGAGGGGTTTTTTTGCACTTCAAACGTTCTTATAGACCCGGGACATGATGGGAGGCCCCAGAGCATCATGGGCATTCCACGATTTCCTCTTTACAGTTTGAAATGTCACAGTAGAGTTTAGTTTATTACCTTAAAGGTCCCATATCATTCACTTTTTTATTTGGGTATTATTTCAGGTTTTGATACTTCTGACATGGTCGATTTGTGCAATTTAAAGCACAAAAAAAATAACTCAGTGTAGTTTTGCAGAGTTTTACTCAAGCACCTCAGTGAAGCTGTAGAAAGGTCAGGTTGTTGTTGGTCTGTCTAATATTCATGCACCTCCTTTCTGATTGTCTGCTTTTCACTTGAAAAACTGAAAAGGTGGGTGTGACGGGGAGGGCAAGTGGGTGCTGCTGGATTATTGATTAAACAATTATTATTTTTTTTAAAAACCCAATTATCCAAACAATTAATGAGACTAGGAAGGGTCTTTGTTCTACTATAAGCTTTGAGAGGCTTTAATACATAAGTAATATATGGTGTGCTGCTTTAATTTGGGCCCCTTCCTATTTTCTTAATTATGTTGTTTCTAAGTTGACCGTGATAGATGGAGCTCTAGCGTGTTATCAAGCAGTTTGTTTCTTTCACTTGTTCAATAAGTAAAACCACCTTGTGATTTAGTTTTGAGTATGACTGTAAAGTATATAGTGAACCAAATACTTTAAGGTGTTTAATATCATTCCATTATTCATGACCAAGTCTGATACTCATTAGAACTCTTTGTTCGAAGATCCGAGTGTGTTTGAAGCACATGAAAAAAGTGTTGCTGTGTCTCTGCAGATGGATCTAAAAGGTGCAGACACATGTATTCAACCCAGACCCTTTGACTGCTGCAGACACAGAGCAACGCAGGATGTCTCAGGTGTGAGGTGGCAGGGGCTGGTCTCCTGTGGAGGACAGGGGGTTTCGGGGGACAGTGGAATCAAAGGGTTGGATGATCTTCAATTATAAATGTCTCGATTACACTGTCATCTTGGTCTTTCCTCCATCTAGAATGCTTGAATGTGGACTGACCTTTGCAAAGAATAAACTTATCAGCTGGCAGCAGGTCTAGATTTATTTCTTTACCAGAAGCAGAAAATATACACAAAACTGACAAAGAACCTCTCGTCTCCTGTGTCTGGTCCAACAAGCCACACTTGAATGCCCCCCCAAAGACCATAAACGAGCAGAAGAAGGCTATGAGCGTGCCTGAGTAGAATTACCACTACATAGCAGCAGGTCACGGTCATCTGTATTCACTGTATTCATCATTCAAAAACAAAAATCCAGAAGACAAAGGCATACATAGAAAGCAGAAACATTTTTTTACACTAAATTCACAAATCTTGATCACAGACAGCTTCTAATGCACAATATGTCTCATAAGAAAGGCACTGGTGATTTATTATTTACACCACCAGTTATTTTTATATACACCACCATCAGTTTTTATTAAAATTTGCATAGTTTAATGTGTCATGTGACAGATGATGTGACAACCCAGAGGTCTGATGTGGATTATGTTGCTGTAGGATGAACTCCTGAGTAACTAGGTCTAGATCATGGGGTTCTGCTTAGTTCTAGAGCTCTAGTCCAGAAAAGACCCAGACATCAGGCTTCATCCATGCTGATATACAGACGGGGTTAATTAACCAGAGAAACTTGGTTGGATCAACTTTACACACTTTATTTAAGTCCATTACTGCAGAAAAGCTGGATGTCTAAGTTGTTAACTACTACTTGATTCCTGAAAATTGATCTCTCTGTATTTTGGGTCATTGGGTAGTTAACTGATTATTTTTGTATCATTTAAATGTCCCATATTCTACACTTTCCTGTTTTTTATTTGGAATTTTGACATCACTAATAAGATCTTAAGTAGCAAAGATCATCTCAATATACTTTTACACTTCTTTTCTCCAGCTTCTTTCTAAGCCTCTCCTCCTCCTCTTTAAATGGCTGTGGGGGGTAGTGTGATGTCACTACTGTATAGTAGTGACATCACAACTTCATCTAAGTCATGACTGCTTCTGTTAGAACAGTTTCTGAATACAGGCTGTGTATGTTTCTGTTTATATATATATATATATATATATATATACACACACACACACGCATATATACACATACACACACACACTATATATATATATATATATATATATATATATATATATATATATATATATATATATATATATATATGTTCTAAAACTTTTGAACTGTAGTATAGGTTATTTCTGCTCTTTTTGTTGTGACAGGACAGATTTAAGAAGCTAGCAGCGAGCTAGCACAACAAAACTACCCGTTCCATGAAGCATTTTTCTTCTCATGCACTGTTTCGCACCTTAACAGCCAATCATCTCACACCAACGCTCATCAGTGACCTGACATGGTCTGACAGCAGTTGGTTTGGGGTGTCGAGACCTTTACATTTCTTTATTAGAGGTTATATGATTCTCCAAATCAACAAACAAATTTTTCGAAATATTTTTAGATTAAGGCAACAGAAGTAGGGTAAGTGCAGATAAAAAGCTGAACAATAGTGAGTTGCTTGACATTTTAGGAATTACACTTGCCAGCCTGATTTAGAGGAAAGATTGACACCATTGTCACATCTGTACAGTAAGTGTGAAGTTATCTTAGCTTAGGGTTGAAACTGTAAATGGGTAGAAGCACCTGTACATCCAGGAAGTTGTTTCTTGTCAGGACATGCAACTCTGAAAACTTCCAGCACACAACTTGCTGTAACACAAATTGTCATTTTTATATTTCTGATTTTGTACACGTTAAATAAGCAGATATAACCGGTTAATTAGCAGCGAAAACCTTGGATAGACTAGCGGTCTCACCGTGCTTCCTGTCATTATGCTAAGCTAAACTGGAGCCCAATGACCTCCAACTACACATTTGGCCTAGAAACAAGTGGCATCAATCTTCTTATGTAACTCTCTGCAAGGAAGCACATGGGATGGGACATGATTTCTGAAAATGCCAAACTATTCCCTTTTCCTAACTGAAATGATAAAGGCCTTATCCATAGCCAGAGAATACCAACAGAGACCGGCATTGTCATCTGCATACAGGCAAGCTCAGACAGGGGCAGATAAAACCAAGATATTAAAATACAAAATGAATCACTGCACCAGTCATTTGAGATATGTATTCTGCAGCAGAAAGCACTGACTATGCACTTCTGATGGAGGAATGGGGGTTTAATTCCTGCCTCCTGCACGTCGAAGTGTTCTTGTAAGAAGTTTAAGGAAATCAAATTACTACTTCCTCCCACAGTCCAAAAACATGCTGAGGTTAATCGGTGGTTCTAAATTGTCCATAGTCCAGTGAGTGAATGGTGTGTGTGCCCCACGATAGGCTGGTGACCATCTGGGGTGTATCCCTGCCTCTCACTGTAATGCGCTGGGATTGGCTGCAGCAGACCCCTGCTACCCTAATGAGGAATAAGCATGTAGATGAGATGAGAAATTTCTTTCATGCTCCCAATGGCTGTTCCACCAATAAAGACCTCCTCCTATAGCACGGTCGGCACCCTGTGTTGCAGCCGCCGCCATCTGTGTACACATTAAGAAAAAGGAGTATGTTACACCTGTGTTAGTATCATTGGACTGGCTGCCTTTCCGTCGTAGAGTTTTAAAATTTCTGTCACTTTTAAAGCCCAACTTGGAATAGCCCCAGAGTATACGATAAGAGTTCTTAACATTTTATGAATCTGAACATGATTTTAGATCCTCTGATCAAGTACTTTACCAGGTCCAATTATATGACCAGCGGGGATCAGGCTTTTTTTAGTCAAAGATTCCAAACTCTGGATTACACTTCATATAGACATGAGACTGTCACCACAGATCTCTGTAATATATTCTTTTATTTGTTCTGGATCTACCTTAGAACTATTCTATAGTTTAAATAATCACCCTAGTGAAGCACTTTGTAAGGTTTGTTTTGGAAAGTGGTACGTAAATAAAAATATTATTATTATTATTACAGGACCTCTATAGTGTTTATGGAGTAACCCGAGTCAGTTGTATTCATGTTGGGCATTAAATCAGTGATAACGAGTATTTGATTTTGAAGTAAATACCTGCCAATTATTAGTAGAGATGAAGAAGGTAATTAATTAGATAATTATATTTTCCAGGCAAAAAATACTAAATACTAAATGGTTCAGTCTACTTAAATATAAATGTTTACTGCATATTCTGGCATTACAAATTGAATATTATCATTATCTACATTATCTACAGCATATTTGTATTTTAGACTATGAAAAATTAATAATTATATAAAAAGTATATTTTATATGCACCTCAAATTGTTCAGACTTAAACACTATATATTAATCAATATTGCTTGTTATTGTTGGTTGCAGGCCTACGTAGCCGTAAATAATCGCTCCATGTGTTTTTATAATACATTAATATGCTTCTAATCCTATTGATCCTCAAACACTGGTTCATATCTAACATCAACTGTTGTCACTTGTTCATTTCATCCTCACCTTCCACACTGGTTACCATCCAGTGACGCACCTGACGCCTGCCATTTTCAGAGTATGACACTTGAAAAATGTGTGGACTGAATTTAATATTCATTGTGAAGGAGCTTACTGACGCAGGCAGTGTGCCATGGCCAGGAGTGACGAGTATGTTTGTTTTCAAAGCCACAGCTACGGCGGCACTCTTGTATCCTGTAATCAATATCTTAGACTGGCTTGTCTGTCAGCCAATCAATAACAAAGATACCATTTCAACCACTGATCAATAAGTCATCAGGATTTAAAATTCAATCACTGCCTTGATGCAATCCATAACAATGACACTTCAAATGTCTTTTTTTTTTTTTAAAGGCCCCATATCGTACAAAGTGACATTTAAATTGCTTTTTGATTATAGGAAGGTCTTTTCTACTACAGAGCAATGCACACAACCTGTATTCAAAAATGTGCCTTAAGACGAGCCACCCACATCCAATTCACAGCCATTCAAAATCAGCTCAGAGGAGAGGCTCGTTAATATTAATGAAACACAAAAATTACCCGTTCAAGAGCTCGGGAGAGAAGAGGAGATGTAAATCTATATAGAGATGATTTTTTGGTCGGTAAAACTGTAGAAGGGAGGATAGAGAGAAGCAGGCACGCTGAAATTTTAGAAGCTGCAGCTCCCCCCACCCTCTCTGCCTCTCCCTCTCAGTCCCTCCTGCCTGACCGATCCATGAACTGAGGGTTTACTCGCAGGTTCACGAGAAGCGATTGACACCGCGAGAGTAACTCCCCCCCCCCCCCCGGTTCTGATTAGGTTGAAACGACAGACGGTACAAAAGCTCCAAACAGGTTTAGAAAGGAGTCAGCGGGACCGGTGGAGGCCTGCTTCTGTCTCAGCTTTTCTGTCTCATCCATTCGTATCATGATAACAGCTTCAGCAAATATGACAACAAAGCCACCAATACTGGAAAAAAAAATACCACTGCATTTTTTTTTCTGAAATCAGCATCTCTAAATGTATTCCAGCCATTCCATTCCAGCGTCTGTTGAATTCCAACACATGAACACCTCATTCTGCTTAAAGCGGAACCAGGAGTGGAATAAAGTCATCCAACAACAATGGTAAAGACTGTGGAGAGCATGCCAAGACGTACGAAAGCTATGATTAAAAATAAGTGTTATTACACCAAATATTGATTTATGAACTCTCTCAGTAAACATTAGCATTATGTGGTTTTAAAATGTTTCTTTGCATTGTTTGAGGTCTAAAAACATTGTATCTTTTGTTATTTTCACCATTTGTCATTTTCTACAAATAAACACTCTAAACAATAATATTTTTAGTTGGAATTCGGGGGGAAATGTTGTCAGTAGTTTGTTCCAACAATGTTGCTTTTGCCCAAACACAAACCTCTCAATAAATAGATTACATCTGCTGACTGCAGCCTGTATAGATAATGATGTTAAAAGGCCTACGTTATAACCTATAGGTTTTTTCTAGATTAAATACATTTTTACCCATAATCAGTTTTACTTTGTTTTTAAAAACGGAATGTTCAAGGTACTAAACACTAGTTTTTACTTGTGTGAAACTTTCCATGAACTGATCTGGTAGGGGCTCTAATAAAACAGCCAGCCCCAACTCTGATCAGACATGTGAATCTGATTTTTAGAAGGAAATGAGGGCAACTTCCTCTTTTTCCTATCAGTGAGTGGACAGCTGTGGATACGCATACAAACACAGCAGTAAATGAAACAAGGCGAAGGCAGGATGGAAAATAGAGACAACTTTACCGGCAGAACAGGTATTCAAACACACCCACAATGCACATAAGACACCTTTGTCACACCAACACACTCTCACGTCAGAACGAGTCTGCACAAGTTGTCTAACATTCCTCCGGACCAGCGAGATAATGTTGATGACATCCAAACCCAAACCTGCTCCACCCATTCAGTTTATAGAGTATCTACCACCTTCTTCAGCCTGTTTTCATCATCTCTTGTTGACTAATCGATTTGTGTTTTTTCTCCAAAATAAGAGAATGTGTGTTAAAGAAATATGTGCTGGTGCGTTCTTAACCGGGTCACCCTGCCAAAGAGATGCTTGATCTGGAACATAAAGGTCTGAAGGTATAGAATACACAAAATCTTCTAATTCAGCAGGTGTTTTTCTGGGGATCCAATGGTCAGGTACAGTGTCAAATTTGGTGAGATTTGGGGGAAATGTCCTTAGTGTGTGTGTTTTGGACGTCTGTGACATCCTATTTGATGACTGTGGCAGGCACTGCACTAGTTACAACCAATTTAGGACAGTTTTATCCCAAACATGCTCAAACAGTCCCCATCATCGTTCTACTTCTAATTAAAAGATAGGTCAAATAATTTGACCTATCTTTTAATTAGAAGTAGAATGATTATTTTTCTTTAATTTGACTCAAATTAAAGAAAAATAAAATCCAATGACTATTTGTAGATGTGTATATATATGTTGTATATGTATGTTTTACTCTTCTACGTTGTAAATTAGGTTTCTCCATCAATGTATTTCTGGATTGAATTGGATTGTTTCCAACAAGAAACTGGATATCTAAAATGTTTCTATGTGAACTTTTGATTTGGTAGCACAAAAGTAAAGAAAAACAGAACAATTTTTTTCTTCCAAGTTGACAAATGAACCAATTTCAAAATTAAGTGTACTATGAGTAACCTAAACATGTGAAATACTCAGGTTTGGACCAATTTTGAATCTATAGAAGATGCCTCAACACATTTTGGCCTGTAAATCACCAACGTAACATGCACTGAGAACCTGAATTAAAAATTTGCACTGATCCAAAACTCACTTGTACAGCGAATTTCAAATGAGTTGATCTAACTCATTTAACTATTTTTGAAGAGTACTTCCACAGAGAGTCATGATCTGAATGTTTGCAGGTCAAAAAACATCCAAATGTTTGTCTCAAATTCTTTATAGAATGTTGCAACAGCACTTAAACTTCATATTCCAGTTTGAAATTAAATGTTGAAATGCTGTAATATAAATGCAACTCACTTTTTCACCAAAGAAAGTTTTAACCTTGCTGTCTTTTGAGCTACAAATCTCCACTGACACCATCTGCACTGTTGTAGATCTGTTTGATCTGCAGTTTAAGTTGATTGCATAATTACTTGTCATGCCACGGCTTCTGTCAAACCATCGATCATTGGCTTACAACATAACAAGCAACCTTTTGACCTGTTCACACTTATCCTTCCTCGTTCCATCGTTCCTGTTTACTCATCTCCAACAAAACCCTCTCAAAAGTTAAACAAAAATCCAATAAATGGTCAGATCAATACATTTATTACATGATCATTACACACAAGCTGTTCTTCATCAATTTTTGTCATGTCATAACTCAGTGCGTTGATTTGGTGGTTTTCGGCCACCAGATTTTAAGCTTAATTTCAAAGTTTTACCTTTTGGACGAGGTTTGTGTTATTACTTGCTATATGAAAGATACCTGGATGAAAATATGCTACTTACTAGATACATTTGTGAAATAAAAAGGTATCAGTAATGGAGATGTCTAAAAAGTAAATTACCTTTTACAAAGTTAATCCAGGGTAATTGGGATAAATGCAACAAAACATGACACAGTTTATGTTCTAATTTAGCTTTGTGACAACTGAGCAACTCCATCCTTGTGATGTGGTTGAAAGCTCGACAGAAAGTCAGGAAGTGGACATTACATTCATATTATGAAATTGAAACCGGTTTTAAATGCTTCTATATTTTAAACTTCTCCTGGGTTTTTTTTGAAGTTGTGACATTCCTTACAAGACAGAACTCAAAATACCAAAAAAATCTCAATATAGTTTTACATTTCCTCTCTCAGGCTTGTCTCTGGCTCTGTAGAAAGAACGGGGCGTTTTGTGTGTCATTAATATTAACAAGCCTCTTCTCTGATTGGCTGATTTGAATGGGGGCAGTGACATCACAACTATACAGAAGTCCTGACAGCGGGTATTAAGGCACGGTTTCTGAATACAGGCCGTGTGCATTTCTCTGTTGATTGAGACTTTGATAAATCAATGAATCAGTGCTTACTCTGAGCTTAGGGCGATCAATTGATTCTCGTTATATCTTCAGGGTGAACACTGATCAGCGCTTAACGTCACAAAAAAAAATCGCTTGACCCGCTTGTTGTGTAACAGCTCGTCTATAAATTTAACAGTTATCAGTTTTCAGTTAACTGCTGGAAACTCACCACGAAACCTGATCTGACAACAGCTCCACCTGTGCAGGGCTCCGATTGGTCTGTGCTTTCTAAACTGTGTGTGTTATCAGCTCAGGATAATTTACCACACACTAGATCAGTGTGGTCCAGGCTCACTCGCTCACATGCTTATTATTCATTTTCTTTAGATGCATTTCCCATATGCATCACCAATGATGCGGACTAGCACAACTTTGCAGAACAGTCAATGGTGTCTGAAGCAAGAGGGTGACATGGTGAAATTCTGGTTATTTTCTTATAAAAAAAAAAAAAGAAACCCACAAACATCACCCGTGTGACTGGAGGTATGATTGGAGATGGACAAGTGACGAGGAGGAAGTGATACCTTGTGGCAGTTCATGCAGCCTGCTTGTGGTTGAGGGGTGTCACTATGCAAAAAGGGGGCTGTTTATGAAATGGTTTTGTGCAGGGATCCGTGTCTAGACACCCACCCCGCAGCCGCCCACTCTCCCACCTGCCCACGCACAAACCCACCATTTCACATTTCTGAAATCAGGCTCGGCGTGAGGTGAAAGAAAGATCGCTCACTTCCTGATCCGTCGTTCCTTGGCTAAAACCAGACATCTCAGCTTTCACCTCGCTGCCGACTCTTCTATTCTTACAGCTCACATCGTCTATGCTCCTGAGCCTCCCCAGAGTGTCCTCACTCTCACTTATCACCGTTGGCAAAGCACCTGCTTCTAGGCCGACACCTGCCTGCCAACATCGTTTTGACCGATTTTGCCAAATCGCAATTATTATTACAAAAGAGCATGTTGGGGAATGGAATTTACAGAAGTGAGCAGATCTGCAACCCTGAAGGCACCAAACTCACACGCACACAGGCATAGATTTCAGGAGAGGAGATATTTCTTCCTCAATATTTAGAAAATGTGCATATATCCTATCCTAAACGAAAGAAACAGAGGGATTTTATTTTGAAAATTAAAATCATGCCTTAGGTATTCGACTCAGCAGGGATAATATGACAGGAGATATGCTAATCTATTTAAAAGCAGGTCTTACTGGAATGCATTTCATTCTCTTTGGAACTGTGTGTTCTCCTTTCACATGAATAAAAACGGTTCACCATAAATCGGTGCATACAAAATCCTAAGAAAGTGAGAAATTAAGTGTTTGACCCCCAGACAACAGGCTCAATGTGTCCTTTTTGCAGGCCAGGGGCAGGAATTACACAGTAAAAAACACACTTTATATGAAACACAATACAGGACATTTATTCACATCCAAGCAGGACACTAGTGTGTGTGTGTGTGTAACCTACACCCTTGCACAGACAGTGAACATCCGTCTGCACACCCACAACCATATGCAGAAGAGGGATTTGTGAATGAGCCTCTGCTCTTACCTTGGCACTGGAATCCCTGTTTCCCAAAGCCCCTGTGGACAGAAGACAGGGGGGTGTGAAATTAGGGGGTTATTCACAGTAGCTGGATGACGCACGCACGCGTGCGTGCAGACACCTACACACACACACACACACACACACACACACACACACACACACACCATCATCAACACACAGCTGCAGCAGCTGCAGCAACAGTGGGGCCCTGTGTCTGCAGCTTCATTCCTACACCAGTCCTCCGGTTCCATGGAGGAGTGTGTGGACACCGAGCGGCTCTGCGGCCCCCGGCAGCAGCAGCGGCGGCGGCAGTAGCAGCAGCGGAGCTGCTCCCCCGTCGGGGCTGGCGCTGCTGTCGCATTGTGCGGGAAGTGGCGGAATGGCGAAACGCGGTACAGTGTTTTTGACAATGACGATGAATGAAAACGCCGCAGAGGCTGCTCGCTGTCAGCGTGGAAGGAGGCCGAGCAGCAAGTGCAGCACCTGTGTCCTTCCTCCCCCCCCTAACACACACACACACACACACACACACACTCTATCGCTCTCTCTCTCTCTCTCTCTCTCTCTCTCTCTTACACACACACACACACACACACGCGTCCCCTCTCTCTCCCCCAGCACACACTCACCAGATGAAGTCCGTGCAGTGGCTGCAGAATGTGGGCTGCTTGAAGAAGCGGGCGATGAACTTGTGGTTCTTCACTTCGTGCACGTTCTTCTGGCGGAGGGCTCCCTGTCGGGCGAAGCCGCGGAGGCTCTCCGGTGCTTCTCCTCCTCCTCCGCCGTCGCTGCTGGGGTCAGCCATCTTAACGAGGAAGCGGCGGCTGTCCGAGAGGAGCGAGGGGTGAGGAGAGGAAGAGAGAGAGAGTTAGAGAGAGAGAGACGACGACAACGACGAAGCAACGAGGGACACAGAGTCACGGTGCAGGTGCCGCCTCCTCCTCCTCCGCCTCCTCCGCCTCTCCTCCTCCTCCCCGCCCCTGGACGCCTCGGTGTCTCTGGGGCCGTCGGTTCTCAGTCGGTTTGCGTCCAAAAGCTGAAGTTGTTCGTCAGGAGGAGTCGACGAGTTGATCTGTTCTCACCAACGTCTCAGTTTCTGTCTCTGCCTGCCTCTATTTAATGTCCCTGTCTCTCTGTATACTGTCTCTGTCCCTGTCTGTCTAATGTCTCTGTCTGTCTCTCTGTCTATTTAATGTCCCTGTCTCTCTGTATACTGTCTCTGTCCCTGTCTGTCTAATGTCTCTGTCTGTCTCTCTGTCTATTTAATGTCCCTGTCTCTCTGTATACTGTCTCTGTCTGTCCCTGTCTGTCTAATGTCTCTGCCTGCCTCTCTGTCTATTTAATGTCCCTGTCTCTCTGTATACTGTCTCTGCCTGTCCCTGTCTGTATAATGTCTCTGCCTGTCCCTCTCTGTATAATGTCTCTGCCTGTCCCTGTCTGTATAATGTCTCTGTCTGCCTCTCTGTCTATTTAATGTCCCTGTCTCTCTGTATACTGTCTCTGTCCCTGTCTGTCTAATGTCTCTGTCTGTCTCTCTGTCTATTTAATGTCCCTGTCTCTCTGTATACTGTCTCTGTCCCTGTCTGTCTAATGTCTCTGTCTGTCTCTCTGTCTATTTAATGTCCCTGTCTCTCTGTATACTGTCTCTATCCCTGTCTGTCTAATGTCTCTGTCTGTCTCTCTGTATACTGTCTCTGTCTGTCCCTGTCTGTCTAATGTCTCTGTCTGTCTCTCTGTCTATTTAATGTCCCTGTCTCTCTGTATACTGTCTCTGTCTGTCCCTGTCTGTCTAATGTCTCTGTCTGTCTCTCTGTCTATTTAATGTCCCTGTCTCTCTGTATACTGTCTCTGTCTGTCCCTGTCTGTCTAATGTCTCTGTCTGTCTCTCTGTCTATTTAATGTCCCTGTCTCTCTGTATACTGTCTCTGTCTGTCCCTGTCTGTCTAATGTCTCTGTCTGTCTCTCTGTCTATTTAATGTCCCTGTCTCTCTGTATACTGTCTCTGTCCCTGTCTGTCTAATGTCTCTGTCTCTATTCACAGTCTCTGTCTCTCTGTACACTGTCTTTCGCTGCTTCTTTCTGTGTCTCTGTCTCTGTATACTGTCTCTCTCTCTCTCTATTTACTTTCTCCCTGTCTATGTCTCTGTCTGTTTGTGTCTATGTCTTTCTATCTGTTTATGTCTGTCTCTCTGTTTGCCTATTTCTGTGTCTCTGTCTATTTCTCCGTTTGTCTGTCTGCATCTGTCTCTCTCCATCGTCTCCCTCCCTCTATAACTCATTTCTGTCTGTGTGCACAGGGTGTAACACCTATGAAGCAATTCTCCTCTGTCAATACAACACAAGTTAAGGCACCAGTACTTCAGTACTTTCACTACTTCCAGTACTTTCAATATGTTCAGTACTTCCAGTAATTCCAGTACCTTCAGTTTTTTCCCCAGTATTTCAGTAGGTTCTTGTATAAAAGCCTCTTTCACATATACAGGAGTCTGGAAAATTGCCCAGAATGGCCCCAAAAATTAGTTTGAGTAATTTGGTAAAAGGACAGGATCACAATTTTTCAAGTGTGTTACAAGTAACAAGTGTGTTAAGTCAACAGTCGGGTTGAGCAGTGAAAAAGGTTTTCATTGCTGTAATCATTCCTCCTGTTCCAGCTATTAAAAGATCCCCTTCAAATGTGCTTTCAATTCAAGTGATGTGGGCCAAAATCCACAGCATGTCCACACAGTGGAAAAATACATTTAAAAGGTTATGTGAAGTTTATAAAAGGCTTCAGTGTTGGTCTGAGTTAGTCATATTAAGTGGATATCTGACACATTGACAGTGTTGTTAGCAGCTAATGCCCCGTTTGTTTTTCCCCATTTTTTTCTTCCTCTGTAAAGCTATGGTAGAAAAGAGTGACTTTTACATTAAATAGACTGAAATAGATCTACTTGATTTGATTCAGTTGGAGGGTTGAAGCTTCTCAGATTAACTTTTAAGTACATTTTTGTCACTTTTGGCTCCCATCACTTACATGTGTCAGTCAGTCAGTCATTTTCTATACCTGCTTATTCCTCATTAGGGTCGCAGGGGTCTGCTGGAGCCTATCCCAGCGCGTTACGGCGAGAGGCAGGGATACACCCCAGATGGTCGCCAGCCAATCGTGGGGCACACACACCATTCACTCACACACTCACACCTATGGGCAATTTAGAGTCACCAATTAACCTGAGCATGTTTTTGGACTGTGGGAGGAAGCCGGAGTACCCGGTGAAAACCCACGCAGACACGGGGAGAACATGCAAACTCCACACAGAAAGGTCCCAGACCCAGGACCAAGGAGGTCCTGCGACCTTCTTGCTGTGAGGCAACAGCGCTAACCCCTGCTCCACCGTGTCGCCCCACTTACATGTGTTATAAAGGGAATTTCTCATCAATGGAGGGACAGGAGTAGAGTCAACAGGAGGAACTATAACAGCAAACAAAACACAATTTCAATGTTAATTCGGACATCTGAATTGTTTTAAGACAGGCGTAAATCAGTGTGAGCCCGTCCTTGCAAGTATTAGAGAGAAATTACTCCGTCAGCCAAGGAGGGGACTGTGTTATCAGCGCAGGAGTGGTGCTAAAACAAACTTAAAGGGCCATGAGATAATGAAAACAATTAAAATATTTGTATTTCATTTGTCTTGTGAAATTCAGGGTAGTTTGAATTCAGATTCATAATGTCATTAATACAAAACATCACTGTGTGATGAGAGGTCTTTGGTAGATGTTTCACACATTCCCAAAAAAGTGCTTAGAACTTTGGGAATATTCATCATGACAATATGAAGTGGGATGAAAAGGGCTTTGAGTCTCTCTTTGTTTTTTTAATTTTCTGTCCCTTATAAAGTGAGTCCCTGAACCAAAACCTTTAAAGACCCGTTGTTACTTTAGTTTTGTGCTCGTCACATGTTCCTAAATTAATTTAATCAAAATACAACACAGCAAACCAGAGACCATGTACCATAATATTTCAAGATGTAATCACTTGGCTTTGTAAAACTCCAGCAGGTTAATCTGGCCCCGTATGCTGACATGGTGCATATTTCAAGATAAAACTAAGTTTGTCTAAATTATCACACACATATTGACACAGTGAAGCTGAGTTCTGGTTGTATTATTTCCCCACAGGACTGGTCAGACCTTTATCAAATGTCTGCCCCGGCGCCCCCTGGTGCTCGGATTCAGCCATGAAGCCTAAAACCAATATGCCCCCAATTTGGTTATAAAATATATCATAAAATAATGCAATCAATGTGTTACTTCCTTGTACTAAGTTCAGTTCAGATTTTTATTGTCCCACATGAGGAAATTATTTTTGCAGCAAGGCAACATAGAAACACAAAGCAATGAAAGCAAAAAACAATACAAACACACACAGACAATAAAAGACAAAAAATCTCAAGAAACCAATACTCCAGTATCACCTGGTGTCATAATTTAAAGTTTTATTCATTTTTACCTTAGTCATCTTTCTAATTGACCATATACTGTACTATGTGTATGAAATCAAATGTTTTCATGTGGACTTGTTGGAACAGTGTACAAAGACTTTATATGTCGAGTTTGTGCCTTTTCAACTAGAATCAATGCTGTGGTTAAAGGGGAACTCGCTGAAGGGGAAACCACCTTTGTCTAAGTCCCACAGGAAGAAAGAAACACTATAAATCTGTTTGCATTTCTTTCCTCTTTTAGAGATTAAACCATGAATAATTATACTAAATATCCAGCGCTTAAGTTTCAGAAACAGATGGTTATGTCTAAAACCATTTTAAGAGTGTGAACCCTTGCCCCAGTTTCTGGTTTGGCTTTGTGAAGGTTGTTCTCTGTCTGTTTACTTTCATTTCCTTTTGGAACTTGATTCTTATCTAGAGCCCCTCATGACTGCATCAAAGCCTCATTGCATTAACTGAATAACAATGAGAGTTTTCAGATATTTATCCAGATCTATGGGGAAAGATAAACACAATGTGACTATTATACAGACCATAATGCCTCAAAGGATGATCAGATGTAGCCTCTAACATGGGATAAGCCTGGTGTGCTGTGGGTAACTTTAAGGCTTAAAGCTGCTCATGGGCTGTGATGATGAAAATTATTGGCTGATGTCGTATTCACAAGTGACGATAAAACCTTCCACTGGCTGTTATAAAATAATCAGTGACCACAGAATAAACTCTAAGGTCTCGGTTCTTCCTGTTGACCATGACATCCTAATCAATCATCTTGAAAAGTTGTTTGGTTTTTCTAACTGTGTGTTAAAACACACATCTAAGTAAGAAAGTTTCAGTGTCGGTCTGTCGGAGATCATGTGTCTAACGAACATGACATAACATAGCAACATGTTTTGTCAGTGTTTAAAATAGGGTTGTGCAGTGGGTAGCGCTGTTGCCTCACAGCTAGAAGGTTGCAGGTTAGGGACCTTTCTGTGTGGAGTTTGCATGTTCTCCCCATGTCTGTGCGGGTTTTCTCTGCTTTCTCCCACAGTCCAAAAACATGCTGAGGTTAACTGAAGACTAAATTTCCCATAGGTGTGAGTGTGTGAGTGAATGGTGTGTGTGCCTCTCCCCTGGAATGCGCTGGGATTGGCTCCAGCAGACCCCCATGACCCTAATAAGGAATAAGTGGGTATAGAAGAGGACTGATTGACTGTATATATATATTTACAACTGTGTTTTAAAAGTATGTATTTTTGGGTGTATTATCATAAGACGTGCTTCAAGCATGCATCTATAGTTTTGAATTTTGAAATTGTCTTTCTACTGACTACTAAAGAGAGAATCTAGATTAAATATGTAGATACTTTCATGATTTAATCTAAAAAAGAGGCCTAAGATATAAAGGATATCAAAGTAATGCTTATATGTAAAAGAATATGGTTGTGCAAAGTTCAGTTGAGAGGTCGATTGTTAGCATTGTATTTGCATGTGTTGTACAGTATAAGCAGATAAAAATATATAGGTGGAAGTCATGTGTTGATGTGGAATTGTGAGCAATCGTGTCCAGGTTGTTGTTTTTCTGAACTCGATACCAGTTTCAGTTTCACTCCCCCTCTGTTGTTTCTGAAAGCCGGCCTCCTCTCCTCTGCTGCCAACTCAGAGGGGACGATGCAATTCAAGCGTTCTGCAGAGGTCGGCAGTGGGAAGCTGGAGGAAAGAATTTGCGACTTGCATGCTTTGGCAGATTTCCTGTTCTTGCGAAATTGATTCACTAAAGGAAAGTACCGATATTCTTTACTGATTCTGACTGTTTGCATGTTTTCCTCCAGACTGTTGGGTCTCACATATCATGTAGTTTTCAGACAGAGAGAAACAGAGACAGCAGAGAGAGGGCCATGACACGACAGGGAGTGAGGAGCAAAATACAGAACCCACGGCTTTAAGTTCAAGGTATTTACCCCCAAAATAGCTCATAATAGCCTACAGCTGTTTTGCTGATTTTTATCCCTTGCTGCATGGCAGCAAATGTTCTGGGGCCACGGACCAGAGATTGGGACAGTAATGGTTCCCACACAGGGGATGCAGGCCCTCAACACAAAGCCAATAACAAGTGTCCTAGTGAAAAATGTGCAGCTAAACAACAGCTGAATTGAGGTTTTTTCTCACACACTTGCTCAGCACAGGTGTGCTAACAATAACCACTGTACTGGTTGTGGACCACAGCCTAGATACAAATTTGCACAACAGTTAGTTGAACCTCCTCAACTTTTAGTCATATTTGTGTCACACCGTGGTGAGGTTTGTCTTATCTTGGGGTGTTTGTCTTGTCAGTTCCTGTTTTATTTTGAAATCCTAACTCTCCTCTGTTTTCAGGTCACTTGCCCTTCCTCATGTGTCACCTGTCTGATTGACCTCGCCTGGATCCTCTTCAGAGTGAATTTTCGTTTGTGATTTTGTAAGCCTTTAGTTAGCCTTAGCCCTTTTGGTTATAATCTTTTGTTTTCCTCCTCTGGTGCGATTCTTTTGTTCGAGAGTGTTATTTCGATAAGCCTATGTTTCATGTTTTTTTTTGTTTCCTCACTTTTGATAGATTTTGAGTTCAAACATAACATTTTATTGTTATGTTATTGTTTCCTCCCTGTGAGTGATTTTTTTTTTGTATGAATTTTCAATTATAACTCTAGGTTTTATAGCCATTTTTGTTTCCTCAATTATGACAGATTTTTGTTAGAGATGAAGTTTCATAGCATCCTGTGTTTCCTCCAATAGGAGTGATTTTTCATTTGTCCCTTTTCCCCCTTAGCCTATCGTCAGGCTAACCTTTGGTAATTTTTCATAGCCAGCTTGGCTTCACTCTGACTTGAAGTTTTCCTGCGCTGCTGAATAAAAACATTGATTTCCATCTCTGCATCTGAGTCCTGACTTGAGTCTCGGCCTGACATATTTGCTCATCATAGCAGCTTCATGCACCTCTCTACTGTTTGATAACATTATCATTCATTTATGTTTCAACAGTCAAAATGTACTATATTTGGGAAGGATATATAGTCAGTCAGTCAGTCATTTTCTATACCTGCTTATTCCTCATTAGGGTCGCAGGGGTCTGCTGGAGCCTATCCCAGCACGTTATGGTGAGAGGCAGGGATACACCCCAGATGGTCGCCAGCCAATCGTGGGGCACACACACCATTCACTCACACACTCACACCTACGGGTTTTTGTGGGAGGAAGCCGGAGTACTCGGGGAGAACATGCAAACTCCACACAGAAAGGTCCCAGACCCAGGACCAAGGAGGTCTTGAACCTGCGACCTTCTTGCTGTGAGGCAACAGAGCTAACCCCTGCACCACTGTGTTACCCGTATATATATATATATATATATATATATATATATATATATATATATATATATATATATATATATATATATATATATATATATATATATATATATATATATATATATATATATATATATATATATATATATATATATATACAATAATAAGTAGTTGTCAAAATCTGTTTAATTATAAATTATATACATTTTTGAAAAATCATATTTTTCTTTCTAAAAATGGCTCCTAATTGAAGAATTTCTCTCTGGTGAACCTTAGCTTCGATGAGGGGCTGTGTGAAGCTTTAGTTGTTGGATGTTAATGAATGATTTACTTTATTGTGGATGCTATGTTATGTTGTATTTTCAGTTCCAGTATGTTCTCTAATTTTGTTAGTCATGCACAGCTTTTCCCAAAGGGAGTTTATGTTTGGTCTAAATACTTTGTGTTTTTTTTTCTTTTGCACAATGCTGTAGATTATTTAGAATTGCAAAGATCCTATGCAGGAAAATACTTTTTGACCCGTGGATGGACTTTAAAGAGAAAATCTCAGTCTTTTTTCCAGCTGTGGAAATGTTAGTCCCTTCCAAACAGCTTCCTAAGAATGAATAATTATAAATATCTTCTTTTTTAAAAGAAATGTTGGAAAACCTCCAGAAAGTTAATACGAAACTGCGTGTCTCGTGAATTAAAACAAGCTCTCAAGTGTCCACAGGCCGTCCCTCTAAGGCACTGCAATAACCACTACTGCACCTTCTGTAACATTATATATAGATTTATTCTGTGCAAAATACAAAATGTGTAATAACATGCATACATATCATCCATAACTCCATAACAAATGTCTGTTTCGCTAGTCTGTACTGTACATAACCACCTACTGTATGTTTATTTCACCTGCACATCAGACATCATATAATCACTCATTATTTATATATGCATCAATGTTTTCATTCATTGTGTTTAACCATTTGGGAGAAGCTGTAACAGAGAAAGCACATTTTCCCATTTTGTATTTTGAAGCCGGTATCATTCTAATGTCTATATTTGTTACACAGCTCTGTATCCTTACTGTAGAAGGCTTCTAGCTTTAATTGTGAATACATTCAATTTAATGTTTTGAATTAGATAGATAGATAGATAGATAGATAGATAGATAGATAGATAGATAGATAGATAGATAGATAGATAGATAGATAGATAGATAGATAGATAGATAGATAGATAGATAGATAGAGCTTTTAAATTAGAATTTTGTGGTGTTCTGTTTTTGTGTAACCTCCATTAAGCCCCGCCCACTGTCTCACATCCTATTGGACAGTGCGTTGCAGAGGGAGAGTTTGTTATTGGTCAAACTCCGCTGTCCATCACAGCATCCGGAACACATGATGTGTTAAGGGAACTGTCCCGCCCTGAGAAGCTGCTGGAGCTCCGTTATAATAAAGTGATATTTTTTTAATGGCAAGTTCTTCTCTATTTAAAACCCCTATCCGCTCCAGCAGGTTCAGCAGCTCATAACCGAGGTGAAGGTTGGGTCGATGCATGTACTGGAAGTATCAGTCCATTAAGAAACATATTCATGTTCTGTTAGTAAATGTTCATTTTTGTTTGCGTTTTGCCATTTTATAATGTTAAGTGCGAGTTTAACCCTTAGGAGATCCAAGCCATTTTGTCTGTGTTTAATTAATAAAGCTAAAATTTTGCAAAGTATATTCATTTTTATTTATGTATTGATAGAATTGTCGTCTTACATTAAATTCATCATATATGGCTAAGCTTTCCTTTATGTTAAGTTTTAATTTTCTTCTTCTGGCTTTCAATTTCTAATGTGTATATCTGTCCACCAGATGGCGCCCATTCCCTCTTTCAAAGCATGCAGCCACATTTCTGTTTTCTATAAGGGTGCCTTGCTACGTGTGTGTGTGTGTGTGTGTGTGTGTGTCTACATCTTGGATTACTACCTCACTGCAAACTAATAACACTAATGATAAAGTTGATCTTATTTAGAACATAGTTTTATTATAAAATAAATTATTATTGTTATGTCAATCATTTTGATTTCTGTTTAGTTTTAGATTTAGTTAATCTTCCAATTACACATTCTTGATGAATTGTTTCGTCTAAAAAATGTCAGGAAAAAAACTACATAAAAAGTTTTCACTAGCGCAAAATGATACATCTTCACCTGCTTGGATGTGTGTGTCACTCAAACACAAAGACACTAAAGGCAAAGAACAGCAGCAACTATTCACACCTGATGGAACTGGAACATATTTGATATTTTTTGCTTTGAAGGAATGATCTGCATTCCTCTTTTTAATCACCACTTAAAACAGCACTTTACATCATATACATGACAAAGAAAATCCCTGAAGAGATTAAAATGTAAAATAAATTATTTATTTAAAAACATGACATGCAGCTTCAGGATCTTTCTGAATAAATCCACAGCTATTAGCTGACTGTTAGATGTAAATCATGTATATCATTTCACCTTTTACCATTTGATCCTATATTTCCTTTCATATTTGTTGTGATACTAGATGCAGTGACCTCCTCTATCTAAACTCCCCCTAGTGGCATATTTCTAACAGATGTCTGATATGCTCCTCATGGTGTTAGAGCTTCTGATGTCAGGAATATCTCAAAGGAGAGAAATTATTAATGTGTTGATTTGCTTCCCTTAATTATTTGTTAAATAAATGAACCAACTGACAATCCATAACTAAAAGAAACAAAAATAAATATGTTTACTATAATGAATGATAACAATACACAGCAATTGTGTTCATGACAACCATAAAGTTAGATGATTAGTATATTTCACTTATATGTGGTTGTTTTAGGTTGAGTTTTTCTGGCAAGGAAATTCCTAAAAGCCTCAAATCTGATCTGAACAGGAGGAAGCTGCTGTTTGTTAAGGTTTTAAAGAGCCACATTTCAATCAATCAAACTCTAGTCAACTAAGTGGATTCGTTCTGAGCAATGGTTGAGAAATCTGCATTAGGACTGGAGGAAAAAAAAAAACATTTCCTCTGCTGTGTGTACAGCAACCTCATCAGCACTCTGCTCTCTCTCCTGGCTGCTGGCGCTCTTCATGCAAGCGTAATGTTTGTAATGGAAATAATTTTCTCTCCTCACATGAATCTTTATATTCTGCATTCCCCTTCATGTAAATCACACACTCTAGATGAAAGCTTCTGTGCATTTAAATGAAACATGATACTGTGCGAAAATGAAAAACACAATCAAAATGACTTCATGTAAATGAAAATGTGCAAATTTACCCATTTTCCTTTTGGAGATGGGTCAATATCAAAATATCACTGTCCTGGTTACAATAGCAAAGTTTGAAGGGGATAAAAGCCATTCTTTCTCTTTGTTTAGGCAGAAGTGACAGGGACAAATTTGTGACACAATATGAATCAGTTTAAAAGCAAAGCAAGTTTATTTCTATAGCACATAAAGCAAAGCAATTCAATGTTGTATGTAAAACATTAACAGCATTAAAACATAGTCCAAAAGGCACACATTATAAAATATAATTTACAAAAAACAGTCGTTGAAGAGGGCGACACGGTGGAGCAGGGGTTAGCTCTGTTGCAGGTTCAAGACCTCCTTGGTCCTGGGTCTGGGACCTTTCTGTGTGGAGTTTGCATGTTCTCCCTGTGTCTGGTGGGTTTTCACCGGGTACTCCGGCTTCCTCCCACAGTCCAAAAACATGCTGAGGTTAATTGGAGACTCTAAATTGCCCGTAGGTGTGAGTGTGTGAGTGAATGGTGTGTGTGCCCCACGATTGGCTGGCGACCATCTGGGGTGTATCCCTCCCTCTCGCTGTAATGCGTTGGGATAGGCTCCAGCAGACCATGTGACCCTAATGAGGAATAAGCAGGTATAGAAAATGACTGACTGACTGACTGACAGTCATTGAAGAATAGGACACCACAATTATATGAGTAAATATTACAGTGATTTAATGAAAGGCAGCAGCAAACAGAAATGTCTTCAGCTGCAGCTTTGTTCTTTGTGTGGAGTATTTTTTCTAAAGGAGCGTGTAGTTTTGGTGGCAGCAAGTTTGCAGATTGCTAAACGCCACTAAATCTTGCAAACTGCATTTTTTTTAACATGACATGAGCCATGAGTCACTTTGTCATGTTACTGCTGCCTCAGCAGAATTCTTCAGCTTCTGTTTCTTCTTTACAAGCACACACAGTTGCAAGATAATTTCTTGTTACCAACGAGGTTATGTTTTAGCCAGCTTTTGTCTGTCTGTTTGTGAGAAACCTACCTCAAAAGGCTTTTGGCCAAATTTTTGTCAAATCTTCAGAGAGTATTGAGAATGGTACCATAAACAGATGATTCAATTTTGGTAATGAGCCAGAAGAAATCCTGGTTTCTGGATCCTTTTGAAGGTTTAGTTTTTTGGTAACACTGCGGTAAATGGACCTCCAAACAGGTGCCACCCTTTGGGGCCACCTTCATTCCACGATAGTGCATGTATTCAAAAAGTAAAGGACCCCAATATTGGGTGGGAGTCACAATATGCTTAGGAGTGCCTTTCTAGTTATTCCTGTTTTCCTATACTATTCTTATTTAGAGGTTGTGTGTTGCATTTTCCCATCTTCTTAATAGAGTAAAGGAACTGATGTTTCATAATGATTAATGTTTTTCTATCATTAAATGTGACAGGAACGTTCTTTGCAGAGCTGATATGCTGGAAGGGCTGGCTGTGGTTTTTGATGTTGTGATTAGTTTGGTTGTTTTTCTTTCGTTATTCTGTGTGCAAATTTATTTTTGTGTGTGTGCATTTTCTTTATATTTTCCACATTTGCTTGTTTTATTTCTATTTCTGTGTGTTTCAGAGGCAGCCGTTTGTCATCGAGGCTGAAGCTTCTGTGGAACTGACCGGTTTGAGGAAGTACTTTAATAGCTTAAATATTATATATACCCGCACACACTCCAAGTTGACACATTCCCAGCTGTCTGCTGTCACTAATATGTACTCCTCTGCTCTTTTACAGTGTGGTATGGCCGGGTTTGGAGTCCTGGTTGTAGCGGCAGCTGCCTGCTTGATGCACAAAAAACGCAATAGGAAACCAGACATCTGGCTTCACAGCCTAAAGGATCTTATAATCACAATTATAGTCCCCATTATTTATGCCGCCAGGACAAAGACATGACACTGTGTCCGAGTACAACACTGCTAGAATCTATTATGAGCATGGCACAGCATTGTCTAGTCTGTTTCCCCACAGGGCATCAAACTGAATGTGCAACTCAACTGTCATCTTTGTATCCATTTGTATATGCTATTTAATCACCCACAGAGGCCGGTGACCTCCAAGACACAATGAAATACACTATTGTACCTCTGCAAAGTTTCCTTTTTTAGGAAAATAATAGTGAGCATCGTGTATTTAAAAGAAGAACAGCATTTAAAAAGTCAATGAATTAGATATCCAATTATTATTGCAGGTGAAACGTCACCACGACAACAGATTGGCTGTTTAGCTCATTAGAAAGTCACCAGAGCACTTCAAATATCAAGCCATGGCTACAGTGGCTTGGTCATGTGACATGTACGGTGGCCGTCAGGGGCAAACACACCGCAAACAGCAAATCACCAGTAGGCTGACGTTGTTACCATGGCAGCTGTGGATCTTGCTGTAGAAGCTGGAGTGAGTGATGAGGGGATTACATTGAGAGATGAAGAGGATTTTTTTTTTAAGGATGTTAAACTTTGGAGCAGTAAGTTGTCCGGACCATTGAGTTGCCTTTTGTTGATGTTAATGTTCTGCATGCACACTATAATGTAAGTGTGCTCACAAAATCTTGTTTTTCTTCATTCTATTGGTAGTCAATTTTGCTCAAATATAAAGAGAGACCTGTCTCTAATTGTGGCTCTGTCATTGCAATAAAGACCTGGGCCTCAATGTGCATAAGTAAATAGAGGCCCAGGCCTAGATTAGAGAATTTATGGTAGATAGTCATGTATGTGTTGGCTACACCTTTTGTTTTCTAAATGAATCTGCAAGTCTGAACATGAAGACATTCTGTATTACTATGGTGCAGCCCTGTCGAGCCACGATATATAACCTGCTCACAGCAACACAGAAAACTGTTTTTTTTCCTAAAAAGCACTCACATACCCCCCCATCCCCCCAGTCTGCCCTGTGACTGATGGGCCCAAACTGACTTATCGCTCACACTGCCACACACACACACACACACACACACACACACACACACACACACACATATACCACAAACTGACGACCTACGTCTGCAGAGCTTGCACAGAAAGTTTCTTGTTATGATTCAGATTACATATTGTAATTTGTACAGTTCTGGAAACATGTTTCCCTGTGTTATTATAGTTATTATTATTATATATTGCAGTCACTTGCACTTTTTCTAAGATTATTATGCACTTTCATACTGTCTGATGTACTTTCATATTTCTTTGTCTTTATTTTGTGTTGCTGGGAGGAGTCAGTATTACTTTGACAGTAGATATAGCAATAGCATTAGTAAATAAATAGATAAGTAGGAATATGAGTATCACATAGATACACACACACACACACACACACACACACACACACACACACACACACACACACACACACACACTGATGGCAGATCACGTGATTTACAATAATCCGCTGAAAATGAAAGTGAAAGTATAATGAACACCTGCGTGTGTGTACGCGTGCGTGCGCGTGCGTGCGTGCGTGCACTAACCCTCGTAAATTAACTTATCATTTGTTTTTTATCGAATGGCCCCGCCCCTAATTCTCCAAATAGAAACAAGTTAAACAGAAAGTAAAATGTTGCCACCGGAGCTGTGACCTGGAGAGTTTGGCAACAGTCTGACTCTTGATTCTGATGAAAACCTGGACTCGACAAACCTCCAGCAGTCACGACTTTGCATGTAAGTCCGCGTTTGTCTTTACTTTCATCTATTGCTGCACAATTAATGCGTTCATGAAGTGGACGCTCTTTCTTGCAGCTTTAATGGATGCAAATTGGAAGGTTAAAAACCAAACAAATTGACGATTTGAGATTTCAGTGAAGTCAATGAGATGTGGGAGATTATATGAAAACTTTGCCACGTTAACTCCTATATTCTACTACTATACTCATACATTTCTGTATAATTTTTCAGTATTTGTATTTGTTTACATGTATATATATATATATATATATATATATATATATATATATATATATATATATATATATATATATATATATATATATATATATATATCCTGGCACTTGAACTGCTGCCCATCAATATTTTTGACATTTGGACATCCCTAGTGTTGTTGTTATCACTGATCTTTAGCCTTCAAATGGAGCAATGACCGTGCAGCTGAATTTCTGACCCTTCACTTCCATCTCAGGGCGTTTTTCATCAAGTCCAGCAGAGCTCTGTTATTGTCCTGTTGTAGTGTTTAAAGAAGAAGAAAAAAAAAGATTAACAGAGTTATTAAAAAAATAGATTCCTGAACGGTTCAATAAACCAGCAGCTGTGTGCCTTTCATTCAGTCACAGATAACTAACCAGCTGAAAATCAAATTGTAAGATGAATTAACCCACTTGTGGAGAATCTGGTAAGGGATTTTCCCTCATCACTACAGACAAGCACCACTGAACTCTCAAATGTGCATTTGTCTATCTAATGAGGAGTTTGTGCACTGCAGAACTACTGTAATAACCCTTTGTAATATAATATTCCTATGTACTATAATATCTTGCCTTGTAATTGTGGACAGACTCTTCTTGCTGCTGCGTCTGATCATGTCCTGATATCCTGCTCTTGCTTCTCCTGTTTTCCAAAATCCAATATCCTGGTGTCTCTCCCACAGATCTAAAGTACACTTTAGCTGCTTTTCCTATGATAAGCCTGTTGCACTTCTTAGAGACTAAATCTCCTGCCCTCATCAGTGAACCACTTTTATTGTCACTCAGGTCTTTGCAAACATCTGCGTTCCTTATGTTTCTTCTCTCATTTGTTCGGCTTGTTCCTTTCCTTTTTCACCTTTGTCTACAGGAGTGAACGACAAATAGTGAAGTTGAGGGAGAAGTTTGTGTTT
This sequence comes from Lepturacanthus savala, assembly GCA_030544235.1. Lineage (NCBI taxonomy): Eukaryota > Metazoa > Chordata > Actinopteri > Scombriformes > Trichiuridae > Lepturacanthus > Lepturacanthus savala. The sequence goes on from CM060466.1 coordinate 33,052,791, forward strand.
TGTTTAAAAAAAAAGCTCTAGATCTTTCCCTGTACTCGGATCTACAGAAAAGTGAAAGTGTTCAATAATGAAGCGGTTTATTGTCTGTCATGTGGCCTATTATTTTCACTGTCTGGCGCAGATGGCAACTAATCAAATAATCATTGCAGTTCTACAGCAATCATCCTCTCTTTGCTTGTAAGAATAAACTGAGCATGTATGGGGTGATTTTTATAAAATAAAAAAATAAAAAAAAACGTTATCTCCCAATATATGAGTTGTCATCACTTTTGGGAAGAGAAAACAATGCATTTTATGCATTGTTTGATATATTTTAACAGTGAAAAGGGGACTGGGCTGGATTGGTTATAATTTAGGGCACAGAGCAGGTCAAATAATGCACTTTCTGGCAGAAAATCAGTAACAAGTATCAAGCAGCAAGGACATTGTTAAAATGTAAAGAGTAAACAGAATAGATCATTACATGAACATGTAAGGAATAGAAGTAAAAGGTGAAATAACTGAAAACAGATTATGGCCTGTGGATTAGGAGGGTTTGACCAAAAAAAAAAAAAAAAAAAAAAAAAGAGGCAGAGGCAGAGCGACAAACAAGCTGCTTTTCTGTGTCCTTTCTGTATTTTTTGTTTTTGAGGCTTTGCCCCTCATTGTACAGGCCAAAGGTTTGGACACACCTTCTCATTCAATTTATTTTCATGACTATTTACATTGTAGATTCTCACTGAAGGCATCAAAACTATGAATGAACACATGTGGAGTTATGTACTTAACCAAAAAAGGTGAAATAACTGAAAACATGTTTTATATTCTAGTTTCTTCAAAATAGCCACCCTTTTACTCTGTACTGTATATATACCCAAAATTTGTGTTGAAAATTTAAAATTTGTCCTTTAAATGTGATTGTATGTGTTTCAGCTCCGTCCCTCAAGGACACAGTGAGGAGAATCTTGATTAAATCTCCAAGCTGCTGTTTATGCAACATGAAGTCAGGAGCGAGCAGCAGGTGACCAGAGAGGAGCCGACGATGGAGGATGTGCCGGTGAACGAAGGAGAAACTGGTGCAACAGACGAGCAAGAAGAGGATTCTCCATGGTAGGATGGTCAGAGATAATCTTGGCGGTGTAGCCGTACACACAGCAAGAAACAGCAAGAAACACAGCAAGAAACAGAACCATGCAGCTGACACCCAGAACCAGAGTCAGCCTCCGCAAGAACCTGAGAGACCCGAAGGAGCCCAGAAGCCAGAAACAGTGACTCCAAAGAGCCAGGAGCTGGCGAAGAGGCAGCTTCATCTGCACTGGAACAAAAGCCTGAGCGAACATGACTCAGAGGAAGAACCCAACGCCTGGAACCAAGTCAGTCTCCACTCACACACACACTTCACTCCACAAATTGCACTTTTGACTCTTTCGGGATGTGGATTTTTAAATCTCAGATCCCTGACTGGGTTTATAAGATCGAAGTCAGACATCAGTCAAGTCCGTTTATCGTTTATAAAAGACAAAAAAGTGTCACCATAAACACACCTTTCAGTGTTTAGGGACACAGTTTTGAAACCGTGGTTACAATAGAGTTTGTTGTGTTATATTTATGACCCATGATGCTACTTAATGTGAAACTACTTTGGGTTGGTCTCAAAAATCATAACTTTATTTGTATCGCTCCTCCCAAAGCCATGTTATAAGTTTTATTGCAATAAAACAGAACAATTAAAAGAATAAAAGTAGAAGAAGATAAACTCTAAGATTAATTAACTGTTATTATCATTGTGTTAGGTTTTACACAGACACAGGGACCCAAATGCAGATCGGTTAGAGGAGGGTTTGACAGTCACAAAAATGCTGGTTTGTTAGACAAAACTCCTCCTCCAGATTACACCAAAAAGTCCATAAGGTTGCAATCACAAAATTTTTCAAAGTAACATCAAAAAGCGTCCACAACGGGGAAAAAAAACAAAACATTTTCAAAGTTACAACTAAAAGTGTCCACAAAGGAATACGCAAAAAGGTTTAAAGTAACAACAGAAAGTGTCCACTAAGGGAATACGCAAAAAGGTCTAAAGTAACAACAGAAAGTGTCCACTAAGGGAATATGCAAAAAGGTTTAAAGTAACAACAGAAAGTGTCCACTAAGGGTACAAAAGGCGATCAACAGCAATCAGGTAACAATCACGCAACTGAACAGAGAACGGAGTCAGGATCTCATACACCAGGGAACACATGCAGACGATCAGACACAGAGGGAAGAACTAACAGGGTTTAAGTACAGGTAGGGACAGACAGGCAAACAAGACACAGCTGGACATAATTGTAATCAGGGTTCAGGAGTGACACAGGAAGGGAGGGGTAGACAAAACACTAAGAACATTGGGTGATTCTCCTGCTGACCAGCAGAGCAGCCAGGGTTCCGGTCTCAGATACTAACACATTGAATAAGTGGGTATAGAAAATGACTGACTGACTGTTATTATAATTATTATAATAAGAATTTTTTCCCCTTTTGTGCATTTAAAATCTACATTATCTGAATTGTTGTTATTCTTTCTAAATTCATTTTAAATATGTTTTATTGAGCCAAAGTGGGTTGTATATTCTATGTGCTATGATATCAGTGCTCTGTGTCAGAATATTAAAGAGTTACAAAATGATAGTACTGTACATGCACAAATGAAAAGAGATTCATATGTACCTTGTAAAAAGGTCAAATAATTGTCAAACTGTAGGATTGGACATATAAAAACAATGAAAAAAAAACTTTATCAAGTAAAGACATCTAAAGAACAAGTATTACATTTAAACAAGACATAGGGATTCTTTACAGATACTATAAAAAATGAATTAAAGATTGATACATTCACACAAATAGACATTACATGTAATCTCCAAGCACAAAAATGGAAAAGTTTAAAACACAGGAGTTGGTAATGGATGTGTTTGCATATTTTTTTAATGCAGTTATATTGGGATCATGACTTAATTATTTCTTACTTAGTTCTCAGTTTCTCTTGCGCTTAGTAGAACCATCGGTGTGAGGGAGACAGGAAGAGGAGAAGATTTGAATGAACAAATCTGGCTCCACCAGATAAAACAAAAGCTCAATTATCTTGAGAAACCAGCCATTGCAATAGCATGGCTGTTCACGGCTCCTGTACATTTTAGTTGTGAATCCTTGATAGTTGATTTTAGGAGTTTTTTTTGTTTTATTTTGTTTTTTGAGGATGTTGCCTGGATGCTTGTGAATGTTGTAATTCCACTGATTAACATCTTCAACGTCAGGCCAGAACCCAGCTGGGGAAATCAACTGATGTGAAATGAAAACTTAGAGCCTCAGAACAGCCTCAAAAGAGTTTTTTTCTTTTTCTTTAAGTTTTTAACAACACTCTCTTGTTTTCTGCGTTCCGCCACAGCTGCTGACGGGAGCCGACGCTGAGAGCTTGCCCACACACCTCCGCCCATTCAGCAGCGCTGCAGAGTATAAACTGGTGAAACACACTTACCGGCAGCTCCAGCACAGCGGCTACTACTGGGGGCCCATGACGATGGAGGAGGCACATGAAATACTCACAGACGCACCTCTGGGCACCTTCCTCATCAGGTAATCCAGCGATTTAATTTGGTCTTTGTAGGATTATTTTATCTCTTTCCACTGTTCGCTTGGTCTGCAGCTGTTTAATCTGCTCACCCAGATAAGTCCTGACTTCACTGGGTCTTAAACAGTAAGTTTAATACAATTAAAACTGCACAAATTACACCCAAAGACCAAAGGATTTGACTTTCAATGGTAACACTTAACCTTAAACTTCCCTTGTAATATAAGAAAATAATATATTATTTATATCACATTATACTTTAGGTGTAAGCACACATACTAGAATTTTAAACTTGCATTTATTTTTCAACTGTTTCACCTTTTTCTATGAACTTCTTTGATGATGATGATGATTGATGACTTTCTTGTTTTACAGCAATGAAGCAGGGCTGAACTTTATTAGATTTGCTCTAATGTAACTTAACCAGAAAAGATAATGCTGTTATTTCTGTAGCAGTGTCCGGGATTATTTATATCATTGATGTAAAAAACAAACGGCACATGTTCAAAATAGCAAAACAAATTCAGGAAGGATACGCTCGATACAGGAACAGATCTAAGACAGTGAAAAACACTTTCACTATCACCATTGTTACTTTTAAATTTCTAATATTTAGTTTGTTTAGTTTGTATTTCTCAAAGCATGAAAGGGACTTCTTGAGCTTTATTTGTTATTATAATGGTGTGCAGTAACATGAAGATAGGACAAACAAATATTACCACTTTGACAATAGTACTTTCATTTTCATTGAAAAACAATAAAATGATTAAGGCATCATTTGTTTTTTTTTTGTTTTTTTTTTACCAAACAAAGATGTTATCTGTTATTTAAGTTAGCCATTAACAAATATTGCACTCTCCTGGGATTTGAAAATTTTGCAATTTCAATTAGATTTAGATTAATTATCCCTAATGTTATAAAGTGCATTACATGTTTATATACCGCTTCTAAATGTTTAAGTGTTGTCGTCTATTGCATTCACTTATACTGGGTCATTTTCATTCTATACTTTTCTAAGTAATTTTCTCTCTATTCTTATTTTTACTTTAAAACCTTCCTCAAAGGAAATAAATGTAAATATAGCAATATAAATTGTCAACTATTATTTTTTTTTTTTTAATGTCTTACAAAGTATCACCCCGCCCCATAGGGTGTAGATAGTGACTATTTGTTGCCATGGTTTTTCAGAGACAGCGGCCAGACGGATGTTTTCTTCACTCTGAGTTACCAAAGTGATGACAGCCCGACTAGTGTTCGTGTCTTGCTGAACAACCTGCACTTCTGCCTGAACGGCAGCCAAAAGACTTTCGCCTCGCTCTTTGCTCTGCTCGAATATTACACCGGCTCCTCCTGTAAACTGACCAGGCCGTATCGCAGGCAACGGCCAGAGAGCCTGAAGCAGCTGTGCAGGAGGGCTTTTATACGCACGTATGGAGCAGACAGCGTATATACATTACCTGGACTCAGCACTCAAGTGAAAGACTATGTTAACGCCTACCCTTACTGTATATAGTGTATCATATGAACAGTGTATGTGCACAGAGTTGGAATGAAGATGTCTGTGTTATCAGAAACGACCGAATGCAGCTTGACTTGAACACATTAAGCTGATTTGCACACATAATGAAAGCGGTATGTTTTACATGGCTCCTGTAGCTCATGTGATCTCTGTTTGAATAATAATATTTAAATTCACAAATCCTTACTCATTATCTGTGTATACGTGACCCACTTCAACAGTGAAACACATTCCACATCAGTTTATTACATATCCATACAAATGGAAAATGTTGCTGCTGTTTAAGGCTGTATTAATTACTTTTCCTCCATTAGGGATAGGAAAAGAGAAAAGAACTCCCACACACTGTCAATCACTTAGCAAATTAGTAATTTAATATGTTTATTTAATCACTTTCTACCTACCTGATGTGTTGAGTTCTTTTCTCTTTCCCTGTTCTAGTGCGATTTTTGTTCCTCCTACGCACCAGTCCTCTGCCTAGGTGTGCACAACCTTCTCTTTTGAGCTCCATTAGGGATAAAAAACCATCTAAATTAAAGTTGATGTATTACCAGTTTCTACAGATATAGCTAAAACGTGATCAGCTGCCTACATCCATCTCTCAACGTTCGAACTTTAGTTCAGCTAAAAGAGGTTAAAAAGCATCATTATTTGCAGAAAATAGACTGAAATCTTATCTAAGCTCACTTCAAGATGACAGTTTGAATGTTTGATGTTACAGAAACTTGTTTCCCAAATAACTTATAGGGGACCCTGTTGTTTTTGCTCTGGTTTTTATTATTAGTCCTCTCTGCTAAAACTGGTGCTGCAGCCTAAACCATGCAAGGGAGGGCGCTGCAGTTTAGAGGGATGATTGACCCCCTGCACATAACTCAGATACAAAAAAACACATATGTCCACTTGCAGGGGGTGCTATAACCAAGCAAAACGCGCTTTGCCCTAAAACTCCCACACTGCATGTCACATGATCAAAACCCTCATCCTTAGATTCCCTGAATGCTGCTGAATCACTTGGTCAAGGCCACCCCCACTTCCGCGTTGAAAGTTTTTTTTTTACGAAATTGCGAAAATTGGAAAATCTACTTTTTTGAACTCCTTGAGACATTGTCCGATCTGCGTGAAAGCTCTGAGGCCAGGTGAAACGTTATGTGATGACTGGTTAACATGGGCTAAATTTATTAGAACAAATCCAAGTCGCCACACGTTCATCCTTTTGCACAACTAGCGCACCACCAGCACACCTTCTGCTGCAGTGAACACCATGTCCCAACGCTCACCCCAAGCCTCACATCCCTCAGGGCCAACGGCCGTGGCCTCTGAGGGCTGCGGGGGCCAACTCGTGCGTGTGTGTGGAGGGTTGGCCCTGTGATAACTGCTTGCAGTTCTAGTTTCTCTTATGATAGGAAGGTAGCTATTGCAGAACTATCATAGCCAAACAGTTTCCTAAGTTAGGAGTCCTGGGATGGCATAGACCAGGGGTCGGCAACCCTGGTCCTGGAGAGTGAAACTACTAATGAAACTCCCCAAGGGCCCTATTGGTTGATTAGTAGAATCAGGTGTGTTCCTGCTTGGTTGGAACACAAATCTGGGCTAAATAGACCATGCCAAAAATGGCAGCACCACTGTTGTTATGTCTCTATGACATTGATCATGAAGATGAGTACAACACCAACACCAAAATATTAGGATTGAAAGGGTATTCAAACTTTCAATTTATGAGCTATAGAGCAGTTCCTCAAGATGCGAACATCCGATTTAGGAATATTTATATGTACCAGCGGTTCACAAACTTTTTTAGCCGCGCACCCCCATCTATATCCCAACCTGGTTGACGCACCCCCCTATTTCCCACACCATCCAAAAAACACAACTAAATGTCTTAAGGCTGCATGTTTAATTCTGCTCAACTAGAACACCTCATCTAATGATCACCAGGAGTGAAAGTGGTTCAAAACTCTTGCTGGAACTCAGTCCATGTAAAATAATACGGTTTTTAATCGGTTTCGGGCAATTTTTAGCACAGTTACGGATGCATGTCACTTAGTCAGGCATGCATATATGAAAAAAACAGATTATCAATATCTCTCAAAGATTTATTAAGCCAAATAGTTGACAGTTACATCTTAGTATGATGGTGGAGGGGCAGGCAGAGTCTGAGGAGTCTTAGTATGATGTATCACTCAACTGATAAGCCAAATATCAGTTGAGTGATACATCATACTCAGACTCCTCAGACTCTGCCTGCCCCTCCACCTGCTTCTCATCATCCTCTGATTCTCCTGTGGTCATGAATGTTTTACGATCTTTTTTTCTTGAGCTCTTCTTCAGCTCCCGGCTGAGCTCTTTCACATTTCTATTAAAATGTCGTATATTTTGCGCTGCATTGTACCAACATAATGTTTCTCGGTGAGAGCAAACACGTGTGGTTTGAACCAATCAAAATTAGCGATGCTGATAAACGTGACCACATGTCCATCAGCCAACCAGAAACCCGTTTGTTCAGTTCGGCTCGCCACGTGTTGCATAGCAACCAGAGACGCGCTCAGACTTGTCGCTCAGTGCCGAACGGCACAGACACCGAAACAGGTAGATTGCACTGAAACGAGCACACTGGAATTGTTCCAGCACTCGGATAATGTAACTAATGTGACTTTAGTACATGGTTTTCTTTATTTAACATGGGAACATGCGACTCCAGTGACTGGACTAAAAAAATAAAAAGTGTTAAACCAGCATGTCTAATCAGAGAGAAGATGTATAACAGGATGTTGAATATCTACGGAAGCTCAGAGCTGCCAACCCCTAAAATATATTTGGCTCAGTATCACGTTATAACGTGAAATTATCACGTTATAACGTGAAGTGAAATTATCACGTTATAACATGATGTGAAATTATCACGTTATTTCATGATACACAAATATCACGTTATTTCGAGATATGCAACTATCACGTTGTTTCATGATATGTAACAGCTCTGAGGTAAACTGCCGTAAACCGGCTCGCTTCCCTTTCACTTCACGTCATGGTTCAATCTCTGGCGTTTATTTGAGAATCATGGCTGAAAATCCTTCGGAGAGTAGCATGCTGACTTGTCAAAACAAAGGTCCCAAACGCAGATGTTGAGTTTCACTTTTTATCGATAGACAACATCAATACATTCCTTCCAGTCCCGGGGAGAACGACAACGCGCGCATGCGCGGAAACTTCACTCTTCTTCAGTAAACCTTCTTGCCACAATGATCACACAGCGGCACCCACTGGATAAACAATCAATGGCCCCCTAATTACCTCTGCTTCATAACCAATAAAAGAAAACTCCACAACGGAAGTGAATTACCGGGGACTATTATTGGCGGTGCACCTGTAGTTTTTTATGTGAGCGAAGAAGAAGAGGTGTTGTAAAGCAGAAGCAATTAGGGGGCAAATAAGTGTTTCTCCAGTAGGTGGCGCTATATGACCATTATGGCCGGCAAGGATGATTGATGAAGAAGACTGGAGGTTCCGCGCATGTGCGGGTTGTTCTCTTCGTGACTGAGAGGGATGTTTGTTCACTCACTCAGCTGCCGCTGCGCATAGAGATCAATGTTATCCATCTAGTTAAGAGGACGGTTTGCATTTTAATTAAGGTTCTTCTATTTGCAACATTGAGGGTTCCGGATGAGTTTACCTCAGAGCTGCCACATATCATGAAACAACGTGATAGTTGCATATCTCGAAATAACGTGATATTTGTGTATCATAAAATAACGTGATAATTTCATATCACGTTATAACGTGATAATTTCACGTTATAACGTGATACTGAGCCAAATATATTTTAGGGGTTGGCAGCTCTGAGCTTCCGTACGTAAATATCCATTCAATGTGACAAATAAAACGTTTATTTAGATGTCTTTTTGTGTCGGAAAATCCCACTTTGAAAAACCTTTATTAAAAACACTCCAGACCGCCATTACATTTTTTAGCTTGCTCACCCCCGAGTGGCCGCGCGCATTACACTTTGGGAATCCCTGATATATGCGAACAACTGCTGACTGATTTCCATACATTTTTCTAAAGTGCTACATTGCATTTGCAACATCATACCCCCGTGGACATTTTAATGTTTCCAAATTAACCATATTTATTGTGGCTGATAAAACAGGCTAGTGCTAGTAGTAGTGGCAAAAAGCGTAAGGCAAGCAATTGAAATTTAACATGTAACAACTTACGAACAACTCATCTTACAGTCTCTTTGAGCCTATTGTGTTCATAGGTCGGGCACTATCCTGTATATCAACTGCCAAGACAATTCAGTTTCAATTCGATTGACATGAAAGCCTCTGGAACTGAAATTGAACAAACGTCTTTTCCTCTCCATTATAGCAAATCTAACTATACTAAAGCTAGACACGTGAAGTGAGAATGCCTTTGATATTATATTATGATCAAGGATACAGGCAGTCTGTGAACATTGTAAAAACAGATATAGACATGACAGGATCAGTACTGATTGAAGAATTACATTTTCAGTTCTAGGTAGGATTTTTTAAGATAAGAAACAAGGTCTGACAGAGTAGCACACAATCTTGAATGTAGCAATAGCTTATGTATTAGGAAAATATAATTTATTTTTTTTTAATTTTTTTTAAGATAGGACAGGCAGTCCAGACAAAGGCGTCAATGAATTATAAATAGACTTTAATAGTAGATGTGCCTTAACCAGTACGATTGTAATGAGGATTATTTTGAGTAAAAGTATCAAGTAATGCAGGTTCAATGCCTCTACTCTGAACCACTATACTTGAAATGATCATTGTTTATCTGTGGTTACTGTTTTAAGACAACAATACAATCATGGGATGATTTGCAAAACTGTGTTCAGATTGAATAAATGTGCATGCATTTGAAGTAAAGTATGGATTTGTGGCTGCTGGGCAGCAGGGTTGAAGGATTGAAATGTTGCACAGTGAAGCACAACAGGTATGAAAAGTGACTCAAAAGAAGCTCACAGTTTGTCACGAGAAGGCCGACCACACGGCGCATCCTGTGGGGGGGGCAGGTAGCAGATACGAGACAGAATATTGGGAACAGATGGTGGGACAACATGACGATCTGTCAAAGGGAAAGGCCTGGAGAGCTGCTTATATACTGAGGGACTGATGTGATAGTGAGAGGCAGGTGGGGATGATTTAGCAATGAGAACTGGCGAGCTACTGTGTCAGGTGACCTCAGGAAAGTCCAAGGGCATCAGGTGGTGTAGACCGGCAGGTCTGGAGACAGGCAGACAGACAGATAGACAAGAAGATAGACAGACAGCAAGACAGGCAGGCAGACAGACAGATAGACAAGAAGATAGACAGACAGGAAGACAGGCAGACAGACAGATAGACAAGAAGATAGACGGATGGAGAGATAGACAGGCATACAGCCTTTGTGACAGGATCACCGAACAGTTCAATGACCTTCATTTATTCATAGCCTAGAATCAAATCTTAACTCATGTACACAGATTTTATTGTCCGCATGGACTTGCAGTGCAGTTTAGTAAATCAATAAATTGTTATTAGACCACTAGTGCCCTTCCTGTCAGATTATATATGGGATCTTCAATGTGTATCTTACTTGAATTTTATGCATTTTATGTATTCCATCTTATTGTTGTTTTATTTTTTTATTTTGTGTTATTTGGTTTTACTTTGATTTTGTTTCAATCTTATTTTTATTATGCTCAAGTGAGTTTTATTAAACCATCTTATGTCACATTATATATGGCATTTAATCAGTTTTTATGTTCATTTGGTATATTTTTACTATGTAATATCTTCTATGTATTCCCTGTATGAAATGTGCTAAATAAATACATTTTATTAGTGATATATATTACTAGTGCTCATTCAAAATTAGTGACTTTCTCTATAAGAACAGTGGCTGTTCAAACCATGTCTGGGACATTCTGTGAGTGGAGCAAGAATAGTAGAACTTAACTCTTAAACTGGAGTTTGATTATCAAACTACTTGTTTCTGGCGTTATGTTTTTTTTTATTATTTTGAGGTCAGAGAAGTTGTTTTTTTTTGGATGTATAACACATCTCCTTGTCATAAACCTCTATACTAGGGCCGTGATATTTAAATGATGATTGTTTTCAGTCATCACATTGATTAATGCCTGATCATTCTTATGCTGCAATTGCAGACATATGAACCTTTTAAGAATCAAATGATGATTCCTGGGCTCAGACCGGAGTTCCTGCAGAGTGGTAAATAACCATCACATGATTTTATTTCCATAAATGTTTAAAATGATGCAAAATTTCACCAAAAAGGAAAAAGCAAAAACAGATTGGTTTATAAGAAATTTTGTTATTTTTTCTTTCCTCTCCCATTAGTCATGACCCCTCACATTTATCTACTGACCCTTTGAAGGGGCCCGACCCTTAGGTTTGGAACCACTGCACTAAACTATTAAACCATATATAAAGTAATTTAAACTAGCTCCACCTCATATGAATAATTTAATGATGTCATAAAATATTAGTCAGAAGGACAAAATAAATAATCCTTTACTTTAAGTAATCGACATTCAGCTGCTAATATTGCCAGTTTTATTTACTTTATGCAGGACTTGTACATGTACTTTTTACAGTGTCTATACATGTCGGCCTGAAAAAAAACCTTCTGCTGCACATGTACAACAAGCACATGTACTTATGGTTCAAAACATGAAAAAGCAAAACAAAACCATATTACAAGTCTTCTGTTCCACTTCCTGTCCTAAATCTGACTGGCAGTGGCCCCTTTAGTCTAAATTAGCCCTGCACCAGGGACACACACACACACACACACACCTTCATTGCCCTCTAATTATCTCTGTCTCATTAACCTTAAACATGTTGATGTAAAACCATTACCACTGTGACACGTTTAGAAAAAAATAACCAGCGACATGTTTATTTGTAAAACACTTACACGTTAAATGTGCTGTAAAAAACTAAAATGCTTGAGGCTACATGAGCCAAATAGAGGCATTTAAAAATAGACATTGACACAATTTTGACACAAAAATAACAAGTTTTCATACAAAAAGGAATTATCATTAATTCAAATTACAGAGAAACAACTAATGGCTTGCTTATGAAACTGAAAATATTAAAACTGCATGATTTTGCTGACAAGTCTAAAGTGTATAATTATTTGTAACTCAGACAGATTCCTAATAAGATTCTTTATCTTTATAAATGGAGGGCAAGGACAAACACTAAAAATCAATGCATTTCATTAAAGGGGGTGAATTTATAATAGAATTGTAAGGATGAATTGAAAATGTGTCATACAATTTAGAGATTTAAAGCCCTGATTAATATTAGGCTGAAAGATAAATTACTCAAGACACGTAATTGATATTAATAATAATAATAATAATAATAATAAATTTTATTTAAGAAGCGCCTTTCAGGTCACTCAAGGACACTTTACAAGGTTAAAATCAGCAGTAGCAGCAACACCAAACACAAGAAAAAAACAACATTAAAACATTGGTAAGTATTAATAGTATAAATTAAAATAAAAACAAATAGAGAAAAAACAAAAATTATGTAATATAATAAAGATAAATAGACATAATAAATAAATAAATAAGTAAAAACCGTGCAAAAAATAAATAGAGGGAAATACTAGGATGAGGGATGTTGTGGATAGGCAATTTGAAACAGGTGGGTTTTGAGTTTAGTTTTAAAGAGAGGGAGAGAGTCGGTGTTACGGATGTGAGGTGGTAAAGAGTTCCAGAGGCTGCTGAGGTGAGCAGGAGGGACAGTGAGGTGGAGAGAGGAGGAGGATCTTAGGGGGCGTGATGGAGTGGCAATGTGGAGCAGGTCAGATAGATATGGAGGGGCAAGGTTGTGGATGGCTTTGAAAGTGAATATTGTGAATATTATATGGTGTTGTTGACTTTGTGCAGTTTAAATGTAAGGATACATCCATTTCACACGTACAGCTATGTACATGTATGTAGTTATTTATATAAAGTCAGGATTTCATGTTGTAAATCAGTTGTTGGTAATAAGGGAAGCGTTATATGACCCCTGCTCTATAAAGGGACAAGTATCTCCAAGTTACTTGAGTAAATGTACTTAGTTACTTTTTCTTTCTCATTGCTTTGTCCCCTATTTTAATTGACCAACAAACACAAATCAATCAATACAATAAAATAATCAGGATTTTAAAATAATGTATAAATTGTTTTACTAGTTTTAAACCGACCTTTTGAGTCTTGAATATTTATTACCAACTCATTTATATATTAGATAAGAAAACTACTTTTTTGGAAGATATATTGTTAGTTGATACAGTAATTCTTGTATATACTCATAATTGGCATATCAATTTAAAGTTATTTACCTATTTCTATTAAATGGATTTTATATTTTAACGCTTTTATCTTGAATTGTTCCTCTATTTTCTGCCTCTTGTTTCCATCTCAGTTCTTCTTTGAATCGCTTCCAGTTTTTAACGATTGATGCTCTTGTGATGTTTTATGATTTATGGGGCGGGGCATAATTATTACTATTATAAATATTATCTTTACTGTGTGAAGCATCTTATTGTAGGAAAAGTGATATAGGCTGTATTTAAAGCCCCATAAATGGTTGTTTGATTGATTGATTGATAAAATATAGGCTACAGATAGGCTAAATTGTGTCTCATTGAGTGACCGCTGCATCCCGCTGTCCCGCACTCTCGGAGTATTTAGTGATTCCACATTTGATTGTTTTATTATCGTCGATATTTTACACGTTATTACTATAAGCAACCTCTCTGATTACAACAACTGAGGTGACACGCGTGTAGCCTACATCTCATGTTTATGTAATGACATATGTGCGTCCGTGTGTGTGTAAGCGTGTAGCCTGTGTGTGTGTAGGCTAAGTGTGTGTGTGTGTGTGTGTGCGTGCGCTGCGCGGTTGCGGCGACAGCGGTCACACGTTAAACATCAGCGGCAGGCGCGTTTCGCTCTGCGGATGGACGACTGAGGGACCGGCGGCTGCACGCGGGGATATTTCCGCGGTGCGGGTTGACCCAGCGTTTAGGAGGGGCGCTCGAGCTCCACCGTGTTCACGCACGGCACGCACGTAGACCCGGTGAAACCGTCACGCTGACAGACTCCGTGGAATCTGTCGCGAGCGTTCCTGCGCGGCCGGAGAGCAACCGGACAGAGAGCGCGGAGCGGAGCGCAGCTGGGGTCCGGTCGGCGCGGGTCGGTGCGGGTCCGTTGGCGGCGGCGGCGGCGCGAGACCTGAGCTGGACTCCTGGCCGAACCGGAGCATCCCAGTCCCGGCAGCATCCCGTCACCCTCCGCGCCTCGAGCTCCAGCGGGAGGCCCGGAGCGGCGGCGGCAGGATGTAGCAGCGGATTAACGGAGGAGAGAGGGGCGCTCAGAGGAAGGGAGCGGGACCGAGGGGGGACGGAGGGGACATGGGGAAGGACCAGGAGCTGCTCCAGGCCGTGAAGACCGAGGACCTGCTGACAGCTCAGCGGCTTCTACAGAGACCTCGGCCGGGGAAAGCCAGTCAGTATCCCTCCATACACACACACACACACACACACACACACACACACACACACACACACACACACACGCGGCATTACCAGGCCAGTGCAGCCTAAATGCCATTCATCCTAAATGGTGCACTGTGTTTATTTGTGTGTGTGATTGTGTGTGTGTGTGTTTGCACTGTGAGTTGAGTGTGATAGTGATGACACTGCACATGTGTGAGAACAGTCATCATTAGAAATAAGGGGTGTCAACCTGCACACACACACAAACATAAATTGACCATTTGTGTGTGTGTGCGTTTGCATGAATGCACACAATGTGTGTCTGTGTGTGTGAGTGTTTGATGTGTGTCAGTACATGGAGGTCTGACACTGCTCTGGGACAGGGGGATTATTGGTGTGTGAAGACGCCAGATGTTGGTGGTAATAATGTGATGATCATGAGTGCACACGTGCAGACATTTTGCATGTGCGCACGTATGTGGCGCTGAAACGTGCGTGCGTGTGTTTGACGTGGAGTCAGCTGGGACTTGAGGTGATAATTAGATTTCAATTACAGCCTAGAAACAGCTCTCCTCCTCCTCTACCATTTCACCACCACGGCTCCGTTCCCTCTTCTTCCCCAATTTCCTCTCTTCCTCTGCCCCTTCCCCCTCTTCATCTCCTCTCCTGTCCTGCTCTCCTCTTACTCTCCTCCTCTTCCTCTCTCCACCTCCTTTCCCTCTCCTCTCCTCCTCTCTCTCTGTTCCTCTCTTCCTCTCTCTCTGCTCCTCTCCCTCTCTCCTCCTCTCCTTTTCTTCCTCTCCTCTCCTCTCCTCTCTTCACCTCCTTTGCTCCTCTTCTCCTCTCCTCTTCCTCCACCTCTCCCCCATGGTCATGCATGTTTGTCCCTGAACATTCCAGCAGTGCCATGCAAAAGAAAAATGCTTCTCCTCAAATGCCAGAACAGATCAGCTCTGAGTGCCCAGTCCACTGCACAACGACAAAGAGAAAGTGGGATGAGGGGATGAGGGGAGGAGGTGGAGGAGGAGGAGGAAGAGGAGGGAGATGAGAGTGAGATGAGGAGGTTAGAAAGGGAGAGGAGAAAGAGTAACGGACCAGCAGGAGCGAAACATGGAGAGGTTTATGTTTAAATAATTAGAGGAAGCCAAGTTTCTCTGCTGGAGAATCACTTCTCCCCTCCAACACACGCACACACACACACACACACCTCACACACCAACATGTGAGGTGTTACTTTTGTGCCTGGCTGTTATCACCAGTACATGTTCAGAACACCAGTGTACATCTATAATGGTACATTCATATTTCTGGGTTATGGTCAGGATAAAATAAGATAATCAATGTTGAATCTTGGGCATTTTTCACCATTTTCTGACATTTTATAGATCAATCAATCAATCAATCAAGTAAACAGTCACCAGATTAATCGAAAATTTAAATACTGATTAGGTGCAGCCCTGCATGATTCACTTCACAATCTCAAAATGATCAATATCATTCAGTATCATATAGAAGCTATTAATTTACTGTAACACTGTCTTGTTATATCAGTCTGTTGTCTTCAATTTGCTTCAGTATCAGGAATAAATGTTTGGCCATTTTTAGATTTTGTTATTTCTGAAGGTGTAAGCGGGGATATATTTCATGATATTCCCATGAAAACACCAAAACCAACAATGTGTCATTTTGTCTCTCAAAAATTCTGACTCATTCATTCCTACTGACAATATAAATCATCTTCAAAGAAAAAAAATATGTAGTTAATTTAGGACTGAAATTAACAATTTTGTCATAAATAATTCATCAATAAAATGTTTTAAAAGTCCTATATCATGCATATAGCCACATTTTTTTACTCTAGATATGGTCCAGGTGTTAAACAGTAAAAATTGTCCCATGCATCAAACAATCAGAAGAACAGAGAAATGCACACGGCCTGGATTTAGAAACTGGCTCGTCGGTAAATCCTTGACTTTGTGATGTTATACAGTAGCTCATCTGCCCATAGAGGTTCTCACCCACCGTCACACACACACACTTTTCTTCCAAGTAAAAATCAGGAGAGAGGCTCATAAATATTCATAAGACAGACCAAAAATGACTTGTGCTTTCTGGCGCTCCACTAAGGTGCATGAGAGAGCTCTGTTAAGGTCTGTAATTTAAATCACAAATACATGATGCAAGGGCTAGATTTTCAATTTACTGTCACATCTGAGCAGCGAATCCTCACGTCTGAGAATCTGCTACTTTTGGGCTTTTGTGTTTATGAAATGACTAAAACGATGCTTCGATTATCGTTTTCAGTCATTTGCTAAACTGCGACTGTGGTTTTCACAACTTTTACTTAAACGGAAGCAAACAGTGAAAATGCTGGGTGCTACTTTCAGCTGCAGATTAATACACATTTATTGCTCTAGTGTAGAGCTGCTAGTGATTATTTTCACTACAGATTAATTCAATTATCTATAATGTATTAAGCAGAAAAGCCTCAGATCCTCACATCGGAGAAGCAGCAGCTAGCGAAGTTTCCGTTTTCTCTTTTAAAAAAAGAATCAATAAAAATAGTTCCTGATTCAGTTTCTATCAACAACTGATTAATCAACTAATTGTGACTCTGAATGTATTTTGACCTGCTGCATATCAAATCGCCCTTCAAGGGACAAATTCATGGAGTGAAATCAAGTGAAATACAGAATATTTCTGGAATTAGAAATTGAATTTTAAGAAAAAAACAAGGTCTGTGGCTACAAGCTTAATTTTTTAGCATTAGGATCAATTTATTGGTGGACTTCATGCGATTCATTAACAACAAGACAAATAATAGAACAACACCAGACATATCCTTATATTGTGAGGCCTCGCTGTAGTTACTCACAGTTTCCTGTTAGATAAAGTGATGTCGGCTCCGAAGACATGAAGAGTCTTTGGTTTGATACTTCCAGATTGTTTTAAAAGCCTGTGCCTGCTCACACAAAATAAGATACCTTCCTAAACCATCTAGTAATGGTTTCCTTATCTTAGACTGCATTGCATAAAGCTCTCTATCATGAGATGTGAGCAGACTCTTATCATAATTGTATCTCTTTTATGTTGCAGAAGGCAACTGAAATGGGCACTAAGTAATTTATACATCATACCCATGCCTATCAGTGATAAGGGAAGCTCTTTGTCTAGTTATGGGCAGCATGGCTTTAATATTAGAGCAAGTAAAATATCTAATCTGATTAGAAAAACAGCAAAAAAACAGCAATAACATGCTTTTGCAGTAACAAGCAGTGAGACTATTTCCTTTTCTGACTTTTGGTATCCATAGATGTTAAATAAAATGTCAGCCATGTACTTATAGCTGCCATCCAACTCCAAATGCAGTAAAAAAAACAGTCAAAGCTGGAAGTCTCATTGACGTTAACACCCCTCCAGCGCACAACACACTAGAGAACAGAATAGAAACTTGGAGATTCGTTTAATCAGTCAAATTTGGCTGGATGGTAGAGCAGAGTCCTCGGTGGTCTGACTAACTCAGAACACATTTATTATTGCTTCATAGAGACGTGCAGACGGCTGTGAATGATGAATGGGAGCAGCAGACAGCAACACAACCCAGTCCATTATCAGAGCAGCATTGTTTCACATGAAGTGTCGCTCAAGTTTACCGAGTCAATTGACAAAAATGATAAATGTCAGTTTTGTGGTGTGAATGCTGACTGTAACAGAGAAAAAAAGTGGAAACATTACTGAGTTTTCAACTGTTTTCAACTGTTCAAATCAAATCACAGCTTTACATTAAAGGTCCCATGTTACGCATACAGCCACTTTATTGTTTCCCATCACAGCCACCTGCCCCCCACTGTTACGCACACTTTTTTTCCCCAGTCGCCCAAGTGAAAATCAGCCAGTCAGAAGAGAGGCTCATGAATATTTATGAGACAGACCAGAAAACAACCTGTGCTTTCTGGAGCTCCAGCGACCTGCTGGTTGATTTTTTGTAGTTTTAAATTGCAAATTCATCATGTTAGGGGTGTCAACCCAGAAAAGTGCATCGTGTGGGACCTTTAATGAATTCAAGTGATCATTTATCACTCTATTTCTCAATTCACCTGCATTTTCATACTCCATTTCTATCAGTGCGTTTGTTCCTTCTACCCCTCATAGCAACAGGGACCCCAAACCTATCCTGCTTAGAGCTCCCAGATGTACAGGGCTGAATAAAATGTTGAGTGCATACATGTATCCTGGTTATTATCAGGTTCATGGAGTACTCTGTTAAGTGTCTGCACATGTAAACATCATATCCCATTTTCAAACACCTGAATATGCTCACTAAAGCATCTCCAAAGTCCAACAGGAACCGGGATGCCCATGAAAACACCTTATCACCCAGGTTTCTGATCACTGTCTGCCATAAAAAACAGATGGTGAAAAATGATGAACTGATAAAGTAGATGCTGAAGTGAAAGTAAAAGTGTGACACTGATAATACGGAGGAGGTTTCGTATCACTCAGATCAAATGTTAAAGTCAGATCTTGCGGGGTAGATAAATGCAGCCAGGAAACCAAAGAATTACTACTGGGGTAACTCAGTCTGCACAGAAATGGCAGTAGGTGTCTGCAGATGGAGAAATCAAAGATGTTCGCATCAACAGACACGTAAGACACGTCAATACTGTTAGATTCATTTCCTGGATATGAATAACGAGGTTTCTCATGTTTCTTAAAAGTAGGACATAGTGAGGATACTTGTTTTCACTGAGCTACAACCACAATAAACAGCAGCGGATACATTTTGGGGCAAATTATTCTGAATGCACTTTTAAAGATGTTTCTTCTTGATAAGGAAGTAACAGATACAAATGCTGAGAGGAAAGAGGAATTGAAAAAGGAATAGAAAGCTTATTCTGTTCTTCTTTCCTATAATACACAGGTTTTTTGAGAAACAAATGACAAAAAGAGAATGAAAAATTACAATAAATTTGTCTGATGGGGAAGGTTTGCTTCATGTGATCTTCAGGAGCTTTTGTATTGGTATGGTGCAGGATGTCTATGTTAAACATGGTCAAAGGTCAAAGTATGTATAAATACTCCCTGGATGTCAAAAGTTAAATGTGTTGCTTGCTGTGTTATTTCCATTTCCTCACAAACGGCCCACTCTACCGCAGCCTTTGTTTATAAAGCTGTTCCGCCGGTTGTTTGTGTCGTCCACTCATATTTTCCAGATCTGATTTCTGCTTGAACATTTACAGATGTATTTGAGAAGTTTCCATTTAGAGTAAAGAATGAGAAAAAAAAGAAGTTAAATCCCACCACTGTTGTTCGTTTATGTAAACCTAGATGTAAACCTAATGTGGGCTCATCAGGACCGCAGCCTTAAAGAGACATTAGCTAAAACAGCCTGTTTCAGAGAGAATCTGAACTGAGGGGCTAAATAACATATAGCTTCTTTCTAGAGCTCCAGAGAGAAGCTTGAGAGTGGAAAGTGTAAAATATGGGCCCCGTGACACAAATAAGGAGATTTTTGAACTGTCAAAAAAATGAACTGAACTGAAAAAAATATAGACCTGGAAGATGCCTTTTGTTCTTTGAAAGTGTATCTGAATAATTCTAAACACACTGGTTCCCCTGTTCTCGTTTTGTAGTTCACTACAAGATCTTCATGTTTATCTCGATCATCTGTATACAGAAAAGTGCAGAATAATCCTTTTTTTTCAACAGCTTCACTTGTTTTGTGTCTCTCATGAAAATGTGATTCAGTCTCTGAGACTGGTGACCCTGATTCAACTCACTTTTACATATGTGTGTGCAATTGTCTGAAAATGACCTGTCATTGGTGGCATTTGTTTAAGGCTACATGTTACACCGGAGCTCTGAATGCATGTTGACAGATGACTTCAGAGGTGATGGAAACAGAGCGTCAGAATAGACCTGCAGTGATTGGTCGATTAATCGATTGGTTGTCGAGAATTAAATTATTCGATTTGATAATCGATTAATTGTTTTCTTTAGTCTTCTATGACATTAGACTGAATATATTTGGCTGTTGGTTAGGACAAAACAAAGATTTTAAGGGAATCAGCATTTTTTCCATCATTTAAACATTTTATGGACCTGGACAACTAGTGAATTAATTGAGAAAACAATAGTCAGATTAATTTTAATTAATTAATGTTCTACTTCAGAACATTTCTGGTAATAAGAACCGCTTAGACATTGATTAAAACTGAGCGCTTTAATTTAAATGAAGTGTAAATGAAAGTAATATCATAGTGATCCCTGCCAAGTGAGTGACAGTCTTTGAGAATGGCACATTGAGGGGTTGCTGTGGTAACCAGGGCTTGGTGACAGTGTTGTGCCTAAAATTAACATGGGAAAAAATGAACTCTAGTCCAAGGACACCATCGGAAAAACATCATGGTAATACCCTTAAACACACAATTCCTGACTGATAGAGAGGTAAAATACTGATACGATCAGACAGTTATGAATTAAATCATTTGAAGATTAAAATGTTCACTCTCAGAATAAAAGAATTGTTTGAGGGCAGAGCGATGCCCTGTTTTGATTAAATAAACATTGTTGACTTGGGTTAGAGGGAGAACATTATGGAGCAATGCCCTGATTAGGTTTTGATGGTGATGATTATTGTCTGAGGAAAAAAAACGGTTTCATGATTACTATGCATTAATTTATTTTGCAGTGCTGTGGATGGATGAAGATACAAGCATTTGTTTTGAAGAGGAGCATAAACCACTCAGCAAAGATTCTGCAACAGTTAGTTGAGTTGCAGCATTACCAGAGGTCCTTTTAGGCTTAAAGGGAAGATGACAAATTCAACTGAAGAATGCAGGAATGAATTTAGTTGATTTCTTGTATTTAAAATAGGGGTGTGACGAGATCTCGTGTGACGAGATCTCGCGAGATGTAATTTGACGAGATTGCTCGTCGCGTTAAAATTCTGTCTCGCGAGATTTATCCACCCAACAGCCAGAATGACGGAAAACACGGGTATTACTATTGACGACGCCCCCGCCACTTTTAAATCGTTTGTTTGGCAGCATTTTGGGTTCCCGGCAGAAATGATAAATGGTAAGACACGGACAATATGCAGAGACTGTATGCAAACAATGCCGTACAGCGCGGCGTACGGCGCGGCGCATGCGTGGTCCACTTCGAGGAACTACTTTCCTCGAAGTGGGTGCGAGCCGTTCACTGAACCACTTGCCCGTAGGTCTGAGCCATTTGGTGAACGGCTTCCCGTGAAATAGTTCTGAACGAATCCACTGAATGACTTTAAGGGGAAGCCGTTATGTGTCGTTTTTTTTTAATTATATAGCTTTTTAAAACTCAGACATTTTACAGTAAAGGTTGGTTAAAAACAATAACAACTCAAAGTCACTTTACATTAAAAGCTAGTTAAAATTAGTTAAAAACAATAATACTGATATTATTATTAATAATAAAAAATATTGTTATAAGTATTACCCTTATTAAAATAACAAATGAATCAGAAATCATTTTTGTTTATTATATTATATATACGCATACATATACACACACGCTCTCTGCACCCCCCCGTGCGCGCTGAACGAAATGAACGGATCTTTTTTACTGAACGATCTGAACTGAACTACTTCTTCAAAGTGAACGACAATTCCCATCACTACAACTCAGTTAAATAAAAGTCTGTTGTCCAGGCATTCATATAATTTGTAATTTAGTTTTCTTAAAATCTCGTCTCGTCCCGATCTCGTGAACCCAATCTCGGGTCTCGTCTCGTCTCGTGAGCTGAGCGTCTCGTCACACCCCTAATTTAAAATATTGTATTTTAATTATTATTACCACTTACACCACTGGCCTATTTTTCAGTTTTCCTGCTATAAATGATAATAAATATGAAACATCTATACAACCCTAACACATCCATGCCTTCTTTTGAATTAATTTGTAATCATCCATTTGAATAATTCATTTAATTGTACATGTGTGGAGAAAATCCTATGTATAGTCTTTGTTTTTCTGTTGCAGTTTTAGTAAAAGTGAAAGAAAGAAAATGAGAACAGCTCTTATTAATCGTTGAAATGCAGTAACTTAGATCCCATGTTATAGTGCTGCAAGTATAATGCAAATGTAGTCTTTTACGCCTACAGTAGCAGATAACAGGAAGCAACAGGATGTAAATGGTTGCACTGAAGCCCCTTGAGGGATCACATGCTGTTCCAGTTGGAGTTCATTTATAAACGGTGCAGTGCTTTTCTTTTTAAACTCAGTTGTGTGGTAACCTCATTCAGCACTTTGTTTAACTGTGGTTGTTTTAAATGTTCTATATAAATCAAGGTAAACTTGAAATCCAACTGGATGCTGATCTCACATTAATCTGACGCATTGGATCTTTTCTTTGTTACAAATTGGAGATTCGTCTTCTTGAACAGCCCTCTGGTGATTCTTTATATAGCCGAAATACTCCCACACCTGTGATTTAAAGGTAAAGTGTGTAGTTTTCTGGTATTTTAGGTTTTTCGATTGTATGGACATTTTATTTAACACAGTTCTTCCTCCTCACAGTACAACCATTGTTCATAATGTCTGACATACCATAACGTCTCTTTTTTAAAGTAGGAAGAGAAACGTGACGCTTTCAGGCGTGGTTAATCGCTGAATCCCTGATTTCGACTTTGTGTAATGAAAGAAAGAAAACCTACTGTAAATAGAAAAAAAGAAGAGTAATGGTGGATGTTGTGTCCCTGTCAGAGGTTTGTGGTCGGGGGTCATGCGGCTCTGTGACAGTCGGATGGTGACACAGATATCTGCGCTCATTGATTCATCTGCTGGAGGGAGGGGAGGGGGAGGGGGAGGGACGGTTCTTATTTTTAATCCAAGATTGACTGGGGGGAACCTACACGTGCACACGAACACACATGCAAGAGGATGATGTCAGCTGCAGAGTGTAAACTGCACGCGCTCTTTAACAAATTACAGAGGAAATTAGAGTGTGAGAGCAGGATGAAGGGATGAAGTGCAGATATAGATGTGGAGAGAGAGAGAAGCTTTTCCCCAGATTACAGAATCGCTACAGATTATGGCCTGTGGATTAGGAGGGTTTGACCAAAAAAAAAAAAAAAAAAAGTAGAGGCAGAGCGACAAACAAGCTGCTTTTCCTGTGTCCTTCCTGAATATGTGTGTGTGTATTTTCTGTTTTTGAGTGTTTGCCCCTCATTGTACAGGACACACCTTCTCATTGAAGGCATCAAAACTATGAATGAACACATGTTTATGGTGTTATATACTTAACAAAAAAAGGTGAAATAACTGAAAACATGTTTTATATTCTAGTTTCTTCAGTGTGCTTTGCACACTCTTGTCATTCTCTTGATGAGCTTCAAGAGGTCGTCACCTGAAATGCTTTTCACTTCTGGCATCTTCATTCTTCTCATTCATCACCTGTACATCATACACACTCATGGATACACATGCACACAATCATTTTTTACTGTTAATATTACCATTCCAGATGCTGTTGGACAGTTAGCGAGCTGATAACATTCACTTTATTTCATCACTGCAGTGTATCTGTACATCCACACACAGCCTCTTGTCTCAAACCTATTTCCACTAACTGATAAACTTCTCTCTGTTTCTCCCTCACACACCCTGTGGCTCCATATAACAACAACACACACTCACCTGCTTCACGACGTCACACCTCCACAGCCTCACTCTTAAAGGGCCAGGCTGGGACTGTAACACACATTTACCAAACACATCCGTACGAGTGCAAACGTCTTTGAAGTGCAGAAATTGAGGGAAAGCTGGAATATATGTAGTTAAAGAATCTGACTGATAACAAATGTAAAACTGGATTTGAAAGATTACACATTATAATGATTTAAGATAAACCCTGAAATGCATCAGTAGTTAAAGATGCTCACTGTCTTTCTCTAACAATAATCATGAATGCATCTAAAATTAAACTCAGTGTAATATCCACATATAAACAAATGGAAACTCTATAAATGATACAGTCTCCACTGCAGATTAAACCGATGGATCAGATGAGAAGATCGATAGGACTCTCGTGTTTGTGTGTTGTGTACAGAGCGAGAGGCAGCAGGCTCTACTCTGCTGTTTTGATTAAATAAACATTGTTGACTTGGGTTAGAGGGAGAACATTATGGAGCAATGCCCTGATTAGGTTTTGATGGTGATGATTATTGTCTGAGGAAAAAAAACGGTTTCATGATTACTATGCATTAATTTATTTTGCAGTGCTGTGGATGGATGAAGATACAAGCATTTGTTTTGAAGAGGAGCATAAACCACTCAGCAAAGATTCTGCAACAGTTAGTTGAGTTGCAGCATTACCAGAGGTCCTTTTAGGCTTAAAGGGAAGATGACAAATTCAACTGAAGAATGCAGGAATGAATTTAGTTGATTTCTTGTATTTAAAATAGGGGTGTGACGAGATCTCGTGTGACGAGATCTCGCGAGATGTAATTTGACGAGATTGCTCGTCGCGTTAAAATTCTGTCTCGCGAGATTTATCCACCCAACAGCCAGAATGACGGAAAACACGGGTATTACTATTGACGACGCCCCCGCCACTTTTAAATCGTTTGTTTGGCAGCATTTTGGGTTCCCGGCAGAAATGATAAATGGTAAGACACGGACAATATGCAGAGACTGTATGCAAACAATGCCGTACAGCGCGGCGTACGGCGCGGCGCATGCGTGGTCCACTTCGAGGAACTACTTTCCTCGAAGTGGGTGCGAGCCGTTCACTGAACCACTTGCCCGTAGGTCTGAGCCATTTGGTGAACGGCTTCCCGTGAAATAGTTCTGAACGAATCCACTGAATGACTTTAAGGGGAAGCCGTTATGTGTCGTTTTTTTTTAATTATATAGCTTTTTAAAACTCAGACATTTTACAGTAAAGGTTGGTTAAAAACAATAACAACTCAAAGTCACTTTACATTAAAAGCTAGTTAAAATTAGTTAAAAACAATAATACTGATATTATTATTAATAATAAAAAATATTGTTATAAGTATTACCCTTATTAAAATAACAAATGAATCAGAAATCATTTTTGTTTATTATATTATATATACGCATACATATACACACACGCTCTCTGCACCCCCCCGTGCGCGCTGAACGAAATGAACGGATCTTTTTTACTGAACGATCTGAACTGAACTACTTCTTCAAAGTGAACGACAATTCCCATCACTACAACTCAGTTAAATAAAAGTCTGTTGTCCAGGCATTCATATAATTTGTAATTTAGTTTTCTTAAAATCTCGTCTCGTCCCGATCTCGTGAACCCAATCTCGGGTCTCGTCTCGTCTCGTGAGCTGAGCGTCTCGTCACACCCCTAATTTAAAATATTGTATTTTAATTATTATTACCACTTACACCACTGGCCTATTTTTCAGTTTTCCTGCTATAAATGATAATAAATATGAAACATCTATACAACCCTAACACATCCATGCCTTCTTTTGAATTAATTTGTAATCATCCATTTGAATAATTCATTTAATTGTACATGTGTGGAGAAAATCCTATGTATAGTCTTTGTTTTTCTGTTGCAGTTTTAGTAAAAGTGAAAGAAAGAAAATGAGAACAGCTCTTATTAATCGTTGAAATGCAGTAACTTAGATCCCATGTTATAGTGCTGCAAGTATAATGCAAATGTAGTCTTTTACGCCTACAGTAGCAGATAACAGGAAGCAACAGGATGTAAATGGTTGCACTGAAGCCCCTTGAGGGATCACATGCTGTTCCAGTTGGAGTTCATTTATAAACGGTGCAGTGCTTTTCTTTTTAAACTCAGTTGTGTGGTAACCTCATTCAGCACTTTGTTTAACTGTGGTTGTTTTAAATGTTCTATATAAATCAAGGTAAACTTGAAATCCAACTGGATGCTGATCTCACATTAATCTGACGCATTGGATCTTTTCTTTGTTACAAATTGGAGATTCGTCTTCTTGAACAGCCCTCTGGTGATTCTTTATATAGCCGAAATACTCCCACACCTGTGATTTAAAGGTAAAGTGTGTAGTTTTCTGGTATTTTAGGTTTTTCGATTGTATGGACATTTTATTTAACACAGTTCTTCCTCCTCACAGTACAACCATTGTTCATAATGTCTGACATACCATAACGTCTCTTTTTTAAAGTAGGAAGAGAAACGTGACGCTTTCAGGCGTGGTTAATCGCTGAATCCCTGATTTCGACTTTGTGTAATGAAAGAAAGAAAACCTACTGTAAATAGAAAAAAAGAAGAGTAATGGTGGATGTTGTGTCCCTGTCAGAGGTTTGTGGTCGGGGGTCATGCGGCTCTGTGACAGTCGGATGGTGACACAGATATCTGCGCTCATTGATTCATCTGCTGGAGGGAGGGGAGGGGGAGGGGGAGGGACGGTTCTTATTTTTAATCCAAGATTGACTGGGGGGAACCTACACGTGCACACGAACACACATGCAAGAGGATGATGTCAGCTGCAGAGTGTAAACTGCACGCGCTCTTTAACAAATTACAGAGGAAATTAGAGTGTGAGAGCAGGATGAAGGGATGAAGTGCAGATATAGATGTGGAGAGAGAGAGAAGCTTTTCCCCAGATTACAGAATCGCTACAGATTATGGCCTGTGGATTAGGAGGGTTTGACCAAAAAAAAAAAAAAAAAAAGTAGAGGCAGAGCGACAAACAAGCTGCTTTTCCTGTGTCCTTCCTGAATATGTGTGTGTGTATTTTCTGTTTTTGAGTGTTTGCCCCTCATTGTACAGGACACACCTTCTCATTGAAGGCATCAAAACTATGAATGAACACATGTTTATGGTGTTATATACTTAACAAAAAAAGGTGAAATAACTGAAAACATGTTTTATATTCTAGTTTCTTCAGTGTGCTTTGCACACTCTTGTCATTCTCTTGATGAGCTTCAAGAGGTCGTCACCTGAAATGCTTTTCACTTCTGGCATCTTCATTCTTCTCATTCATCACCTGTACATCATACACACTCATGGATACACATGCACACAATCATTTTTTACTGTTAATATTACCATTCCAGATGCTGTTGGACAGTTAGCGAGCTGATAACATTCACTTTATTTCATCACTGCAGTGTATCTGTACATCCACACACAGCCTCTTGTCTCAAACCTATTTCCACTAACTGATAAACTTCTCTCTGTTTCTCCCTCACACACCCTGTGGCTCCATATAACAACAACACACACTCACCTGCTTCACGACGTCACACCTCCACAGCCTCACTCTTAAAGGGCCAGGCTGGGACTGTAACACACATTTACCAAACACATCCGTACGAGTGCAAACGTCTTTGAAGTGCAGAAATTGAGGGAAAGCTGGAATATATGTAGTTAAAGAATCTGACTGATAACAAATGTAAAACTGGATTTGAAAGATTACACATTATAATGATTTAAGATAAACCCTGAAATGCATCAGTAGTTAAAGATGCTCACTGTCTTTCTCTAACAATAATCATGAATGCATCTAAAATTAAACTCAGTGTAATATCCACATATAAACAAATGGAAACTCTATAAATGATACAGTCTCCACTGCAGATTAAACCGATGGATCAGATGAGAAGATCGATAGGACTCTCGTGTTTGTGTGTTGTGTACAGAGCGAGAGGCAGCAGGCTCTACTCTGCATAACGACTGGAAGCAGGTGGCAACAGCTACTGTACTCTCCGCCAGCACATAACATTCCCATAATATCCACGGAACGTTCTGTCCAGATTTCTATTTGGCAATCCTCCCACTATATTCTAACAATGTTGTCCAAATGTTTTTTTCCACCGTGACATTCCCTAAATGTTCTTATAACCACATGAAGTGATAATTTTTGTGGGTCATTTTTCTAATGTTCTCCTCAGGTTCCCTGATAGAATTTTGGATCACGTTCTGTTTTCTTTTTGTTTTTTTGGTCGACTAACCTGGTCCACTTACCGCAATGTTACTAAACAACAAAAAAACTCAAACTGATCCAGAAACCAGGATTTCTTCTGGTTTGTTACCAAAATGTAATCATATGTTCATGGTACCATTCCCAACATTTGCTGAAAGTTTGACAAATATTTGCCCAGACCTTTTTGAGTCATTTTGGTAAAAATCAGACAGACAAACAACCACTGGTAAAAATATAACCCTCTTGGTGGAGGTAATGTTTACATCTAGGGAAAGTAATGCAGTTCAGTAAACATTTACAGAACCAAAAACAAACTTTTTGTGAACCGGATTTTCTCTCTTGAAAGTTCAAAATTATACCTACCAGCACCTTTAAAGTTAATTTATTGATTGATTTTTAAAACAGTGATGTAAATAATTACATATATTTTTTTAGAGGGAGTTACGTGGTGTAACTAATTCTTACAGAAACCTCCCAGATGTTTTTTCACTGAGGTTGACATCAGCATGCCTACACAGACTTGAGTTCACTGACCACATCTGGCAACCTGCACTTTACTGGTGGATGGATGATTGTCCTAAAATAGTTTCAGAATATAAATGCCCTGAAATCACAATAATTCCTATTAGTGTACGTGTTATACAACTGAGATACAACCTGTTAAACCTGTGAGCTTTACAGGTGGTGCTGGAGGAGTTTTAAAGGGCCCATTTTATGAAGAAACACTTTTTCAGTGCTTGTATGTGAATATTTAGGTCTTTGATGTTGCTGCTAACAAACTGTGAAATAAGACCACTCACTCATTCTGTTATGGCCTGGCCACTAGAAATGGCTCCTGTTGTGATGTCACTACAGGAGTGGATGTTAATAGTAACCTCACCTGGATTCATGTAGCTACTCCAGAGCGTTTCTGTAGGGAGTTGAGGGGTGGGACTGCATTGTTGCTAGGTCTAACTAAAAAACATTATATGTTTTATAAACAAACAATGAAAATTCAAACATTATTCTAGGAAAATGGTAAAACAGGCCCACTTTAATCTCTAGAGGAAGCCAGGTTAGCCGTTGCTGACAGCCTTTATGCTAAGCTACGCTAATTACAACCTGACACCAGCACTGATACTTAACATACAGACATGCAAGTGGTATCAATATTCTCAATTAACTATCATATAAGAAAGCAAAAAAGGAAAGCATATTTCCCAAAATGTTCAATTATTACATTAAAAGTTACATATTGTACAGTTTTCTGGGGTTTTATTTAAAGTTGTGATATTTAATCAGATATAGTTAGTGCTCTAGTAAGAACTTGTGAATATTAATGAGCATTTCCTCTGATTTTAATGGCTGTGAATGGGGGTGGGTGGGGGTGTAAAGTTGTGACATCACAACTTCACGACAGTCCCGGTGGCTTGTTTTAAGACACCATCTCCGAATTCAGGCTATGTATATTTCTCTGTGGATTGAGGGTCTTAAAATATGGGACAGTATTTATAGAACACCTAAACCTTCTTATAATCAAAAAGCAATTAAACTTTCACTTTCTTATTTGTGGGACCTTTAAGAACAACAAGCTCAAATGTATTGAACTTTTCAGATGAGGAAGGTGTTGTTATCAGTCGTGTTGGTTAACATTGAAGTAAATTAAGCTTATATTATGATCAGTGGAGAAATACACAATGTACAGATTTCGTGTGAATATAGTACAGACTAAGCCTTTAAGGACCCAGGTCAGCTTCCAGAATTATCCTCTCTTTACATAGTTGTTCTTGCCTCTTCTCCTTGACCTCTGTTATTGTTGGTGTGAAGAAACTTTTATGTTTCGAGGCAGAGAGTTGTTTTAGAGCAGTCACAGGTATAAAAGGCCTTTACTCTATGTGCAGAGAATATTAGAAGATGTGAAAGAGAGAATACATTAATCACTGAATTCTGAATAGGTTTGAATTTGGGCTGTTTCTATAATGAGTATCCTCTTCCTCGCTCTCTCACGCTCTCTGTCTCTTTGCTTTGTTTTTTTTAATCAGAGCTTCTCGGAGCAGCAAAGCGGGTCAATGTCAACATCCAGGATGCAGATGGGTAAGGGACAACAACTCCTCAGTTTCATTATTATCGTGACTCCTTCTTTTGCTTTTTTTTGTTTTTTCTCTACCTATTTGAGTCACTCCTTTCTGTGTTTTTCTTTACTAATACAGGTACTATATTAAGTATTATTATTAATATTCCCCTTTTTAGGTCCTTTGAACAACTACTTAGAAAGTAGTTTCACAGCTGAATGCTTGAATCAATATTACATTACATATTTTTGCTCTGATACTTTTATTGTATTAAAATGCACCCAATTATTAATTACATCTGACTAAAGGCGCATGCAATAAATACATAAATCAGCAGTAAATACTATCTTCTTCAAGTTGTAAACTACTGTTTAAAATGTTTTACAGTGGTGATGATTCCTCTTCATAGTTATTGACCACAAACACAAAGTTAAATTAACACCTTTAGAAAACAACTTCACCAAAAGCTGAACATTATATCTTTATATTTCTAAAGAGCTTTTGTGTTAGACTGCATTCATGATAGCTTGGCGGACATGATGAAGTTGCTACGGCATCTATGAAATAAAAACATCTTGCGGTGATATGACAACAAGTTGCAAATACAGTGCGACAAGGAGGTAATGTAATGTTTATGGCAGTGGTTTTCAACCTGGAGGTCACAAGATGATTAAAGAATAAGGACACTAGTTTTTTTTTCTAATTTTTCTAGTGGAAAAACTGACTGCAGGCACTGTTAGAGCAGGTTCTATGTAAAATCTGTATTAAGCTTTTTATATCTCTTTAAACACTAAGTGATTTTGACCTCCCTGGGTCTTCTTGAGTATGAATATGTCCTACACACTTTTATAAGTCTTGTTTTTTTTTTTTTTTAAATCTTTTAGATTACCTTAAGGTTCCCTGGTTTAACTACACGTGAAATCATTCTGTCGTCATGTCATGTCGACACTAAAGCCAGAATCTATGAGGTTAAGTCACAGAATCACATGTAAAGGGTTAAATCAGAGATCTCAGATTTAAACCTTGAACCAGATCCACCATAAAACTTATTTTGTCCACAATAAAATAAAACTTTGTAACTTTGTGTTCATGTGCCATGTTAGAAATTCTTAATCTACCCCTTCCTTCTGATTAAAACAGCTATGCAGTGGAGGCTTCAGTTTTGCACACTGCATACTGGACCAGGATTAGCTCCAAACTAGCTCTGATGTCACTAATCCTGCTCGTACATACACAGTGTAAACAGATCGAGAAACTTTCAGCAGATTAATGTGAAAACGGTGTCAAATTCAGCACGTACATTGTTTGGCACAGTGAAGCTCAAACAAACGTTTGCATTGAGCAACAGAGAGTGAAGCATATTTTAGACCAGGGTGGGGGGGTTTAAGCGTCGTTGGGCAAAACAGGACAGAGCTTTGCTCTGTAGCTGACCCACGATTGGAATTCCCCACTGATAAAACAAAAGAAAAATGGAAAAAACAACAACTCCTGCAATTTATAATGATCAAATATATCACTATAACAGATTGTCCCCTGCTTGAGTCAGTCTTTGAAACATCATACCTGCTGAAGAGCTCAAATCTAAAAAAAAAAAAGTATAATTACCTTAAAGGAAAGACATCATAAATGTTTCCCTCTATCATTTCTGAATGTACAACTATAGATTTGTGGCTATATATATAGACCCACCATGGGTTAAGCTTTATTTTATGTGCACATGCTTCGTTTGCGATCGTGTTCCATTTGGCTCGATCAAATAACAAAGATCATTTTATCATGCTGATTAGAATCAGATAATTGGTCGGTGCTTCTTGTGTAATGAGTGATGATTCGTTGATTTATCTCCAGGGCCCAGCCCTTAGATTCACCAGGGATCCATTAGACACACACACACAGACGCACTGTGTGTACGCTGGGCTCCGGGGTAGAAAGATTGCTTATTAATGGAAGTAGGTCATTTGCCCCCTCCCATCGCTTACATAGAGCTGAGGGGCGGAGCTGCTCTACGCTGGAGATTATTTCAGCAAAGTTATGCTCTGGTTTTACACATTACGTGTATGAATATGTATTTTTACACATAATCTGTGTCTGTGTGAAGGTTGTCGCCGCTGCACCACGCTGCCCTGAGCGGCAACAAGGAGCTGATCTCGCTGCTGTTGGAGGCCCAGGCAGCGGTGGACATTAAAGACCATAAAGGTATGTCATCGCGGCTCCCTGTGCTGCTGTGAGGTCGCCACAAAACACTCGGGTCACAGGCCAAGAAAACAAAACAGGAAAGCAAACACATAGCCACGGCTCTTCCTCTGTGGCAAATAATCCACTCCTGTGTAATAAAAAAAAAACACAATAACATTGTTTATGTGTGTAAATACATTTGTGAGAAAAGACAGATTTGTATGCCTGGTAAAACAATAGAAAATAAAAGAGGCATGCCTCATGGCTGCGGGACTTTTTTTTTTCCCCGTCGCCATCCAAGGCTGGCAGATTCCAGAAGGAGGAGCAGAGATCTCAGCCCAGATGGGAAATGCAAATCCCTCCAGGATGTAGGCCTATTGTCTCTCCCGTCAAGTCGTGCCCATTATTTTCTCTAAGTGGAGGCATACACCTGGCAGACATCCTTACCAGGTGTCCCCACAACCCAAACTGTTTCCTCTCAGCAGAGGTTACAGGGAAGCCTTAAATCATTCTTTCAGTGGCTGCACACAGCACAAGGTGAGCAGTGGAGAGCTCGACTTGTTCCCACATCTCTATCGTCACTGCAGCCAAGTGTTTTGCTCGCATCACGATACACAATCCATGAACCGAAGCTTAAGTCTAAATCGCTTATTTCTCTTAATGGATCAAATGACTGAGTACAATCTAAAATGACCTACAGAGAACTATCACCTGCACCTGCAGTTTTTCTGGGTCCGATGAGTCAGTCAGTGCCTTTCAGCCAGGCTCTAGGAGGCCTTACAGTGGACAAAACGTGCGAAAGTGCTCCCTCACCACGCATCACAACTTTTTGCGTGCCGGTGCCCCACAGCATACAGCTGATGCTATTTTTTTTTATTTATTTTTTTTCGCCCCTGCCCCTCAAACAGTGGGAGCTAGCCGCTGTTTCAGACCAGCATTTGTGTGTTCTCCAGCTCCCAACTTCATTGTTGTCACCAACCTCTTTCAAAAGGGACGTCTTCAGCTCCAGTGGGCAGCTGTTTTCAGTGAAAAAAAAAAAAAAAAAAAGCTCCAGCGTCTCACCGGACGCTACCTGCTCGACACCAAACTGCAGGCTGTCGGCAGCTCAAGAGCCAGACTTTTCCCTCACCAGCTGGTCGAGACCAAAGCAGAGCCAGAAGAAGAGCGGATGTCAGACATCATGATGGCGTTTGCTTCATCAGAACTCCCTTTTTTCAAAACCCACTGCATGCTGCGATGTCCAGCTGTGCAGCGGCAAAACTATTTCTGTCACTGTTCACGTGAACTATGTAGAGCAAAACCATGAATGATTCAGAACACTTTTAATTAGTGATGTGGTCTGACAACATGGTGTACAACCTAGTTATTTTATAGCATAACACCGCCCATTCAGCAGATTTACCAAGGGGACCAGAGACACAGCTCCGAGTGAATGCTAATGTTGCTCCATGTCTGCTGGATGTGTAAATAAGCAATTATTTTATTTTCCATATAAATCATATTAGACATATGATGGTATGTCTGCAGTGTGTTTGTAGCTTATTTATGTTGCTCCCAAGCGATAAGAAATATTTTTAAAAAATCTTTTAATATACCAGTGGGCTTGGAGGAAACATTTTGTTGATCATCACAGTCTGGGATATGTCAATGATTAACAGCATTGGTTTTGATGGGTTATTATTATCTCCAGAGCTTGTGTGTAAATATTTAGGATCCTGCTAACACAAAAACTGTGAAATAAGACCAGTCACTCATTATGTTGTGGTCTGGCCTCCTCTGTAATGGAGCTGAAACCTGGCAGAACACAAGCCATTTAGAAATGGTGGAACTTAATAGTAACCACCTTTGGATCCATGTAGCTACCACTTCCTTCCTCAGTGCTTGTACTTGACTTCTGTTTCTCTGACAAACCTCAGCTCTCTGAGGGGCGGGGCATTTCCCACAGCTATAGATCAATCACAACGGACTGCATTGCTGTTACCCGTCTATCTAGCTGCATTTAACCCATAAAAAACATGCTAATGTTTATAAATAGATTAAAAAAATCTGAATATTAAAATGTGAAAATGCCAACGCTCCTTTAAGTAAAAAAACTCCTTCGCACCTTAGGGACATTGAATGTCTCCACCAGAAACTGACATGGAGATATTAAATGCTAATATTTTTTTCCATTAAAGAAAATCTTAAATTTTTTAACCAATCAGTCAGCCTCGATTAAAATTGTCAGCTGGAAAATATGAATCCAGGGCTTCACTTTGAAAGCCTTGTATATCATAACGCATGCCTTTACGTTGTAATGTTTTACCATGGATTTTATGGTTTACATCGGACATTTCTTTGCATAAGGAATAATAATTTGGGACATTTCCTCCGAGATAATTGTCTCGGCAGACTTGATCATCATTCAGACCCCCATCATGGCCAGCAACTACAATTTTATTTTTTTTGCAAGAAGCTAGTTTACGGTCACCGACCTGGACATCCTGCAGGTCTGGGCCTGAATGTTGGTAATATCCTTTAAAAAATGAATCATAAGCAGAAAAACAAGTACATCAGCGAGCCTGCCAAGTTTCTCCTGGGAACTCAGTTGAGGGTATTTCCAAATTCACAGTACTAGTCTAGAATTACCGGATTTTCTTTCCATTATCATTGCATAAATCAACTGAAGGTCCACTGCTGGCCATGACCAACCTAGCACCTCCACCTTAATCTAGTCAGGATGTCATTAAATTGTTGAAAACTATGCTTTCAAATGTATTTTTCTTGTTCTCTCCTGTTTTGTCGAACTGTTGTTTTTTCTGTGTTTGGAAAAAAAGCAATAATATAAAAAAAATGTTGAAAGCTGGGAACCTAGGAAAACTGGCACTGCCTCCCAACCACACCATTTCCGAGGTCCATGTGGCATTCTGGAGATATATTAGCAGCTATAACAATTGCCGGAAGCCTTCAGAACTTTAAGATACACTACTCCATTGACCTCTGCTAATGAAAAGGCTCAAACCGTTCCAGCAATCCTCCAAGTGCACTTCTTAAGTCTCAAATACATCAAGAATTCACCTCCCATCTATAGACAAGATCAGTCTCTCCTTCCCTGCACAGTCTGGGTGATACACTACTTTCCTGATTTACTGAAATGTTTGGGAAAATATCTTTGAAGCCACCTGAAGGTCATTTAATATCTCTCAATATACGCAGGCTTTAGCTCTTGTAAGTTTAGCAGCTGCTATATCTCTTCATCCTGCCAGCACGATCCCTCTGAGTCAGGAGTCCGTCAACACAACCAACCCGGGCCTGGAGGGCTTTGAATTCAGCTCCATGATGTGGCTCATCACTGGTATCAGGACTGGGGGTCTTGGGAAACACAGTCACTGCTCCTTGTAGCCACTGCCACTAAGTGGTGTTTAATGCGTTCTAGTTTGAGGCACAGGTAATGTTGCCGCGCTGCATCTTTGCACCAAGCTCATCTGGTCTTCGCAGCAACTTGCATTTCCCGCAGGTCTTGTTCTCATGGTTCCTGTTCAGCCACTTACGAGGGTTTTCTTGTCCTGCACTTTGTCTGAAAGGGGTTTGTCTTGGATCCTCTGAGCATCACGCTCCCACAAACAGAGCTCCCAGGGTCATGGAAGATCAAAAGTATGTCACCCGTGATGAGATTGTAATTCCAGGAGTAACCGAGGGTCTATGGCAGCATCAGCTGCTGCAGAGTCAGATATATGAATGACCTGCCTGCGGAAATTACAGATTTTCTAAACACAATGGAGTAAATTATTGTTCAATTTCAGTGATTGTACTTTATATTTCTACTTAAAAAGGGTTTTTTGCATTTGGGATAGTGGTAGAATATAAATACAGGTTTAAGTGGTGGTGAATATTATTTAATATTTAAAAATAAATTATATGTTTATAATGCATGATACAGTAATAATAATGATATATGACAACTACAGCTGTGGGAATAACAAAGTAAGATTTTGAATGCATACAACAACATTTAATTGTTGCAGAGTTCATCCATGTGTATTATTCTTATTTCTTTGTGTTTATGAACCTGTGCTCATGGGGTCCTGGGTGTGTGTATGTGTGTGTGTGTGTAGGAATGCGTCCCCTGCATTACGCTGCATGGCAGGGAAAGACTGAACCAATGAAAATGCTGCTGAAGTCTGGCTCATCAGTCAATGGACAGTCAGATGAAGGACAGATCCCGCTCCACCTGTCAGCTCAGCATGGACACTATGATGGGGTAACTGTGTGTGTGTGTGTGTGTGTGTGTGTGTGTGTGTGTGTGTGTGTGTGTGTGTGTGTGTGTGTGTGTGTGTGTGTGTGTGTGTGTGTGTGTGTGTGTGTGTGTGTGTGTGTGTGTGTGTGTGTGTGTGTGTGTGTGTGTGTGGTGTTTTTTTATGCATGTTTCTGATAATGTATCCCTAATTTGTATTTGTACATTCAAGAAAATTCACAATTTGTATTCCTGTGTGTGACAGTCAGAGATGCTGCTACAACACCAGTCCAACCCTTGTATCTCAGACTCAGCTGGGAAAACTCCATTGGACCTCGCCTGTGAATTTGGACGTGTTGGAGTAAGTACATTTGCCTGAAACCAAAACCCTTACAGGCATAAACACATTTTAAAAGATCTAAAATATGTCTGTTTCCATACACATTTTCATTATCAAATATATATCATGATAACACCACTCCTTTTTTTCAAAAGAAACACATTTAAATGTTCTTATTTTCAATACAAAAAGGCGGAAACATTTTGTTTTTTTTAATTAGAACAGTCTGGGATATGTCAATGATTAGAAACTATATTGATTTTGATGTGATGTACAATGTTGGATTAAAACAAAAACCTTCCTCCTAGCACATTATAATATTGAATATTAATAATATTTTCTACTTTGAGTTAAATCTTTCAACCAACATCAGTCCTGAATTGTGGCTCAATCAGCTGGAAAATAGTAAAACCTACAAATCTGAAGCCAGTGCTTCACTTTGAAAGCCTTATCAAAGAGAATGCATGATTTCATGCTATAATGGCCACGAGATCAAACAGATTTTATGGGTACTAGAGGTTTACATTCTGCCATTTTTTCCATACAATTTGATATTTTAGATCAGTGCTTGTGCACCCACACACATACACACATACCACCTTTAGACATCTATATCAACACATACGGCTGATTGAAGCTGTAATAAATCTGGCTGCAGTATCCCAAATAGAGTGTTTATTGCAGCAATTAGCCCACAGGGTTTAAAAAAAGAAAGTGGCTCAATCATCTAAAAATATATTAAAAAATATATAATTTTGAAGCCTGTGCTTCAGTTTGAAAGCCTCATAAAATATAATTTATGATTTTGTGCTGCAGCAGCCATGAGATGAACAAATGTGGTTTTAATGGGTTTCAGTGAGACCTGAAAGGTCCTGAAAGGACCCTAAGGTGGTAAGTGGTCACTTCTAAACTGTTTGTCATAGACCTATTATAGGAGCTGTGGTTGACATTTCATTCATTCATTCATTCATCTTCTATACCCACTTATTCCTCATTAGGGTGGCAGAGGTCTGCTGGAGCCAATCAGCCAATGAGGCAACAGCGCTAACCCCTGCTCCGCTGTATTGCACCTGGTTGAAATTTTAAAATTTGCAAAAACATACACAGCTTTGCCAAATAATGTGTATAGCATCACAGCCAAAGTGTTAAAAAAAACAAAACTAAATGTCCTTTGAGGTCCTGAGGGAGACGCAAGGGTTAAACCAGCAGAAATGATATATTTCCACCATGTTTTCTATCAAATTATTCACTGTTTGAGAATAGACAGACACTCTTTTAATCAATGTAGTCTTCTAATACTTCAATGGTCTAGAGAAATAGTACCAGTAACTCCAAATAGTCAAATTAAGTAGAATTTTCTTTTTGCTGAAATCCAGTTAAAATTTGTGCTAAATGTAGATGCAAATGTACAGACAACAGCATAAATATAACAGAAAATATACCCCAATCACACATAAAGTGTTTCTACAATGATAGGTACACCTTTTAATACAAATTACATTTTATAAAAGACAGCATCCTAGAAACAATCTAAATGAGTCCTTACAGATATAATCCACAGAATAATGAACACCAAATAAAAAAATATATAACTTAACAAAGCAAACACATCTACAGTAGAGCCGGTAGCAACATCACTCACTTTCTGCAGCAAAGATTTGAATTCACAACTTAAACCAGTTAAATTTTAGATTTGCAGAATGTAACAGGCAGAAAAGACGTCATCATGAAAGCTCTTTCACCTTGTACACTGCAGACTGTGGCAACTGTTATAAGATAAAGATGAGTCCATGTTTGTATAAGCCCTTTGGTACGTCTGTTTTCAGGTCGTCCAGCTCCTGCTCAGCAGTAACATGTGTGCAGCCATGCTGGAACCAAAGCCATCCGACCCCAACGGAGTGTCACCTCTCCATCTCGCTGCCAAGAATGGACACATCGATGTCATACGGTCTGAACAACTCGTCCTTTCCGTCCACCTCGTTCACTGTGTGACAATGTTGTTCCTGTTGTATCTACCTGTTATTGAGTCTCTGATCCCCTGATGTAAATGTAACCTTAAATACATCGTTAAGCACCTGTTACAATCTAAAGCAGATCTAACGCAGGTCCCCGACTCTTTTTTATAGCTTTTTCTTTTAAGGTCCCATATCATAGCAAATGAAGTCTAGGTGTTATATAAAAACTGTCCATTCATTTTCAAATTCTCAATCAAAAGAGAAATGCTCACAGCCTATATTCAGAAACCTGCATCCATGAAGTTGTTGTCACCCCCTGAGTCACAGTCATTCAAACCAGCCAATCCGAGCAGAGGCTCATTAATATTAATGAGACAAACGCAAAACAACCTGTTTTTTCTAAAGCTCCAGAGAGAAACTTGTGAGAAGAGATGTAAAACTACATTCAGATGATTTTTGTTTGTTAAAACCACAAATTTATATTGGGATTATAAAAACTTCATATAAAAGGCAAGAAAAGTGAAAAATATGGGACCTTTAATGTATTTATAGACATTAAATTATGTTTTGAAAGGTGATATAGGGAAAAAAAGGTTATTAATCCCATTATTTTGTTCACATAAACTTGCAGGTTGCTAATTCAGGCTGGCATAGATATCAACAGACAGTCCGAGTCTGGCACAGCTCTACATCAGGCCGCCCTCTGTGGGAAGACAGAGGTAGTTCGCCTGCTGCTGGATGTAAGTCCATCTGCCCGTCTGTCTGCTCATGGAATGTGTTTACATAAGCAGCTATCATAAAGCTGCCCCCCTCTCCTCAGCTGGGCCAGTTTCCGCCTCAGCACTTGTCATTCATCCCACCGAGCTGTGTGATGAAGCCCGTAGGACATGCTAACGCGTTACATAAAAGCGTCGCAGACTAGCATGCTCGCTGTCATGCAGTATCCAAAACAGCTTTGCTTTGTGTTGTCACCTTCAGATGAAATGAAGCTGAAAACATCTTGCTTACAGGATCACATTACTGTAGTTTGCCTTTGTGTGTTATTACACAGTAGTATTACCAAAACCAAGACAGAAGAGTGAGTGAAATGAAGACAAATAACAAAAAAAAAATGAAGTTGTATACAAGGGTTTAAGCCCTCTGTAAACAGTGTGTGCTACTCTATTTACTTATTGTTGTTTACTGTTATTTTAATGTGACAAAGGTCATGTTTTTCCATCTCTACCTCCATCCAGAGTGGCATCAGTGCAGGAGTGAGGAACACTCTGAGCCAAACCGCTCTGGATATTGTCAACCAGTTCACCACCACACAGGCCAGTCGAGAGATCAAACAACTGCTGAGAGGTGAGAATGCGAAATGTTCCTATGATCCGATACCAAGCCATAAAAGAATCACTTTTATTCAGCTTTATTGAGAGCAGCCAGAGCATCAGGTAGGTCAATGTCATCATGTATCACGCTTTATGAAGTGAATCAGTAATGAGCTACTTCTGAACGCTTTTAAAGGATTTGCAGAACAGTAAACGTTTCAGATGGACTCTGCAGCTCTACTGCTCTTTACCGTTTTGGATCATAATCATCCAAAGCGTTTACTGGACATATTTTGATAAGTTTGTCCCATCATGTCACACGTTGATCATTTTAACTCAAACTGTGATCTTTCTCAAACACTAACCAAGGTTTATTTGTGCCTAAACCTAACCACAACTTAACCACAGCATCATCACACCATAAAAAAGTGTTTGTGTACATGCATCAAAAACATTGATATGAAACGGTTTAATGTCATATTGACGCGTATATCAATGACAAACTTCGACTTTTGACTTCTCTCCACTTCTGTTTTGCAGATGCTTCGGCTGCGATGCAGGTACGAGCCCTGAAGGATTACTGCAACAACTACGACCTGACGAGCCTCAACATCAAAGCTGGAGACATTATCACGGTACTTAGATCCAGCAGTTGCACAAAAACATTTCTGTATTTCTAAACTTGTCTTTTGAAATTCATCAGCCAGTGCAGCAAACATGAGATGTAGTTAATTATACCTATTATAGATGTATTATCTGAGCACAGCTTTTTTGCATTGGTAATACCCTTTTATTCATGTATATTCATATAACTTTTACTTTACTACTACTCTGATGATAGTTACATTCTTATATGTTCAAATTATATGGTGTTATAGTGTGTCTAAAGTGTTGAGTGTGAAATACACACATTTAAAATGGGTTGCTCCACACAAATTTCATAGTTATATGCAATAATTGCCAGTAGTAACATAGAGTAGCCTTATGGAAATAAAATAAAAATAGCATTATCTTGCTAATGTTTCACCTACTGAAATGGAAATGAGCAAATGACATAAATATGGAATATGGTTTAGCATATCTAGACTGACACATGATGAGAATGTTGGTTATTGCTAATTAGGAAAGATTTTAAATTGTATTTTACGAAAATCAAACAATACAGGTTAGCCTACCTTCTTTTACAAAACATTATTCTAAAAAGGTTTGCTACAACTACATACCTAGCTAGCTAGCTAAAAGGCATCGGGTAAGATAAGATACAAAATAATTACTTTAATTCCAAAAGTCATATGAAAAATGGGATTTTTCCATTGAATGTTATATTATTGCAGAATGTGGCAAACAAAAGTTCGGGATACTTTTTTTGTTCAGCAAAATAATCTCCACAATGAAACACCATGTTTGTGATTTTTGTTTTGAGTGTAAATGCAGTTTCATGACTAACATGATTGCTTTAAGTTTAAGTTGTAACCTTATTATTTATTTATTTAGGATTTTGTAAACTGTATGTGTGTTGACAGGTTTTGGAGCAGCACTCCGACGGCCGATGGAAAGGCTGTATTCACGACAACCGCACAGGAAATGACCGCGTGGGGTATTTCCCCTCCAACATGGTGGAAGTCATCAAGAGGGCAGGTGACCACCCACACCACAGTGTGTGTGTGTGTGTGTGTGTGTGTGTGTGTGTGTGTGTGTGTGTGTGTGTGTGTGTGTGTGTGTGTGTGTGTGTGTGTGTGTGTGTGTGTGTGTGTGTGTGTGTGTGTGTGTGTGTGTGTGTGTGAGAGAGAGAGAGAGAGCTCAGCAGCTGTTGTGTAGCTATAGCTAATCATTAGTTGTAGCTAGATGCAGCATCATTGGCCTTTTTAGGCAGCTCATCTGTTTTTCCCAACCTGTCAGTCATCGACCATTCACCCAAGACTGCTCCCAACTGGCTGCCAACACTCCTTCCTGCCTCTCCTCCCTCCTCCCTGCTCCTTCTGTCACTCTCTCCTGTTAATGACCTCAATCTGGGACCTGTATAATGAAGCAAGAATAGTAAGTTAGCCAAAAATCTTTGCATTTGACTCATTGTATTGTTTCACAAAGCTGGTTCTCTTTTATGCTCACAGGTTAACTCCAGAGGTTCTGAATAAAACCTGTCAATAGCCACAGTATTGACCAATTGAATTGGTCAATACCAGTGTTTCCCACACATCAACCGATCTGTGGTGCAGTGCCACAGAATGAAAACCAATTGCCATAAATTGATTCTGCTGCTTTTTTCCCCCTCCAACACAATTCTGTCATTCTCACTCACACGCACAGCCATTTTCACAACTCAGACATCAAGTTAAGTCACCCCCCCACACCCCCGGTCATATGGTCTGTGGAAAACACTGAATACTGAACTTTTTTTGATTAATTGGTAATCAACTATGTGATACCAGTGATCAGGGTCATAGATGTTCTGTTAAGTTCAGTTCAAGACAGAAGCCTCAGGTAAACTTGCTTCATGATAAAGGTCCCTGCTCTGCTTGACTTGTCATGCTTTTGTTCATATTTCACTTTGCTTTATTGCTATAGTGGTATTATATTTTAATTTATATAAATATATTCCCTGTGGATATATGGATGTATTCTACGTCTCATATTTTGATTTGAATTAATTATTCTTTTCCACATTTTCTGATATGATTAAATTTCTTTTGTTTGAAGTTGACTGATCAGTTGTTGTTGTTGTTGTTGTGTTGTTGTTTTGCACCTCCCTCCTCCTGGCTCGAGTCCAGGTCACTCCCCCTCCCAGCAGTGCCACACCCTCCTGCTCCGCAGGCCCAACCCCTGTCCCATTGCCTCGGTCAACGGACACTCATACCCCCCCACCAAAGTCCTCCCCCTGCATCTGCCTCCCCCTCCACCCCCTCACCCCGACACACAGTCCCTCCCTCGGTTCTCCTCCTTTGGGTACGTTCCACTTCCCATTTCTCCTCCTTCTCTGTCGACTCCTCCTCTGTCCACTCCTCCTCCTCCTCCTCCTCCTCCTCCTCCTCTCTCCACTTCTCAGGAGCAGCAAAGTCAGACAGGTACATACTGTAGTACACTTTAAATCACAGATAAGCATCATTGTTTTAGTAGATGGGAAAACTATTTGACAAAGTCACATATAAAGTTTGTCTTCTATCTGCTTGTATTGATAAAGGATTAGTTCACAGATTAACAAGAAAACAATTTACACAGAATAGTATCAAGCTGTGCAGAAGTTTTGGGTTTATTTGCCAAAGTTTTGAGATATCTGCTGCTGAAACATCTGCCAAAATTGACAAACCCCAATTTTCTTGCTCACTGACCACTCTACACTCTGTGATTGCTTCAGGAATTTCCTCAGCTTTTACCCAAACAAATCAACAAGATCAATATAATTATTGTTGGGGACATTTCTATATAAATATTGGTTTGGCCTCAAAAAATCCAGGCTTTACTGTGGATTGTCTTGAGTATGTGGACATTTTTTTTCAAATCTACTGTCATGCTGTGGCAATAACCAAACAGAAAAAACTGCAGATAAAGCCGAAACTATCTGCATGGCTTGATACAGCTCATGTGAATATTAAAAGAAAACATTAACAATTTATGTTAATTACAGTTTTATGGCTTTAAAATTATAGCGTGTATTTAAAGGCATACGTCTCATTTTATATAATATAAATATCTAAAATATAAATATGGTCTGAACGATGCATGTTTGCGAAATATTAAGTTCCAAGAAAGACCCTGCCTAACAGTATGAGGGGATTTACACCATTCAAAACAAATAGCATGCACAGGTGGTGGGACCACAACGCTTAATTCAGTGTTCATGAATTTGCAGGTGAATTTGCAGGTGTGTGAGTGTATCCTGGTGAGCCTGAGTGTTTGCTTCACGAGTTCAGAATACTAAAACACATTTAATATATACATTTAATATATATATTTTAGACTTTGTATAGCAGTTGATTAGTAGCAGTAGTTGGTAGGAGTTAGAATTTTCTCAAAAGGTTAGTTTCAATGGT
This sequence comes from Lepturacanthus savala, assembly GCA_030544235.1. Classification (NCBI taxonomy): domain Eukaryota; kingdom Metazoa; phylum Chordata; class Actinopteri; order Scombriformes; family Trichiuridae; genus Lepturacanthus; species Lepturacanthus savala. The sequence continues at coordinate 33,097,442 of CM060466.1, forward strand.
AGCAGTAACAAGTGCGTGTGTGTGTGTGATTGTGTGCTTGTACTTGTGCGTGTGTGTGCACCTGCATGTGTATGTGTGACAGGTTCACGGACTGCCGAGTTGAGTCCTCAAGGTTCTCCCACTTTGGGCCAGAGCAGCACCAGCGAGGATATCTGGGTACTCCGCAAACCACTGGCAGGTAAACTCACCGCTGTGTGTTTTGTTGACTGTGTGTGTAGCTATGAGCGATGTTGACCAGCTAATATCCTGAGATACGTGCTTGTGTTTGGAGGTGGTGAGCGCAGCGGCAGCGTGGGCAGCATCGGCAGCGCCCGGTCATCAAGCAGCCTGCAGAGCTCTGGGAACACACATGTTCTGACCACACCTGCGCCCAGTCCACACCCAGCACCCACACTGGGAGTTAACACACACGGCCTTAACGCTCCAGGCCTCAACGCACAAGCTGAAGGAGTCAAGGTAAGAGATTCCAGGCATTTACGTGGGTGTATATTTGTTATGTTTGTTTATTGTTTTGCAGGTGTGTTGCTATTGAATCGTGATGAAAAATGAGCACATCATTTCTTGGAAACAGCAAAACATTTTCAGGAAATATCAAACCACAGTTTTATTTCCTGCTGTTCCTGTTTGTTCTTCTGAGCCTTTGTTTCTGTAGTAGACCAAGTGCATAAAGAGGATGACCTTTTTACAGTGTTTTTGTAACAAAATATGATAATGAAAATGATAATGAAAATATCCAGCATGTTTTTTGTTAACAGTATTTTGTGGAAGTATCATAGAAAACATATATATAGTCCATAACTACACATTGAAATATGATTGAATGAATTTGAACATTGTGTCTTCAAGTTGTTGTATTTAGCATTATTTGCATAATTTGATTCTGGAATTCAACCTTGGCATTTCAGTCTGATAGCATGAATCCTACTGGAGTGTTTATTTAATCTTTAGTCTTAATAAATCAACTTGGTGTATGAGAAACACAAATTTGTACTTTCAGGGCCACAGGTGGTTTCAACCCTCTTATTAAGTGCATCATGCAGTCATACCTTCAAAGTAGAATGAGAAGTGAGATCAGGATAAAAATCATAAGAAGTACTGAATAGATTTCATGGAAATGTTTTTTCATCACCATAAATAACCAGTCTATTTTAGTTTCTACCTTAAAAATATAACATTAGCAGTAAGCCAAATTAATGATGTTACTGTACCATATACCGTGGCATCTCATCTATTCTCTGAAGTATTTATAGAGCATCTGCTGCATCAATGTTGTTTAATTGCAAGAAATGCATGAGGAAGCGAATCACAGTTCTGTTATATGCGCATTTAGTCCACTGAGCTGAATCACACGGTCCCTCTGGGATCTGAATCTTTATGTTTGAGTAAATGTTTCATAGGCTGTTTGTGTGTTTTAGCTCCTGGCCACCGTGCTGTCCCAGTCAGCAAAAGCCAAGGAGCATCTCTTGGAGCAGTCGCAGTCTGTTGAGCAGTCAGCGAGTAAGCACCCAATCTCCTCACACAAATACTTTCTGCTTTAATTCAAGTGATCATTAGTGTCATTTTTCCAAAAAAAAGCCAGTTTTGCTGCTAATTGATCAATTATAATGTATTGATTGATAAAGTTCCACTTCACTAATAAAAAGTAATACCAGTGATTCACTGATTAAAATATGGCATTCTCTCTGCAGTGCTTAAATACTATGATTAAATATGACTAAAGGACTGTTCACAAGCAGCGCTATTGCTTTTACTTGCAGCATTTTTTTCCTTCACACTTGTAAGCCATATTTATAAATGCTGCTTTATAAAGTTGCAGCCATTTAGGTTCTGGGGATTTTAAATAAAAAGATGTATAATTTCAGCTGTGACAACAAAGGTTTGCTTCTAAACACAATCATTTTTATGTAATAAGCCTCCTGAGGAGCAATAGCAACCATAGCTGAAGAAGAAGAAACAGAAAAATACAAATGCATAAAAATGCAAGAACGCATGTCAAAATGTAAAATCTGCACCAAAAAGCAGATTATGTTGAATGGTCATTTTTTACATATCAGGCTGTTAGTCGTCCTGTCATTTATTAGCCACATCTTGAATCACAGTATGACAGTAACAACTATAAGTAGCCACACTCTTGTTATCAGTTGAGTATTTTACTGTCGCTGAAAAGTGTAATTCATAAACAATGTGTGATGTATTTATATAGATATAAAGTGTAGCATAAAAGCCGTTTCCATCATTAATAGGAAGGAAGTGAAATAAACTGCAGGGCGTGAAAACTAAAACACGACCAAGAAGAGCCTTTTTCTAAATTACAAGGTTGAAAAATATATCTATATCAAATTAATCTCTAGTACTGCCCAGATCTTCTTGGAGTCAAACTAAACTTTTAACAGTGCATTCATAAAAATTAAATGATGCGTTTAAAAAAATAATGAATCAATAAACCAGGTATGGAACACTACAAACATATTTTGACTTTTCTCTCTTTTTTTTCACTTGCTTCACCCTGCGCACTGCTCAACCTCCACCCCAAGGCTCCTCCAGTTCCACAGTTCATGAGCAGCGGTCATTTGAACGCAAGGCAGAGGAGGATGATGGGAAAGTGAGTTTTCTGGATGGCAGATTGGTTCTTTCTGTTGCTTCTTCTCCACCCACTGTGGTTTGGACATCTACAGAGGGGCGGGGTTCACTGGTTAACGCGAGGTATCGGCTAGAGTGGTTGTGATTCGCCTGGAAAGATGACATCTTAAGGATGGGCATGGCACTGCAGTCTCTGTGACTGAGTGTGTCACCATGGAGACAGGCAGAGTGACGGAAGTCAGGACTGACTTGCCTTCTGTGCCTCCACCCTCCCCCGATCCTCGCACCACACTGAGGCAACAGGCACTCGCATGCTGGCACTCTGTTCTAGAAGCTGCCAGCAGCACTGGGCTCCGTGAAGCTGAGGGTCAAACTGTCCTGTTTCTGTGTTCTAGAAGCAAACAGGCCCCGCATTCTTGAATCAAGCCTTTTCTGGTTGCCAGGAAACAGCAATGTTCTGTTGTAGGGGTGTTAGCAGCAGTGTTTGAAGTGTGGCCTCATTGGTTGATCTCATTCATCGAGATAAAGGATTTACACACTGTACAACTCTAAAGTCATTTACATCATTCAGCGTGTACTGTATGATCTATAATAGTTGCTAAAAGGGTCAGTTCACCCAAATTTAAAAAAAAAACATATGTTGTGTGATTGCTTACAGCTACTTTTCACAGCTGGAGAAACAATCGACCATTCAGAGCTAAGTAGGTGGAATTCAAAATTGGAACGTCATCATCATCATCAACAACAAGCATGGTGGATTGCACCTTTACAAGTTGTTTTATGTCAACTTATCAGAAAAAAAACATCTTAAATCTGTATAGTTCTTTGAACACCATATAAAACTTTAAGTTAACTTCTCTTAGCAACCGCTACTGCAACTTCTGTCACATGAAAATGATGCTGGAAGAATTATTTGAACATTCTCTGGTTAAGTAGAACTACTATTTTTTGTGATTTGGGGTGAACTGACATTTACATCTTTCATATTCTCTTTGATAATTTAGTTGTGGAGACTGCTTCACATATGTTTGTATATAGGCTGTATCGCTTCTTGAATTAATCCTGGCGTTGTGCACTATGGAAACACCGCAGGGTCTAATGTCCCCTACACCAAGACATAGTGGAGTTTTTACATTTTTGGGGTTTCGGAGAAGGTTTCTTTGCTGTTTTCTGAGCAGTCTTCTTTCCTCTGTTCTGGAACTGTCCCTTTTCCAATTTTCTAGAACAGTTTACTTTCCTATGTTCTAGAACCAGCCCAGTATCTAGAGGGAAACATTGACCGTTTACCTTTCTGCAAATCATGGATATGGGAATGTCAGCGTTCAGACGTGGGGAGAAGGGTGGCTCAATGCTTTGTTTCATTGACTGGAATTGCAAAAGATGCTGTACTGTTAACAGGACATTTTATATCAATTTTGGCCATTTTACTGGCTTTCAACCAGACGCCCCATCAGGTCGGATATTCATCATTTTACCCAAAGCCATAATCTTTCCATATCCTAACTGTTTTTTGTGCCTACACCTAAATATACCTTAACCACAGCATTGTCACACACTAAAACAGAATTTCTGAATATAAACTTTGATATGATATGTATGAAACGTTGACATTCAACATATCTACAGAAACATGAACTGTCAATGTTTCCCACTAGAGACTGGGTTGTCTAGAACTGTCTATTCCCTTATTCTCTAGAACCATTTCTCTCCTGTTTTCTAGAACTTTCTTCTCTCCTATGTTCTAGAAATGTCTTCTCTCCTGTGTTCTAGAACAGTCTTCTCTGTATCCTGGAGCAGGCTGCTATGCTGTGTTCTCGAACAGGTCGCACTCTGCTCAAGAAGAAGCCTGTGGACTCTTCTAGAAACAGGCAGCGGTGTTCTGTGCTCTAGAAGCAGGCAGTAGTGTTTTGTGTTCTGTGCTCTAGAAGCAGGCAGTAGTGTTTTGTGTTCTGTGCTCTAGAAGCAGGCAGTAGTGTTTTGTGCTCTGTGTTCTAGAAGCAGGCAGTAGTGGCGTGGCTGGGTGAGTTTCAGCTGCAGTTCTACACCACCCACTTCCTCACCGCGGGATATGATCTAGACACCATTAGCCGCATGACCCCTGAGGTAAGGTCATGATCCCTGACCCCCTCACGCCCCGTCCCTTGTCTGTCAAGGCTCCGTCCCAGAAAAGCTCTCAAATCAGCTCCCCACTGACCTGGATGATGTCATCATGACCCTCCTGTCTCTGTCACCTGACCCCCCGGTGTGAGTCCTGAGCCTGAACCAGTCACTTCTCATACTCTGTCTGCTTCATTAACATACCTGTGTTCACACAAGACTGTGTTCTCCAGTCTGTGCTGGCTGTAAACGCTACTGTTCGTCTGCAAGTGTGTTTTTGAGTGCCATCGTGTGTGTGTGCATGTACTGAAGCAGACACAAGGGTATGACATAAACCCCCCTTAGGGCAGGGGATGCTCATCAGAGATTATCCAAAGCAGAATATTCCCGAAGGCATATCACACGCAGTTTATGTAGAAATGTCATGTGCATTTAAAAGGAAAAACACCTACAGTGGTTGTGGTGAATTTCCAATGCAACTAAGTGTGCTTTCCTTTGAAGGACCTGTCGGGGATTGGGGTCATGAAGCCTGGACATCGGAAGAAGTTAACATCAGAGATCAGCAAGCTTCCCTCCACAGACTGGCTGCCAGACCACAAGCCTGTAAGGCTATGTGTAATACAAACTACAAAAATGGGATATGTTGAAATTCCCCACGCTGCTAATTCAGTCTGTTACGTTACTACATTTTTGGAAGTGCAGCATCGTCAACATCTATGGTTGTGCATCTTGAAATAAGTTAATAACTTTTTTTTTTATTCATCTATGTCTTTAGGCCAATCTGGCAGACTGGCTGTCTCACCTGGGTCTCAGTCAGTACTATCAGGTTCTGGTCCAGAATGGGTATGAAAATATTGACTTCATCTCTGATATCAGCCTCGAAGATCTACAAGAGATCGGCATTACTAAACTTGGTAAGACACAGCTACACTATTAAGATGGCATTTAATAACATTATTGAATTTGCTGAGACATTTTGTGAAATGAGAGCAGCATGGTGGCGCAGTGGGTAGTACTGTTGCCTCACAGCAAGAAGGTCAGAGGTTCAAGGACTTGAGCTGAGACTTTTCTGTGTGTTGTTCTCCCCCTGTCTGCATAGGTTTTCTCTGGGCTCCTCCCACAGCCTAAAAACATGCTTAGGTTAATTAGAGACTCTAAATTGCATGTGTGGATGTGAGTGTGTGTGCCCCACGATAGACTGGTGACCTGTCTGGGTTGTATCACTGCTTCTTACCCAAAATATGCTGGCATTAACCCCAGCATGGATGGATGGATTTGTGAAATGTGATCTTTGTTTCCTCGGTATGATGTGCTGTTGGTTAGTTGAAATAAAAAAGACTATTTCATATCACCTCGAACCAGAGTATTTGGACATTTTGATTAATTGATTATCCATATAGTTGGCAATTAATGTAACTAAATCAATGAATCATCTAATCGTTCTACCAAGATTCTGTTTCTTAAAGCATCATCCCATCAAATGAAAATATTCTAGAAGTCTTGTGCATCATTTTATACACATATTAGGTATCTTTGAAAATTGTGATTCTCTACATATTACAATTGTTCTTTTCACTGTGATTTTTATCCAGCTTTGCAGTCAGAATCTGTTGTAATTATTTTTCTATTTTCCCCTTCCTGTCCCCCACACTTCTGCCTCCCCTCAGGCCATCAGAAGAAGCTGATGTTGGGAGTAAGGAGACTGAAAGAGTTACAGAGAGGAGACAGCGGACTGCAGGCTGCTCAGAGCCCCACTACACCTCCGTCCAGCCCCGGCAGCAGCTCAGAGCCGCGGAGGGAGGCGAGGAAGCAGAGGGAGGGCGCCCCCAGTCCCCTGGCCAAACCTCACCCAGGTCTCACTCATTCACAGACACCTTCCGACACACCGACGCAAACTCCACCACAAACCCCCCCACACGCTCGCCCTCAGCAGGCCTGCCCCAAGGCTCGGCCGCGTCCCTCCACCCAGACGGTGGCGGCGGATTCCCCGGTGCCGCTGCTCCGCCTGCCCTGTGAGGAGGAAGAGCGACGAAGAACTCACAGTCTAATTGGCTCTGAAACAGACTCCAGATACGCCACCGTGTGCCGCAGCAGCTCCTCACATCCTGCCGCCCCCAACGATGTCACTGTCAACCGCAGCCAGTCATCCGTCACGCTCCGTCCCCGCCGAAAAGGTCGGCCACCCACGCCGCCCAAACGGTCCTGTTCTTCTATTACCGGGGCTGACGGGGAAGCAGAAGGACGGAAGGAGGGGCTTCTTGGGCTACCGGCCTATCGGGAGCGGCGAGCCAGCGACTGCAGCAACCTGGGTTCGGCTCTAAGAACTCAGGACTCGGCAGGCCTGGAGAGATCTGAGGGGGCTTCTGGGAGTGTACGTAGTCTTGCTGCCATGCTGGAGACGTCAATCGTGGGTGGAGCCAAAACCCTACCGAGGAATCTGGGAAGCACTAGCTACCTACAGGTGTGTGTGTGTGTGTGTGTGTGTGTGTGTGTGTGTGTGTGTGTGTGTGTGTGTGTGTGTGTGTGTGTGTGTGTGTGTGTGTGTGTGTGTGTGTGTGTGTGTGTGTGTGTGTGTGCGTGCGTGAGTATTGTATTGTATATTGTACAATAGCAAACAACAGTGATAGTCGTGTGTTGTCCAGGTGAGCCCACCCTTACTTCGTCGCCAGGCTGGCTCAGGTGGCCTTGGATCTGACGAGGATGACGTCTTAAGTCGACGCAGGACCATAAGTGGACCAGAGGGTCTCCCTGGCAACCAGGCGGACCTTTTACCTCATCAGCCAGCCCAGAAACGTCCAGAGCCCCGGCCGCGCTCCATTGTTGTCACCTCAGCAACAGAAATCACAGACGGCACAGCAACGCTCCGCAGGAAGCCTCGTCCTCTGGCAACAGACCTTGACTCTTCTACAAACATCGTTACCACTGCGGTTGCCATGACAACTGGTTCTGACACCACACACAGGAGACCACACACATCTGACCGTTCAGAAATTGTCACGCAAAGCAATAACCAATCACACTCGCCCAGCAGTCAAACAGATGGCAGCTGGAAAAACGAAGGCGAGCCGCAGCAGAACGGCGGCGTGGTCCTGAGGCGTAGGCCGGCGTCTGAGGTCTCCGACAGGATGGAGGTCACCAGGGAGAGCTGTGAGTGGATGGAGGCCAGGAAGTCTCTGAAGCCGCCAGTATCACCCAAACCATCCACAGTCACCCTGAGGAAGACGCAAGTTGACCCCCCAACCCCGACCCGCAGGGTCCCCATACCTGGTCCTGATAATACTGATACAGCCCAGAGTCCAGGTGAAATATACACAGCTAAACACAGTAAAGATAAACATCACTGTGATGTGATCATAACGTGAAATAATTCTGGCACTGAGCCAATCAACAATTTCAAATTTCACATTAAGCAGAAATTCAGACAGAAAGCCGCCCTGCATTAAAGCTGCCAGACCATTTAAAGTAAGATTTAATTGCTTTTCGATTAGAAGAAGGTCGAGGTGTTCTATAAATACTGTCTGATGTTTCAAAATCCATATTCATAGACCATATTCAGAGGCTTTACCTTAAAATGACCCATCAGGACTTCTGTAAATGTGATGTCACACCTAAACAGTCACCCCCACTCCCCCACCCTCATTTACTGCCCTTTGAATTGGTTAATCAGAGGAAAGGCTCAGTAACATTAATGAGACAGACACAGCACAAGAAAATATAAAAGTATATTGAAGTTTTTAGTATTTAGTAATAACAAAAAGTGTAACATCTAGGATCTGTAAAACAATGCAGGGAGCTGCATTGATGGCGGCATAATATATTGGTGTAACAATGGAATATGATCAATAACATGCAGTTGGAATAGATTTATAAATTTAAATCAAATGCCAAAAAACTGATCTTAAAATATTCTCAGACAGGTTTTTACAGTTACCATGGCAGCAATTATTTAATCTTCGGTTGGAATGATGGTATAATTACCTGTTATACATGTACTGTTTATGATATTTATTACAAATAGGCAGTTCCCTCTGTATATTTAATTGATTTCACCCTGCGATTATTTAGTTCAGCTAACATTAAAGACGTTCATGAATTATGTATACAGTTTGTTAAATGAATTATTGATGGTATCAGCAACAGAGTGGTGTTTACTTTGTGTAGTAAACGGTTTAGAAAAAACATTCCAAATAAATCCATGTTGTTTGACATTTTAACACCCACCATCTGTTATGCAAAAAATAATTTTTAATTGCTTATGATGAGTTTGGTCATAAACTTTCCAAGATTGACGACATTGTTGGAATGCCAGACAGCTTTTGAAGAAATCAAATTTTCAGGTTTGAGTTGTGTGTTCTGCCATGCATGATGACTGAAATATACAGAGAATAATCTATTCAAGCTTATATTTAATGGTCATATTCATGTAAAAGTTTGGTAGAAGTAGAAGGTAGAAGGTAGAAGTTTGTCAATGTTCTTCGAATTGCAAAATTAGTACAGATAAACTGCTTAAGCTTAATGAAATGAAATATTCCCATTCAAAATTCTCCTAGAATTTATTTAGTTGTAATTTCACTAATAAGATTTATTTGTGGTTTTAAGAACCACAAATTATCTCAATATAGTTTCACATCTCCTCAGTCAAGCTTCTCTCTTCTCTCTTGTGTTGTGTTGTATCTGTCTCACTAAAGGGGCTTTTTTCATGATTTCCACACTTTATTATTTAAATTACAACTTAGCAGACTTTTATGTTCCTAAAATCGTCCCATTTTATTTTTTATGGTACAAAAGCACCTAATAGTAGCACCTGTAGTAACAACGGTGTCTGACTTCTCACTCACTCAAAATAAAACCCTGCTTCCCCTGTGGCACCCCTCGGAGGGCTGAGGCCAGTACAAGCGCTTTAAAAGGAAGGTGCGACTACATGGTATGAACGTCCAGTCCTTTGGTGACATCACAACAGGAATCAGTTGTAAATTTTAATGCTCGCAGGAACACCACAGATCTAAATATTTATACATTTATTAGCACTTTAAAATGTTTTTTTTTCCATAATAATTTCTTTTTAATATTAATGAGGCTCTCCTCTGATTAGCTGATTGGTGGTGACTGTATAATTGTGATATCACAACCTCAATCCTGATCGTTTATTTTTTGGCCGCATGCATTTCTCTGTGAGGTGTTCCACCTTTAAAGAGTTTCTGTGTAGGTGATCTCTCCACTCTTTCATTCACTTTTTTCCACTATAGGCTTGGTGTGGGTTTATACGTTGGCCGGTTGTATAAAAACTAACATCATTCTCTCTGACTTTCATCAGAGCTGAAGCGTGTTCCTCCTCCTGTATCCCCGAAACCCCGTGGACCTCCAACAGCACCCAAACCAGGCAAAGCAATAGTAGCTTCAGCTACCATAAGTCCAGCTGCTACCAGCCCGGCTGAAGCCACTCTGGCCCCCAAGCCCTCCTCTCCGCCCTCTGCCACCCCTCTTCCAGCTCCCAACAACCCCTCTGCTCCCTCCCTCTCTCCGGGGCTCCCTCTTACCTCCCCCTCTCCCGCACAGAGCCCCTCCACCCCCTCGCCACACCCTGTCAAGCCCCCTCGCTCCTCCATCGGCGGCCTCTCCATTGATCTGCTGGGAGGACGGGAGGTCGAGGAGGAAGAGGAAAGAAGGAGAGAGGAGGAGGAGAGTAAGAGAGAGAGGGCGCACGCAACGAGGCACAAAGAGCAGGAGGAGGAGAGGAAGAGAGCGGAGGACGAGAATCTAAGGAAGGAAAGAGAGAGAGAAGATGTAAAGAGTCATGAGGAAGAGGAGACGGCACAGCATTGTTTGGAGGAGACCAGTGCCTCCTTGACTGCAGCTTTGCAGGCTGTAGAACATAAAATGAAAGACGAAGATACACAAAATGAGTGAGTATTTTAAGATTTTCACTAGAAAATACACATTTATATCCAGAAACAAGGTGTACCTCACTTAGACTTCAGTGATTGTATCAAATAAATCTTAGGAGTTATAAGATCATTAAATAGTTTGGAAAGTACAAAAGTAATGCCCTGTAGTCAAATTTTCCTGACTTTCTTTTGTTTCTTTGATTTTCTCATTAAATACTGATGATGATAGATCAGAGAGGTTTGGGGGAGGATAATCACTCTTTGGTTAAACTGCTCACAACTAATAGACATAATTCACCTGCGAGAAGCGTTCACAAGCAGACACTGCTTCATTTCATGGAATTACATTTAGGGCATCCAGGGTTCTTGAAAATTCCTGTTTATTTCCTAAATAGACAATAGCTGTAACTTCCAAGGCTTAGACAGGCATGGAGATATCTCAGTGAAATCATCCGATAAAAACATGAGATTAGAACATATTTGGTTGTTTGATGAAAAAGTACTCAAAAAAGTACCAAAAAGTAAATCTATGGGGAGAAGTTTACTATTATTGAGTTCACAGTAAAAGACATCCATTCACAATACTAAAAAATGCTTTGTAGAAACCACTTTGACTCATTCTCTTTCAGATTCTCAGTCCATCATGGAAGAGTTCAAAAACTAGGGTGCAATGTTTTGTTCTCATTTACAAGTGTGAACAAAACACTGCACCCTAGTTGCAGTGTTTTGTTCCCATTTGCAAAGTGTTCTGAATGGTGCTACAGCTCTAATTAGCGCCTCAGGCATCAAAACTATAGCAAGGCTGCTGAGACTGATGGGTACTGTAGTATTAAAAACCACACTACATAACACACAGGAAACTTGATGGTGAGGAACGTTCTGGATATCATCAAAATAAATAATTTATAGGCTTTCTGCAAAATCCTATTGTGAAATGATTGCAGCATGCTATATCGTTCTATTAATTCCTGTTTTTGTTTTACACACATTTAGATGATGTAATGCAACAACATAGTTCCCTGGTTTCAACAACATGTATAAGTTTGATTCAGGGTTTGTATAAATTCAAGTTTAGTGATAACATAAAAACAGTCACTCAGTCAGTTTCTATACCTGCTTATTCCTCATTAGGGTCGCAGGGGTCTGCTGGAGCCTATCCCAGCGTGTTACGGCGAGAGGCAGGGATACACCCCAGATGGTCGCCAGCCACACACTCACACCTACGGGCAATTTAGAGTCTCCAATTAACCTCAGCATGTTTTTGGACTGTGGGAGGAAGCCGGAGTACCCAGTGAAAACCCACACAGACACAGGGAGAACATGCAAACTCCACACAGAAAGGTCCCAGACCCAGGACCAAGGAGGTCTTGAACCTGCGACCTTCTTGCTGTGCAGCAACAGCGCTAACTCCTGCACCACTGTGTCGCCCAACATAAAAACAAAATCATTGAATTTTGATATTAAAATACAATATAGTTATAGAAGTAAATGACCAGAGATTTGATCAAAAACTTTTGAAAAACTTACGTTTTTCAAAAGTAAGATTACAGACCTGTCGGCTGCTTCTTCTGAGATTTCCTGCATATTTTATGACAGAAAGTTTAAATTTCATGTCGTACTTGTTATTTTTTAACTGCAGCCATGGCTATATTACCTGAGAGGTTGTTCTTTAACGTCACTTGAGCATAACAATAATATAGTATATCTATAGTCAGGAGGACCAAGGAGTTTGCAGGAAGAAAAAGATGAGGAAGAAAAAGATGAAGAAGAAAAAGCGTCAGTGTTCACTTCTTCTTCCTTGATTTTTTTTTTTAATTAATTAGACTCAGTGTTTATTTGGAACCAGTAGTTATTTATCAAGATATACACCTGCACCTGGCATTTAAAGGTTAATTGAAGCTCTGTTATTTGGTAATTTATGATATAGCATATTAATTTTCCCACTTAGCAACTCTATTCTGCTGCTACAAATGTGATGTATCTATCCACATAAACAGCTAAATTCTTCCTTTCTACCCAATTCCCAGCTCTCACTGCAGCAAAAAGACGACCGTCTCCATCTTGGACGACATCGGCAGCATGTTTGACGACTTGGCGGACCAACTGGACGCAATGCTCGATTGATCTCCTGCCCAAGTCTCATTTCCAACAAGCTCTTTCCCTCTTCCTGATCATGCGTAGGCGTAAGGCAAGGCAAGTTTATTTGTATAGCACATTTCAACAAGGCAATTCAAAGTGCTTTACATATCAATAAAACTCTCTCAAGGCTCCATGCTGGCGCTCTGAGTGTGTGTGTGTGTGTGTTTGAGCGGGCGGCGGGCACTTCTCATGTAGCCTTGTACGGTGTGATGAGGCGGGGGGGCCCTCTCCGTCTGGTGCGCTCGCTCCAGTATGTCTCCTGCCGCGAGGAGGCCGCTCCCACACAACCTGTGACCTCCACAGCCCGGCAAGCCAGCGCCCAGCGACAGACAGCTGCGTGGACCGAGAAGCACAATCATTTTCCTCATTGTTTTATCTCTACAGACTCTGGCTAGGACAGAGGCGCTAACTCAGTCAGACAGGGAGACAGACAGATAAGCATATTGCTTGCGAAAATAAGCACATAAACTGACTGACGGGCAGGCAGATAGATAGGTAGATAGATAGGTAGATAAACAAGATGCATACAGATGAGATACCAGAGCATTTTTAAAAGCACATGGATTGACAGGCCGCTTTCTGAGTCTGTCTCACTCCTGCGATGTCAAGAGGACGCATTTTTCCAGACGAATCGTTGCCTCCACTCCTCCTGTGTATGAGTGGAGGGTTGTGGTTAGCCGGACTTCCTGCTCTGTGTGTTGTCTCTGTTCCTGTTGTTGTTGTTGCTGTTGTTGTGTTATCGTTGCCGTTGTTGTCGTTAACGAGTGTGTGCGTGTGTAGTCCCCTGCTGATGCTCATGTCAATGTCCTCCCACTCGTATGGTAGTTATTCTAATCATCAGAACGATGCTATAGATGTGTGTCCATGGGTTTTGAGACACTCACACACACACAGACACACACACACACAAAAACACACACACACTCAAACTCACATGCACATTTCATTGATTTTAATCTCGCTGGTGTTCTGCTTTGTTGGTGTTTAGCTCCATCTATGGAGGTTTGCTTGGAAAAGAATCTACACACACACACATCACACACACACATACACATACATATATAAATATATATACAAGCACACTCATGCGGTGTATCCCTTTTGTCCTGCTGCAGTGAACAGTGTTTTTAAAAGATAATCCTATATTTCAATGCTTTATATAGTACATCCAGTATACATACATAGAGTTTATAATATATCTGGGTATTTGAGCTGTTAGAGCTCCCTCTAGTGTTGGTTAGTGAAACTGCCTCTAATCTGCCCACCTTCCATCTTGTTTCCTCCCTTTTTATCTCCCTCAGTGTCCATTTTTGTTAACTCTGCATCTCTCTGTGCCTTGGTAGTTTTCTTTCATGTAATCAAAATACTGTTTTGGTCTCTTTGTTTTTCTTGTTTTCCATTTTAAAATATGTTTCTCTGTTTCCTTATGAACTCTCACTCCATGTGTGTCTGTGATGCCAGATGTAGCTTTTAGTTTGTGAGTCCTTTATGATCCCTAACGTGAGTCGCCCTGTCTGCAGTCCTTCTGTAACCATTGAGAAGCCTTGTACGAGCCCATATAATCCACCCCTGTAAGCTGTAATAAAATGGCTCCGCTCCTCCTTGGCTCCCCAGTTTTCAATAATCCCCCATGTAGGCCAGATAGTGGGTCAGCCACAAAGTGTTCATCCCAATGAAGAGTCAACTTGTATTTTTATGCTCTTTGAAAAACAAAGATATATTTGAGAGACAGATGGTTCTATGTGAATAATGACGATATAAGTTATGAACATTGATTTGAGATGAGCTGACTGAGCTCTGTACATTTATGTTTGAGTTCTGGATGTGTTGTGACGGCTGTTGTGCCATGGTTGGGTTTAGGTTGTGTTTCTGCTGTGACAATGCATTCCTGTACAGCTGTGATCAGAATAAATGTATAAATTAAACCTTACATGACTCTGAAGTGTTCTTCTTTTAGGTCTCAAATGCAGAGATGACCAGAATCAATTTCCTCTTCAGTAACATATACAACCTAAATATATATGGTATATATATAAATACCTGATCATTACACCCATACATGATAGCTGGACTCCATCCATCTATTTTCTATACCCGCTTATTCCTCACTACACTAACAGGGGTCAAACCCAGCATACTGTGGGTGAGAGGCAGGGATACACCCCAGATATGTCCCCAGTTTATCATGGGGCACACACATGAGAATGAAGAACAGGTAAGGCAGGTAAGGATTTTTTTCTGACAAGAGGTAACTAATCAGACATCACAATAAAGAAGGGAAATGTCTTGTACTTAAAGTAAATGGAAAGTTTATGATCAATCCAGCTGAAGTAGCTCTTCAACACTACTTTAATGAGTCTAACATTGTAGAAGGTTTTTCACCTGAATGCACAAATGTTAAGTTAATACAAGGGAGCCAGATCTCAGCATCAGGACTCTGAATCAGAGTTTTACGAGAAGGTTGGAAGGAAATATTTGGTATGGGTACATTTATTCTGTAATATATGTACATGGTTCATGTAACAACAAGCATGGTTAAAACAATATTGTTTACAAATAAATATGTCCAAAAACTGCATGATTTTTCACCAAAACAAACAATTTAAGTGTCAATTTTTTAGATAGTATGTTTAAAGTTCTACATTTTGAATGTTTGAGTTTTTCTGTACAGAATGATGATCATGCAGAGTTTGAAAATCTGATTTTAACATGACTTATGACACTATGAATAGTTTGGAAGCCAATTCTGGATCATTATTCAGTTTACACAAGTGTGACTTGGAAACCTGGAAACTTCCTGTGATGCACAAAAACCGACAATAAATTGTATCATTCTAAAACTTCATTACCACTTCTCACTCGTTCTTATTTGCCTACTTATGTAAATTCAATATCAGAAAATGTATTTATACATCAGATACTTTAAGACTTTTGCTCAAGTAATATTCTAATAGGTGAGAAATGTGGTAAAATATCTGTACTTTTACTCAAGTGGGACCTTCAGGTACGTCATATATTTTTTACTGCCTTAAAACATCAGATTCCAGGACACATTAACTTATACGAGTATTATTCCATAAACTACAACTCCCATGACGCTTTGACGTCGCTTACGTCACTCGAGCGCCGCTCTTCGACGCTAAAACAACGTTGTTATTGCACGTTGCTGAAATGGTAACGTTACTATCCAGCACAGTAGGGTGTATATTAATGTTATACTCATACTTGAACAGTACACACAACAACTATTTTCTGTTTTTCGGGAAGACGGATGTATTAAACTAACTTCAAACATGAGCTAACTTCGCTAACTAACTAGTAGCATAGAAAGGGGCGGGGCTTGTCGATGGACGGAAGTCTTATAAAGTTACCGGTTCCAATAGTTTCCGGTCTTTCCCACTCGCAGCGTGTTAGGAGAAGAAGGTGAAGTTTTAATGACCAGTTCGAACACATTATATACACGGACTTTATATACGATGGCAACTAAATGGGTTCAAGTTCGCCCTCCTCCTTCCGGAAGCTTCCGCCGGACCAGAGAGAGCTTTAAAGAGGTGAGTTGGTACTAAGAATAGATGTATTATAAACCTACACCCAAGACGTGGAGGACTTCCATGTTGGTTTTAGTAGCAGCACGTGGATGGGGGACTCCTATAATGTAAAATCAGTACATCGTCATAGCAACAAACCCTAACGTTATCGCCGAGACTTACATGGACATTCATTTATGGAGACTGGTACTTTTAACTTGGTTTGTGTTATTTTATGCATTTTTCATAAAGATATGCTATCACTAGCAGGACTTAAAGTGTCTCCTTTTATTTGTTTTAAGAGGTTAAAGGCAGAGAATACAGGGTTTTTACTAAGCCACGGCATATAAACCCATACGTTGTGTAAACTCGTGTTTTTGTGCAGAGATGCTGCCCTCTGCCTTTATTTTCTCCTTTTTCTCATTTTTTTGTGGCGCAGGGGTGTCTTGAATCACATTAAAACAATGAGAAAAGTTGAAAATGTACACAAAAACACATCACCACACACATTAGTGGGCCATAAATGATGATTTAGATGGATTAACACCCCCCCCCCACGCACACACACACATAATAGAGTACACAAAATCATTTGTTTCTATACATCCTACATGCCTTGTTCTATTTATCCATATCTTTCATATATTTTTGTTTTATCCATATTTCTTCTTCAGGTGAGACAGAAAGATGGCTGATGCAGTTTTGGAGCAGACTGAAGATCAAATGCTCCAAGAACATGCTTGAGTGGGACCTCAACAAGTCTGGTGAGTTTGCTCCATGTGTTGCCATGTAACGCAGTTTTAGCCTATAATGACAAATTAAATAACTTTTCTGACACCTACTATGAGAACTGAATTTTGGCTACTGATTCTATATCTTCCTCAGAGGCTCCATTTATGACATGTTACAGAATTCCATTTTTCTTAAATGTGAAGCATAACTGAGATTTTCTTCTGCAGTTTGACTTGGCCCAGCTGATAGCGTTTATTTCTATAGTATGTCTGTGTTTATGTTTCGGTTCCATGACACAGCCTGTGATGACAAAACAACTTTTCTGACACCTCGTATGAGAGCTTTCAGCTACTGATTCCAATTTTCCTCTGAGGCTTTATCAGATTGTTTGTTTTTTTTTTTTAAAGAAAGCAAGGTGTGTTTTAAATTGCTGACTCTTCCTGTACAGGAGTGAAATGGGAGACTGACTGACCTGGAGGCTCTGATCCTTCAACTGACGTGTCTTGCGTGTTGCAGACATCAAACTGTGACTGAACAGACCTCGCCAGGTGAGAAG
Source organism: Lepturacanthus savala (assembly GCA_030544235.1). Classification (NCBI taxonomy): domain Eukaryota; kingdom Metazoa; phylum Chordata; class Actinopteri; order Scombriformes; family Trichiuridae; genus Lepturacanthus; species Lepturacanthus savala. Next base: position 33,114,958 of record CM060466.1, read on the forward strand.
AGACGAGTCTACAAAGTGTTTGCATTTAGACTTTAAGCCTGTGATGACAAATTAAAATGACTTTTCTGACACCTACTATGAGAGCTGAATTTTAGCTACTGATTCTATATATTCTCTGAGGCTCCTTCAGTAAAGACAGAATCCCACCCCCCCCCCCCACCCCCCCAAAAAAAAAATTGAATTATAACTGAGTTTTTCTCTCTCACAGTTTGTCGGGGCTGTGACGAAAGTGACTTGACCCTGCTGATGACCAACAGTCATCCGATAATTTCAACGGTACGTCTGTGTTTATGTTTCAGCTTGATGACACAGCCTGTGATGACAAATATAACAACTTTTCTGACACCTCGTATGAGAGCTTTCAGCTCCTGATTCAAATTATTTTCTGAGGCTTTATCATGGATCATTCTCCTATTTGCCTCTTTCATGGATTGTTCTAATTTGTGTTTTTTCTCTTTTGTCTCTTCCTGACCCAAACAAATGATGCAGATGGTGACACTGGTCAGAAGATGTTGCTCCCTGAACTTGGCAGAAGAAATGTGAAGAAAGCCACACAGACCGTTCTAGATGACGCTTTAATCTTTTCTAACCTCTCACTATCTTCTGATGTTACGTGTTGATTGTTTATAGAGTTACACAAGACCTTTTGTAAATGCTTCTATGCACTTGCATGAATCTGAATTAAAGATGTGTATTCTACTTGTGACCATGACAAGTTATTTATCCTCATTAATGACGTTTAAACAATTTTGCTGATATTTATACGTTTACTGTGTATGTGCAACATTTTAATTGTCGCTGGTAGAGGTTGTTCCAGTTTGGTTTATATTGATTTAAGACAAATCGGGTGTCCTTCGATGGGGGGAAAAACAGTTCTGACACAAATTTTAAATTTTTGTTTTAGAAATACTAGAGTTTTACTTTTTTGGGGGGGGGGGGGGGGGGCAGTTATTTATTTGAAACCATGTGAAGGAATATTTAAAGGGAAAATGTGTAGAACTGACATGAGACATGACCAGCAGATAAATGGGAACCAAATTTTTTCAAGGGGTCACAAGCAAAGATGTTTAGGAATGATGTGGATTTGATTTTAAACTTGTGAAACTTTAATCTGGAAAGTAAATGGATGAAAAACAGCAATAACATCTTCACTTTGGATGTTGGCTGTTAAAACTCAGAATCAAATTCATGACCTCAAAATGAAACCACAGAGTCAACAGACTGCTGTCCTACCAGGTCAACTGTTGGATATCACAAATGCATGTAAAAGCAATTCATTGAGTTTATCAAAGCGGATCCACTTTTAGCTCCTTTGCAAAGATGTTTAGTAATACTGTAGTTCTGCATCATAACATGTATCAGGTTTTTTCATATATATAGAATTATAATAAACTTCATTTAAACCCCTTCCATGCATTGTTCCCACTGGGTGTGATTTTGTCTTTTCACACATGCAGCTCCATTCCAGAACATTCCTGTTGTCTTCTTGCACCTATCCATACATGGCATGTTATTGCCGGTAGTGTGTGTGTGTGTGTGTGTGTGTGTATCCTGCATGCACTTGCACAACACTTTCCCTGTAGATTCCCTGTAATCTCATTAGGTATCAATGTGGGAAATTGCCAGAGCAGATTTCCCAGATAAATGACTCAGGTCTTCATTAAAACATTACCCCTTTAGAGGAAGATAGCTGAAACATCTGGGAAGGGTTGCATGTGGGAATGGATGAATTTTAATGAAATATGTACACATGGTTGTGAAGTGTAGATTATTGGACATTGTTATTGTTATTGAAAAATAAATTACTGGATGAATACAATAAACATTATATATATATACACTCACCGGCCACTTTATTAGGTACAACATGTAGACATGGTCAAGACAATCTCCTGCAGTTCAAACCGAGCATCAGTATGGGGAAGAAAGGTGATTTGAGTGACTTTGAACGTGGCATGGTTGTTGGTGCCAGAAGGGCTGGTGTGAGTATTTCAGAAACTGCTGATCTACTGGTATTTTCACACACAACCATCTCTAGGGTTTACAGAGAATGGTCCGAAAAAGAAAAAATATCCAGTGAGCGGCAGTTCTGTGGGCGGAAATGCCTTGTTGATGCCAGAGGTCAGAGGAGAATGGCCAGACTGGTTCGAGCTGATAGAAAGGCAACAGTGACTCAAATAACCACCCGTTACAACCAAGGTAGGCAGAAGAGCATCTCTGAATGCACAGTACGTCGAACTTCAGGTACGTCATATATGTTTTACTGCCTTAAAACATCAGATTCCAGGACACATTAACTTATACGAGTATTATTCCATAAACTACAACTCCCATTACGCTTTGACGTCGCTTACGTCACTCTTGAGCGCCGCTCTTCGACGCTAAAACAACGTTGTTATTGCACGTTGCTGAAATGGTAACGTTACTATCCAGCACAGTAGGGTGTATATTAATGTTATACTCATACTTGAACAGTACACACAACAACTATTTTCTGTTTTTCGGGAAGACGGATGTATTAAACTAACTTCAAACATGAGCTAACTTCGCTAACTAACTAGTAGCATAGAAAGGGGCGGGGCTTGTCGATGGACGGAAGTCTTATAAAGTTACCGGTTCCAATAGTTTCCGGTCTTTCCCACTCGCAGCGTGTTAGGAGAAGAAGGTGAAGTTTTAATGACCAGTTCGAACACATTATATACACGGACTTTATATACGATGGCAACTAAATGGGTTCAAGTTCGCCCTCCTCCTTCCGGAAGCTTCCGCCGGACCAGAGAGAGCTTTAAAGAGGTGAGTTGGTACTAAGAATAGATGTATTATAAAACCTACACCCAAGACGTGGAGGACTTCCATGTTGGTTTTAGTAGCAGCACGTGGATGGGGGACTCCTATAATGTAAAATCAGTACATCGTCATAGCAACAAACCCTAACGTTATCGCCGAGACTTACATGGACATTCATTTATGGAGACTGGTACTTTTAACTTGGTTTGTGTTATTTTATGCATTTTTCATAAAGATATGCTATCACTAGCAGGACCTAAAGTGTCTCCTTTTATTTGTTTTAAGAGGTTAAAGGCAGAGAATACAGGGTTTTTACTAAGCCACGGCATATAAACCCATACGTTGTGTAAACTCGTGTTTTTGTGCAGAGATGCTGCCCTCTGCCTTTATTTTCTCCTTTTTCTCATTTTTTTGTGGCGCAGGGGTGTCTTGAATCACATTAAAACAATGAGAAAAGTTGAAAATGTACACAAAAACACATCACCACACACATTAGTGGGCCATAAATGATGATTTAGATGGATTAACAACACCCCCCCCCACGCACACACACACATAATAGAGTACACAAAATCATTTGTTTCTATACATCCTACATGCCTTGTTCTATTTATCCATATCTTTCATATATTTTTGTTTTATCCATATTTCTTCTTCAGGTGAGACAGAAAGATGGCTGATGCAGTTTTGGAGCAGACTGAAGATCAAATGCTCCAAGAACATGCTTGAGTGGGACCTCAACAAGTCTGGTGAGTTTGCTCCATGTGTTGCCATGTAACGCAGTTTTAGCCTATAATGACAAATTAAATAACTTTTCTGACACCTACTATGAGAACTGAATTTTGGCTACTGATTCTATGTCTTCCTCAGAGGCTCCATTTATGACATGTTACAGAATTCCATTTTTCTTAAATGTGAAGCATAACTGAGATTTTCTTCTGCAGTTTGACTTGGCCCAGCTGATAGCGTTTATTTCTATAGTACGTCTGTGTTTATGTTTCGGTTCCATGATGCAGCCTGTGATGACAAAACAACTTTTCTGACACCTCGTATGAGAGCTTTCAGCTACTGATTCCAATTTTCCTCTGAGGCTTTATCAGATTGTTTGTTCTTTTTTTTTTTAAAGAAAGCAAGGTGTGTTTTAAATTGCTGACTCTTCCTGTACAGGAGTGAAATGGGAGACTGACTGACCTGGAGGCTCTGATCCTTCAACTGACGTGTCTTGCGTGTTGCAGACATCAAACTGTGACTGAACAGACCTCGCCAGGTGAGAAGAGACGAGTCTACAAAGTGTTTGCATTTAGACTTTAAGCCTGTGATGACAAATTAAAATGACTTTTCTGACACCTACTATGAGAGCTGAATTTTAGCTACTGATTCTATATATTCTCTGAGGCTCCTTCAGTAAAGACAGAATCCCACCCCCCCCCCCACCCCCCCCCCAAAAAAATTGAATTATAACTGAGTTTTTCTCTCTCACAGTTTGTCGGGGCTGTGACGAAAGTGACTTGACCCTGCTGATGACCAACAGTCATCCGATAATTTCAACGGTACGTCTGTGTTTATGTTTCAGCTTGATGACACAGCCTGTGATGACAAATATAACAACTTTTCTGACACCTCGTATGAGAGCTTTCAGCTCCTGATTCAAATTATTTTCTGAGGCTTTATCATGGATCATTCTCCTATTTGCCTCTTTCATGGATTGTTCTAATTTGTGTTTTTTCTCTTTTGTCTCTTCCTGACCCAAACAAATGATGCAGATGGTGACACTGGTCAGAAGATGTTGCTCCCTGAACTTGGCAGAAGAAATGTGAAGAAAGCCACACAGACCGTTCTAGATGACGCTTTAATCTTTTCTAACCTCTCACTATCTTCTGATGTTACGTGTTGATTGTTTATAGAGTTACACAAGACCTTTTGTAAATGCTTCTATGCACTTGCATGAATCTGAATTAAAGATGTGTATTCTACTTGTGACCATGACAAGTTATTTATCCTCATTAATGACGTTTAAACAATTTTGCTGATATTTATACGTTTACTGTGTATGTGCAACATTTTAATTGTCGCTGGTAGAGGTTGTTCCAGTTTGGTTTATATTGATTTAAGACAAATCGGGTGTCCTTCGATGGGGGGAAAAACAGTTCTGACACAAATTTTAAATTTTTGTTTTAGAAATACTAGAGTTTTACTTTTTTTGGGGGGGGGGGGCAGTTATTTATTTGAAACCATGTGAAGGAATATTTAAAGGGAAAATGTGTAGAACTGACATGAGACATGACCAGCAGATAAATGGGAACCAAATTTTTTCAAGGGGTCACAAGCAAAGATGTTTAGGAATGATGTGGATTTGATTTTAAACTTGTGAAACTTTAATCTGGAAAGTAAATGGATGAAAAACAGCAATAACATCTTCACTTTGGATGTTGGCTGTTAAAACTCAGAATCAAATTCATGACCTCAAAATGAAACCACAGAGTCAACAGACTGCTGTCCTACCAGGTCAACTGTTGGATATCACAAATGCATGTAAAAGCAATTCATTGAGTTTATCAAAGCGGATCCACTTTTAGCTCCTTTGCAAAGATGTTTAGTAATACTGTAGTTCTGCATCATAACATGTATCAGGTTTTTTCATATATACAGAATTATAATAAACTTCATTTAAACCCCTTTCATGCATTGTTCCCACTGGGTGTGATTTTGTCTTTTCACACATGCAGCTCCATTCCAGAACATTCCTGTTGTCTTCTTGCACCTATCCATACATGGCATATTATTGCCGGTAGTGTGTGTGTGTGTGTGTATCCTGCATGCACTTGCACAACACTTTCCCTGTAGATTCCCTGTAATCTCATTAGGTATCAATGTGGGAAATTGCCAGAGCAGATTTCCCAGATAAATTACTCAGGTCTTCATTAAAACATTACCCCTTTAGAGGAAGATAGCTGAAACATCTGGGAAGGGTTGCATGTGGGAATGGAGCTTACTTTTTTTATTACTTTATGAATTTTAATGAAATATGTACACATGGTTGTGAAGTGTAGATTATTGGACATTGTTATTGTTATTGAAAAATAAATTACTGGATGAATACAATAAACATTATATATATATACACTCACCGGCCACTTTATTAGGTACAACATGTAGACATGGTCAAGACAATCTCCTGCAGTTCAAACCGAGCATCAGTATGGGGAAGAAAGGTGATTTGAGTGACTTTGAACGTGGCATGGTTGTTGGTGCCAGAAGGGCTGGTGTGAGTATTTCAGAAACTGCTGATCTACTGGTATTTTCACACACAACCATCTCTAGGGTTTACAGAGAATGGTCCGAAAAAGAAAAAATATCCAGTGAGCGGCAGTTCTGTGGGCGGAAATGCCTTGTTGATGCCAGAGGTCAGAGGAGAATGGCCAGACTGGTTCGAGCTGATAGAAAGGCAACGGTGACTCAAATAAAGACCCGTTACAACCAAGGTAGGCAGAAGAGCATCTCTGAACGCACAGTACGTCGAACTTTGAGGCAGATGGGCTACAGCAGCAGAAGACCACGCCGGGTGCCACTCCTTTCAGCTAAGAACAGGAAACTGAGGCTACAATTTGCACAAGCTCATCGAAATTGGACAATAGAAGATTGGAAAAACGTTGCCTGGTCTGATGAGTCTCGATTTCTGCTGCAACATTCGGATGGTAGGGTCAGAATTTGGTGTCAACAACATGAAAGCATGGATCCATCCTGCCTTGTATCAACGGTTCAGGCTGGTAGTGGTGGTGTAATGGTGTGGGGAATATTTTCTTGGCACTCTTTGGGCCCCTTGGTACCAATTGAGCATCGTTGCAACACCACAGCCTACCTGAGTATTGTTGCTGACCATGTCCATCCCTTTATGACCACAATGTACCCAACTTCTGATGGCTACTTTCAGCAGGATAATGCACCATGTCATAAAACTGGAATCATCTCAGACTGGTTTCTTGAACATGACAATGAGTTCACTGTACTCAAATGGCCTCCACAGTCACCAGATCTCAATCCAATAGAGCATCTTTGGGATGTGGTGGAACGGGAGATTCGCATCATGGATGTGCAGCCGACAAATCTGCACCAACTGTGTGATGCCATCATGTCAACATGGACCAAACTCTCTGAGGAATGCTTCCAGCACCTTGTTGAATCTTTGCCACGAAGAATTGAGGCAGTTCTGAAGGCAAAAGGGGGTCCAACCCATTACTAGCATGGTGTACCTAATAAAGTGGCCGGTGAGTGTAGATATATATATTTGTTCCATTCGACCAGTGATTAGCAGACCTTTTGAAGGACACTGAAAATAGGAAAAGCTAACTTGAACTTGAGCCTGTGGTCGCCACTGAAGAGGCCACTTTGGTGCCAGTTTTGTAGCTCGAGGACACTTAAATGTGCATATTGTTACTCGAGGGGGCACTTTAACATGTTTTGTGTCACTCGGGGGGCACTTAAGCGTTTTTTTCAACAATTGGGGCACCATCTGAACAGATTCCTTTCCCTTGATGCCAGCTCGTGTTTTCTCCCTCATTTGCGTATTTTCCTGCCTCGGATCAGCTCGGTAGGGTCCGTATTTCCATACAGGTGCGTCCTCGGCTCCGGTCCTCGTTTGACTGTGAAACCAGTGCGCCCGCCGCCCCCCCTTCCACCGTCCCCCGCACTTGCGCATCCCGCATCCAGTCGCTATCGGGAGAGGAGCGCAGGGGAGTGCCCTGCTCCGCGGACAGCCTCCACACACACGGTTTCCTCCTCCTCTGTAGCCGGACACTTCTGCGACAGAAAACTCCGCCGAATCCATCGCTCGGTCTCTCCGCACCCGCCTCTCCCCATCCCGCATCCGCCGGCAGCTCGGAAACTCGACTCGCGGTCCTTTTCCCCGGTGAGGCCTGACGGTAAGATCTGATTTGATGCGTCTCCAATCACACACGCCTGCGTCTTTTGTGTTTGCACGGATATTTTTATGCTTTAGCGGCAGCGGCTGTCGTTACGCGGCGTTTATAACGCGTTAAAATGCTGTGAACGTGCGAGAGAAAGAGGAGCTCAGAGCGCTGATGGATGCAACACACACACACACACACACACACACACACACACACACACACACACACACACACACACACACACACACACACACATACATATATATATACACTCACGCACGCACGCACTCAGGCTGATCACTGCAACACATTTGGATATTGTAATTAAATGATGAAGGCCTTTATGACGGAACAGCTGTGCAAAGGAGCACCAGCATGATGGATGCTGGCAGAGGAGGCAGCCGACCTACTTAGATCCATTAAAAAGATGAGGAGGATGAGAGGAGGAGGAGGAGGAGGAGGGAGAGACAGTTTACTGAAGTGATTCATGGTTAGCTTCAACTCTCATCTGGGCCTCTGCTGCTCTCCTCTCTATCTGTAATGTGGCCTGTGGCAGGGTGGGGCCTAATTTACTAAAATGGAGACATTTAAAAAAAAAGAAAAAAAAAAGGCAGCAAGTGCAGCTGATCATGACCTCCACTGCGGGATTACTGGAGGGTTTTTGCTTTTAAGGAGCAGGGATGTGAAAGCAAAGCTTTGCTCCAAAGGGCTATCCTGCAGCGGAGCACAAATACTGTACCTCCAAACCCGCAACTTGATCTTCTTCTGTCTGCCAGCTGCAGGAACCCAAGTGTTGTTTTTCTTTTAAAGTACAATCCTCAGGGTTCTGTGCTCAAATTGATTTTTTTCCCCCTTTTTTGGCAGATACTGGATACACTGCAAAGATGAATAAAGAACAGATTCATATTTGACTCAAGAAACATTATCTCTTGACAGTTTGGATGAAGCAGAAACAATGTTACAGTCAAGTGGTGAAAGCCTTTTCTTGACTTATACTTAGCCCACATTTACTCTGGTCAGATTGTATAAAAACTACTTTAATGGTTCCATATAGTAGAAAGTGAGGTTGTAACTGCTGTTTGATTATAATAAGGTCTAGGTGTTCTATAAATACTAAGGCAGAGAAGTCAAATTAAATTGAGTTCATGGGCCACATACAGCAAAATTAGATTTTAGCGGCTGGACCAATAAAAATAAACATACAAATAACAAGAACTACAAAAGTCTCCCCTTGTCATGTAAAGACATACATCACAAGTATTAGGTATAACACAATTAATTAACATTCAATCAGGAGAGATAACAGAAGTAAAAAGCTGCAATTGTTGTTTAGTACTAATAGTTGTTTGACTAAATGATAAGTTGATTTCATCTACAAATCTGTAAAATAAGACTTTTCTACATGCAGTGATGAGAGGCTCTTTAAATCTAGTGCTCACCACAGATGTGCTCATAATTTTTCACAATATAACTCATTCAGCAGGAAAAATGCACAAAGATTGACTTAACAAATCCTTAGTCGACTAAGACCAAACCGATCAATTAATGGCCCTAATGAATGCTCTCATATTTCAAAACGCTCAAACCACAGATAAATGTGTCCATATTCAGAAACTGAGCCTTATAATGATTCGCCAGGACTTCTGTGTGGTTGTGATGTCATAACTATAGTCAACGTCCACCCTCCCATTCGCAGCCATTCACATCAGCCAATCAGCCGAGAGGCTCATTAATATTAATAAGTCCGATACAGAACAGCCTGTTCTCTCTGACTAAAATCCAGGAAATGTGTAAAATATGAGAGCTTTAAGGCTAAGGCTGGTGATATTCTATATTTTTCTTACTGTCAACAAATCCCACCAAAAGACCAACTCAAACTGTGAATTCATATGGCAAACAAGTATTACCTGTGTAACAAAAACCTAATATATTCTATTCCCATTGTTGTCCAGAAACTATGAAAACTAGAGGTAATATAAGGGCAGGCCTGTCTCCCCCAACACGTTTTAAAAAGTCCCTTGTGCGAGCAAATGAGGAACAAATACCTACATTCAAATATAGTTTAACAGTCACCTTATACAAACTCCTGCACAGAACATTTTTACATCGCACATATAACATGTAAATTGTATTTTTGCATACATGGAAATATTCACGTGATCCACCTTAAAGCCGCAGGTAAGTTTGAGGTTATATATTTAAAGGCACAATACGCCCAAATCCTGTTGGGTGGTGATGTGGGGGGAAGGGGGAGCTGCTTCCATCGGGCCATCCCCTCTGTTGCTCATAAATGTCATGCAGTTACACAGGATGACGCGATTCTTCACTGGAATGAACTGCACGTTATTGTGAGTCAATCGCACAATTCAATTCACAACTCCTACTGCCACAAATACTTAGTACTACAGCACCAAATGTGTTTAATTAATGTCAAGGGGTTTTAAAAAAAAGTAGGCAACTGGACTTTTTCTTTGAGCTTGAAGACGTTTCACCTTTCATCATCATCAGGCTAGAACTGAAGAAGCCTTTCGGATGAAAGGTGAAACGTCTTCAAGCTCAAAGAAAAAGTCCAGTTGCCTACTTTTTAAAAACCCCTTGACTACAATGACCTGGATGAGTGAGAATCTACACAGACATCGTGTTTAATTAATCCCCAACACATGCTCCGTTAACTTCATTCCTACATCCAAATCCCTTTTTTTTTCTTTTTTAAAATAATCAACATATTCGCGAGCCGTTCTGTGAAGATTTACATGTTACAGGCCAGATACTTGGGACTTGCTGACCGAAATCCAAATACAGAATTATATTGGTATCAATTAGATGATCAAATAATAATTACACACTAGAAAAGCACTTGAGTGCAGACCTCCACCATCATATTGTGACTCCCACCCAACATTGGTGTCCTTATACTTATTGAATACATGCACTATCACAGAATGAAAAGCATTAGTTTTCATCATTGTTGTCTGTAAAATGTGGCTATAGATTACTTAAATTTAAAGTTGCTATTCTGACAAGAATCCATCTGCGACTTCATGGCTGCATAGTGATAATACTCGTACATAAATATCAAAAAATGTGTATGAAAGCAACAGCCTCCATTTAGTTCATACCTACCACAAGCAAAATTCAAAGTGATCCAGAAACCAGGATTTCTTCCGGATCATTACCAAAATTTAATCATCTGTTCATGATACCATTCCCAACATTTTCTGAAAATTTGCTGAAAATCTGGCAAACACTTTTTGAGATATTTTGCTAAAAAACAAACGCCAGCGAACCGCTTTGGTGCAGGGTATAAATAACAGAATTATTTATCAAGTAGAAGTAGCTGTGTTGTTGTTATATGGTCTCAGTCGAGGGGTCACTGTGGCATTCTGACAGTAATCATTATCATTTGAATATGTTGCATCAACCACTTCCTCCTTAAGCGGTTCTTATAAATGTGTCACAAAGAGCAGCAGTTCCCAACAGAGGGCGAGGACTCCCATGAGGGGTTATAATAGATAGATGAAATTTTACAGGAGGAAACAGAAACATTCCTTCTCCACAAAGTAAAAGGAATACGTTCTTTTTTTCTCTCTAATCTGCCTTTTCTTGTGAATAATTTGGTAAACTAAACTTCCTTTAGGGATTTCCTTTTGGGACTTTGTGATTTCCTTTATTTTCAAGCAGCTTGCTGAAACCTTGAGCAGCTTGATGCAGTTAATCGTTGTTTGTGCTTCATTACAGGAGATATATATATCATACACATCACTGTGTGTATGAATTGCTAGGTCCTCACTTCAGTAGCATCAACAAGAGAATGACACAAAAATGTTCCACACAAGCTGCTTCGGAAAATCACACCTCTTCGTCACATTTAAACCATTTCTTTATGAAATAATTTTAAGAACCACAAATGACGTTTGAATGATTGGTTAATTCTCACCACCCAGATCTCAGCACTGTTTAAAGGTTATATCTGGTGATGTACGATATTTTTCTTGTCAACAAATCTCCTTTTTTTCCTTAGAAGCAGCCTCAAAGACTAATAACACTGATCATGTTTTCAGTCTCCAGAGTAGTTCTGTGTAAGGCAGGCGCCACTGTGCATCTCAACCTCTTGACATTGTGCTACAGTTAAGTTTTATCAAAGAACTTCAGTCCAAAGTGAAGAGGTTGTGATATATACAGCCGAGCGATGACCTCCGGCCTGAAAAATTAAGCCATTGCGGAAGTGCCAAAAACTGCATTTCCTGGAATGGCCCCTTAAGACTAGTCAATCGTCATAGGTCCCTATGTTACATTCCCTGACTTTACAGTAGAAATAAAAATGTTCACATCCTGGTTAAAAAATTATTTTGATAGTTTCCCTGTTCATCAACTGCACATCTCATGTTCATGACAATTTAACTCACCCATTGTAATTTTATTGAGGCTAAAAATTCTGCTTAATTAAGGGTGTGGCTGGTTTCAGTCAGTGCATTTATATGCACAGCTTAATTGAGCTATGCTTGGATTTGGTTTCAGCATCTAGTCTGACTTCTGTCCTTGTCCCAGTTCACATGCAACAGAGAAAACCGAGTTACTGACAAGAATGTGTCCTCCACTCAACACAAGGGGGGCGATATGTATTGTATCAACAGGTTAATACGGCCCCCTTTCTGGTTGACTTATTGAGTCTGGGATACAGTACATACAGAGTAGATAATTGCATGGCTTTTTTTTCATTTTTTATGTAATGTCTGCCTTACTTATTGTGCAGATAAGGTACAGTGATTCTGTTCTTCTGCGACCGGCTTACTTGGGTGTTTTTGTTCGTGTTGTTTTTGTCATACCATGTACGTGGGAGTGTGTGGTGCATGAGTACATGCATTGTCTAGTTTAACTCTGATAAGGGATAATACATGGTGAAAACCCAAGTTCAATAACATTATCTGGGTGTCTTAATTGGATTTGAAGAACCCCATTATTGATCTGAGTAACAGCACTTCAGTTGTCCAGTTATACTTGGACTAATGCAATCTTTTTTTTCCAAGTGTCATGTAAACATGCTGAATGACAGAGGTAAGGTCAGCTCCTCCCCAGCGCTGTTCAAATATGGTCATTTCTGGCTAAAAAAAACAAACAAAACAAAACAAAAAAGATGGTAACTAAATGCTAAAATTGAGGCTTCAAAACGGGTGTCCATAAACCAGTGGGTGACGTCACCATGGCTACGTCCATTATGCATTATGTATGTATATAGCACAAGCTGTGTAAACATAAGCAGTGGTCACCTCCTTACATTGAACAACTTTCTTTATTCGTCTTTGGAGCCTTTTCTAAACAAACTAACCCAAAGAAAAGCTGTGGCCCAGTCACCGGTTTTAAAAGTCTTTATTTTGCTATTTTCTCAGTTTAATATTTACATTTCCATGGTGTATTTATATAAATTATGAGCTTTTATAGTCCAAACGTCCTTGGGTTTATGCTGAACTTGGGAAGACCGCCTTCCATTGTACCTTATCAATAGAATGAATTACATAGAATTTTAAAAACTTTAAAAAATGATTTTAAATTTGTAATTTCTATCTATTCAGGGATGTACTGTATGTGATTGTTTGACATGAATTTGTTTTCTTTCTTTCTCCTATACTCGGCTTGCAAAAAGAGATTTGACAACAAGAATGCCTGATGAAATATCCATGTTTGTTTTTCTCTCTGTTGTGTGAGCAGAAGAAGCATCATGGAGGAGTTAGACATTCCACAGATGAGGAGAGAAGTGGAAAGCCTTCAGTATCAGTTGGCAATCAACAGAGAGAAATCCTCCATCACTGTTACTGAGTGAGTGGCCCGTGCACGCATACGCACACACAATAATCATATCAGATATGTTCTGATGTGTGTGTGTTTTTTTTGTTTTTTTTTACAGACTGGTAAAGTGGATCGAGGGATGTGTTTGTGAAGATCCATTCCTGAACCCTGAGCTGATGAGAGCCAATCCCTGGGTGGAAAAGGGAAAGTGTGTGATCCTCTAATGTCTCACACACACACACACACACACACACACACACGCACGCACGCACGCCTCTAAAACTAAAGAATCATGCACTCCCACACACAGTCACACTGCACTATCTCTCCCTCGCGTGCGCACACACATAAAAATGCACGCACACACGCCCGCCCGCGCACGCGCGCACACACACACACACACACTATTGCTACTATTATGTTTATTTATTTGGAGACTTCTGAATGCTCTTAATTTATGTGACGACTACTGTGTGTGTGTGTGTGTGTGTGTGTGTGTGTGTGTGTGTGTGTGTGTGTGAGAGTGTACAGCACTGAGTAGCTTTCTAGAGGTTTGTTTTGACAGACTGCTGAGAAATGTTCAACAACAAGTTTTTATTGGCTCTTTACACTGTCAATCAAAATAAAGACTGTTTTGAATTTATCATGTGTTTTTATGGTTTGTTTGAGAAGCTTTTACATAAAAACACAGCAACCGTGCACACACAGGTCAGAGTGTGTGTTTTACAGCAGTTCTCTGATGTACACGTGTCGCCTGACAGCGTTGGACATGCCCTCGTTGAACCGGAACCACACGTCACTGTTTCCCACTGCTGTCCCCATAGAAAGAACGGGACACTTCTCACCTAGAGGCAGAAAATTTGATTTCTTTGTTAGACAAAGAGGAGAGAAAACACTGGTCCAGATAAACAGATTAGATGGTTAACATTTTAGATATTTAACTGGAAACTGATTCAAACAAGTTAAGTAATTGTTTAAACTACCACTATTCACACTTGAGAATATGACTTTGATTACACAAAATGGTTCCAGGTTGTTAATTATTTGAGGTCCAGTTTAATAATATAAAGTGAAGTACCATGTTACTTTTACATTTATCTTAGTTTATAAAAGGAACATTTAAAATAAACGGCAGATTGTTGCACCAGATTATCCAATAATTTGAATCTGAAGTCAGACAGGAAAATCTGATGGTAAATATAAAACTATTTTTCAGACAAAATAAGCAAATGTAAAACATTGCTTTGTGCCATTTTAAAAGTTATGATTTTTGAGTTGAGATCACACAGATTTTATGCGTGGAACATGTCTGTGTACAGACATCCACTGACGTTAAGCGTAAAGTGACTCATGATCCACTATTTCTGCTCAAAATGAGGTCCAGGTATTCAACAGGAGAATCTAGATGAGGATTTAGAGTAGTGGCCATTTTAGTTGTTAAGGTTCGTGACTTGACCTACAAACAGCCACATGTCAGCATTTCCACCCTGGTTATCCTGATAATAAATCTCCAGGCGCTTTCAGGGACATTTTAATGCAGCCTCATGTAATTGCCACCACAAACGAGCCCTGATTATAGGCCTATAAATTACCAACTCAATAAAAAACACAGGTGTTTGTAAACCATGCTTCAAATAGCAAAGCTATCATCTACCTACAAACCTGTGATCTGACCAAAGAAACAGTTGGACTCAAAACATGATTTAAATAGTGATTTTACAAAATAACATTTAAGCTAATTCATTGCTGATCCAGTGCTCCATCACTGCGTTAAAACATGTCGGAGGAGACAAGCTCCACAATTCTGTGACCATATGTGAACATGTTTATGTTGTTCAATAAATTTATTAAAGTAGCTGTTGTGGAACTGACAATTCTTTGCATATTTCTCTGAACAACTTAATTCATTTGTTAATGAACCCAAATACAAAGAGTCAGCACTTAATGACAAAAACAGGTTTAAAACATTTTTTGTCAGTTTTTCATTCGAATACCTACAAATTGCTCCAGGATATTATTATAAAATAGATAATACACAAATGGCTGTAGATCAGTCACATATTTTTATGTTGGTAATAGAAATATGGTATTACCAGAGTATTAGGGGCAGCTGTGTGGTTGACAGTTAGATCTCCTGCTTACAGTCTGTGCTTCAAGCGGCTGAACTGGCACTGTTACATAACACACATCCGTTATCACCTCTTGTGTGTTTTGACCTAAAGTGCCTCGAGGTATTTTCCCTGAACAGCCTCCATTCCCAAAGGTTTTTTTTTGGACAAATTAAGCTCCATTAATGTCACTTAACAGAGTGTCTTTACGGTACCTGGGTCTGAGGACACCGGGGCTTTTTGGGGTTTGGGGGCGACAGGTCGACCGAAGAAGTCCACCTCCGGCTGCAGGAAACACAAAACACAGAGTGATAGGGAGGCTCAAGTTAATCAGGAAGTTTCTAAAACACTGTTCTCAATAATAAGGTCAATAGCAGCCACCACCTCTCATTAGCCTAATTTCCAAGTTTAGCTATTAGAGACAAAATGATTTCTCATTATCCTCATTTCTGCCCTCTGGAGGCTCAATCTTCATTACTGGACTTTTAAACACTTCCTCAGCGACGTTCCCTCTGATGTTCCCTCCTCTCTGGCTCCATCTACAGCCAAAAACTGAAACATGCGACTGTGAAACTCCAAACTAAAATGAAGAGGGTGCTGTTGAAACTTCTGAAACAAAGGAGCCTTTTCTGCTGTCATCAACACCTTTTTTACGCCTTCTACCTAAAGTTATGAAGACGTTTTGAATGGTAGAACAGGTCTGACCCACCTACTGCTACTCATCTACCAAGATATCTCTTCTTAGGGATTTTGTTGTCATGACATCGCTTTTCCACCTTCACTCATACAATAGCATAAAGAAGTAAAAATTTCTAAGTTGCTAAAAGCAAAACACACATCTGTTATGACTCTATGTTTGAGTAATGAAACAAAACCAATAAGACTGATGTGAAATATCTGACATTTATGAAATGTCATTAATATGAAATACTACAAGCCTGATCAAAAAAGAAATCAGCAATATATATGCTGGTTTGTGGAAATGCAGACACTTGCACTTAAAATAAACAGGGTTTTCACTTTTTTTTTTGTTCAAAATTAAAAATGAGCTAATTTTGGTTATCCGTTAAGAGTTGGGATGTAAAAGCATTCTTTGATCTATCCTTACAGTTAAAACTCTTATTGCTTGCTCCAATATTTCAGACACAGTCTGTCCTGCTGTGTCTGAGCTTCACTTAACTGCTTTGCAGACTCTATAACGTGCCCTGATGCGTGGTGATATAAACGTTTATAGAGAATTACATTCAATTTTATGTGGATAGCCCAAAATCACAAATTCACAGATTCACCACAATGGGCTTTCAGCGTTCTGTTTTTATGCTGCAAATCTGTAACAAACTTGTGCAGGCCTGCTGCAACTCTGTTAAATCAAAGCTGTTGAGAAAATATTGCGATTGAATGTTGGCCCAAACCTGCTAACCATAGCTGCAGCGGAATTCTATATTTACCATGGATTTTTGTGTCATTGTCTTTGTTTGTCTTTTTTTGTTTTGATGTGAAATAAAATGTCACTGATGTTAATGTCACTTATGTAGTGAGACATTATTACAAATGTACAGTAAAAAGTTGGAAATCAAAAAATCTGACAACCATAGCTCATCTTTCAGGCACCATAGAAGGACGTGACACTTGTTTTGGAAAACCGGTGCAATAATAAGAGGTTTTTATTGTACTCACTGTACAGGCTGTGCTTTAAATCATTCTATCAGAGGACAAACTTTTCCTATAGCCATTCGTGTTGCAGAGTCATTTTTCACATTCATATTGATAAAACTCTTCTTTGCGCAGGCACTTCACAGAGATGCATTATGACGTGTTAACAAAAAACTCACAATGTAAACCAACACATTTTTAGTTGAGACGTTTTTTTCTCCAGGTACATTAATGTAAGCAAATGTCATAAAGAAATGTATCTGCGTCTCACCCTGCTCTCCACTGTGGTCTGTTTGACTATGTTCTCCAGTCTCTGCTGATGGTTCCTGGTTGGTTTTGGCCCGGCGCCCTTTTTTTCTTCCTCTTTCTGTGTGACAGATATAGTAGATTATAAATTCATTTGGTTATTAACACACATGGTGACCTCATAACCGACCTGCAACCTGCTGGATGAAGCGGGTTGTGTGAGTGTAGGCTCACCGCCGCAGGGTTTCGTTGCAGCATCAGCTGCTCGGCTCTCCTCATCTTCTCCTGCTCCATCTCTCTGCTGATGGTTTGTTTGGCCTGATAGGTCAGCTGGCGGCGGGGGGGCAGGCCCGGGAACCTCACCACCTCCTCAATACGCCTGTGCACAGCAGGAGACGCGCACATTTGCAGAAAAAAACACTTACAACGTGACACAGCTGACAGGGGAATCTTGTTAAATTAAGTAAATAATAAAAAGCTTCCACTTTTGGTGCCATGGTTGATGTTTTCCAGAATAAATCCTGGAATCTGTCGCTCTAAAACCATAATCCTCTTACTGCTGATCTCCATCTCTCTCCAACACACAAACACGCATGCGTGCGCACACACACAGTGCGTGCCAGGAAAATACTCTCACGCCATGCCTTATGCCTATAAATATATCAAGACTACGACATAACACTGTAAGGCATTTATGGCGAGTTATCACTATAATATCTGTGGTGTTATCATTAGAATTTGGAAAAATGGAATGAACAATTTAATTGATGACTCAATTCTACTTACATTATGTTGAATATAAGGGGATTATAAGACTTACTTTTATCACTGATAATACAGTCTATGAGTTGTTTGGTTTATAAAATGACAGAAAACAGTGAAAACAGTTTCCTGAAGCTCAAAGTGACGTCATCACATCTGGTTTGTTAGAGCAACGCTCCAAAATCTAAGGATATTACACTTAATATCACATAAAATCCTCACTATTTAGTGCCCGGAACTGGGGCATATTTGGCAGTTTTGCTTTAAAAATTGACTTTATTGATAAATTGATAAACAAAATAGTACTATAAATAACAGCTCATTTGAATAGTTTAATTTCTTAAATGATAAATATTTACTTATGAGAGCTGAACTGACTTTTATTTATTTATTTACCTGTATTATTGGTATATGATAAGGACGAAGCGAATTCTAATATTTCTGAGCACTGAGAAACCACAAAGACAGATTGAGTCCTCTTCGTCTTCCCTGCAGCAGGCTACTAATGAATACTGTCAAAGTTTGACCAGTCAAAGAAGAGTGGGCATGTCCACGGTCTGTGGTGTTAAACGAGTCTTCATTTGCCGAGTATCAGGGAGGTGTTGTGGTGAGCTAAAGAAGGCAGGTAGAGGAATGTGTAGAGCAGCAGAAGCAGCAGCAGAGCCAGAAGCAGCGGCATACACCAGTCGTTGGTGACCAGCACCTGGCTGCAGCGAGCCCGCAGAAAGGAGCCCGGCTGCTCCTCGGGAGCTGTAGGCATGGCGTAGACGTGTGGGTGATTATCCCGTTCTACCAATACTGGTTTCCTTTTTCTGCTCAATAATCAATGAAGGTCTTCCAAGTCAGAGCCAAGATATACTCAATTCTTCTCGCTCCTGTCTTTTTCAGTCTTTACTGCAGACGTTCCTCAGTAGCTTCACTTCACGTCTTTCCTCCCCATTTCAGTCCTGTAATCATTCCAACCTCAATCAATGCATCATTTCATCTGTTCCCTTGTTTGCTCCAACACCAACATCACTCGCCAGGTGTTAAGGGGATTACTCTCTAAACCTGTGTGGGACAAGAGCAGGGACCCCAGAGGCCCAGCAGTGTGTGTGTGTGTGTGTGCGTGTGTGTGTGTGTGTGCGTGTGTGTGTGTGTATGTGTTTGTGTGTACTCACGGCTCCAGGAAGTACGTATACTGGCCGTCAGGCGTGCGGTCCTGCCTGTACGAGAGGTTGTAGGCCAACATGGTGTCGATCAGCTCACGCATCTGCTCCTTCTCTCTGCTGCTGAACAGCTGTGGATTCACCTGGAAGGTAAATACAGGATTTCAGATCATCAACTGTCACACTACTTGTCTTTTTTACTAAATACTTTGATGACTTTGATTTTAATCTTGATAAATCTGTACCCAAAGAAATTAACATTCAATAAGATCCACCAAAACAAAAGAATAGATATGCACCAACGTCTGTACACACAACTTAATGGCTTATGACACTTAGATGTTTAGAATACAAATCCACATTTGTGAGTTTTGAAGCAAAATACAATTATAAAAAGTAAAAAGCTATATTTAGGCTATAATTAATTTTGTAAGACAGAAAAAAAGCTTAAAACTTCACAAGTGAGGTATTTACTGTAGAGCAAAATGTTAAAATCCCTTTATCTCGTTTTAACCTCAAACCTTATTTAATTTTCATGTGTTTCACTGTGTTTGGCTTCAGTGATGTATACGTACAGGCCGTAGTTTGGGACTGATGATGTTGAGGAGCAGTGTGAGAGTATCAAGGGTCAAGTTGAGCTGGCTGATCCTGGTCCTGATGCATGCTGGAATGTCGGCCAACATTGTGGACAGAGCATTCTTGCTGCTGAGGAGACGAGACGAGGCCTGGAGAGGACACAGCAGTGACTCGGGGATCAATATCTGAATATCTGAGTCGTAATTTGATAACGATATAAAATCTATTGATAGATGTGTGATGGACGATTTAAAACACAGGCAGAAAAAAAAGTTTGATAGAAAAAGACTGTTTTCTTTCTTTTATCAAGAGATTAGCTCAATTTTATAACTTTTGTTGTACTCAGAGTAACAGAACGAGTGTAATTTTCAACTAGAATCTACTTCACCTCTCTCTGACTATATCAGCGCTGCAGCCTCACACACAGCCTCTTGTGGTAGAAACTGTGTTCACACACAATTTATGTCCACTCGTTTCATTTCAGTAACATTGATGCTGGTTAAAGACGTGTTTGCTAAGGGGACTGCCTACGTCAAGAAAAGAAATTTTAATCTTATTTACTGCAGAAATTATTCCCTGAATTATTAGAAAATGGTGTTAACACCTTGTTATCCATGAAAAAAAAAGTCAAATACCAAGACCTGATATAATTTGGAAAAAATACAGTGATATTAACTTTTGATTATATTGTCCAGCTCTAGTTACGAATTATTTGTCCAGGAACCCTGGAGTATGAACAGCATCTCTGCCCTCCACTGTGTCTGGAAACATTACGTATTAAAAGTAATACATGTTTAAAATCTATTTAAAATTGCTTGGCCCTGATCCAGACTTTTTTTCTCTTCATAAATGGTGTTGTTTGTGGTTAGTACCTCTTGCTGGCTGTGGGGATAGCTGATGCGGGGCACGTGCGTGTGGGCAAACAGGAAGTGGAATGTGACAGACAGAAAGGGCAGGTATCTCATCAAGGAGAAGTTCTGCCCATGCAGTATCATGTTGTTCAGCCTGTCTGAGAAGGACAGCCAATCCAGAGCGTCGCACGTGCTCTGCAGGTTGGGGTCTCGAACCCGCATGGACAGATAGTTTTCATACAGACCCTGAGGAGACAGAAATATTTAACCAGATATCAGCTAAAAGAACTTCAAATTCAGGAATATACTTCATTTTTCTTGGTGCTAGTGTTTTGGTGAGGTTTCATTTCTTGTTCTAATTTTCAAAGGAAGGCAAAGTGAAGAATTACTTTAAGGTGAGTCCTTTGCTTCTGTGTTTATTACCTGAGAAACCTTTTCATATTCTCCACTGGATGAAGCCAGGTGTAAAATGTGCTGAAATCGCTGTGCTCCACCTCCTGAACCCGGCGCTTCTTCGAACCCTTCACCAATACGTTTCCTGAAGAAAATTCGATTTGGATGTTAAGTCAACAAAGGAAGTTCAAATTTGCCACATCACACCCGCATGAACAGAGTAAAAACACTGAAGAAAGCAGATTTTATGCTAAAAATCATTGTTTCTCCAGCGCTGTAAGATGGACACAGGATGTCCAGATGGGGCAGCTCAGCTTAAAACTACAGATAAATCCGTTTGGCAACCAAACCTCTGATGCATGCACACAGGGGAAATTAAAGAGGAAGCCATATAATCGGTATTGGCCTTGTTGTTTATATTAAAATAAATATTATAATATAAATATAAAATTAAAATAATGAATTGCTCTTTCTGAAAGGATAAAAAAAAACTACTCAACTCAACAAAATATTAACAAACAACACTGGTTTAGTAAATTTCAGACATTTTAGAAATTATCCGGAGAAGTTACGTCCATACTTCAAAAAGAAGCAAACTTAAAGGCCTTAAAGGCTGCAGTTTTTTGAAACAATCATACAGAAAAGGTAGAAAAATCTTTGATCATCAGTCAGAATCATCCTAGATAGATATCCACCGAGGATTTGGAGCTTTGACAACCAAAGACAGCCTGGAGCAAAAATCTGACCCACATCGACAAGGAAACCAATCAGAGTACAACATGAAAAATCATAGAATACAATGGATGACGCAAGCCTCTGCTTGAATTTCAGTTTTCGGTGTAATGCTATGATTCACACACACACACAACCTGACTCGCCTCATGTTGATACTGTACGTCAAAAATATTTTTTTTTCAGAGTATTTTTATTTTAATTAATGTATTTATTTATTTTACAGTGTTTCATGATTGTTAACACACAAAAATCTTAACTTTGGCACAATTTGCACAACCTTCACGTACCATTCGCTCAACCCGAATTGTCACTACTTCACATTCCCTTATGACTCCCTTAGACTCTGACTTTCCTTCTTTACACTGATGCCAATTGCACATCACCTTGTTGTCTTAACACTACACACAATGTTCAGTTGTTGCACACACCTCTCATTTAAAAGCTCAAAGCTTCAACCTACAATACACTCTGCAGTCAATTGCACATTAACTTGTTGTCAAAACACTACACACAATGTTCTGTTGGTACACACACCTCTCATGAATCATCTCAGTGGCATTAATCTACAACACACAAGTGATCAAAACTCTACAAATTCAGGTCTGTTGAGTAATTATCAATCAGGACTGCAGCATATCAGTGCTCCTCTCTGTGTGGTGAGCAATGGAGAATCTTGGAGAGAGCAACCAGAGAAGGAGAAGGAGAAGTGTAAGAGTGAGAACAAGGAGAAGGAGAAAGAGGACAAAGAGAAGCAGGAGGAGGAGGACAGAGTGGAGCAGGAGAACAGAGAGCAGCAGGAGGGACACGAGTATAGAGAGGAGGAGGAGGATAGAGAGGAGCAGGAGGACAGAGAGGAGCAGGAGGAGAACAGAGAGGAGCAGGAGGAGGAAGAGGAGGACAGAGAGGAGCAGAAGGAGGAGGAGAACAGAGAGAAGCAGGAGGGCCACTGTGAGAGACCATGTGCTGAACCATGGTTTGAGCATGAGGGAGGCTGGCTGGAGGGTCCAGCACAATCTCAGCTGATTCACAGGTGCCATCAAAAGAACATTCAGGATGGAGAACAGGTACTAGTTTATACTTTACTATAAATCTCAGTCATTTCTCAACCCCATAGAGGAGTTCTCTGCTTGAAGGTAGAGGTTGTTTGAGTGAAACCCGCAAACATCTATAACATCATCTATAACACTTCCACGAACCGTTTTGTTCGTGGTAACTGGAAGATCTCCTGCCACAGATGAAAGAAGCCTTTGTTCTGGTCCTTCTGCCCCACAGACACACACTGGATCGTCTTGGCGCTCAGCTGCTTGTGGCCACGACCGTGGAGGAACTGCACGGAGGAGGACACGCAGCTCGATGAACAATGTGCTTCCTGCTGCTCGTACAACACACAGAATTCATAGAGACGCCACCCACCTGTAGTGTGTTGATACAAGACCGGATGTCGTTGTCTGTCTTCTCACACAGCGACATCAGGGTTCCTGTGTCCACCTTCATTCCCTGCCGGAGAGAGATCTGCACGCACGTACGCGTGCGCGCACACACACACACAAAAACATACTGTAAACAGATATATTTTTATATATGTGTGTGTGTCTAAATGTGGTGGGAGCGGACCTCTGCCAGTCTCTGTGCCAGGCGGGAGGACTGAGTCTGGGGAAAAGCCAGGAGGAAGGCCTGCTGCCTTAATGGCCTGAGAGCTGGAACATAACTGGAAGGAGAAAGAGCCAATCAGAGAAGAGCTGTAAACAGAATTCAAGATTTCCGTGTCCCCCTTTTCCACCACTTAAATGTGAGTCATCCTTACAGGTCGTTGCAGATACAGATGATTGGCCGAAGTAGCATGGACTCCTTCTTCTTTTTCTTCTTCCCAGACTCTGTGCCAGCCTCTCCGCCGTCTTTCCTGTTCAGGGTTGCCAGCAGGATGCTGATGGCAGCCTGCCACACACCCAAAAAAGGATTCTCAAAAAGGATCCAAGTGTATATTGAAATCAAATCGTCATTCCAGGACATACCGCAGGTGCTCCATCGATCTCATCAATAATGAGGCAGTTAGGTCTCTCGTTGGCTCCTAACACTGACTTCATCTGCGTGGCCGTGTCGATGCGTTTCTGGAACACCTCAGCACTGCGGTCATCGCTGCAGGAGAGCAACAATAAGGTCACCACAGGAGGAGGACTGCAAATTGAAAAGTTTCCTGATATACAACGGTTTGCCTAACCTGGCGTTGATTTCCACAACATTGTACCCAGCATGTCTTGCTATAACGTGAGCCAAGGTGGTCTTCCCCAAACCTGGAGGACCAGACAGCATCGCCACCTACAAAAGAATAAATGGTCTCTTGAAGAACAACTAAAGGTCATTAACTTACAACTGTATCATCAGGAGTTTGCAGGTGTGTTCACCTTGAATTTGGGTCGTTTGTGCTGGTCCAGTTCAGCCTCCAGAAGCTCTTCAGTCACCTCAATCTTGCTCTTGAAGCGATTTTGATTCTGAGTGGCTTGATTGGGTTTAAAAGAGTTCTGGTTGGGAGCCTGTCTGTCTGACCGAACAGGACGGGCCTTCCTCTCTTTTCCGAAGACGACAGCGTCCCACAGTTTGAGCCACTTGAGCAGACAGCGGTTGGTAAACTGCAATAAAACAATCATTATAGGAATTGGTCATCACAAAAGACTTGCATGCATTAATGAGAAAGAGGCTATATTCACTTAGACACGTGAGCGTAAAGTTCTATAGAAATGTTCAACATGGCGTACATCATCACTGAGAAGCTCTGTGTAGTGGCGTGGAGAAAACCTGTCCACCCACAGCCGGGAGCTTCTTCCCTCTGAGTCTTCAGGATCACCTTCTTCTTCCTCTGCAGACTCAACTAATGCATCATCCACACTGCTGCAATGTCACAAAAATAAAGAAAAACAATTAAGCACTAAGCACTGCCTGTAAGCGTAGCCTCATGGCAACGTGTGCATGTGTATGTGTGAGACAAGGAGTGTGTTACCTGGACAGCAGCTCTGTAAGACGCTGTGATTCCTCCACAAGCTGCTGATGGCGCTGCATGATTGAGAGGAAGAGAAGAAATTGGTTCAAATTTGGAATACAAACACAATTTCACTAGATTTTATGAATACATTTTTCTAATTCAGAATGTCAAATTCGTTCTACATAGGCAAATTAAAGGGAGGGGGGTGATTGTGGAGTTGTGACATCATAACATCATGGAAGTCAGGACAGTTCATTTCAGGTTATCTGAGACAGGCTGTGTGCATCTGTGAGAGGATTTATATACAGCTAGACCTTATAATTAAAAAGATATGAAAACCTAGATTTATACAATACGGGAACTTTTAAATAATCAAATAATGAAGTGAAATTAAAAAAAATGAAAACTATATATAATTGTTAATAATACAATCATGTAAAAAATACCCCAAATCTTCTATAATAGCATGAGATTACTCAGGGAAGTGTATAAATTGTTTTATATCATACAAGTTGTTTTTTCTTGGCATTGGATATCATCAAATATTGCTGTAATAATTTTGGTATTTGGCTTATAATAATCAGATGTTTTCAGATACCGATTAAACCTTCAGCATACATGACCAAATGGTATAAACACTGTGTTAGATGCAGGCTACTTGACACTCACCCTTTCTCCCTCTTGTTCTCTCAGCACACTTATTGGCACTGCGAGCAGTCCCAGGCCACCCTGAGAATTTGGGACAATTCTGGAGTCCACTACCTGGAGTCATTGAGGCAAACACAGAATAACAGGTTAATAGAAAATAGATAAATACTGGACATCTCAGCGACTGTACCCTAACAGTAAATTAAGATTTGGTGCTGTCCAAAATATACAAAAATGTTGATATCACAGGTGTGTTTCTGCTGCAGAATTTTACCTTTGTCCCAGTGTCCTCTTTCTGACGGAGGTAGACCCGACTCCCCGATGAATCCGTGACGCTGATGTAGTCTCCCTCTAACGGGGGTCTCTTCAGTACATGCAGGGAAGTTGGTGCTGTGGGAGGTTGCCTGGGAGACTCTGGGATCATAGCAAAGCCACTGATATCCAGCACAGCCGGGGTAGACCTACAACACAAACATGCAACATGTTCAAAACTTTATTCGAAGCATGGCCACGGCTGTAACTAAAAAAATATGTTCTGGCTTCTTATCAACCTCATAGTATGTGAATGAAAATAATGGTCCAACACAGATTAACATCAAATCAAATCCCAAATGTATTAAAATGACATTTTTTCATGACAATATTTTGGCATTTTTACACTGTTATAAACTACCTCAATTACTAACCAAATGATATAACAATAAGTTTAATCTGTAATATTTTGTGCCAACCCTCTTCCTATCTTCCATGGGATGCTTCTCAAGTCCCTTAATCGTATTCATGTTTTCCACATTAGTATCTTTACTTGTATCTTCGTCCCTCCCACTGAAGATGGAAGGAAAAGATTCAGAGAGAAGAAACAAGAAAATTTGTTTTTACAGAAATGAGACGTCATTTCTTCTGAAGTGTTACGTGAAGTGATGTCTGTTTCTGACAATCAACTTTCAAGTCAATTCAATAGCTGCAGTGGCTTGAGCTTGTGTAATTACTTGCATCTATATTTATTGATATTGTGGTTGTAAATTTATTGTGTAATTACATAGAATATGATCAGCGTGTGTCTTCAACACCACTATAATACATTTATTAGGCCAAATGTTTCAGTGTAAAAGTAAATCATATGACTGATATCAAACCAAATTATGAATTTACAGCATCACTTATGACTGAATAGAAATGACAGTAAATGATGTCAAACATAAACATATTTGTTGCTGACAGACAGACCCTCCCTGAGTTAATTTTATACGTGTTAAAAGTTGATGGGGGAAATAACAGATGACTAAAAAAATTGTTCTAATCAATGAAGAGAATTGTTTAGTTAGATAAAATATAAACTTCAGAGTCAGGCAAGGAGTGATCTAGAGGGAAAAGAGAATTGTGTTGTACCCTCTCTCTCTCTTACCTGGGGGTGTGAGGGGGGTCGTACTGCTCTGGAGAGGATGGAGGCGTGATGTCATCATTCTGTGATGGGACTGTGCTCTCATGAATCTGGGATGAGTTAAAAAGTCGCTTGACAACACCTGTATCCTGCTTCTGACGCTTTGCCTTCGGCACTGTAAAAACAGGTTATATTTAAAGTTCAAACTTACACTGACAAATAAACACAAACAGAATAAAACAGACATGTTCTCCCAGGGTGAACTCACTGAGGGGCTGGTCAGGCAGCAAGTGCTCGATGTCTGATATATCGTCTCCTGGACCCTGATTCTGATTCTTTCCATAGTTGGGAGAGTCCTCTGAGATGAAAAAGCACAAATACACATATATACATTTAATGCTGAAAATGATAATCTGTCAATAAAAAGACTAACCATTCTGACAATCAATTAGTCATTTATATATAAACTATTTTTATTTATAAACGTTTTTATGAAGCAAACTCTCTTAAATTTCTTGGATATTAGCCGTTCAAATATACAAATTTACTATAAATCACATATGTTTGGGTTTTGGCCTGCTGAAAGCACAAAAAAGTTATTTCGAAGATGCCACTTTGGGAAAAAAAATAACATTGGCAATGTTTCGCTATTTTCTGCCCACAACTAGATTAAACGTTATTAAAATCAATTATTAAAAATAAAGAGAGTATCGCACAAGATGATGGAGAGCGGAAAGGAAGTAAAGTTTATTTGATTTTTTTGTAAGTACCTGTTGTTGTTGTTATACATATGTAACGTCTAATTAAGTAGCATTTTTTTCAGCATTTTCTTGTAATAGGATTATTCTGCACTGTTGTATTGGTATTGTTTTACCTTAACTAAAGGGTCTGATTAACGTTAATTCCTCCAACACTGTTTGTTATTAGTTTGTTTAACAGCTCGTTAGTTTCCTCACCCTCCATCTGAGCCAACGCATCCAGCTCGTCTGCGAACTTTTCATCAAAGTCGTCCTGTATGTCGAACAGTTCGTCATATTCATCCATTTCGGCTATGCCAGACACGCCGAAGTTCTTGTACCTAATATGTTTTACAAATTTTAAATATTTCCTTTGCAACTTCAGCGACTGCTCTTGCAGAAAGTATTTCCCGGGATTTTTTTGTTGTTGTGAAGTATTACTTCCGGGCAACGGGTCTTCTGCGTTTTGATTGGTTGTTAACTTTTTTCAGAACTCCCATCATGCCCCGCGAGGTTAAATATTCTCAAAATGTTATCCTTTCAATTTAAGAACTACTAGTAACTGTCGTTACGCGAGTATTTATCTTCTTAGCTTCAGAAGCTAAGAAAATAAATAAATATTTCACTATCTTATAAAAACCTCACAACTAACTGTTGGACAACGGGTTGTAACGTGGAGCAGAAGGGACTGGGTCCCGGATGCTGCGGCGGAGCTCCGACAGAAGAAAAGAGCGAGACAGGAGACGGGACTGAAGGATTCACTCTGTGCATTTATTAACCACACTAGACCATATCAAGCCAGGTCTGACGGCATAGATAATGAATGGGGAGTAAAATATATAACCACATCAGCGGCGGGTTACCTGTTACCTTCCGCTGCATCCGCGTTACTAAAACTAGATGGGTGAAAAAAACGAAGAAGAAAAATGTTAACGAACAGAGGCGCCACCACCTGGCGTAAATAGTCATTGTTGTATATATATTCTGGCTGTTACAGGGTGACGCGCGAGGCCACGTTGTCATTAGCCTCAAGTGAGGAACTTATTCTTTTGATTGTTTTGTGTTTTGAATGCTTGTTAGAAATACATAAAACATTAAAAGCACCATGATACAATTTACAAATAGTGGATTAAAAGAGGAAAAACAATTAAAGTTCAACTATCGTTACTAAAATTGTCTTAGACATGCCTGTAGTGTATTTTTATTGACCTTTTTCACAGCAGCCATAGTGCCATGAAATAGCAGATAAACGCAGGTGCTACCAATGATACTGATTAATGCTTTGTTCTATTTTAAGTGTAGCAGAATTTTCTTCTGATCTGACCTGAATGTAACCTTAATTAGTATAATTGCTAGCGTTTGTGTTTACCTACTAATTAATGTTAGCATGGAAACAGGATATATGGGGGGCCCAAATGTATAAATACATGTGGGAATAAACTAATGTCAACTAATGTTTCTTTCCAGTGAATATTTTTAATGTTTTTTTTTATTCAGTCAAAGACATTTATCTTGTGTTTATTTCCTATGTCACACTCATTCATTCATTCACTCACTATATCATGATTATAAGTTAAAATGTATCTTAAACTGGAAGCTTAAAGTTTGATTAACCTAAAATTCATAAAATGTGTATATTTATGTGAAGTTAATGACACAAGATTGATTCTGAATTATTTTCTTTGTTCCATCGTCTCTACAAATACTTGACATATGACATAATATTTTAGATTTTACATTTTAAAAAGATTTTTTTCTATATGGTTATTTATTTTATTGGTTTGGTTACTGTCCCAGTATGTTCTGTGTGTATGTGTGTGAGATTAATGATGATGTGTGTGACGTCAGGGCGTCTCCGTTGCAGCCATCTGCTCCTTATAGCAGACAAACATTGGCCAGCAGTTTGTGCGTGGTACTGAGTTAATTTCACACCACGCAAAAAGCAAACAAACATGAAAGCAAACTCACTAGTCACTCTTTCTCTTCCTCTCGGCTTCACTTTTACTCATGTTGTCGCAGAGTGAAAAATATCAGGATGTGCTGTGAGTAAAGGAAAGATTTCTGACTTTGAGAGCACACACTTTAGGTTCAGACTATAGTGAGTTTCGATACGAAGCTGTAAAAATTAAAGTTTCTCTCAAATGTACCATACATTATGCTTTCAGCTACCTAGCTTTCATCGCGGTGGTGTCTGAGGTTGTTTCTAGTTATTGAAGAGTTTGGGATTTGTATATGCTGATGGGTTAAATGGGGAATACTGTAACCAATCTGTCAAAAGACATTTAGGAAAAGTTGTTTGTAATGTCCTATTACCATAAATGTATTTTCTTTTAACCATTATTAATACAGTACAAGTAGATGATTATAATCTTTTTGTATACCTAGTATTTATGGTGATCAGTTTTTGTTCTTCCAGTTTTGTGCTTCAGAATGTTCAATTTTAAATAAAGTATCTGGGGGGGCTCTAAATTGCACAGCTTATCCAAAGGGGTTCCTCAAGGGTCAGTGCTCGTGTCTCCTCTTCTCAATATACACCAAATACAATCGTCCTGTCCTGTGAATTCTCAAAACATAGCTATGCTGACAATACCCAAGACTTCCTATTGTTCTCGCTGGAAGACCTCACAGTCTCACCATGGATCCCATCATGCCTTGTAATGTCACCTTCAGCTTTATCGTCTTAAACTGAGCTGCTTGTCATCTCAGTCAGCCCCTCTACACAACAAGTCAATATCCAGCTCAAATCTGCCCAGTTCGTGCCAACAAAGTCATGAAAACTTGGGTTTCATAATTGATTATATTAACACATCTGCACCTGATGGACTAATAAAATATTTGTTTTCCGATCAAACCTGAATTTAGCTTGATAACCTTACTCCCGTTGAGCTCTCCTGACTAGATCCTTGTTTGTGCCGTATTAGCTTTCATGTGTACATTGCTTTGAATAAAACCATCTGCTAAATGAAATTGTAACATTGGTTTATCCATAAAGAAAGAACTACTTAGTGTCCAAAGTTTAGCGTTTCAAAAATAATTGGACACTTAGTTACCAATGTTTCCTGGTTTATTGTTTCAACATAAGTTTGTGCATTAAAGAGTGAGAGTTGTCATTTAAAGTTGTTAGTATGAAGAGTGAAGGTAATGATGAAGCTGAAAATGAAGCATAAATCTCAAAGCTCAGAACTTGAAGTACAAAACGTGTAACTATTCAAATAATTACTGTCTGGACTATAAAGAAGAAAGACTAAACTATCTGTCAACTTTGAATGTGAAGATTCACTTAAATAAGACACTATTGGGTTCCATCATCAAAAATGAATGTCTTAAAAATTCTAAATTGAAATTTATGATAAATTACTGAATGAAAACTTGTGAACGATACTGTAAGCGGTTCAGTAACTCTGTTTATCGCCCACACACTTTCACTGACTGTACTAGCACTTACCAGCAGATGTTTGCACGTTTAGACGCTAATGATTATAAACTTGTCATTGACAATGATTGACCATCTGTGTGTGCGTGTGTTTGCGCACGCGCATTGGCGTGGACTCTGGTCCACATGAGCGCATCTGTTGTACTCCACTCTTCACCCATACCGCACACTCCATTATCCCCCAGCACAGTGTGTGCCAGCGCTGCAGGTGCCACATTAAGGTGATGTGTTTAATCATCAATTCAACCAAGGGACGGCCCTCTTCACAGATCCATGTAGCCCCTTGTCTCAGGCTTTCTGAAACAGCAAACTCAGCTGGTAGTCCAGCCTAGACGTGTGTTTTAGTGTATGTATGGGTGTGTTGAAAGACTTTTTCTTTGTTTCTTGGTTGGAAGGGAAGCATTTAAATGTTCTTTATTATTATTAGTAGCAGTGGCTAGTTTGGAATTTTTATTGTATTGGGAATGTAATGCATTCCTCTTGATGTTTCTAAAGTAATTCTGCAGAGTTAGATTGTGACAGGTGTGAGTCTATATCTGGCTGTAAGGACAACACAAGCCAAACATTGTGTTTTTTGGTGAATTTTTAAGTGTAGGTGCTTTCTTGTGAGCACTGAGGATGTCTAATTCCACCATCAACTTCTACGCCCTGTCACAGTCATTCAGCATCTCTGACATTATCGTCATAGCAACCTACTTTCTTCTCAATCTTGCTGTAGGCATCTGGGTAAGTATCAGAGGTGCATTTGTGTGTGTTTTCTGCTTGTGTAAATGTTTGTATAGGTGAACACTCGTGTGTAACATTGTTTTATCCATCAGTCATCATGCAGGGTGAGCAGGAATACGCTGAGTGGATATTTCTTGGCTGGACGGGACATGGCCTGGTGGCCGGTGAGTGTGTGTCTTTCATGTTTAGAGCTACAACAATTAATTGATTAACTGACTGGCAGGAAATGAATCACCAAATAAAGTGACAGTAGATTTCTTTTAAGTCATTTTCTGCCCAAAAGGTACCCAAATCCTCTGGTTCCAGAGTGTAAATGTAAATATTTCCTGTTATTTATTAGTCTTCTATGAGTGTAAATTGTAACTTTTGTGGTGTGGATTGTTGGTTTGAACAGCTGTAATAGCTTGCCTGTGTGTAAAATAATATATATAACCACTAAATATATTGAATCCCGTTTTGTAATTAATATAATCAATGAATTAAAAAATAATTTCATATGTCTGATTGTTTGTGTAGATTGGAGCATCTCTGTTTGCCAGTTCAGAGGGCTCAGGTCTGTTCATTGGTTTGGCTGGAACTGGAGCTGCTGGAGGAATCGCTGTCACTGGCTTTGAATGGAATGTGAGTATAGACAAACATCGATCCATTTAACAAAACATTATAAGATACTATTACAATTTATCTATTAATAGTACCTCAGCACAATATAGAATGAAGCAGTTGGGGCTGACTAGACAAGGGGGACATTGATTAAGTAACGTTTTACCTTTTTTGTCTGAATTTTCTTTAACAGCTGTAACAGACATCAAGCAGCAGGGGGCACTAGCAGTACTCTTTAATGCTGTGAAGCATATTAAGTGTTAGACAAGAGGCATGAGTCAGTCCATTAACCATGGCAGCAACACACACTCCTACATGCAGATACATGCACATAATGAGGCAAAACAAAAAAAACAAAGTCCAAATTCTTATCCTCTTATACCCTGAGCGCAGGGTTTGATGCAATTAATAATGATATCCCTATCACTCATCTTGAAAAGTTAGTTGGTCTTTCTGAATGTGTGTTAAGATGGATCAAAATATACATCAAAAGGAGAATGTTTTACATTCAAGCTGCTTTGGGCTTGCACAAGAACGCTGCATAATCCATTATTTTTTCCCAGTATACATGCTGCCACTCTCACTATGTATGTCTTCATAATTATGTGGATGACACACATCCGCTGCTGCATCATTTGGTTCTCCGTTGAACCAAATGATGCAGCAGCTATAAATAAACAGACAAGCAAGAATTTCCTACAGCTAAACGAGAACAAAAAGTGAAACCTAGTCTGCCCTAAAACAGAACAAAATTCAAAGCTTCAAGGCTAACATTAAAAAGGTGAAAAAAACATGTATTTTCCAACTTAAAAACACTTATCGTATGACGAAGATGCTAAAAAACTAAATAACGCCATTATTTCAAGCAAACTTCTTAAATGTAATATACTTTTTACTGGCCTCCTGGAAAAAAAAAACACTGAGAAACTTTAGCTCATTAAAAACTCTGCAGCTCGGCTATTAACCAGAGTGGAGAGAGCACATTAGTCCATTATAGCTGCTCTGCACTGGCTTCCTGTAAAGTCCCCCTTCTTATTGACAAAGCCCTTAATAGGCTACATTCCAAACTTCCTACAACTCTTAACTTGTTACCTGTTGAAAGAACTGCTGAAAGAAAATTGTGGATATAGCTGTTCATTTTGTATGCATTGTATGAAAGATGGGATGCTACACAAAAAAAACTGTTTAGTATTATTATTAAAATATTCATCTTAGTTTGATCTCTAATATTTTTCTGCCTGAGATGACTGTTGACTGTCTGGTCAAACCTCTCTGTCCTCTTTCTGTCTCCTTTCTGTCTTTCTTACAGGCCACCTATGTGCTGCTGGCCTTGGCTTGGGTATTCGTACCTGTCTACATCTCCTCAGGGGTTAGTTTACACACACACACAGTCACAAGTACTTATCTGTTTGAGACTCATTCTGCAGGTTCCTCAAAGTGCCAGGAAAGATTGTCACTCAACGCCTCGACATTTCCAAACGGTGTTGCACACAACTGTCTTGTAATAATAAATAACAAATTATTAGTCCGCTTGTTCATGATTTTAGTCATAACAGATCAAACTTGTCTGCAGTTTACCAGCCAATAGGTTTGTTTATCAGTTTGCCTCAGTGTTGGTGTGTGTGTGTTTAGATTGTGACAATGCCAGAATACCTGGGGCGTCGTTTCGGGGGAGAGAGGATCCGAACCTACCTGGCTGTCCTCTCATTGCTGTTGTCCATCTTCACAAAGATATCAGTATGTCAAGAAGATACATCACACTCTATTTGGTCTCATTTGGCCATTTCACAAAATTAGCAACACTATCTAACCCAGTTGTGCTTTGCTGGCTGTGTTGACAGACGTGTTGTCTTTCTGTCACCAGACTGACCTGTACTCTGGAGCATTGTTTGTTCAGGTGTGTCTGGGATGGAACCTCTATGTGTCCACTGTCCTCATGCTGGTGGTCACTGCTCTCTACACCATTGCTGGTACACAAATACTATACATATGATACTATTGTTTTGGTGCATTTTTTAAACAGGAAAAGGTGTGAAAGCTAAAAATGTTGTGGGATGATGTTAAAACATTTCCACAGTACACTTACTTCCTTTCAGGCGGTCTTGCTGCTGTCATCTACACCGACACTCTACAGACATTTATCATGATTGTAGGTGCAATTATCCTAACAATTACCGGTATGTTATTTCCATATTTTAAATGCAAGCAGAAATTATGCAATCATATTTTCAGTCCTAAAGTAGAAGTTAAAGGAAATGTGTGTTCCTTGGTCCACAGCCTTTAACAAGATCGGTGGCTACAGTAACTTAGAGCGGGTTTACAGTATGGCGGTGCCAAGCAAAATCATTCCCAACAGTACCTGCCACCTGCCACGTCAGGATGCCATGCACCTTTTCAGAGACGCTGTCGATGGAGACCTGCCCTGGCCCGGCATGACCCTGGGGCTCACCATCCTGGCCACCTGGTACTGGTGCACTGACCAGGTACATCTACACAAACATGCATGTGCATATACAGTAGGCAAAGTAAGTTTTGCTTGTGAAGTTGCTCTAAAGACCACTGAGGGCTTGCTAGGGACAACTATTTTCAGTTTAGTCTCATTAACCAAGTTTTTCTTGCATTATTTGTTGTGATGGCACTTTTTTATATGTCTAGACAGTTTAAATACTATTAAATATTATATATTATAAATGATTTCATTATATTGTCTCATGTGGTTTTGGCAGATTTCTACAATCTCTTTCCTTTACATGATACCAGCTTGATTCGACTTGACTCGCTTTATTTATTTTCCATTACAGGTGGTGATGATTGTTAAATAGTCAAACACACGTAGCGTTCCTGCTTTAACCTTTGTACCGTTTCATTCATAAAACAAGGAAATGCTTTGGACCAGATTAAGACAAGGGGTGGAGATTTCTCTTATTTGATAACATTAAAAGTAAAGTTGTTCTTTGTTCTCTCTTCCAAATACTCTTGAACAGATAATAAATACACATTGTGGCAATATAGTTTTTTAAATTTGCTGTTTCTGAATGTCTGTATCTGCTGAGGGAGGTCATGTGCTATAATCAAAAGCTGTAGAATAGCCAGTAAATGGACCTTGTGATAATACTGTGTTGTCCACTTCTATTTCCATGGTCAAGAAGTCTTTCAATCACATTGTAGTTTTATTTGGTTTTGCTCATGCGGCTGCATCCAGAAATATTGGGAAAAGAAAAGACAAAAAGATTAGACGCCACCCTGTTGTCCAGATGATGTTTTTTTGTGCCAAACCCAAACTGAAGGTTCAGAAATCTCTTCAGACAACTAAAAGCTACATTTATATTCTGTCTATGAGGTAAAGAAATACTAAAAATATCTATTTCAGTTGTGTGGGTAGATGCTCTAGTCCAGTGGTGCCCAAAATGTTTGGCCTGTGACAATCAAACCCTTCTCACATGTTGAATGTTTACAAGTTCAATTACTAACTATCATCGTGATTTATCAGTTAATCATTTTATCCGTGAAATGTCCTCACAGTTCAAGGTAACATCCTCAAATGTGTACTTACAGTCCAGTTTTTCCAATTTTTCTCAGTTTTTCTTAAAAATATCTAAAACAATTATTCAATTTTAAAATAGTTGCTGATTTTATTTATTTTTCTCTGAATAACTTATAGAGGATTGAGGCGAAAAACAGAAATAATATTTCATCTGTAATCTATCATTTTATTTATAACATTCACGTTGGTCCCACATAACACCACATATATCCCTATTACTTTTATCTGCACCATCATGACATCTGCCAAATATGTGAAAGTAATCAAAATGGTAGCCCCACCCTCACACCATCAGTAACCAATCACAAGTGGTATCCACACAAGAGCCACGTCAGTCCATTGGTGAGTTGAAATTTGTCACACATGCTGTACATCTGTGTAAAGGTGGACACAAAATTCCAGTACACATTTCTGAAAAAGAAAAGTACGAGGTAAGTTAGAAATATTTGTTAAGAGGATTGTTACTAGGGCACAGAGCATCAGAGATGACCACTAGTGTGGTTCTGGTTATTTATACACTTTGTAAACACAAAAATATCACAGATAAATTAGTTACCAGCCAGATACTGCTCAGAAGCCTTTCACCAGGAAGCATTGGTTCGGAATGTGATTCATTAACAGACAATGCCTTTCAAAACATATCATCAAATGAACTGCCAACAGGTGACATAGTCAAAGAAAATCCCAGTTACTTAATTTTCGTATGCTG
Source organism: Lepturacanthus savala (assembly GCA_030544235.1). Taxonomy (NCBI): domain Eukaryota; kingdom Metazoa; phylum Chordata; class Actinopteri; order Scombriformes; family Trichiuridae; genus Lepturacanthus; species Lepturacanthus savala. Next base: position 33,151,663 of record CM060466.1, read on the forward strand.
AGCATCAGGGTTTGAAAATATGCATGTACTCCATTAAGAATCACCTATTTTAGCAGGACCTCGTGCATCTGAACTGGTCCACTGTTCTACCTAGCAGACTTGTTATTTTGAGACGCTTTCTTCTGTGAGCCACCTCGTGCCCTCAAGTGTCTTAAATTGTTCAGTTTTGAGAAAGATACTCCGAGTAACCCTGGTTGGGTGGCTGGTGGCTGCGGAGCAGTGGAATCTGCTTTTCTGTAGCCTGGGCTGTGGCGTCGTGGTGACCGACTAGAGCGTGACTGCTCTGGCACATGGGCTGAATCCGGCCGCAGTGTTTGACCCTGCCAGTAACGGTGTCCTCCAATCACAGGGCCCGATGCTCGAGTGGGGCGGTGAAAACTTCCCGGTTTGGCAATGACTACTTTAGGTCCTCTCAGTCTCGCATCTCGACCGGGAGACCTAGAGGCCTGGAACAACTAGACAGAGAGAAAAAAAGTCCAAGAGTTACATATAAGGAAATCCTCTACCCATTTCATACAATACGTTTCTCAGATCATTCCTCCGTCCTTTACTATTCATATGCTGACTTTAGGTCAAATATTTCAAAAGCATCACATCATTTTCATTTTTTTTCAAATGATTCCCAGATCTTCCCAGATGAAAATAGTATGAATGGATGCATATTATGCTTTTCGCAAATGAGAATATCTCAATATAGTTTTACATCTCCTCCCAATCTCCTCTCTGGATTTTTAGAAACGAACAGGTTGTTTTGTGTTCTGGTCCTGGAGGGCCACTGTGGATGCATGTTTTTTTTCCAACCAAGCAGTTCCACACCTGATTGTACTAATCAACCACTAGAGGTAAGGACCTTCACTGGTAGAATCAGGTGTGTTACTGCTTGGTTGGAGCAAAGTTCTGCAGCAAACTTCTAGGACCAGAATTGCCTTCCCCTGACATACAGTGTTGGATATTTGTGATTAGTGTTATTAGCATTGCCTATATTTGTGATCTGCTAACCCCTGTCCTTAAAACACATCATTTTAGAAGAGAATGTTCTATTTTCACTGTTATACATATGTGCTTTAACTGAATTCTTTTCATTTCTCTGTAAAATTCAACTTTAATTTAATAACATTTCTTATTTATTTTATAACTCTACAAATTTCTTGTTTTATGTCTTTTGAATGCTGCTATTTATCTGTATTTGCAGGTGATTGTGCAAAGATCCCTGTCTGCTAAGAACATGAGCCATGTGAAAGGAGCATCTCTCCTGGCGGCCTATTTGAAGATGCTGCCCTTTATCTTCATCATCCTCCCTGGCATGATCAGCCGTGCTCTCTATCCAGGTGTGTACACAACCATGTAAGCTAATAACTTGTTTTGAGTTCTCAGTAAATATTCTCAAGAAGTACTTGTCACTGCATTATCTAGGGCAGCATCTAGTTATATCTTAAAAACACACCTAAAGCCTGCAGCAGTGTCTTACTGTTGTTTGTTTTGTGCTACCAGCTCTTGCTCATTGCTCTATTTAATTTGGCACAACCAAACATGATGTCTGCAGCTCTACTTTAACGACCTCTGCTGCTTAATTTACCCACTGTGTGATCACATATTAAGGCCTCACAATTGAAAAACAATCTATTTTTTTAAATAAGTTCTAATTAGTTTGCTCCAACAATATTTTCTAATAATCAATTAATGTTTTAGTCAAATAAGTTGTCACAGACCCAATGTTTAAAGGAACAGTCCCAATTCCAAATATTTACAAGTTCCAACCAGCAAGTTGATGAATTGTTGTTCACAATAGAGAAATGTAGTATTTAAATAATTTTAATAGTTACCTGTCCTATGTTCCTGTGCGGTGATGTGTGATCCTGCCTGCGCAGCTGCTGTGATTGGCGGATGAGCGCGGCGCTGTCCTCTGGCTGACTGGGTGGCCGGAGGTCCAGCATGCTCTGAGAGAGGCGGGCCATCATGTTGACGCCGTCGCCTTGGCGATGCCCGCGTCCTGACCCTGTTGTGATCCCATTGGTCACCAGGTTGCTGGACTCCTGCTTGGATGAACAATCAAAAAACTCCTCTTCCGATGCTGTAGAAGCACTAGAAGGGTCGTCATTGACTGCTCGGTCACACATGACCTTGGTGCTATCTTGGCTGCCGTCACCATTGCTGCCAGACTCCCCTCCATCCTTGTTTGATGTAAGGCGGCCACGGCCTGATGGTACGTCTTCCTGGGTTCTGTTTCTGCTGGAGGAGCCATCCGGAGTGTCCTTTTGGTCCATTTTTATCAGAGTGACCCTTGCTTTACTAGGTTCCTCTGATTGTGTGGGGTCAATGATCAACTGCAGCGTACGGCGTTTAGGAATGGGAGGTGCTGCATTTAGTGTCTCTGGTGTTTGTAGAGCATTGTCTGTTGGTTGTGAATCTGCAGTAACGGTGGATTCAACTGTGGGAGCATGTGCATTTGGTTTCTGAGTATCCTGTGTTGGAGGAGTGCTGGGCTGCTGGGGGGCGGCTCCGAAATCTGTTAGATCCATGTGGTCTTTGTTTGGAGCTGTGTGTTTCTGCTCTTTGAGAAGTTTGTTGATTGGACTTACAGGAGTGGAGGCTTCTGTACATTTATTCACAGAGGGAGGTTCTGCTCTTTGTGCAGCTTTCGCAATCTGATCTGACACAGGTTCGTTAGTCTGGACTGGTGCTGTCAGCGGCGAGCTGAAGCGTATAGCCTGACTGACCTCAAACCGCTCCGACCTCTGTAAGTGGACCTGATTGGCCCGCTTTTCATCTCTGATGTTGATGAAGCCAATCACATCACTCGGTGGGTCTGGCTCTGGCCAGGTGGGAAGGTATGGGATCAGATGTGCTTTCTCCAAATTGGCTAATCCAGGATGTAAAGGTGGCTCTTCCGAAACCTCTTTAAGACGTCCTTTCTTCAGTTTTAGCCCGGTGGGATTCTGAGAGTTTGAGTTCTTGTTGCTGGAGTTCTGGTCAGACGAGGTGGGACTTGTGTGGGTCCCTGTGACAACAAGGGCATATTTTGGATTGATGAGCTTCTTAGCAACAGTAGCTGACACAGGAGCAGGAGCCGCCTGAGGGAGCGGGTCAGGGATTGGTTCATCTACCATAGGAACCTTGCTGAGAGACACACTTCTGGACAAGAGGAAAAGGTCACGAAACTGCAGGTCGAAGGTCTCAACCGCTTGTCCTGTGATTACAGTGATGAGGTTACGGTCCAAACGAGAGGAGGACCAGGTGAAGCTGAAAGAACACAGACATGCTGATGTTAACACCAGTGGGCCCTTTTTATTTGCTATTCTGGATGTTGCTTATACACATGTCATAATTCCACAGAGAAAACCCATATTACAGTAAAATCAATATTTGTATCCTGCTCATTGATAGCATGAGTCTTGCGTGTTAGTCCACAATTTACAGTCTAATATGGCATGCCAATATATTGGTTTGTGTGTGTTGAGGTTAACATTTATTAAGTTGGAAAATCATCACTGTTTTCTGAAATTAGCTTTGGCAGATATACTTCTGTCTGCTGCAACAATGCTTCAGTGTGCCAAACACAAAATTATTAGTGGGTAGAACTGTTAAATAAATATTATATTAAATTGTTTTGAGAGCATCAAGTGGTGCTGTCCCACTGTTTTTGTTTTAGACCATTCATTACAGTATTCCTAGATCAGATGATGAGGGTTGGGGGTTGACATTTTCATGCACTGTTGTCAGCCCCATCACATCTGGAGTCATATATACATACATACATAATACATACAGTATGTAAATGTATTATTCACTCTTGTATTATCTCTGTTTTAGTCTCCACCAACTCCTAAGGAAAAAAATGTCTATTAAATTGATCTACGCCTAATGTAAACATGTTGATTAGTGCAGCTTTAAGTACATGAGTAAAGTAACTATATCCAGCTGCTCACCTGTATGAACCAGAGATGGCTCGGTCTCCATCTACCAGGAGAAACTTCTGGCTCAGAGAACCATGCACCTTCTGTGCCGACCGTGTAAAGAACTCCACGCCTCCACAGCAGCGCACCCGCAGATTCTGCACACACACACAAATAAAGGGTTAATGCTCTGAAAAATAGGATCTTGGGGATTTACTGTTGAAAAGAGGATCATATTAAGTCAACAAAAGAGACAAGAATGGGGAGACAGGAACAAATTTGTTTTGTGTGTTGCTTAAATACAGTGTTTCTCCATTAATACCACCATAACTTCATGTTTCCTGATTCTACGAGTCAGAACATGGACTATATCTACGTACGTATGTACATGCTAGTATGGCACACCCTGCAGTGTTTGTCTTCGGGCCTGTGATAAGGGTGTGGTTCCTGGCCGTCGTAAGTAAATGTTCTGTGTGAAATCTCACAGGAGACACCAGCTACAAATGTAAATGCTCATAACCAACTCGTAAAAGAAAAGACATGATAGATAATAAAGAACTTGAAAGAGAGAGAGAGTGTCTGTGAGGAAGAAAGACTAAATGAAAGAGAAAACATTACTGAGAGTACAGTGACTGTGAGATTTATCCAATTGCCTGCAGCACAGATGGGAACATGCAAAGTGCTAAGTTCCAGTATAAAATATTTACAAAGTTCCCAATTAACCACTTAAGTATTTCTTTTAACTGCCTAGATGAGTTTAACAATCACTGACCTTATCAAGGCCTGCAGGGGAACCCTGTTACACCTACATTAAACCGGTGACCTACTTTCACCTTTTTTATACTTTGGAAAATGTGTCTTTATCTAAATATTTTAAAATACTGGAATTGGAACATGTCTTAAAAGAAATAAGTATATGTTATGATGTATTTATCAAGAGTAGCCATCTATCAACCTAGTTCAGCTCTCAGCTTGCAAAACATCATCTGGGTGTGCGTTTGTGTGTGCGTGTGTGTATGTGTACCTTTAGGTGTCCACGGTGCATATCAGCTCTACCACACATGGAAAGAAAGCAGGGGACGGCAGCCACATCAATTATTATGTAAACAGGAACTTTACGTTTGTAGGCTGCATCCAGCAGGTCTCGAAAGATATCCACATCTGTAAAAACGTCCATGACCACTGCTATCACCTACACACACATAAACACACACACACAGATGCACACGCCCAGATCATCACACACGTGCACAAACACACACACACACAGACACACACAAAAACATCACAGACATACACAGGAAACCATAAATGATGTCATTGTTTCCTTGTCTGTGAGGGTGGGTTTGTTTTAAGCTGCTCTTATCAATATTAAAGCCATTAAAATCTTAGGAAAGGAAGCTGGGCTCTTATGAGAACTGCAGACAACAAATAAAAGCTCCTAAGACAAAGAATATTTTAATGGCCATGAAAGTAGAAGTTGCATAAGGAGGCTGTTAGTGTTTTGTGGAGTGGTGATTAAAAGTAAAACTTGGCGGGACAGTTTGTATTCTCTTGGTTCATCAACATAGCAACACTAAGAACCACATCATACTTTTCACTTTTTACTTTACTTATGTTTTAGGTTTAAAATAAGGCAGCAGAACCTGGTGGAATTCTTTAAAGAAATTAATTCAAAAACATTAGACTTGAATTCTTTAACACAGGTTTTAAATGGAACTGTATTGTCATTATATTTACAGATAGTGAAATTTAGTTTTCTAGATAACACTATGAAAACTAGAAGTTAAAAGTCGACCCACATATAAGGAAAAGTTAACTGTTTGTTAAGTCAGTGGAACAACAGCCTTGTTGAAGATATAACAGAGACCATGCAGTGAAAAGGTATTTCACAGGTCTGACATGCACGTGCCAGCATTCATGTATGTCAGAGAAACAGGTGATGTATTAGGCCCTGGTATGTCAGGCATTCAATGACTTTAGAGCATATTTTTTCCACAGGTTTGTCAAGACCAGACATGGTTCATTAAAACTTTGTTGTTGGTGCATGTGTAAGAGTGGCCGTGCAGGAGAAGAAGGGGAGACAGTTTAAAATATTAAAATATAAGACATACAATGAACAAAACCCTAAACCCACAGAAGAATATTTCTGGAGGATTAGTTCAATTTATAAAAGTTTATAAAATTTACAAAATTTTAGGTTATGAGTGGTGAAAAGTAACAACGTACATTTACACAATTACTGTACTTTAAGTGTAAGTGGATGTTTGTGAATCGCAAAGTCTGTTAAGAACATGGTGGAGTAACAGGTTTGGGAATTTTTTTAAATTGGTCCATTAATGGCTTCGTAAACAGCGGAAAAGCCTGTAACATTCCAAAAGAGGCACAGACAGAGCTACAGCTTCCACCCTGCTTTGTCCCGTGTTTGACGTCAAACGCATCACAAAGCAGTAGGAAGCTGCAGAGAAGATTTACACCTTAAGTACAATTTTGAGGTACTTCACTTTACACTATATATATATATATATATATATATATATATATATATATATATATATATATATATATATATATATATATATATATATATATATATATATTATATGTGCTATATAAATAAGATATATTATTATTATAATGAAAACATATGATACACTTACACTACTGTTAAAAAGTTTGGGGTCACCTAGACAATTTAGTGTTTGCCATGAAAAGTCACACTTTTAGTTACCACCATGAGTTGTCAAGACATTGACAAGGTTAGAAATAATGATATGTGACGCCACAAATGTGATGCTCCAGATACTCAACCTGCTCAAAGGAAGGTCAGTTTCATAGCTTCTCTAACCAGCTAAACTGTTTCCAACTGTGCTAACATGAGGGTTTTAAAATCATCCATTAGCCATCTGACACAATGAGCAAACACATTGTACCATTAACACTGGAGTGATAGTTGCTGGAAATGGGCCTCTATACACCTATGTAGATATTGTACCAAAAACCAGACATTTGCAGCTAGAATAGTCATTTACCACATTAACAATGTATACATTGATTTTGTGATTAGTTTAAAGTCTATCTTCGTTGAAAAAACAGTGATTTCCTTTCCAAAATAAGGAAATTTCTAAGTGACCCCAAACTTTTGAATGGGAGGGTATATATTACAATCCAGTATTACAGTTTCACAAGAAATCTACCAAAAGTATCTGAAACTGGCTCCACATTGATGAACTAAAACAATAAAATGTTCTTACATGTATTTTTAAGTGAAACAATAGTAATACAATACAATAACATAGCTAATGTTCTAAAAGGAGCTGCATAATGAGAGGTTTACTTGTTTGCGGATAGTACTTCTGTACTTTCACTTTAACATTTTGAAGTCTTTTAATTATATAGTACTTTTAGACTACAGTATTTCAAATTTTACTTAAATAAGGGATATATTATACCGAGTATTAATTATTTCTGGTCAATGTGACTGAACATATTTGTTTTTACCTTTATTTAATTACTGCATTATAACTTTACAGCATCATTATCCTCCGCGTGTGTAACGTTACCTTCTGTGCGGCTACGATGCTCTTGCGCACCACCTCCTTGATATGAGTGTGTCCCTCCGCCGGAGGCTGGGTATGAACAGTCACCCGTGTGACCCCCCGGTATGAGCTGGCCTCGGGCCAGCCGAGGTCCAGCTCCGCCACGGAGGCCTCAGACTGGTCCGGCCAGTACTGGAGAGACACCTCGCCGTCTCCGCCTTCTTCCCCGGACCCCGGGGTGGTGTTACCCGGTCCTGGCGTCTCGGGTTTCGGGTGATGCTCGCACCCGGGTCGGTAGGCCTCCGCTGTGTGAGCGATCCACTCCAGCTCCGGTCCCGACAGGAACTCCCGGATGCCGTTCCCGGTGATATAGTCCATGAACGCATCGCGGCCCTTGGTGATGAGCGCCTCGAGCGCCAGCCGTTGGTCCTCGCTGTAGAAAAACTCCGGTTTGCTCTCACTCACGCGCCAGTTGACGTGATGGTTGTCCAGGCACTGGATCTGAGACAGCGCCATGGCGCTAGAATACACAGCAGTATATAAACAGCGAAGTGGTGAAACCGATCTGACCCAGTCTCCTCTGACAGGTCAAACATTCCGGGCCATGATATCCCTCCGCTCCGGACAGATTTAAAAACAGCAAATACAGAAAACAGCTCCTCAACACCGCAGCCTCTCAGCTCACATTACCTCCAAACTCAGGTGAGAACAAAGCACCTCCGCCCAGCACCACGCCCTCCACCTGGCACGACCCGGGGGCTACCGCCGCGGCCCGGTCCCTCCGCCTGGTTTAGCCCGGAGACAAGTAGCCACAGGCCAGCAGACAGCAGCTGACTGGTGACTGATGAGTGAGTCAAGCCAAAGAGGAACACGCGTCCCTGAGAGAAAAAAAGTCCCGAATCCTCCTTTATAAGTGTGTTGAAACACCGCGTGACTCAGACTTAACTGCTGACGAGTCACTTTTCTTCTTTATGCCTGGTTCACAGCTGTTTAATGCTCAAAAAAGGGAAATTGTTAAGAGTTCCCGAAACACAAGAAAAATTCGTATCGTTAAACGTTAAAAACACCAACATGGCGCGAATCAATCTCAGCTTCCAGCTCGAATAAAGTCACGGACGGTTTCGTGCTGTTAACGTCCCTCCAGACGAAAAGTTCACAGAGGTCCGGGAACACTGTGGATTTGCCGGCGTGTGACTGACCCTGGAATTCAGCAACGGAAGCTCGGTTACCGGGGGTGAAAGGCGGAGTGTCCGGTAGCTGCTTTAAACTCCTCCTCCAGCCTGGACACACAAAAATCTGGTTTTCATCTCAAGTCCGCGCAGTTGTAAAGAGACTATAGCAGTGTAATAACTCTTTGTTATATACTATATTATTTTGGGGGAGTATCTGTACTTGAGTTTCTGTATCAACTTTCCCCCTTACTTTATACTACATTCACAAAAAAAGGATATTTTTACTCCACTACATTTTCCCTAAACAGTTTTGTTCGTACAAAATAAAATCAGAAGGTGTTAGTGTGGAAACCAATTATAGATCAATATTAAATTAGTGTTTAAAGTGTGTAAACCTGAAGCTTCCAGTGATGCACTGAGAATAAACTTAATATTTCACAAAATTAAAAAAAAAGAAGAAAAAATCAATACTTCAGTAGGCCTACAAAATGACTTGATACTTAAGTACAATTAATATCAGATGCTTTTGACTTTTTCTCAAGTAACATTATAATAAGTGACTTTAACTTCCACCAAAGTCGTTTTCTGGTAAAATATTTGTAGTTTTAATTAAGTGTAGCTTTTAGGTACACAGACACTACTGAATAACCTGCTCCCTTTGTGTAACATGTAATTTGCAGTGTGTCAGAGATGTTGGTAAAACACTCAACATGATTTATATTTTATATCATATTTTATCTGCACAGCTTAAAACATGATCATGTCCAATTCAACAACACCCCAACATAAAAGCAAACACAAGCTATTCCTTTCCTATTATACTTTTTACTGTTGTGGTATAACAACTATACTCTTTAACCTTTTTAAAAATTAGTGTTGACAGTTATTATTAGCCTAATTTAATACAGATAAAGACTAATCTTCTTAAAGGCCACATATTATACATTTTAGCCTTTTTTAAAGTTCTGTTTATAGTTTTCATCTCTATAAGACTATAGGTTTACATTTCCTTTCTCAAGCTTCTCTCTGGAGGTCAAGTCATTGATGTCTGCCTCATTAATATTAATGATCTTCTCCTCTGATTGGCTGATTTGAATGGCTGTGAAAGGGGGAGGGGTGATTGTTTATCTCTGAAAACCTCCTGGATGTCCTGAAGGCTTGTTTTAGGCACAGTTTCTAAATACAGGCTGTGTGTATTTCTCTGTGGATTTTGTGTTTTGGAACATTGGACAATACTTATAGAGAACTTAGACCTTCCTATAATCAAAAAGTTATCAAATCTCACTTTCTATGATTATCTTTCAGAAAACTGAAATTATACAAAGGAAGTAGTGTCAGTTTGGGCAATGTCCTATCCAATGTGGATACCAAACATTTCTAACTGCTGTGGCTGCCGGGTTAGTGATGTGTCACTGTATAAACAGTGTGATAAATAACTAATACATGCCTGAATCTGAAGTTAATATAAGATTAAAGTGTAGGGTCACCATATAGGAACAAAAAATGACCTAACAGATAAACATTACAATCATATGTTGAACACGTTAGAGATCCTTATCACTCTGTTCAGAAGAAAGATTGCAAATCAGCTGAGTGAGAGAAAGTCAAAGAAAATCATTGAGGGACGTTTTTCTTTGTGTTTATTCCCCAGGATAGTATTAGGTTACAGAGCAGGGAGCCTTTTCAGGTTGCTTACAGGCATTTGTGTGTGTTTGTGCATTAAAGTGCATTTAGAGTATGTGTTCGCTTACTGTGTGAGCAAACATATATATTATATATAATAACTAAAACCACCCAATTTACAGTAAATTATACATACATTTATATATAGTATTAATGTCACTGGCCAAGAAAATCAATTTTCAGCTGAGAATCAAATATAGAATTGAAGAAAAACACAGAAAAGCTTATACTGTAAAATAAAGATTAAGTGTAATATTATTGTCTTGTGTAAAATGTTAGCCTGCCAGTTTAATGTTCTCTACTTTCGTTGTTAAACTGAATTTATCTTTATATTCATGTATATTTGTCATGATTCGACTCAAGACCTATTAGACTTATTCTATTTTGTTTGAACTTTAATATCTTATGATTATTTTTATTGTTATTCATATGGCATTCATGTGGACAGCAAGAACGAATTTCTTTGTACAGAGAAACTTGTTTCTACACTGTGTACATGACAGTAAATGCTTTGAATCTTAAGAGTAAAGGAACATGAATTTTACATGAGTGTATTGTGTTACTTCTTCCAGTCCTGTTTGTAAATGACCTCTGACTGTGTCTCCATGTTTCAGACACGGTGGGATGTGTTGACCCTGAGGAGTGTGTGAGGGTGTGTGGTGCCGAGGTGGGATGCTCCAACATTGCCTTTCCCAAACTTGTCATTGAGCTCATGCCAAGTGGTGAGAACTTCTAATATTGTTTGCTTTATTTATTTTTTTTATTTCAAACATTTAAGCAATACAAACAAGATACAGACACACTACCACTATAAAGTCTCAAACAATGAACACAGACAAATTATACTATTAAAAAAATATATGTATACTATTAAAACAAAATCACAAAAAACAACACAAGGGCAATGCAATAATAAATGAACATCCTTATCTTCATTCTTCTAAAATTTGCATTATTATATTTTCCACTTTTTCATTGTTCCCTGTACATTTTCAAAAGTGCCTTCCGACAAATGTTTTAAAGAATACTGTAAATTTTACATGCATAGTTAGTGTTTCAGAAATTGTTTTATATGATATGTTTTTATATGATTATATGATTTGTGATTCGATTATATCATTTTGGAGATCGTTTGACACACAAATCGAAATCACGATTAAAGTTCAATTAATTGCAAAGCCTGAGATATAGTATATATATATACACTCACTGGCCACTTTATTAGGTACACCATGCTAGTAATGGGTTGGACCACCTTTTGCCTTCAGAACTGCCTCAATTCTTCGTGGCATAGATTCAACAAGGTGTTGGAAGCATTCCTCAGAGAGTTTGGTCCATATTGATATGATGGCATCACACAGTTGGCGCAGATTTGTCGGCTGCACATCCATGATGCGAATCTCCCGTTCCACCACATCCCAAAGATGCTCTATTGGATTGAGATCTGGTGACTGTGGAGGCCATTTGAGTACAGTGAACTCATCATGTTCAAGAAACCAGTCTGAGATGATTCCAGCTTTATGACATGGCGCATTATCCTGCTGAAAGTAGCCATCAGAAGTTGGGTAGATTGTGGTCATAAAGGGATGGACATGGTCAGCAACAATACTCAGGTAGGCTGTGGTGTTGCAACGATGCTCAATTGGTACCAAGGGGCCCAAAGAGTGCCAAGAAAATATTCCCCACACCATTACACCACCACCACCAGCCTGAACCGTTGATACAAGGCAGGATGGATCCATGCTTTCATGTTGTTGACACCAAATTCTGACCCTACCATCCGAATGTCGCAGCAGAAATCGAGACTCATCAGACCAGGCAACGTTTTTCCAATCTTCTATTGTCCAATTTCGATGAGCTTGTGCAAATTGTAGCCTCAGTTTCCTGTTCTTAGCTGAAAGGAGTGGCACCCGGCGTGGTCTTCTGCTGCTGTAGCCCATCTGCCTCAAAGTTCGACGTACTGTGCGTTCAGAGATGCTCTTCTGCCTACCTTGGTTGTAACGGGTGGTTATTTGAGTCACTGTTGCCTTTCTATCAGCTCGAACCAGTCTGGCCATTCTCCTCTGACCTCTGGCATCAACAAGGCATTTCTGCCCACAGAACTGCCGCTCACTGGATATTTTTTCTTTTTCGGACCATTCTCTGTAAACCCTAGAGATGGTTGTGCATGAAAATCCCAGTAGATCAGCAGTTTCTGAAATACTCAGACCAGCCCTTCTGGTACCAACAACCATGCCACGTTCAAAGTCACTCAAATCACCTTTCTTCCCCATACTGATGCTCGGTTTGAACTGCAGGAGATTGTCTTGACCATGTCTACATGCCAAATGCACTGAGTTGCCACCATGTGATTGGCTGATTAGAAATTAAGTGTTAACAAGCAGTTGGACAGGTGTACCTAATAAAGTGGCCGGTGAGTGTATATATACACACACACAGTGACTTGCGAAACTATTTGGCTTCCTTGAACTTTGTGACCTTTTGCCACATTTCAGGCTTCAAACATAAAGATATAAAACTGTAATTTCTTGTGAAGAAACAACAAGTGGGACACAATCATGAAGTGGAACACACTTTATTGGATATTTTAAACTTTAACAGATAAAAAACGAAAAATTGGGCATGCAAAATCATTCAGCCCCATTGAGTTAATACTTTGTAGTGCCACCTTTTGCTGCGATTACAGCTGCAAGTCGCTTGGGGTATGTCTATCAGTTTTGCACATCGAGAAACTGATATTTTTGCCCATTCCTCCTTGCAAAACAGCTCGAGCTCAGTGAGGTTGGATGGAGAGCGTTTGTGAACAGCAGTTTTCAGTTCTTTCCACAGATTCTCAATTGGATTGAGGTCTGGACTTTGACTTGGCCATTCTAACACCTTGATATGTTTTTTGGTGAACCAGTCCATTGTAGCTTTTGCTTCATGTTTTGGATCATTGTCTTGTTGGAAGACAAATCTCCGTCCCAGTCTCAGGTCTTTTGCGGACTACATCGGGTTTTCTTCCAGAATGGTCCTGTATTTGGCTCCATCCATCTTCCCATCAATTTTAACCATCTTCCCTGTCCCTGCTGAAGAAAAGCAGGCCCAAACCATGATGCTGCCACCACCATGTTTGATAGTGGGGATGGTGTGTTGAGGGTGATGAGCTGTGCTGCTTTTATGCCAAACATAACGTCTTGCATTGTTGCCAAAAAGTTTGATTTTGGTCTCATCTGACCAGAGCACCTTCTTCCACATGTTTGGTGTGTCTCCCAGGTGGCTTGTGGCAAACTTTAAACGACACTTTTTATGGATATCTTTAAGAAATGGCTTCCTTCTTGCCACTCTTCCATAAAGGCCAGATTTGTGCAGTATACGACTGATTGTTGTCCTATGGACAGATTCTCCCACCTCAGCTGTAGACCTCTGCAGTTCATCCAGAGTGATCATGGGCCTCTTGGCTGCATCTCTGATCAGTCTTCTCCTTGTATGAGCTGAAAGTGTAGGGGGACGGCCAGATCTTGGTAGATTTGCAGTGGTCTGATACTCCTTCCATTTCAATATTATTGCTTGCACAGTGCTCCTTGGGATGTTTAAAGCTTGGGAAATCTTTTTGTATCCAAATCCAGCTTTAAACTTCTCCACAACAGTATCTCGGACCTGCCTGGTGTGTTCCTTGTTCTTCATGATGCTCTCTGCGCTTTAAACACACCTCTGAGACTATCACAGTGCAGGTGCATTTATACAGAGACTTGATTACACACAGGTGGATTCCATTTATCATCGTTAGTCATTTAGGTCAACATTGAATCATTCAGAGATCCTCACTGAACTTCTGAACAGAGTTTGCTGCACTGAAAGTAAAGGGGCTGAATGATTTTGCATGCCAAATTTTTCGTTTTTTATTTGTTAAAAAAGTTTAAAATATCCAATAAAGTGTGTTCCACTTCATGATTGTGTCCTACTTGTTGTTGATTCTTCACAAGAAATTACAGTTTTATATCTTTATGTTTGAAGCCTGAAATGTGGCAAAAGGTCACAAAGTTCAAGGGAGCCAAATAGTTTCGCAAATTACTGTATATATATATATATATATATATATATATATATATATATATATATATATATATATATATATATATATATATATATATATATTTATGTTTTATATAATATTTTTTAATTGTATATGGATCTGTGTGTGTGACAGGTCTTCGGGGGCTTATGATAGCAGTGATGATGGCCGCTCTGATGTCATCCCTGACCTCCATCTTTAATAGCAGCTCCACATTGTTCACCATGGACATCTGGAAGAAACACCGCGCCCGAGCCTCAGAGAAAGAGCTGCTTCTGGTCGGCAGGTATGAATCCTACACAAGGAAGCAGCTCAGCCCTGGTCTTTGAAGAGACGTCCAGCCAGAGGAAGACATGAATTTGAGAATCTGTTGGAGCAAGGCACTGAAACACTAGTTGACCTGAAACTTTAATAACTTGGGGTGAAATTGTAATAAAAGCATTAATAAAGAAAATCAAATTTTACATCACATGTTTGGTAGGATCATAAATGTGGTTGTGTGTACACAAGAAGCTGAAAGATGCGTTGTTTGATCCAGAATCGTGACGGTGATCTTGGTGGTGGTGAGTGTGGTGTGGATCCCCATCCTCCAGTCGGCCAACAGTGGCCAGCTGTATGTCTACATCCAGTCAGTGACCAGTTACCTCGCTCCACCCGTCACTGCTGTCTTCACTCTGGCCATCTTCTGGAAGAGAACTAACGAGCAGGTAACAACACACACACACATGTTCATGTTGGTTTCTTGTTTTTTAAAAGTCCATTTGTATGTCTTGTTTTGTTTTGTTTTTATAAAAATCATGACTTTGTGTGATTTTTTTTTTTGACACAACATGTCAAACGGTTTAACCAAAAAAGAATGATGGATTTTAAATATATAATTCACCTAGAATATAAAACTTGTTGATAGCATGTGTTTTTATTTTTTTAAAACCTTTCTGAGTTAGTTAAACTATCTGGTACCAAGTTTTTAGGGTTACACCACATAACAGTGTTGTCACTGACCCAAACACACACACATGCAGTTCTTTCAAGAGCCCTCATATTAAATTAATTCAATTCAAACAACTTTATAGTGGTTAATATCATATGTAATATCAATAGAACGCCGAAAGGATCAATATTTTGGAGTGTCGGCTTGTTTTCCAAACAGGTAACAACGCCCTGATGACAACAGAGATAATTCACCTGCAAGGACTTGCTCCGGGGAAGATAAGATACTTGCTGCCTTCCAGAGGATTAGTTGCTCACAAAAAGATTTAAGTTTTCTCTTTCACTTCAGTGATCTTGGAACAGATTTGTAGAGTTCAGGCTGTTCCTGTCTTTAACTGTCAGACTATAAAACTTGGGAGACTCTCAATAAGAATTTATAGGATTTCAACATGAACTCTATTAGTCATTGCTGCAAACTAACAATTATTTGAGATTGATACATTATTTATTGAGATTTAAACACACTATAGGGACAGGGTTAAAAGTTTAGTAAACAAAGACAAAGAAAATAGAACTAAAATATAATTCATAAACCGGTTGAGTTTATTAAACAAAAGCATCTTCTTTGCAAATGTCCCCCCCACACTCACTCCCAAATTACATATTTATAGAATATTGGTAAAAACCTAAATACTTGGATATTTATTGTTGCATACTACAACAAAAAACAACAATTACACATTGGGTCCTGGGAAATGTTTGGCATTTATTCTTCACAAAACTTCAATTAGTTAAGATTATTGTTGTTGTTTTTTTCTGCAACTCAACCAAATAATGAATCAACCAATCATTTCTGCTCTATTTAAAGAAATGCACCAGAATTTACCAAAGAAAATAAACAGAATAAACCCAAGAAGTTTTATTCTGAGAACATAAAACATCTTTAAAATCACAAGATATGACCATTTCGCATACAGAGTTCACACAATTCAAAGTTTACTCCATTCGGGACACAAAACTACAGAGAACATTCTTTTTTGAGAACAAGTTTTGGGGTTTTCTCTGTGTACTGTTAGTCCTTTCTCCTACGTTGCACTGGTCTGCAGTTTTATCAGTCTCATGTGGGATCCAGCTGAGTGAAAACATGCCTCACTCTTTGTTGTCCACTGTGTTGAGTCCATGTGTGAGTATGTATGCACATATGAATATTTGTCTTTGTTTCTCACTCATCTTTTGAGGAGTATTTTTTGTTATTTCCAGTGAAGGAATCAGCGTGTGCTAAGATTCTGCACTCTCACTTCAGTAAATGAAAGTGATTGTGTATGATAACAGAGCGAGTGCAAGGGAGGTGAAGGGTGATTGTGGTCAGGTAAAGATTACAGAGTGAGTCAAATGAGATAAGAATGGCATTAAGAGCCTGTAAAGAGTGAATAATGTATAGGTTGAAATGCCTGCAAGTAAATTCTAGTCCACTGGACAGTCCGGATTCAATCCCTGTTTTAATGGAGCATTTCCTGGGTGTGTCTGCTCTCTGGTGACAAATTATTTAACTACTAAAATGAAGAGGACCCCCCCCCCCCTTATAATTATGTTATGTTATGTTATTTTCACCTTGTTAAAACTTTAAATGAAACCCCAAACAGTTAAATTTTTTCGCAATGAACTTGCCTGGGCTCACAACATGTGTTGGCAATAGCCCAACAAACACTTCAGATGCCTCTGTGGAAAGTAATCATTTTTTCAACAGCAGAACTAGTTTCATTGGAATGTTTATATGTAACCTAGATGTCTTAAAACTAATACAAAATTGAACTTGTTTAAACCTAGACATTGAATATCTTTGACCGAAATCATACATGACTTTGGTCTATATTATAAAATGTCACAGTCATCCAGTGTCAGACAAACACACTGAGTATATTTCTTTAAGAATATAACTGCTGTTGATTCATGGGGTCAAAGAGTACACGTTACCACTGAGTGCATTAAACTCTGAGTAGACTGGCACTGCTGCCTCAGCAGGGCAAACAATAAAAAACAATTTACAAGGAAACAGGACGTGTGCTCTTTGAACGAATGCAGCAAAGAGTGTCATTATATGTAGCAAATGTGCTGTACCTTATGGTGTTTGAGTCTCTAGTATAGTAGTATCTCCCTTTGTATCACTGCTTGCTTATGTTATTTATATAACTAGAAACCAGAATAAAACAGAGCTTTCCACAATAGTTTTCAACCTAACAACAGTCATTAACATTAAATAGTGTTTATTTTTTAAGGTACAACTTTCACACCAGAAAGAAAGATACAGTAAGTAGATCAAAGAAATGATTTGACAAAAGAAAAGATAGACAACTTTATAAATCCCCAGATAGAATCTAGTTTAGTCACTGTGCATAAGAAAAGATACATAAATCAGACTGTATGTAGTCTCTGCTTAAATTAGACAGCATACTCCTCTGTCATCACTGTGTGTAGGTGTATAGGTATGCAGGAAGCTAAACATGCTTCAATAAAGACAGCGGCTAGTAAGTAGTAGTAAGTTACCAGGAGTAAGTTGCATAGTACCAGAAAACAGTTCAGCATTTGTACTGAATTTCAGTTAAATACAATTTTAAATTAATGATAATTTGTCCATGAGTGTACAATTAATGGGAGTGTTCAACATAATGTTAATGAACAAACACTGGTTACTGACTAGCTTAAACATTAGTTTAGCAGTTTACTAATGTGGCAGCTTTCTTGTAAATTACACTTGTATCATACTTGTTACTACATACAATTTCTATATTGCATATATCTTATAGGACCAATAATACAGAAAATGAAAATGGAATGCAACCTTTAATGTGAATAATAGCAGGTAAAACACTTAAGAGTTTTGAGCACAGACGTTTGCTTTGTGTGTGCTTCTTGTTTTGTGAAAAGATTCTTTTCAAGCGTGATTAAGTCTAACTGTACAGATCACATTCTTTGGCTGAAGGACCAGACAGAGAGTTATTTGTGTCACAGCATGTGTGTGTGTACTATAGAGAGAAGTGTCACGAAGATGACAGATTACCAATGTGGGAAAGTGAGAGTATTGTGTGTTGAACACACCCAAGTGTGAACCACAGTTGCTCCTGGAATTAAACCGTCAATTTGAGCAGCAGGAAGTCTAACCTGTGTGTTTTTGTCTTTTCAGGGTGCATTTTGGGGCCTTATGGTGGGTTTGGTGGTGGGTGTGTGTAGAATGGTGCTTGAGTTTGCGTTCCCGCCTCCCAGATGTGGCGTTGTGGACTCGGCACCTGCAGTGCTGCGCAGTGTCCACTACCTCCACTTCGCCATTCTGCTGTGTGGCCTCACTGCTATCGTGGTAACCATTGTGTCACTGCTCACACCACCACCACACCATGAACAGGTGTGTACACATATATAAAGGTATAAAGGAAAAAACAGCGTTAAGGGGAAGTAAACTTATGTAAGTGTTTTTTTTTGTTGATACACCTGTAATATTATCAATTAGAAAAGAGAAGAATCTGGACTGACAGCTGTACAAAGGTGAGCTGATTATCTGAAGGCTGAAAGAGGCCATGCCTTCCTAAATCAAAAAGATCACATCAAAAGAACAATCAAACAAAGAGCAGTTTCAGTACGGTGCAACTCTTTCTGGACTCTACTGGAGGGATGAACACCATTCACACTAAAGATATTCCATAATTTGTTGTTTTGATGCTGGTAGTATAGTAAAATCTCCCATAGATGTTCAATATGGTTGATATCTGATGACTGTGGAGACCACAGCATATGAATCACATCATCTTCATACACAAACCATTCAGTGACCCCCTCATGCCTTAACAGTTGGGAAATACGAAGAGGCCACTCCCATCAGGATAGAAATGTTTCATCACAGGATAAAGCTGATCACTCAGAATAACTTTGTGTTGATTTGTGGTGGCTCATTCTTCTAATGGGACAAATGCTCCTAAACCATGGCAGAAAACACTTTAGGGGTCAAATGTTCAGGCTTGAACCATTCTGTTGGTGGACGCCACACATGCACTCACCCAATTGTGGAGAACATGGTGAAGGTTGACTCATCTGACCATATCAATTATGGTTGAATTGAACTCTCAAATATGCATTCATCTTTTTAATGAGGGGTTTATGCATTGCAGTCTTACTATAATATCCCTCTCTGCTATAATTTCTCTCTCTATGTAATTACCGACAGACTGTCCTTGTCTGATCAGTTCCAGCATTGACATTCTCATTTCACCTGAGGAAGAGTTTATTTTACATAGAGCATCATGCTCATCAAATGTCAGTCAGTCATTTTCTATACCTGCTTATTCCTCATTAGGGTCGCAGGGGTCTGCTGGAGCCTATCCCAGCACGTTACGGCGAGAGGCAGGGAGCCAGCCAATCACACCTATGGGCAATTTAGAGTCACCAATTAACCTGAACATGTTTTTGGGCTGTGGGAGGAAGCCGGAGTACTGGTGAAAACCCACGCAGACACGGGGAGAACATGCAAACCACTTTAAAATACTAGTAAAATTGGACACAGTCTAGCTTCAATATATTTGGACAGGAGGAGTAGTTTGTATTTAAGTGCTCTAGAGTACGTCTTCAGTGAGATATTTCCTTGCACTAAAGAGCCACAGCTTTTTCTGAGTTGTTCTGACAGAGAAGGGAATGTTTTGTGTGTCATTATGTTACATCCGTCCTTCCCAGTGATGAATAAGTGCTTTATTGTAAGTCACATAGTCTATTATTGGCCACACACACACACACACACACACACACACACACACACACACACACACACACACACACACACACACACACACACACACACACACACACATACACACATATATACGGTACAAACACATACACAAAAGCCAACAATGAACCCTCTTTCAATGTTTCTTATATCTTTTCTATAATAACTGCATTCATGTTTCTCTGTCTGTTTATGTATCTGAATGATATATAATTGGGTTATTATTACTTATGTAAGAGAATATATTACTGACCTATGAACAACATTTTAATTTCACAACTGTATGTAGTGTGGGATCTGTATCAATTCATTGTATGTTTTACATGTAAAATCTTAAACTGAAAAGTAAGTAGTAACTTCTGCTGTAAAGTAAATCTGATGTAGTTAAAAAGTACATGTATTTGTATTTGTGCAAGTAAAAGTAGTGTGAAATGGAATCGTGTGAAAAGTACATCTAAACTTGTACTGCAGTTACAGGGCTTGGTTATATTTCCTTACTGTCTTTAACCTCTTGTGCACAATTTCTCAGATGTGCCATCTATCAAAGAAAGTTGAATAGCTCTCTGTTGTTTAGTTGAATAACTATTTCTAGAGATTTAAGAATGAAATAGTGACTCATAGAAATGAAAGTCAACAACCTTGAATGGAAATCCCTGTAAATGCAAATATGTGCACATGCTTGAGTGATCTAATAAAATTTTGCTCAGATTAAGACCAACTACACTTCTCTCTGGAAATGTATATGTATATGGTATGATATGTTTCTCTACATGCAGTATAAGTTGTATTTATGCAGTAGTTTTTAGTATGTAGTTTGACTCGCTACTCAGGAAGTAAAGCGAATGTCCTGTGTCTTCTCTCCCAGGTGTGTAACCTGACCTGGTGGACTCTGACTGAAGAGCCTCAAAGAGAAATTCCTCTACAGAAGGTGTCGTCTGTTAGCCAACGTACTTCGCAGGGTAAGAACATGAATGTTCAAGCTTTGCGGAATAAAACCAGCCATCCCGTGTGTAAGAAGTCATCTACACACACACATACAATAATGTTGTGTGTCTGTGCGATCTTGCAGGCTCTGAACTGGTGCGGCGGGCGGGTGCGTGTGGTCGGGGGGCAGGATTGTGTATTGGAGCTTTACGGGGGTCAGAGGAGACTCCGGCTCCCCGGGTCCCCACCGTCAGAGAGAGCGTGTTCTGGTCTAGATTCTGCTGCGTCAATGCAATCCTGCTGGTCAGCATTAACATTTTTCTCTATGCATACTTTGCCTGAGTGGAGGTTCAGATATGAACATCCTGCCTCACCCAATCCTGCTGAGCGCCAGCCAATATCTTCAAGGAACCAGAAAGAGCCGCTGATTTCCACACAAATCAAGGGAATATATTCCAAGAAGTGAAGCACATACCCTTATCTGTATGATCATTTCAATTAGTTTTAAAAATGTTAAGAAACTTTAATTATACATCCTGATCCAGAAAAATATACATTATTAGAGCTGCAACTCACAATTATTTATCGATGTGCCTTATTTTATTAATCGATTAAATCTTTTGATATCATAAAATAGTGAGAATGACCCAAAGATATTTAGTTTACTATGATGAATGACAAAGGAAAGTGTTACATCACATTTAAGAAGAACATTTTTAGCGTAATTGCTTAATATTTACAGAAACAATATTGAGATTATCAAAATAGTTACAGAGCAGTTTCTGTTAATGGACCAAACGCAGGTGATCCCATGACACATCTTTTCATAAGAATGGCATTATGTCCAAAAATGCTGTATCGCAAAATGTTTTGTTTCTCCTCCAGTTTTTCCCTTTTACCCTAAACTCAATCCAAACCCAATTGTCTGCTGTAGCCTTTAATTGTATAGTCCTTTTTACAACATTATATTGTTCTGTCTTGATTTGGGAGTAATATGTAAACTTTATTATATTACATCTTCACTTACCAGAATCATCCACTGATTTGATTTGTGGAATGAAATTACATGAACTTGTGACTTGTAACAAGTGAACACAAATGTCCAGTTCATGCACATAAAGCACATAGCACATAGGCATCAAGTTAGCAATATCAACATCATATCACACTGCATCCTAAACCTAATGCTAACTAATTACTGGGTAAACTATATAGTAGAACATTTAAAGGTGCTGTGACATGTGATTTAGATCTTACTGAGGCTGCTTTTTAATGATATGTTTAAGACTTTGCCTGTATTTGCAAATTTAATTACCCAAGCAAAAGTTTCTCTTGTGTTTATTTGTGCGATTTTGCTCATATTATGAATCTAGTTAAGGATTTCGTAACCTTTTTGTAGGCCATTTTCACAAGGTTCAAAAACCTAGTGAAATTTTTCTTATTTTTCTTGTAAAATCTCCAATAAATTTAGATATGTGCATCAAAGCTTCAAGTGTTTATCCACAAATGAATGCAGGTTTGAGAGATCATTTTACTGTTTATTTGTCTTCTGTACAGTTTACTTACATTTGCAATGGATGAAGGTTGAGGGATCGACCAGATGGTAAAAGCATACAAATGAAGCTTGCATTCACATTTTCAATACACGCATTTTTTAAGGACTCAAGTTGAACAACAGTTATTTTAAATATCAATTACTTCTTTTTTATATCATTTGACCTACTTGTGAAGACGTCTTACACTGTTAAAACCTAGAAAACCAACAAAGGAACCAGCAAATACTTGGAATTTGCAGAAAACTAATAGTATGTCTCTTTCAAAGACTAATTTTTGTTTGTTTATTTAGTATTTGACAGAGCATTGGAGGCTATGAACAGTGAACTAGTTTTTCCTTGCTGTAATCATTCCACCTGTTCATATTGAATAATAAAAGATCTCCTTCATCTGAAGCTTATTCTACAGCCAGTTCGTCATATCAAGTGGATATCTTCATATTAGCTTCAGATCAACTTTTAAATACATGTTTACAGAAGGACTGTGGGTTTTGTTCCTCATCACTTACATTACAAGTGCATTATGAAGACGGTCAGTATGAACAGGAGGATAAATTATGATTAAGGTTTTATAAACTGTTTCAATGTTTATTGGGCCACCTGAATGACTGACAGGAAAATGTGTGAACCGGTCCTTTAACACTCAAAAAAAAAAAAAAAAAAAAACACAAACTGTCACAAGATGCCAAAGCTACCGAATCCCGGTTTATAATCATCTTTGTCTTTATTGATTGACTGAATTTTGTGTAGATGGACTAATCGAGTAATCAATTTAGCACTAGATCTCTAAGAGGATAAAAGCGAGGTCGTTCACAGCCTGACAGATCTTAGTGATTCAGCCATGGGAGTAACAGTCAGTTATGATATGATGTCAGTCATACAGCGGTTGGACGTAATCTGGAGGAAAGACTCCG
The DNA here is from genome assembly GCA_030544235.1 of Lepturacanthus savala. Lineage (NCBI taxonomy): Eukaryota > Metazoa > Chordata > Actinopteri > Scombriformes > Trichiuridae > Lepturacanthus > Lepturacanthus savala. Next base: position 33,175,093 of record CM060466.1, read on the forward strand.
ACGCGTCCATGACAGCGCCCTCTCCAGCTCAGTGACCCGGAGCAGTCCAGCAGGTCGATGATGTCACCACGCAGGAAGTGGAGGTGGGAGGTTTGAGGCGGGGTGTAGTCACAGAGGGCGTGAGCCAGACGAGGTTTCTACACAAAAAAGGAGAAAGACATGATCGATCAGACACAGGCATGTATTTAATAACACGAGTGGCAGAAGGAATGAGAAATGCATTTTAAAATCTTACATTGTTTGTACTATACACAGTTACATAACATTCTCCTTATAATTAATTAGTCTCATTAGTCATTAATAAATGTGACTTAGTGAAGCTTTCAGAGTTTAATCCATAGGAGTTACACTATTTGTTTAAAGAACGGCATCATGGTTTCAATGGTAAATGTGATTGCAACATTTTGAAACAGTTGATTTAAAAAAATAAACATGGTTAAAATTTAATCTGGAACACTACAAAATATCCACAACAAATATACAAATACAAAAAATATGTAGTTTTTTGCATATTCTCTTCTGGGAAAATTTTAGGAAATGTCATTATTTTAAGGATAAAATAATTCAATAATTCTTAGACTTTTTATTGCTTTAAGATATAAAAATGTGACAAATTGGATCTGAACTGTAAAATTTTATATTATAGATCTATATTTTTGCTCCACTGGTGCAAAGTCCTCTGCACATTTAAACTGATGTTGTTCAAATGTCAACAGTGATTATTGTGCACTGTCCCCGATGAATGAATAAATTTTGAATAAAGATTTGAATAAAATACAATAAAAAAAATTTAAATGTGATGATTAGAATTAATAATTGATTGTTTTAAAATGTATTTAATGTATTTTATTTGATCAATTTAATTCATATTACTGTTGTCCTTTCTATTTTATATTTCCTTTATTGTAATTTACATCTACAATGTTGAACACCTGGCTTGTGATGAAATATAATTTTCGTCACAAGTACTTGCAGCACATCTGTTTCTGAGGAACGATGACACTTGATGGTGTGTCATACCCCTGGAGCTGCTTCCTGCAGACACAGAGACGGCTCTCTCTGCGGGGGAGAGGGGTGAGCGTAGAGGCGGGCTGAGGGGAGGGGCTCCGGAGAGCTGCTTATATACGGGTTGGGATAAGGGTTCCGTCCAGGATGGGACAGCAGGCGGGGGGACGCGTCTGAGGGAGGGTCCCTGAGGAACACCACTTTCTCCACTGCGATGCTGTGAGTCCTGTAGAAATCCACCAACCGGTTGAGGGAGCAGAAAGACTCGTCCCAGATGCAGTAGAGACCTCCACCCTCAAGAACTCTGAAATGTTCCACCCGGTCACCATAGCTACACAGAAAAGGTGGCAGATGGTAAAGGGTGTTAAAGGAGGCGTGCACGCTCCTTCACAGTCAAGCACGTAATGCTTCTTCATTCCTTCATTCCAGTTTCTTTGTGTTGGCGCTCACACTGTTATACCTGTGTGCATACCTCTGTCATTGTGGGAAATGAGAACACAAGCCTCCACATGTCTGGGTGTGTCTCTAAAATCATCACAGTCAGTATTCTCACAGGCTATGAATCTCTCACACATACACATGAACAAACACATTAATCTGCTGTTAGTCTGTAAAACTCACAGTGAAAAGAAAACTACAGACATGCAGTACACAAACATCAGCATGTTCCAACAGATGTAAAGTTCACTAAGTTCCCTTTAGTGTGGTAGAATGAAAACGGGTTAAAATTAGCACTAAATACAAAGTGCAGCTTGTGGAAATGTCATTATTTTAGCAGATATTTCATCATCAAATAACTTTGACCTAATGGTGGTGCTTTTTAAACAAAAAAATGGGATGGGAAGGGGTCATCAAGGCTGTTACAAATAATCCTGCAATAATATGTCAAAAAAAATAATAAAGAAGATAACAGTAAAAGTTTGTGCCAAACACTAACCCATGCAGTTATACTGATGATGCTAACAGCATGAAGGAGAAGTCAGGGGATCATCAGTCAGTGCAAGTCATCCTGAGCGGGGGCCAAGACCATCTGTCCATACACAATTTGGTCTCCATGGTGATGTAGGTCATGTTGCTCCTATTCTGGTCTAGTGGCACCTGGAAGCTGCCTGGCATCCTCGTCCTATCATCCTTCATATATATTATAAATCATTATTAATATGTTAATTTGTTTTCTATTCTGTACACACATCTATTGCACGTTTGTCCCGAAAGAGGAATTCTGCCGCTGTTGCAAATCCATTTTTTCCCTGTTAAAAGATTTGTTAAGGAAATATTTCCTTATTGAAGTCAGGGATCTAAGGACAGATGATGTAGCTACACACATAAAATTGACTTAAACCTAAACCTTGTTTTTATTTTATTGTAAATTGTTGCAAAATAAATTATCCACTAATCATAGGTTTGTTGATTTGGCTATAAATGGATTCATTTTTTATGTTTATGAATATACTGTATGAATATATACTAAACCATAAATCTGTAAATGTAAATCTCTCTACAGTACTGTGGTATGAGACAACAATGTCACTCTCAAGTGATTTGATTGACTGTAGTTCCTACTTTCACTGTGTGTTAACAGTTCCTCTGTTTTTTTCTCACCCTAATGTTGGAAGCTGATTGTCTAATCACCATCAGATGTTATGTGACCTACATAACACACCAGTGCCTGTGACCCACTGTCGCTGTTGATCTTGGAGAAAGCTGAAAGAAAAGTACACATGGAGCCATGGAGTGTGCAGCACTTTTCATGCAGGTCTACCTCCAGTGATCAGCACCTCAATACAAACCTTTGTGTGTCTTACTTTTCCATTACATGCCGACAATAAAATAGGTCTCATGCGTCTTGTAAACTTAAGCCTGAACATGATCTCCCTCTGCTGGTCTTTCTGTGTGTGTGTGTGTGTGTGTGTGTGTGTGTGTGTGTGTGTGTATGTGTGTGTGGTGCTTGGACAGAAACGAACCGCATGTCTCATTTCTCAGTCCTTACAGGCAGACAGATGTGCTGTAAAACATTAATATGTGCACATTATGTACATGCATGTATGTGGTGTGTTAATTACATAACGTCCCTGTGTTTAATTTAAGACAGCATGATGTTACGTAATGCCCCGATTATTGGACACACTTAAATTTACCCTTGATGATTAAATGCGTCCCTCGACAATTTGGTGACCCACATTACATGTCCTCCTCCTCACACACACACACACACACACACACACATAGACTATGAGGCTGTGATATTTTTAGTGTAATGGGTTCTTGCAGAACACATTTAAATAGTCTGCTCCACCCTCTGCTGACCCATGCTCGAAGACACGTGGATGTTCTAGCCGCCTAATGTGGTCAGTGTGATGGAAAATAAACGCAGTGCATACATGATATAGCAAGAAGATACGACAGCCTCTGTGTTTACTGCAGCACTACTACATCACTTGTGATTCCATCACAGGCTACATTAAGATGTTTTTTTTTATGTTTTTTCCAGACACAAGAGCAGCTGCTTCTCTCTTCAGATATAAAGGCATTATCTGGCAAAGATGAATAGGAAATTACCAATTTAAAGGTCAGATATTTTTTTTAGATTAGATTAGATAGGACTTTATTGATCCCTTTGGAAAGTTCCATCAGGGAAATTGAAGCTTTTTTCACTTTTTTTATTTGAAGTATTGATAGATCCTAAACAAGATATATTTGTGGTTTTTAGTTTTACCAAAAATCATCTCCAATGTTTTTCAACTGAGCTTGAGCTCGAGAAACAACAGGTCATTTCATCAGGTTATCTCATTATTATTAAAGGCCTTATAAAATTGGGGGGAAAAAAATCACAGTTTTAATCCTATGTCCCTGTATTAATTGTTCATGTATCTCTTGATATACAAAATATGCAATTTGGCAGATTCTTTCTCTGTCTCCTTGGTAATACATTTTATACAGCCAGAAAGCCTGTTTATTTCCCATTTAAATGGTTCCCTATGTCAGGACTCTGCCTGCCTTGGACATTTTTTGAGACTCTGGCTCAAGAGGCCTCCCTTTGTTCTTATAATGTAAACATAATAGCTTAGCTATAGCTTAATTAAATCCTTCTTGTAACTGTCAAAACCTTTTTTTCATGTTTTTTTTTTTTTCATGATTTTGAAACATGGGGCGGTATTTATTCAATTCACATCTCAATTACTACTATAGGAACCTCAACACTTATAGCTACTGGAACTCAATAAGTGAATAGACTGCAGAGGCTTGAAGTGTTTTCATGCATCAGTCAGATTTGATGTGTGTGTTTGCAGGTGTGGTGCATTCACTGACCTAACCGAGACAGAAAACTCTCCTGGTGCTGACTCACTTTCCCTCACCAGGAACACTCCGGTGTCCTGCCAGCGCAGATGCTGCTCAGCCTCAAGTCTTGACACCCTTCCTGCAAACCACCTACGACAACACACACAGGTATTTAAATTATTATTCAAATTAATGTGGCATTAACATGAGAACTTTTTAAATGAAAAATTAACTAAATCAAAAGTGTATAATTGGACTTCAGGACCAAAAATGTCAAAGAAAATAAAATAACATCACAGTTGTACATAATTATGTTTATTTGTTTATTACATTTTCTATTTTTTGTTAATTTCTTTCCTAATAAATACTAAATATTTTCACTTATGTCTTTTTAAATTCTATAAATCAAACATTTACAACCATAACCTGTTATGACCCGCTTTTTAAAAGCATTTTAAATGGTCACAAACCAAAAAGGTTGAGGACTCACTGCTGTAAATGGTGGTAATTAAAGGATAAAGTCACTTTTTATCTTAAAACAAGGGCAGGTGGACATATGTAGATTTGTAGAAATGACGAGGGACAAAATCCATAGTGTTCATTCTATGCCAGAATGTATTTGAAATATTGAACTATATCTTTAGTTAATGAATTTGAGTCAAATCAAGGAAGTTGCAGTCTGTTTCCTACACCATTCCCTTTTTGTGTTTCCCTGTTGAGCTGCAGTAGAGCATTAGTAACATAAAGAATCCTATTAAAATCCTGTCATTTTAGAAGATATCCACTTGTCCCATTCTGAGGACTGAAGCCAGTTAAAAAACACATTGAATCAATGGTAATCATAGCAAAAGTATAACATGGCAGTAACGAATGACAGTTTTACATCCTCAAATGAGTTGTTGTCTGTCATGAGTAGAAAATCTGTAGACATATTAGGTTTTTACGGATGGGGTAGGAGGGAAATGTAATTCTCTGGCACGTAGCCGCGGCTCCCCTGAAGCTCTGCTGTGAACCAGCAAGAATCATCCTCCATTTCTGTCACCTATAACACACATGGACATGTCATTCTTACTATGTAAACATGCTAGACTTACATTTGTTAAAACGTCTAAGTGTATTAACACCCCAGAAAAAACCCTACCTTGATAATGTCCCCTTTCTGAAAGCTGATCTCATCTTCTTCTGATGCTCTGAAAGAGAAAAGTGCCACAGCCTCCATGCTGGACAGAAAAGACTGGACCCAAGAAAATAGTTTCACTTCATGAATGGAGAGAGAGAACACTGCTGTGTGAGTAGAGCACAGGAGGATGATAACACTCGATTATGGGATGAGGTAGTTACTGCCTGTGTGTGTGTGTAGGCAGTCTCCTCATTAGGAGACTTTTCTCTGCGTGTGTCCTTCTGTTCTTCCATGTGACTGAGTTGGTGAGAGTGTGAACACGTGGAGGTGACGACTGCCCTTCTTCTTCTCCATCGGAGGTCTAAACACTTAACACTCCGGGGCTTTAATAAAGAAATACCACCAGGGAAATCAGAGGAAGTCGAGCGTACAAACGAGACTTCAGAACAGAATGAACATAACCTAGAAAAAAGTGTAATGACCTGAAGTGTTTGTGGCTTCCTCTTATTATTAGAACCAGCTGATTAACTTGCGGTTTCTCAAATGGGAAAAGGTTTAAAGGATGGGCATCCATTTATTAGTCTGCCTCAAAACAACAGGGTTTTAGGACAGAGACAAAAATTTAATTACTATTTATTGAAGCCACGTGAAGATGAAAGTGTTGAAGAAATGCTGAAAGTCCAAATTCAAAGCTTTTGAATTGCATCACACTTACAAAGATTGAGCTATAAAGGTTGAGCTATTTGTTCTGTGTTTTTAAATGTTTGATTGTTATATCTGTTCTCTATTGTATTTGTGCTGTGCTTTTGTTTTGTCTATGGAGGAGGTTTAGAGGACATTATGGCCCTGTTTATTATTTTAATTTGTTTTTTAGTTATAAAAATGATCATGTAGCAGAAGTCAAACTATAGCAATGCTCTCTGCCTTCTGCTGCATATGGGGGCGGTTACTATGAACAATATAACAAGCCCCATTATTAAATGGTTTGTCTTCAACCAGGTTTCAGCAACACTGTGGAGGAGGCCAGACCTGAAGGGGGTGGTTTTGTTTCAGTTTGTGTGTTCGCAGGAACACTAGAGACTTAATTTACACACAAACACTGAGAAAATACGTTCTTTCATAATAGGGCTTTTTTAAGTGGTTGATTTGAAAAATCACGTGATAAATAACTTATGAAGTCCAAACTTTAACTACCATATATATATATATATATATATATATATATATATATACAGTGAGGGAAACAAGTATTTGAACACCCTGCTATTTTGCTATTTCTCCCACTTAGAAATCATGGAGGGGTCTGAAATTTTCATCGTAGGTGCATGTCCACTGTGAGAGAGATAAACTAAAAAGAAAAATCCAGAAATCACAATGCATGATTTTTTAACAATTTATTTGTGTGATATAGCGGCAAATAAGTATTTGAACACCTGTGTGTCATCTAGAATTCTGAACCTAAAGGACCTGTTAGTCCGCCCATTAGAAGTCCACCTGCACTCCATGTATCATCCTTAATCAGATGCACCTGTTTGAAGTCGTTAGCTGCATAAAGACACCTGTCCACCCCATACAATCAGCAAGACTTTAACTTGTAACATGGCGAAGACCAAAGAGCTGTCCAACGACACAAGAGAGAAAATTGTACACCTCCACAAGGCTGGAAAGGGCTACGGAGCAATTGCCAAGCAGCTTGGTGAAAAAAGGTCCACTGTTGGAGCAATCATTAGAAAATGGAAGAAGCTAAACATGACGGTCAATCTCAATCGGAGTGGAGCCCCATGCAAGATATCACCTCGTGGGGTCTCAATGATTCTAAGAAAGGTGAGGAATCAGCCCGGAACTACACGACGGGAGTTGGTCAATGACCTGAAAAGAACTGGGACCAACGTTTCCAAGGTTACTGTAGGTAATACACTAAGACGTCATGATTTGAAATCATGCATGGCACGAAAGGTTCCCCTGCTTAAATCAGCACATGTCATGGCCCGTCTTAAGTTTGCATATGACCATTTGGATGATACAGAGGAGTCATGGGAGAAAGTTTTGTGGTCAAATGAGACCAAAATAGAACTTTTTGGTCATAATTCCACTAAGCGTGTTTGAAGGAAGAAGAATGAAGAGTACAATCCGAAGAACACCATCCCTACTGTGAAGCATGGGGGTGGTAGCATCATGCTTTGGGGGGTTAGGGTTTTTCTGCACATGGGACAGGACGAGTGCACTGCATTAAAGAGAGGATGACTGGGGCCGTGTATTGTGAGATTTTGGGGAACAACCTCCTTCCCTCAGTCAGAGCATTGAAGATGGGTCGTGGCTGGGTCTTCCAACACGACAACGACCCAAAGCACACAGCCAGGAAAACCAAGGACTGGCTCCGTAAGAAGCATATCAAGGTTCTAGCATGGCCCAGCCAGTCTCCAGACCTGAACCCAATCGAAAATCTTTGGAGGGAGCTCAAACTCCGTGTTTCTCAGCGACAGCCCAGAAACCTGACTGATCTAGAGAAGATCTGTGTGGAGGAGTGGGCCAGGATCCCTCCTGCAGTATGTGCAAACCTGGTGAAAAAATACAGGAAACGTTTGACCTCTGTAATAGCAAACAAAGGCTACTGTACCAAATATTAACATTCATTTTCTCAGGTGTTCAAATACTTATTTGCCACTATATCACACAAATAAATTGTTAAAAAATCATGCATTGTGATTTCTGGATTTTTCTTTTTAGTTTATCTCTCTCACAGTGGACATGCACCTACGATGATTTCTAAGTGGGAGAAATAGCAAAATAGCAGGGTGTTCAAATACTTGTTTTCCCCACTGTATATATATATATATATATGTGTGTGAAATAAAGAATATTACAATTTGTCTTAAGAACAAACTAAAATCTTGACAAGTAAAAACTGGGATTCTCCCAGTGGTCAATGGTGAAGCAAACACATTGGACCAGTTTAATTTAAAACTGCATGTTTATAAGAATTGATTCAGCTATAGAGAAATAGACAATATTTTAGCTCTCAGTAGTAGAAATGGACAGGATAATGTCACCAACCAAAGTTCAACATATAGTTTCAGGGTCTAGTTCAGTTTTGGTAAATTTTATTTTTATATAGTCATTTTGTTATTATTTACATCCTTCCCCAGTGCCATCAATGGCTTAAACAAACGTTTGGGTTCCCCCTTTATTCATGTATGTATTAGTAAAATCTGTGTGATTCATTTTTAACTGAAACAAAAGAGCAAAACATAAAGTCAAACAGTCTGAACCCTAAATGCTCATCGCTGTTTGTGTTTGTTACTGACTACAAACCACCATGTTACTTTAATCAACTCATAGAATAGTTTGAGGAGGCAGGAACTGTTTTTTTTTACTGCATATTGATTTACAATCAAGTACTTGAGAAACAGAAAGTTTTTTCTAAAACTGTGTGTGTGTTTCAGTAACAGTCTACTATGACCTCCTGCTCTTGTGTGTCCGGGTGTGTGTGTGCAGCGCTAGCGGTCAGTATATCCTGCAGCAGAGAGAGGAGGGAGTTTTGGACGTGGTCGCTGCTTTGATTGAGGACGTCCAGCCTCTCGTCTAAATCCAGCGACCGCAGCACTTCACACACACTAACACACACACTCTCTCCTCTCTCATTTGGAGCCTCCTCTCCTGCCTCGTCATACCCGCTGCTGCTCTTCTTTCTCCCGAGTATCTTCCTGATCTCCGGTCCACAGCCCCGTCCGGGAAGCTCACAGGACACTCTGTCAACTGTTGCCATGGCAGCAGTTGTGTCCGGGGCCCCTGGCAACCCGGGACAGACAGTCTCTCTGAGTGTTATCAGCAGTCGACAGGCCTTCAGACCCACAGGTCTGTCGCAGTCGACCAGACCGCTCAGGAGTGCTAAAAAGACCCCCTGCTCGACTAGACTGTTCAACGCAGCGGCTGAATCTGAGCCTTCCGTGTTCGTCCATGGAAGAGTGTGTGTGTGAAGTGTGTAGGCCTGGTCCGTCACCACGGTGTAGGGGTGGAGGGACACAGCATCTGTGTCTGATCTCTTCCTGTAACCCTGGTGACCGGAGAAGGCTTCGTCCATCAGCAGTTCCGCCAGCTGCAGCGTGTGAACCTTGACCTCCCAGTCCAGATCCACGATGCCTTTCAAGAGGACGGTGCGCACAGAGTCCATGAGGAGGGCGGACACCGGAGACATGTGGGACAAGAACCAGGCGATAAAGTAGCGTACGACCGCCCGCCTGGCGAAGCCCTCGGTGTCCTCACAGAGAATTTCCAGCAGCCGCCTCACGATTTGAGTCTGAAGAAACACACAGGCAGAAGTGATTATTACAGAGAGATGAAAGCTCTTTACAGACGGCACCCGACTTAACAACACAATAGGTTCTGAGAGGTTGTTTGTAAGTCGGTATATATTCGATTTCAGTTCATAATTGCCAATTGAGATCAAGATGAGGGAGATGAGTGTTGGAGAAAGGGGAACTAGTCTGATGTGGTGTATAACTGCCTCTGTGTCAGTAGATGCTGTTAAATATAAGTCATAATATAAGTCAGCGAAAGTGTTCATAATTCCCTCTCAGGGCATGTGTGCAGCCAATAAGGTGCAGTATGATGTTTTTTATGTTCCTTTTGTTATAAGTTATTGAGTGGTTGTTTACATTGTATTATAACCAGCTAAGGTTAAATGTGGTTTTGTGTGTTTTGCTGACTGCTTTGCATTGTTGTACATTTAATGAAAGTTATATGATTAATAGTTAATTTACACTACGGCATTAAGAGATAACAAACAAATTTGATTGTAACAATTTATTGTATTTTTGTATCCTTTTGACTTTTAGTTCTCACGTTGGTTTACCCTATTTATTGGAATAAATCATCAGTACCATTTAAGAACGTGTTGCTGTCTGTTCGTGCACATCAGAGGGAGTTACAGTGAGAACTTACTGCTCCAGAAGACAGCACCAGTGAGCAGTGAACAACAACAATAAAGCAAATAATATGTCTCTAAATGCCGGTCAGCATACAGTACTGGCAGAAGTACATAATCCAGAAATGCAGTTAAAGGCACCTGACAAAGAATGTGAAGCTAAAGAATTGCATAACATCAGCACAACTGTGCAGTCACAAGAAGCATGTGAAGGTGTAACAGCTAACAACCCCCCTCTCTCAGAAGAGCCACAATTAGGCCAAAGAGTCCGCAAGTTTACGGAAAAGGGCAAAGAACTGCATGATGAGCAAGTAAGGAAGGTTGCTCATCGTTTCAGTGTGTGCTATGAGAGGTGGAAGGTTGCTACTAAAGAAGCCAATCAAGCATTAAGTGGTGGTCAGTGCTCAGAAGAACAGTGGGATAAATACCTAACTGCAGTATGTAATGCATCCAAAGGTGTTGATGCAGTTTATGAGGATTGGAAACGTATTGATGTTCCTGACAATAACACCCGTCGTAAAGTTGACACCTGTGGAACAGTAACAAGGAGGATTGTCGATGGTGTGGTGGAGCATCTAGATAACAGAAGGGGGGAAGTACGTAGGCAAGCTAGAGGTCAAAGGCTTGACGAAAGGGTCATCGAAGAGATACTGTCTGTAGCCTCAGAGAAGACAGTCAGTAGCTTTCATCGCTCAAAGTGCTCCTCTGCAAGCAGAACGAGTGCAGCTGCTGAGATTGCAGCCAACGAAGCTGCTCTAGAAGTACTACTAGAGCAGGAGCGTCATATAGAAGAGCTTCAGAGACTTGAAGTTGAAGCTGCACAGCTAAAGGCCAAACAGGAAGCTGAAGCTGCCCAGCTAAAGGCCAAACAAGAGGCTGAGAGTGCAGAGAGACGAAGAGTGCTGGAAGCCAAGCGCAGAGAACTAAATCGATTAGAGACTATTAAGAAGCTATGGGCTGCCAAGGCACGACAGCAAGTATATGACCAGAGTGAATGTTCAGGTCGATCATCTAAGGGTGACTCCTCAGATGAAGAAATAAATGAGCTTCTCCACCGACGTGTCAAGAAGGAAGAGAAAGTCAAGCCTCAAATTAGCCCATTGCAGCACTGTTCCACAAAATCAGCTGTAACACATTCAAGGCAAGAACAATACAGTTCTCCAACTCAAGCTGTGTCACAAGACAGACCTGAAGATGGCACAGCGGCTCTTGTCAGACTGTTCGCTGAATCCATCAGTATAAGTCGCATTCCTATACCCGAGCCCATAGTGTTCAATGGTGACCCACTCAGGTTCAACGACTGGAAGGTGTCCTTTCAGATGCTGGTCGACAGAAAGAACATACCAGCTGATATATTATCTGCGCAAGTATGTGGGTAGACCTGCCAAAAAGACCAGAGAGTTACTTCTTACTTGGCACAGAGTCAGCCTACTATGCAGCATGGTGCATCCTAGAAGAGCGATATGGCAATCCATTTCTCATTGCCAAGGCCTTTCGAGATAAGATTAACACCTGGCCCAAGATAAATGCCAAAGGCAGTGTGGAGCTTCAAGAATTTGCAGACTTCCTGCGTAGCTGTGAGGCTGCTATGTCTCAGATCAGAGGTCTTGAGGTACTCAATGACTGTAACGAGAACTAGAAGATACTCTCTAAACTTCCGGACTGGTTGACCTCGAGAAGGAATAGGAAAGTCATAGAAATAGAAGAAAATACTCACATGTTCCCAGACTTCAGCCAGTTTGTCAAGTTCCTCACAGGTGAAGCCAAAATCGCTTGCTGTTTACCTTATTTATTGGAATGAATCATCAGTACCATTTAAGAACGCGTTGCTGTCTGTTCGTGCACATCAGAGGGAGTTACATGGTGTGTGTGGTTCGAAATTTTGAATGCAACACAACATTTTGCAAATATTTGTAGACATCAGTCAGCGGTTGTCCATATCTACAAATGTTTGTATCTCGGGGATCTGCTGTACCTCCACATATAATTCTGTCCTAAAGGCCATAAACTGAGGCAAATTTTTTCACTTCTTCACTTCTGATTTGTCCTCTTCTCAGGTTAAAATTCAGCCAAGCTACACTAGAATTTACTCGACAACACCTCCCTTTATACACCAATAAAATGGTGTACGTTTCTTTCATCTTAATTGTCTCATATTTTGTACTTTACCTGGATTTTATATGAAATTGGGATATCCTGAGCAAGATATGTGTGGGTTTAAGAACCAAAAATCACCTCGTTCACCTAGTTTTGCATCTCCTCTCAAGCTTCTCTCTAGAAAGAACAGGTCGTTTTGTGTCCGTCTGATTGGCTGATTTAAATGGCTGTGAATGGAGGGCAGGCAGGGAGTAGAGCTGTCAATATACGTCTAAGACAGGGGTTTTCAAAGTGTGGGATAGTGAGCCTCCCCTAGGAGAACTCAAAAGCACACCGGCCCCCCTTCACCCCCCCTAATTATTATTGCTATTATTACGGTTATTGTTGTTGCTTCAAAAAGGTTTTAAACAATAAATGTTTTTAACAACACATTTTAACATCTGTATATTTTCAATAGATTTTTTAAACACATTTTAACATCTGTATATTTTCAGTAGATTTTTTAAACACATTTTAACATCTGTATATTTTCAGTAGATTTTTTAAACACATTTTAACATCTGTATATTTTCAGTAGATTTTTTTAAACACATTTTAACATCTGTATATTTTCAGTAGATTTTTTTAAACACATTTTAACATCTGTATATTTTCAGTAGATTTTTTAAACACATTTTAAAATCTGTATATTTTCAGTAGATTTTTAAACACATTTTAACATCTGTATATTTTCATTAGATTTTTTAAACACATTTTAACATCTGTATATTTTCAGTAGATTTTTTTAAACACATTTTAACATCTGTATATTTTCAGTAGATTTTTTTAAACACATTTTAACATCTGTATATTTTCAGTAGATTTTTTTAAACACATTTTAACATCTGTATATTTTCAGTAGATTTTTTTAAACACATTTTAACATCTGTATATTTTCAGTAGATTTTTTAAACACATTTTAACATCTGTATATTTTCAGTAGATTTTTAAACACATTTTAACATCTGTATATTTTCAGTAGATTTTTAAACACATTTTAACATCTGTATATTTTCAATAGATTTTTTAAACACATTTTAACATCTGTATATTTTCAGTAGATTTTTTAAACACATTTTAACATCTGTATATTTTCAATAGATTTTTTTAAACACATTTTAACATTTTAAGGCTTCCCCGCCTTCGCAATACGTAACGCCACGCGATATGATGCTTCAGTTGCCCTGGTATTCACAGTGCCAAACGCCTCAATTACTTTTTTCTGTGACCGCAATTCCTTCAGTTTCAGGTCAAAAAACTCCCTCGGCTTGGTCAATAAGCTGTGGTGTTTGGTTGAAATGTGACGCCGGAGTTTACATGGCCACATACTGTCGTTAGCTAGCATCTCTTTACAGATGACACACTGTGGCAGCAGAGCATCATCTGTGCCAGTATATGAAAAGCCAAACTTCAGATAATCAGGGTCATACTTTCTTTTCTTTCTGCTCACCCCAGACTAGGGATGTCCCGATCCAGCTTAGTATTTGCCCTTCCAATACCGATACCAGCCTATCCAACCAAGCATGTATTAAAGTTTAAAGTTACTTAGCCTTCTTACTTAGTTATTAGACTCATATTGAAAAGGGGTTTAGTACTCTGGATAACAACTAGCCAGCTGACTTATGTGAGTTTGAATACACAAAGGTTGGTAACAAGAAACTGACCTGTTTATTCAGGGATTAACAACATGAAAAATAACAAACAGGAATGGCATCAGTGGTCAGTAAAAGTGCAAATCAGACTGTAAACTGTAGGGAAAAAAGAAACACAAATAACCTGAGTGTAAAATAGTCTATTAACTCAGCATCAGTACTCTGCTTTTGAGCAGGTGTAAACCAAGGCTTTAAAAAACAGTGCAAATAATATTGTCAACTATTTAAAAACAAAAATGCCCTCTACTCCCCAATCTCCTCCACACTTTTTGCTCCATCTCTATCTACACACTGCCTTCAACTGTTTGCCCTGACTGCAGTCCGAGCACTCAGGGGTGCGCAAGCTAAAAAATGTAATGGCGGGCTGGAGTGTTTTTAATAAAGTTTTTTCAAAGTGGGATTTTCAGAATAAAGACGTCTAAATAAACGTTTTATTTGTCACATTGAATGGATATTCAACATCCTGTTATACATCTTCTCTCTGTTTACACATGCTGGTTTAACACTTTTTATTTATTTATTTTTTGGTGCGTCGTTATTCCTGCATCAGGTGACACACAGTCGAGTCCAGTCATCGGAGTCGCGCTCACATTTCCGCAGATTTGCGGAGATGCGTTCCGTTAAAAAAGGAGAAGAAGTCAAACTCCCATGTTAAATAAAGAAAACAATGTACTAAAGTCACATTAGTTACATTATCCGAGTGCTGGAACAATTCCAGTGTGCTCGTTTCGGTGTAATTACGCTGTTTCGGTGTCTGTCTGTGCCGTTTGCCACGGAGCGACAAGTCTGAGCGTCTCTGGTTGCTATGCAACGCGAGGCGAGTTGAACAAATGTGGGGAGACGCTAATGCTGGTGTGCTGGAAAATGCGGACCGGATTTTAGCGAAACAACAGCAAAAAACTGGAATGGATTATTCCAGTTGGATTATTCTCAGAATGCAGGTCTACTGGTAGTTCCACGGGTCCATAAAAGCACAGTAGGAGCTAGAGCCTTTAGTTACCAAGCCCCTATCTTATGGAACCAACTCCCAATTAATATTAAAGAGGCCGACACAGTCTGTGCATTTAAGGCTAGACTAAAAACATTTCTGTTTCAAAAGGCCTATGGTCAGGGTAGTTAAAGGTAGACTTAAAACCACAGTTCAGTCTAAGCTGCCCTAGGAGTGAGAATGCTGGGGGAAGTACAGTCACTGAGCTCTATCATCTCTTTCTGGCACCATGTACCACTGTCATTAATAAACAGGATCTACTTTATACTTGGTCTTTACATCACTATTCACCCAGAGTCCTTCTCCCCACTCCCCTTCGGGGGAGTGGCTACTGTTTCAGTTCATCCGCACGAGGCCCAACGATGACGACTCCTGATGCGACTCATCGAGGCCCCTGATGAACCTTCACCTGCCTGGTTGGACCCACCCTTCTGCCCCCACCCTACGGCATCTCTACAGACTGAAACATCTTTAAAGACTATTATTTCATCATCAGATGGATGTCTGTCAGTCCTGATTCATCTATAGCCTGTCCGTCCATGGGAGTGGATCTCTCCTTCACTGTGGTCCTCCTCGAGGTTTCTCCTTTTTCCCACTGGGTTTTTGAGTTTTTCCTTGCCGAGAAGGAGGGTCTAAGGACGGGGGATGTCTGAGTCACTTTGGACTGGATTTTGTAAAGCACTTTGAGACAACTGTGTTGTAAAATTGGGCTATAAAAATAAAGTGAATTGAATTGAATTGAATTATCTGAATAGGTGCGCTGGAAATTTGCCAATATCGGCGACCGATCCGATGCCGATATTGAATCGGGACAAGACTACCCCAGACTCTGTGCCCTCTCTCACTTTGACTTTGGATGTTAAAAATCGATCCACTGTGCCACTCGCCAGATGTTTACACTCTTACATTATTTTTTTTTTCTCTCGCCCCGCCGCGCCTCCCCTGAAGCCCTCTGGCGCCCCCCAGGGGAGGCGCGCCTCACACTTTGAAAACCGCTGGTCTAAGATATCCTTCAAATTTGATCCCTTACATCTAATATTCAAATTGTATTCAAATATATAATGCTCAAATTTATTCTATAATGAATATTTTCTATGTAGCTAAAGACTGTATACACAGACTTGTTGCATTGCCAATGCCATGACAGCATTTGGTTGTTAAACGCTGTCCAACATTATAATTATCATCCATGATTCAGTCATTTTCAGAAAATGTTATTTCTCATGAGACATGACAAAAGTATATATATATATTTTTTTTACTAACGCTAGCCAATCAGTCACATGCCTGGTCAGACTGATCGTCTGCCATGAGTGAGCGGAAAGAAAGGAGGAGGCATTTGTCTCTGTTCGATAAGACTAGAAATCAAGTCGGGCTTTGTTGCTGGCTTCCCGATTCCAGATGAGGGGAAAAATCGACAGAGAGCAGCTGTGGTGGTGAGATAGCAGATAAAGAGAGAAATAAAAGAAGTCCCACCAGGGATAACAGACACAGGTAGGGCTAGAAAACAGACATTGTCCATCATTTATAAAACAAATCATTTTATACAATTTTTAAAACTTTTTATTATTCTTTTTATAGAAATTTGAATGATAATTTAGCATCAGAATAGTATTAACTGCTTTAATAGAATTATATTTGAAATTTGTTCCAACATCCCGAGCGGTGACTTTATAGTTGTGAAATCACTTCACAGACGTCCCGGTGGCTTGTTTTAAGGTGCGGTTTCTGAATACAGACGGCGTTTCTCTATGGATTGAGTGTGCTGAAACATGAGACAATACTTATAGATAAACTAAGGCCTTCTTACACTTAAAAAGACATTAAAATCTCACTTTCTCTCACATGTGACCTTTAATATGTACAAGAGGAAGATGTCAAGCTCAGTCAGCACACCCCTACACAGTCTAATCAGGTAAATTAAAACCTGTGCAAGATAAACATAGGTTTGTAGTGTGTGTGTTATATTTGAACAAGCACGTTAGATTAAAGTCCAGCAAATCAAAACCTACTTCAGCACTATAACGAGATGATTAAGCCATGGCTCAGAAGGTGTGCCATGTATCCATGACTACATGGAAAATATCAGAACTCAGAGTATGTGTGGACAGTTGGACACGGCTGAAACATATGAAAAAGCACAGCTTAAGTAAACTCACCCTGAATCTAACACTATTGGCAGCAGGGCTGACTTCAGATGTTGTTTTCTATATGACAGCACACTTGTTCCCACAACTTGTTGCACCTACCTGCTCCTGAGTGAGTGATGCCCCCTGCTGCCAGCTATGTGCCAGTGACTGCGCCAGTGCAGATGTGGCGCTGGCTCTGACATAACTTTCCGGATCCTGCAGCGCCTCCATGAGGAGAGAAGTGGTACAGCAACCGCCCAGGAGCGCCTCAGACGCTGATTTCAGGGAGATGTGCACGGCTGCCAGTTGTCCCAAAAACTCCACAGTCGAGTCTCTCACCTCCCAACGCATGTCGCACACACGTTTCTGCACGACCCTGATGAGCTCTAGTGAGGGCAAAGATAAAAGATGATGTTAGAGTTTCAGTTAACCACTGGGTGCAGGTGCATATGATGGCGAATGTTACCTTGTCTGAGATGATCAGTTATAGAAGAGGTGCAAACACTCGTCCACTTTATTAAGGCCTTGAAGGACTTGTGTATCACCTGAGAATAAGAAGAATCATGATTTAAAACAAACACACTTATATTCAGTTCCATTCAAAATTACAGAAGCAGATGCCAGAAAATCTTAGGTATTGTGTGAAAAAAGACATTAATTTTCTGTAGAAAAGAAAATTTTCCAGCTCCTGTTTGTACAGCATGTACAGGCTTTAGGTAACATGGTGTCAACTCACTGCTGGAGGCTGTGAGATGTGTTTGAAAACTCTGGAATAGCGAGCGTTTTAAGTAAAGATTGTATTTTCATAAGTATATACCGCTATTGGTTATACAGTAGAGTACATTTGTAGGGTCTCTAGTCTGAACAATCTTCAAATGAGTATGGTTCTTTAAAAAAGATCTAAGCTAAAGATTTTTTCCCTTGTAATATCATGACTTTGTCTCAAAACATTTTCCCTTAAAATATTTGGTTTGACTATTTTCTCCAGTATTATAACTCTTTTTATGACAATATCACTTATCTATCCTCACAAAATATTTTTGTTTTACTTTTTTCCAGAATGTTTAAACTTTATTCTTAAAAGGAGAATCTCAGCTTTTTCAACATGGACCCTATTTTGTAACATTCAGTGTCTATTAACAGTGATCTGAGCAAATATTTCTTTATTTGGTCCAGTATTGAGCAAGAACCAGTAGCCAACAAGCTCTAGTGGAGAGTGGCAGCTCTCAGGAGTTCATGTTTGCAGATGCTAAATTAAGAAATATCTGGTCAGATCGCTGTAATAGACGCTTCCTAGAGGACAAAAACAATCTCATGTTCAGAAAACAAAGAACTCATTAAAAGTACCAGTGTGGAACACATTCACTGCCCAACAATGTGCTGATGTAGGGGTTGTCAGAATGCATGAGCACAGTAACTGAAACACTTCTTGAGGGGGGGAAAAGAGCTTTGCGATAAAATAAAGCAAATGCCCATATCAGCATCATCTGCCATAACGAAAAGTGTCATCTTAACTCAGGAAGTGCTAACCCAGCTACATGAAGATGAGCATAATTCACCATGTGGAGGCTTTGCTGTGGATGAGTCCACTGACGTGTGTGGCCAAGAGGTCAAATGCATTGTATTGAAGTATGAATGGACACAGTCACACATAGAACTTACAGTGGGGTCAGAATCCGGATTGTCCAGATATTGTATCAGAAGTGTGAAAACCTCGTTCATCTTATCCTTCGCTCCTGAAACACAAACAAGATGGAAGCTGCGTGTTTTGTCCTATTACACTTTCACAACACTCTTGCTACCCACAAATATAAATAATGTTCAAGATTTTATTTTACTTTCTTCTATATTGTTGACTTGTTGATCCAATTAGGATAAAGTTACTTTAATACTCATATTCAGTACCACAAAACTTTTTAAACTGTTAAAAGTTTAGATTTTTTTTTCCAATATTCTAGCTATATTTGCTCTGTAATGGCAACATAAACAAATCCTGATACTTCTGTAGTCACCTCACATGTTGTAGGGCATAACCTTTGTGGTTGTAGAGATATTATCATTTATAGCCGGAAAACTGAAAAATAGGACTGGTGCTTAAGTGGTTAATCTTTGGAAAAGCCTGATGAAGCAAAAACTGTCACATATGATTACCATCTACTTAATTTGTTGGTAATTTTGGTGTTTTCCCCAAAACAGTTTTCCATTTAAGTTAAAAAAAAAAAGTGTTTAGAGAAGGAAATAGGAAATCCTTTTCTATGTGTGAGGTCATGTTCAGGTTTACCTGGGCTGCTGCTGAGAGCCGTCAAAGCCTCTAGAGCACATTTCTGGACCTTGCTGCTGCCGATCACATTCCTGTAAACCTCCCCGCAGCCGGAGGAGGAGGAAGAGTCGCCGCTGCAGATCCTTAACAGTGACAGAACTGCAAGGACGATGGAAACTGGAGGACATGTGAGGAGGACGTCAGGAGGCTGAGGGAAAGACAGAGATGTTGGACTCTTTCCATACACAGGACATACAGCATGCCTCTGATTTTCTTACAGTCTCACCATGAGTGCGATCTGTGGTGCGTTTGTCAGACAGATACAAATCATGGAGATGCAGGAGGTTTTATTATTCAGCTGCTCCACCATTAATAAATGACACTTGTCTGCTGCAGGAACAAAGAATATATTTAGTTATGAGAGGTGCTATAATAACCTCTTACTTACTTGTTTGTTTGGCATATTTGTGTGTTACCTGCAGTGTCTGAGCCCAGCAGAGTCTGGTCAGTAATAATGTCGAGGGGCAGCAGCAGTATTCTCACTGCCTGAGCTGTGTGGACAGCGTCCCTGAACAGAGACGTAAACGTATGGTTAGTTACTGTGAATGAACACTTGTTTACTAAAACGTCTTGTTGACAGAAAACAGACTGAGCTTGTAGTTGTGGGTACGGCGGTTCTTACAGACGGCCTCTGCGGAGAAAAGCAGCGGCGGCTCGAACGAGGTCACAGGGTTTGTCAACGTTTAACACAGACGAGAGAAGACGAGCGACACGTTGGTCAGGGCCGGAGCTGCTGGAGACAAAAGAGTTTTAACACTGAAGCTGCTCTTTATAAGCACCTGGAGGTGACTTTTCCATAGTTCCCCTGAGGGAAATTATGGAAATCTACTATCACATGTTGTTCAAGTTGTTTCTGTGGTTGTAGCTGCCACTGAGTGAGGTCATGTCCTCTGTATTTCCGGGACTTTATATAGGAAATCCTTCCTTAAAAGGGTCACAGGGGTCTGCTGGAGTTACTCCCCAGACGGTTGCTAGCTTATCGTGGGGCACACATACCATTCACTCACACCTATGGGCAATTTAGAGTCCTAACCCACACAGATACAGGGAGGACATGCCAACCCCACACAGAAAGATCCAATCTATCTCTGTCCACATGAAACCGCAGAACCCCCCTCAAACAATGTCATGCACATGCCAAAGCAGTAAGTGGCGATATCACTCTGAGGGGAAGGCCATTTTAGCCAAGGCTAGAAACAAGGCTAGAAAAATTCATACCGGAAAAACAATAGCGAACCAAGGCTTTTTTGGTGATTTTGGTGACCAATGATGAACTGTTCTATGTACTTTAGTGTAACTGTTGTATATACACAGTAGTTAGTCATATATGACTAACTTGTGACTAACATGAGAGAGGGTGTACCTGCTTGCAGCCAGAATAACGTCCACCAGCGGCAGTGTGAGCTGACTGCAGCAGCCAGCTGTCACCAGCTCCTCCACAGAGTCTGAGACTGAGCGGAGCAGCGTGTCCAGAAGAGGAGGTCCAGCCTGGACCAGGACCAGGGCCAGCAGTTTCAGGTTCTGCAGACTCTGGTGCAGCTTTGCGTTTCCTGTGGGAACCAGTGACTCCTTAAGGTGCTTTGAGATTTCCGTGACAACAGCAGTGTATTTTAAGCTGATGTCCGTGGTGAGGTCCGGGTGTTCCAAGTCTGCTTCGATGCAGGCGTACATCCACTCCGCCAACTTGTCATTTTTATCGATACCATTGCGTCCTGTGGGCTGAAAGAACAGCAGCACGTGGGCCAGCGTCTGATTGGCTGCTGCGGCAACAAAAAGGCTTGTGTCTGTCTGTAGCTGTAGGAGTGGTCTGATGAAATCTGGAAAAAAAAAACAAAACAGACATACATGTGGGAATTAAAATCACAAAGTGGGAATAAAATTACCAAAAATGATTTTTTTTTTTTTTTTATTTCCTATATACTTGTTTTTGTTGTTGTTATTTAGATTGAATTGTTTTTGATGTTCAGCTATTAGAAAAAAGGTCTAAAGTAAGAATATGTACTTTAGACCTATAGCAACAGCCACTACCACAATTGCAGGAAGGACTAATATAATTACTACAGGAATGACTGTATATATCTATATATATAAAATACTCTTTTACATATTGATAATATCTTTATATATTTTGTGTGTATGTGCACAGGAGAGAGAAAATCCAGAGTCAAATTCCATGTATGGTCTCACATACTTGGTAAGCATAGCTGATTCTGATTTACTTCATGTACATTTAAAAGTTATATAGTTTCCCTTAGTGGAAACGAAATCATAAAAAGGTAAAATGTCCACTCTGAAGTATGGATTAGAACCTTCAGTACATTTTGATTCCTTGATATTTGCTGCTTCCTTCTCATCAGATTTTATTTTTTACGATCCAGTAGAGCTGATCTCATTTCCTACGTGAAAAGGTTACCTGACTCTACAAAGAAGCTGAGCGCCGTCGGGTGCTGCAGCGTGCTCCTTAAGCCTTGGATCCATCCGATCCGTATGCAGGGATCCTCCCAGAACCCGGCTTCCTGCCAGTGCTGAACGTTAAAGACCAGATCCAGAACGAAGCTCTCCTGCACAGAAACATCATCAAAATCAGGTCATTTGCTCGGTGCCAAACATGTCACCTCAGTAAAAGCTGCAGTAGAAGGTGTCAGCAGCTGCACCTGAAGGGTTTTAAAGCCACTCTCAGCGGCTGCTGCTAGGCCCGACAGTCTGAGGGCGAAGGAGAGGATACCGGGGTCAGAGTCTGGGTTCTTGACCACAGTGGACACGAAGTCCAGCAGAAACGGGCAGGATTCCAGCAGAGATCCACCTTCATGAGGAGAAAAGGACAAAACGCTATGGACCAACTCGAGGAGAGAGAGAAGTAAAAATTATGGAGAAAATTGTGTCCAAAGCAAATTTACAATGAGTCGATTCAAACTCGACATGAATGGGATTTAGATCAAATATTATAAAAGCATCGATCCCACCTGACAACCTCAAGTGTTTTAAAAGAGAGTAGCCAGAGGAGGATGAAGATGAAGGATGAAGGAGAGATTAAAGAAATATGAGGGAAGCATGAAAGAAAGATGAAGGAAGAGTGAAGGAAGAATGGAGTGAAGATCAAGGAAGGGTAAAGAAAAGATGAAGGAAGGATAAAAGAGTGAACCATGGATGACCTGGATGACCAAACAGGGTCCAGGACTCTACTAACCAGCCTCGGTGAACCAGTCCAGCAGTTTCTCCAGACTGGTGTCATCCGGTAGAGACGTCCCGGAGTCCGCCAGCACCTCACACACACCGGGCAGCAGTGACAAACACTCCCGGTCCATGTTGATAATATGTCCTTAATGTGTGTGTGTGTGTGTGTGTGTGTCCTCCGGATGGTTTACAGCGGATGTGTCAGTAATAGCTTCACTACTAACGTGTTATATTGAAGCCTGCATGGCTAGCAGCAGCTTACATTTAACAAAGTGCAGCTAAAACACATACGGTGTCTTAAAATACACAGTGCATTTGTTCCCGGTAGTTTTTCCAAACGCCAATCTCGCGGGAAACAGTTTCGTACGTACCGGCGGCTGACTTCCCTCTTCTACTCCAGAGAAACACAGAAACCCCGCGGCCGCTCCGATCACTGATCTACAACCGCGTGGATGGATTGACTTACACGTGAAACCGCAGACTACTTCCGGGTTCTGTGTTTTACCGCTCTAACGCAGCGCCTCTCTCGCCTGCGAGCAGGTTCCGGTGTTACGTTTCCGTCACGTCGTCCATTTTTCCCGTAATCGCACATGGTGCCGCACCGGCCGAGGACCGTCAGCCTCTCGCATTCTCATTTCTGCTCCGTTGTTAGCAAGAAACCCGCCGCGTCGTCCTGTTAAATGCAAGAAACGGTGGATATGGTGGACGACCCCGAGTACGACGAGGAGGAGCCGTCCTTCAGCGACCCGGAGGACTACGAGGATGACATCGAGGATGAGGGTGAGCGGCGGCAGGAAACCCGCCGGCTTCCAGGCCTAGCGCTCTCGGGCTGAATAGCACAGATGCTATAAAGCTAGGTGGCTAGCTAGCTCTCACTTTGCCCTCCGGAACTTAGCTTAATAATGTCGCTTATGCGCCAATATTGAGATGTCACGGTGTAATTAGTTGAATTGAAACAAAAACACGGACATTTTTCGTTAAACGATCCCCAGCTATGTCAGATAACATGAGCCGGTTAAATGTGTCCTCACGCCTCCTGAAGCCTCACCCAGAAACACTGTGGCCTGGTGGCTGTCAGATAAGCTAACCGCTCATAGAAAAGATTTTATTACATTATTTATTTATATTTACACATTTATTGTAGTATCAATGCAATGGGACATTAAGATAAACAGTAGTGTAGACAATAGATATATGCCTATAAAGGGCCAAACAAAGAATTCTTAACAATATAATAAAGTAACAAATTAGCCCAGGGATGAAAATAAATGAAACATAGCTTAAATTAAAATATTAAAATAGGACAGTCATGTCGAGACTAGAGACCAAAAAGCATTTTTTCCCAATCAAAAGTTAAAGATTATATTGTCCAGAGGGGAAAAAAAATTACAAAATCTATATATTGCCCCAGTTTATGGGTATGGGTAAATTTCCAGAACATGGAAAACACTTTGATACTGCTGGATGGATTAATATATTCATTGAGTGACCTCTGGTGAACCCTGCTGCCTTTGGTTTGTATGGAACAGCTGTTAAAATCCCAGACTGACGTTATTTGCCTCCCTCATGAATGTGGTGTTAATGCAGCTCGGGCTAAAGAAGGGGACTTGGTTCTAATATGCTCTCTGCCCTGCAAATAAAACCTATACAAAAGCATGTTTCTGTCACTATATTGTTCCCCTTTAATAGGAGGCTTTGTTTGTATTTGGTAGCATTACACTCCTAAACAAACCCATAAAATGATCCCATCTGGAAATGATTTGCAAATGTACAAACATAATCTGCCAAGTAATGCATTTTCTACTAAAAATGTTCAATGAATGTAGTTAAAATTCTTAAAGAAGTATTTCGCTGTTTTTGAAGTGTGTCTTAAAATTGTCAGGAGCCCATATAACGATTACATCATGTTCTCCTTGCTGTAATAACTCCTCCTATTCATATTGACCATTAAAAGATCCCTTCATAGTACATAATGTGAGTGAGGGCTAAATCCACAGCCCGTCTCTGTGCAAAATTATATTTAAACGTTTATCTGAAGCTTATACAAAGCTTCAGCTGTACAAATTCATCAACTTAATTAAATATCTTTCACCGTCCCTTGTTTTGTTACTAGCAGTGAAGCACAAAAAGGGAATGATATGAATTATGATAGTAAGACTGGCAGATATACACTTGATATAAGGTTTCAAACGCATTTTTGTCCAAAATAACTGGATATTCATTAACCCCTCATTTGAAAGAGATCTTTCAAGCCAGTATGAAAAAGAGGAATGATTACAAGAAAAATATATAGATTATAAGGAAAACCCCTTTTGATTGTTTTAAGACAATTGGAAAACCTGTGAACCTTTAAGTACTATATTGGAGAGCAATTAGCCTTCAAACTAGTTGTGATGTCACAAATCATGCTTAATCTTCTACATTTTGCATGTCACTCTGCACAGTGAAGTTCAACATACAACTGATGGAACAATAAATAACGTGTTTTGAGTGGAGCAAGATTTGAATTTATAAAGCGATCCCACAATATTGCTGTCATAACCAGCAGTGGGATGAACTTCTGACTGATGATGTCAAAAGTCAGTGTCCTGAATACAGTACGAATTTAGGGACATGAAAAAATGCATTAGGAAGAACCTAGCATATCAGGGGAGTACAAACATCGCTTGTGCCATTTCTGATCTTTCCCATTTTCCTTTCTCCTCTTTTCAGAGCTTCTGGATGACATCCTGAGGGAGAAGCCCCAGGAGGCTGACGGGATAGACTCGGTGGTGGTGGTGGACAACGTCCCTCAGGTGGGCCCAGAACGTTTGGAAAAGCTCAAGAACGTCATACACAAGATCTTCTCCAAGTTCGGAAAAATCACCACTGAGTTCTATCCAGAGGCCGACGGCCTGACCAAAGGGTATGATCCGGTTGTCTTGTAGACGCAATTTATCTCTTTCATGTCTATTTACTCCTTTTGTTGTTTGATTTAAGATGTAAATCTATCTCTTTTTCATGCAGGTACATCTTCCTGGAGTACAGTGCTCCTACCCAGGCCCTGGAGGCAGTGAAAAACGCAGATGGATACAAACTCGACAAACAGCATACGTTCAGGGTCAACCTGTTCACTGACTTTGACAAGTAAGTGAGCAGCATCTCAGAAGAAAGGCAGTGACTGTGACGGATGTATGTGAGACAAAAGGATTAAAATTTTTTTACTGCTAATTTGCGCAGGTACATGAACATCAGTGATGAGTGGGAAACTCCAGAGAAGCAGCCTTTCAAAGACTTTGTGAGTGTTGATTGTTTCTGGCTCTTTTATCTTCATCTTAAACAGTGTACGAATCTGGCAAACTTCAGCTAAAATGTGACCCCATAACAAGCCACAAAACATCTCCATTTTCCAGCAGTACAACTCAAATGTTGTAGCCTGTGTTAATTCTGTACATTCTTCTGTCCAGGGTAATATGCGCCATTGGATCGAGGACTCAGACTGTCGTGACCAGTACAGTGTGATCTATGAAGCTGGAGAGAGGACAGCCATATTTGCCAATGATGCTAAGGATCCAATCACAGTCGAAGAGAGAGCAGTACGTAACTGGACTTAAACGTCTTTATTAGATATAATTGAACAGTAGGTTGCAGGCTAATAAATGTGTTTTGCTGCAGCGCTGGACAGAGACGTATGTGCGCTGGTCCCCCAAAGGCACCTACCTGGCCACCTTCCATCAACGTGGCATTGCATTGTGGGGCGGCGAGAAGTTCAAACAGATTCAGAGGTTCAGCCATCAGGGTGTGTCCCTCATTGACTTCTCACCATGTGAAAGGTAATGACCAGTGCTGTTTGACACTTTATGGCTGCAGACCATGATTTGATCAATCTTTATTTTGTTGTTTATTTGGCTCTCAAAATGTCTGAAATTTGGTTAAAAAAAATCGTGTCCATTATTTCCCAAAGCGTAAGATGAAACATTAAATGTCAGCATATACAGTTTACTATCATAGATTACGTTTCAGAAGATGGAATTTTAGCTTTTTATTAATCATGAAAAAAATCATGAAAATACAACAAAATAATGGACTAATTTTTGCATCTCTAGTCTACTTTAGAAGCATTAGCTACCTGAAAGACATTTTTTTTTATTTCACCTTTATTTAACCAGGCATGTTGCTTGAGATAAAATATGACATTAATTTTTTTTTTTTTTTTTTTTTGCATTTATGGGCATGAAACAGCTACTACATGCACAGAAAAAATATATAAGAAGCGGTCTAATCGGCGGATATTTTTCGATTAAATGTGCACTATCTGAGGTATCGTGATGTCTTCCAGGTATGTTGTGACCTTCAGCCCTCTGATGGACACCAAGGAGGACCCACAGGCCATCATCATCTGGGACATTTTGACTGGACAAAAGAAGAGAGGCTTCCACTGCGAGAGCTCCGCACACTGGCCCATTTTCAAGTCAGTGCCACTGTGCTCCTTGTCTAAGATGTCATTCATTTCAGTGTTGTATTCTCGTTTGCTTCTCCTGCCTTGTTTTAATGTATTTTAACGGCCCATTTTTGTTTTCAGATGGAGCCACGATGGGAAGTTCTTTGCTAGGATGACACCAGACACGCTGAGCATCTACGAGACTCCAGTGAGATGCAAAAAAGCAGCAAATTGTGTAAATTATGTATTTATATAATGTGTGCAAGTGACACTAAAACTGTGCTTGTGCTGTTTTCAGTCTATGGGCTTGCTCGACAAGAAGAGTCTTAAGATTTCTGGAATCAAGTAAGAGTCCTTGATGGTTTCTCTTCATTATTTCCCTTCTGCAGCATCTGTTCAGCTTGGAGATGTTGACCAGTATTTTTGTGTCTACAGGGATTTCTCATGGTCTCCTGGTGACAACATCATAGCATTCTGGGTACCTGAGGACAAAGACATCCCCGCCAGAGTGACCCTGATGCAGTTGCCTTCCCGCCAAGAGATCCGGGTCCGCAATCTGTTCAATGTTGTCGACTGCAAACTGCACTGGCAGAGAAATGGCGATTATCTCTGTGTGAAAGTGGACAGGACTCCTAAAGGAACACAGGTACACAGAGGGCAAACAGCAGAAACTTGACAATTGAAACGAAACCCTTAGTGAATTTTTTTCCTGTCTTTATTAGGGAGTGGTCACCAACTTTGAAATCTTCCGAATGAGAGAGAAGCAGGTTCCTGTTGATGTGGTGGAGATGAAGGGTAAGAAAATAGATGCACATTAGGACTACATGATAAATGGTTTTGTTTAGTTTTTTCCTCTTTACTTGGCTATTTCTGGCAGCTTCTCTGCTCCACTTTCTCCCATCTCTGTTTTGGAGCATCATGTATTGTCCAGCTTTAATCTGACTAAGGCCTATAGATGCCAGAGAATATACAATTCCAATCATATTATCTAGGTGTGTTAATTCGACTATGAGAAGTCCAACTTGCTCTGATTTCAATCCCAACTATGTTGCATACTTGCGTTTTAAAAACCTGACCATAGTCAGATGAACACAATAATTAGATTTTCTTGAGTGTCATGTAAACATACTGGGGAGAGAAGCAGAGTGAAGTCAGCCGTAAGTTAACAGTTAAACAGTTAAATGGTGAAGAAACCCCAGGTGGTACAGTAGTAGTGAGGATGCCACAGACCCTAACAGAAAAAGGATTGCATTAAAAGCTGTCGAGGTATTTTGGATTTAAGAGGGATGATAACAGTTTACGGTGCATTCAAAGTGTGTTCTGCCCTGGTTGCAGCACCAAAAGGCAATACCAAAAATCTCTACAATCACCTGAGACAATTTGTAAAGAAAAATATTGCCAAAGAATTGTGATCGCAAATCTAAGCTAAAAAAAAAATTGTGATTTGTTTTTTTTTTTTTCAGAATCATGCCACCCTAAGGCACATGCATACAAATCATCTAATTGTTTCCCATAGAAATAAGAAATAAATGAATCTTATCTGTTGGTTTTTTCAGAGGCCATCATTGCATTTGCGTGGGAGCCCAACGGCAGCAAATTCGCTGTCCTCCACGGAGAGTCTCCCCGAATCAACGCCTCCTTCTATCATGTCAAAAACAACGGCAAGATCGAACTCATAAGTAAGTTGATTCAACGCATTATTATATTAATAATTATTACATCATGCGTCTCACTGATGCCGCCTTTCACCTGTAAAGCTCCACTGAATGTGACACTTTGGCGTTTGCAGAGATGTTTGACAAGCAGCAGGCCAACAGCATCTTCTGGAGCCCACAGGGACAGTTCATGGTGCTGGCTGGTCTCAGGAGGTCAGTTTCATATGTCAATTGCGTGTGTGTTTGTATGGAGCCAGTGATGACAAACTAAATAACTTTTCTGACACCTCGTATGAGAGCTTTAGCTCCTGATTCAAACTCTGATCTGAGGCTCTTATCGTCACGTTTGCAGTTGTGTATGTCTGACCATCATGTGTTTACAGCTGTGTCCCAGTATTATAGCAGTGTGTTTAAAAATGCCAGTAAATCCAAAGTCCTTTTAATAATTTTTATTTCAATGCATTGGGAACACTGCATTTTATGCCCTAAATCAAAATGTGAAGAATGTGTCAATTTTTTAATTACATTACAGAAAATGGGGAAAAAAAGAATAGCAGTATCTGCATGATTTTTTTATAAGCTTAAATATTTACTGTATAAATTGAAAAATCTTCCTGTGAATGACTGAAGTAATATTTTTTTATTATGACCATGGTTCCTTAGAACTGCTTCACGTCTGTGTTGCATGGACATGAACAGGCCAACCCAATCCCCAAACCTTAATCCTAGTTAGTTATCATCATAGACAAAACCAAGAAATGCAGAAGAATTGTGAGGCTGAAACACCTGTTCATCAGTGTCTGAATAACACACACTTCACTGAAATAAAAATGATTATAAGGCTTTTGACTTTACTCTTGATATTAAACACACTGCTGCTATATTAAACACAACTGTATAACATCCTCCTCTACTCTCTCTCTCTCTCTCTCTCTCTCTCTCTCTCTCTCTCTCTCTCTCTCTCTCTCTCTCTCTCTCTCCCCCCCCCCCCCCCCCCCCCTCCGCGCGCAGTATGAACGGAGCTCTGGCCTTTGTGGACACATCGGACTGCACCCTGATGAACATAGCCGAGCATTACATGGCGTCTGATGTAGAGTGGGACCCGACCGGTCGCTACCTCGTCACCTCTGTCTCCTGGTGGAGCCACAAGGTGCTGCTCTGACACCAGCAGAACTTCACTAGGTTGTGTGCAAATTCACGCTTGTCTTGTCCTTCACTCACCTCTTTTCTCCTCGTGTGTGTGTAGGTGGACAACGCATACTGGATGTGGACGTTCCAAGGCCGTCTTCTTCAGAAGAACAACAGGGACCGCTTCTGTCAGCTACTCTGGAGACCCAGACCCCCCACCCTGCTCAGTGCAGATGCAATCAAGGTACTATTTCATCTGTACATAAGATGAAATAGTGGGGGGGGTGTAGCCAGTGATGACACACTAAACTTTTCTGACACCTCGTATGAGAGCTTAGCTCCTGATTCCAACTCTGATCTGAGGCTCACAGCTGTAATATATGTATTCATGCAGCACGTTCTTGATATTTTTTATAGTGTCTATCTGCAATACTGTCTTTTGCAGACGATCAAGAAGGACCTTAAGAAATACTCAAAGATCTTTGAGCAGAAGGATCGTCTGAGCCAGTCCAAGGCTTCTAAGGTTTGTCATAATTTTTTTCCTTACCTGATCCAGGCTATTCATAGCTATTTTTGACCTGAATTCTTGGGCATTTGTTGTTGTTGACAACTATTTGGATTGTTTTTGTGTGTTTTAGTGCGATTGTTAGACAAATTATTCTCAGGCTAAACAACCTGACTGCTTTGGTCAAAAATATGGGGCCAGTGTAGCCCCCATTGACATGTATGCATGGCTGTTGCTCTGTCGCTTTTTGTGCATCTGCTGTTGTATGATGTCAGTCTCTCTAGAGACACTGAAGCATTATTACTCTATGCTATGCAGCTGAACATTGTGTATCTGTCTGAGTAGGAGCTCGTGGACAAGCGCAGGTCCATGATGGATGACTACCGCCTCTACAGGGAGACGGCTCAGCAGATCTATCGGGACCAGAAGAGCCTCCGCCTGGAGCTCAGAGGAGGTGACACTCTTCTCTGCTTCTCATTTCTGAACCTTCACTCGCCTCTCCCTACACAATCTTTGGCCTTGTTTAGATGACAATGCTCTAGAAAATGAGAACCTGTTTCCAGCAAACATTTGTTGCATCCTGGCCCTTCTTTTCCTAGGCCAGACAGCAATGTTTTGGTACTCACACAAAGATCTGCAAAGAATATTGAAAAAGCTGTTGGCTACTTGCCAGGGCAGTAGCTGGTGGTGGAACTTTGCATCTCAACACCATTGAATTTCACCACACACGTCTACTGATGCTTCAGTCTATTGCCCGGACCATAAAGAAACAAGCACGGCATCTAGTACCAGCAACGTTTTTATGTGGACTGCTGACAAAGTATTAAATTAAAGGAGAATGTAACATTAGCACAAAAACAGCAGCTTGCTGGGGCACAGTTGTTTACACTCGTGCAGGCTAAAAAGCATCATAGCCTTGCTAGTATGAATGGTAACAGAAAGGATTACAATGTCAAAAGAATCCACTCCCCAGCTTGGTATCAAAAGATTGCATCTTCAGAAAGGAAGTCCAAAGGCAACAAAAGTTTCTCGTTTTTTGTGCGTAAATCGTTGCCCTATAAATAAGGCCTTTATCTTTATTTAGGAAAAACCACTGACATATTCCGCCTTTCTCTTAGGAGTGGACTGTGATGAGCTGGAGAGTAACGTGGACGACTGGGAGGAGGAGACTATTGAGTTTTTTATCAACGAAGAAATCATTCCCCTTGGAGATCTGTAGTCCCCTACGCAGGTAAAACACACACACAATGGGATGGTTTGATGGAACCAACACACAATTAGGATTCATTTTAAAAATCTTGTTTGTAAAGTGTTTTACTGTGGAGTCTGCAGATAGTTGATCCTCCGGTATGAGGTCGTCAACACTTGGGACATCCTTTACAAGTCAAGTAAATAGGCTAAATAAATAAATGGATGGTTTCGATCTTTCGTCTGTCTTGTATTCTGAATTGGAATTCTGATAGTCACTGGTGATGATTATAACTGTCTCTATTTCCAAAGAATCAATCTTCAATCTAAAGTTAACTAACTGAAATCGAGCCATCCACATAGTCTGGTTCTGTTGTAGAGTGAGTGTTCATCCACCTAACTCAATAAGTTGTTTCTGTGAGTCTGTTGTGGTTTTAAAAAGCAGCGAACAGACTTTATCCCAAATTCTTCCATCGCTGCTGCCAAATCCAAACTGCTTCCACACATCACTTCTTGGTTCAGCACAGCTCGCCAAATTCACCCTTTTTGTTTTGACAATAGCTTAGTTTACAGCACTGAGGGCAACAATAGGCCAGTGTGGTGGTGCATTTCAGAAACACAAGACCCAGCATGTTGTATTTATTAATTAGGAGTCCAATCAGACCATTACATTCCAATATGTAAATCCCATATTCCCACATTCAAACAGGTCAAAATTACTATTATTAATACAGAGAAAGCATAGTTTAACTATAAAAATTTAATATAACCAAATAAGTGACATACATCAAATATTATTATGAACTTGGATATGGTAAACATTTGCAAAATTACATATATAATAATAGATGTACATACATGTACAATAAAATGCATTAAATCACACAACTGCACATGCAAAACTGAAATGTGCTTGTAGCTTCATTATCAAATTCACTTTGACAAAATTCTTAGCACATGATCCATTTCACCTTTCTGCTACATCATGTTTTAATTACAGATAAGAAATGATAGAAAGATAGAAATTTGATTTCAATTTCATTTAATTCAATGCAATGGAAAGGTACAGTTCCATTATGCAATGATTGTACAGTTTTATACACTCCATTGTCCATTGTTTGTGGTTGGAAGGGTAGAAGATTTATAACTAGTAGTTTTCACTGCACACTGTTATATCATGAGAGTTAAAAATCCATTATTTTCACTCAGATGACACATTTCCTTCAATCTGTATGTAACTTGTGCTCCGTCTCTTTCAGTCCATCCATTTTTGTGTGGAAGGAGGAGAGAAGAACTCAGTCATTGATTGGAGGAAGACGACCACGCTGTGGATTCGTCTCGGGCCTCAACATTCAACGCTAGTGACATCAACACACGCCTTGCGGATCAGCAGCCACATCGAGGGACGAGAGACAATACTTTGTGTTGAATATTTTCTCTCTGTCTCTCATCATCATCCGCCACATTTTTATTTCTCTGTGGAACTCGATATTTAGTAATACTGCCTCCTTTTTTCTATTCATTAATTGGAGTAACTTGGTCTCTAATCTGAGCCCTGTCTCATTTTGGAACTTCTTTCGGGGTTTTTTTTTTTTCTGAACTAGCCTCACCATGCCAGTGTGTTATCACAGGGCAGCACAGAGTGTCATACCAGTGGGGGGCAAAGGTATTGTGACTAAACAAGTAGCCTTGTTAGTAAATGTGCTGATGTGGCGCTATAGTGGCCTGTATCCTCCTCCTTTCAGACTAGGCTTTCACACAGGGAGGGGGTGCGCAGTGGGAATAAATTTAAATAAACAGTCAAACTCAATATTACCTGGCTCTGTTTTAATGTTTGGTTCTTTATTGTAGAGGTTGTAAGCTCTATGGTTGTAATCTTCATGATTACATCCATAGACCTTAATACACACATCAATTATCTCTAACTTCCACATTAACAACCGCTTTTTAGTGTGACTGCACATTAATGTAATGACCATACAAGAAAATGTTCCCACTTATGCACTGACAGCGCCTTGTCCCAGTCATAGAAGAATGGATGACTTATTTTTAAAAAAAATGGAACAAAATCACATAACTGCTTCACAAATTTATGCAATGTTTTAAAAGTTTTCTGTGCAGTTTTCATTGAACATTGATTTCAAAGTAATTTAGATTGTCATAGAAATCACATCTAACAATCATGTTTTAGTTTTTGGTGCACTGATTTAAAACATTTCTTGAAAATACCCCATAGGAAAATAATTATAAAATATTAAATAAAAAATACTAATAAGCCATCAGAATTAGTCATAGTAATTCACTTAATTAGTCTTCACAATAGGAGGCCAATGAAGTGAATTACTGATTAGCAATTTACTTAATTGTAATTCACAATAGGAGACCAATGAAGTGAATTACTAAGCAGTTATAGTAATGCACATCTGTGGTCGGTTGTGGCAGAAACAGTAAGGAGAGGAAGAACAAAAACCAAACAGGGAAAAAAACTGCAGACCACCCCTTTCAACAGGAAAGGTGGAGGAGATCTGCAGCAGAGAGAACCGAAAGTGGGGAAATAAGAAATCCTGAGTAAGAAAGTGTTCTGTTCCTTGGAGCGTTTGGAAGGAGCCATTTGGCTGTTTTCCTCTGAAGAGACTCAGAGGAAAACTGTTAACTGCCAGGATTGGAGATCAAGACTAAGCAGCTAAGTGATCAAAACTGAGGCTCCACTACTCTCCCCTTTAACCCCAACCCTCACCCACTCAGAGCTGACACTACTGGCCTTTCCTCTTCCACACCCTGGACAACACACACGCACCTTGTAATAATGAACTGAACTGGACCTAATACATTCACACCCATCTCACTCTCCACAACATACACGAAAGGCTACTATTTACAAGATTTATGATTCTTAGAAGTCACCTGATTTTAAATAAATACAAGTTCTTCTGTTTGTCCTGAAATAGAAATTATGATCATTTGTAAGGACCGCACACATTTATTTAACCTGTGAATTTCGAGGTTATGATTGAATTGAAATTAGAATCAGCCATTAACTATTTGTCAAATTGTTCTTTATCCTTTGTACCCAGGGTGATGAGCTAACTGTGATATCCTGCAGCATATACATTTCTATTGTCTTAAAACTTGACAGGATCATGGTGCTAAATTCTCCACTCTGGGCATCCCCAATGCACCCACAGTGACTGGCATTCCCAAGTGCTACAGAAACGGAGCCCAATGTGTGGCCCTGAACATATGATTGACTTAAGGTAATTAGTTAAAACTTAATTTTGTCTCTGTATCCATTACAGTGGTTGGTTCTGAGGGTTGTCTGAAAGGTTTCAATGTTTTGTCTACTCTGTTTGCTCTGACTTTTAACTGACTCTGACCTTTAATACTGCTGCATCGTATTTCCACACATAAATTCAGCACATGTCAGTCATGTCCAGTCAGCCATAGGAGCTCCTGATGTCCAGACCCCTACAAATAACTATGGTGCAACAAGTGCATTTAGTGCAGACTTAGACTTATTTTCCACCATCAGCCTCTACCGAGTATGTCTGGTGCCAATAGTCACTTTCTTGCTTAGGAAATTAAGTTGTGCCTGATCCAGAAGAATCTTTAAATCTTTCTTCCCTTTCCTCTCCCTATTCGATTTCTACTCCAGTTTGAACTTCCAGGAATCACCCCTTCTCCTGTCTGGGTGTTAAATCAACTTGTAGTGAAAACGCAGGATGGACAATAAACAAGTTGGCCGACGGTGTTAACAGAAGTTTCCTCTTGGCCACCAATTTACAGATCTTGAAGATAAGGTCAGATCAAAAGATAAACGGGGGCAACTCCTGTTGGGTTGTGGTCTACAGTAATATTGGATTCCAGAATATGAAAAACCTCTGCATGATGCTGAACGACTCATATCTCAGTCTCTGTGTGTAAAATGTCCACCGCATCTCAAACTGAGAGGCAGAGTCAGATTTCCACAATTCTAAGATGCACCTCTTGGCCACCATCATGCCCAACACTAATGCAATATGCACATTACAGCCTAGATTTTCCAGTTCAGTGGAATAAGCAAGTAGAGTAGTTTCAGGATCAGGTGACAAACATTCTTCTATTAATATCCTAGCCAACGTTGAGTACTGACAAACAACATAGAACAGATGGCACAAACTATATCACAATGTCAGACTGAAATACTGCAGTTATAAATCATGATTTCTGAGTGTCATAGGAAATATTACATCAAAGAGAACAATCTAACAGCTGTCGAAAAAAGAGATAAGTGAAAATGTGTGTATTTGCATTTTGAGAGAGCAAGAAAAACCCTCACACACTTGATAAGTGACAACCTTGTTCTGCTGCGAACATGGTCTCCATGTAGACATCTCCGATGTCTAGACGTGGATTTTTAAGAGTCACACATGAAACTCCATCAGACCTCACCAAAATAACATGGTACTGTTTAATAAAAACACTCTCTGACAGTGTCTCAATAAAAGCTGAACATCAGAAGCTTCACGTTGTTATTATTATTATATTGTAATAGCTGTAATTTTGTTCAGTGTATAAATACACACATCCAGGAGTCCATTTCTAACTGCCAATTAGATTACACTTTGAGTAAAGAAGATTCCTATTCAGCCTCATTCTTTATTCACCTTCCATACACTTTGGAGCTGTTGTTGTGTACCTTGGGAGAGTTTAACTTTAAAATCAGATTCAAATGTTGCTGTCTGGAAGAAAATCACATAGTGTCATCTGTGTTTCTGCGGTTTAAAGGGGCCCTAATTTGCTGTGTACCCAGTTTAATATTTTAATTTTTGTGGTCTATTTGTACAAAATATTCATGTTTTTATGGTCCAAAAGCAGATAGTTAGACATGTAGCAGCAATATAATCTGCCTTCTCACACACTCACCCTCCCCTCCCTACTTAAAAAAAACAAAAAACACTGTTGCGATTGATGTAGCGCTTTCAGAAATGTTAAACCCTCAGAGAGCTGGGGTCAGTCACAGAAACTGAAGTCAAGTGTGAGTAGCTCAGAGGGAGGGGGCAGCTACATGGATCCTGGGATTTTACACTTAACTTCCGCTCCTGTTGTGACATCACAACAGGTGTCATTTCTGTGTTCCACCAGGTTTCAGAGGAGACCAGACCACACCAGAAATGGTCTTATTTCACACCTCCATCACTTACAAAGTGTTCATGTGTGTTTCAGTGAATCTAGCTGCTGTGTCACCAGGCTGCCACTACACGTCACTGTAGGTGAGGATTAAAGCAGCATCTATGATTTTATGCGATAAACTGTGGGGAGAAATATGACTGAAGGGAACTCACTGTTTAGTTTATAGTAAGATTTGTTAAAGGGCGAAGATCTGTCACCTTAGTTCAAAATGTTCGAGAGTCAAGGTTTGTGGTTGTAAAACAATTTAGGTAAAACCATAATGATGATGATTATAGGGTTCTTCCTGTATTCTTCTGGATAGCAGGTCTATCATTAAGATGAACGTCTTGTTTCAGTTCTTTTCATACATTTAGTCGTCTTTATCCTCATCCAAGGAAAATACAGTATAAATTATTTTGTGAAGAATAAATAAACTGCTCCCAACACTTCTGTTAAGAAGTCAATGTTTTCTCGCAGGTACTGTAATTACTGCAGGTTGCAGTAATTACAGTAGCCTATAATTGTGCATTTCATATCCAACAATTGCTTTTATGGTGAATCATTTTCAAGACAAACCTGCTCTGCGAGACTCAACATGCAGGGATCCGTTAGTTCTTGATTTGTCCACATCTTTTACATACTCATACTTTGTTTTTTTGTTTGTTTTTGACAAAACATATTGAGCATTGAACACAAACGACATTATGCTCACGTTTGTTCCCAAATGTGTTTTGATGGACACATCCTATCCGAACCATGATGCTGGTCAGCTGCCTGGTGCTTATGACGTGGTGGAGACAGCTACCACCCGCTCGTGTTCCCATCAGCTCACAGAAGTTATAAATACACATTAAGAGGCAGCTCTGGAGCCCTCATTTAAACATGGATGATGCCCTGTTTACAGTTTTGTGACCAATTGAAGAAAACAGCACATGCATCTGTGATGCAGAATACAACAGCTTGCAACAAATACTGTCTTAGTTAAAACATTGAAAGTGTAGCTCACAGTGGTGGAGAATTGTGTTGTGATATACTGTACTGAAAGGGGTGACAGGAGGTTAGCTCTGTTGCCTCACAGCAAGAAGGTCGCAAGTTCAAGACCTCCTTGGTCCTGGGTCTGGGACCTTTCTGTGTGGAGAATTGTATGACCTTCAAGCTAACGCTTCATTCATTGGAAGCCTACAGATACTAATAATACAATTTGCCTTGGAAAACTTTATCCGGTGGGCGACACAGTGGAGCAGGGGTTAGCGCTGCACAGCAAGAAGGTCGCAGGTTTAAGACCTCCTTAGTCTGGGACCTGTCTGTGTGGAGTTTGCATGTTCTCCCCGTGTCTGCGTGGGTTTTCACCGGGTACTCCGGCTTCCTCCCACAGTCCAAAAACATGCTGAGGTTAATTGGAGACTCTAAATTGCCCGTAGGTGTGAGTGTGTGAGTGAATGGTGTGTGTGCCCCACGATTGGCTGGCGACCATCTGGGGTGTATCCCTGCCTCTCGCCGTAACGCGCTGGGTGGCATAGAAAATGACTGACTGACTATACTGGAATGTGTTTTTATAAATCAGGAGGTCCTGAGGAGCAAAAGAGGAGAAACACCATAAAATAATATTTGATTTTTTTTTTTCCATTTTGTACTCTGCTTTTAATAACTGGAGACTAAAGTTGCTGCTTTCACAAATATACCCATGAACAAAAAATATTTATTCCAGGTGAAAAAATAGGTTTTTGGTTTTTCTAGAGACTTTAACAGTTAAATAGATGTATACATGTCAGGGTAGAAAATCATAATAATTTAAATAAAATGAACAATTCCTGGGAAACTTTTTTATTTAAAACCTTTGTGTAAGTTGTCATGTCACTGAAACATCTTTATAGATTATTACTTCATCATCAGATGGATGTCTGTCAGTCCTGGTTCATCTATAGCCTGTCCGTCCATGGGAGTGGATCTCTCCTTCACTGTGGTCCTCCCCCAGGTTTCTCCTTTCCCACTGGGTTTTGGAGTTTTCCCTTGTTGAGAAGGAGGGTCTAAGGACGAGGGATGTCTGGGTCACTTTGGGCTGAATTTTGTGAAGCACTTTGAGACAACTGTGTTGTAATATTGGGCTATATAAATAAAATTGAATTGGATGTATGAGTAACATTTAGACCTTTTATTTTGAGAAGAAAATGACGATCTTAGACGTTGGCAGCTATAGTTGCCAGTAGGCTTGATTGGCTTAAATTGATTGCACCTATTACCTTATAAACTGTTCAACTCATGTACTTATGAACCGTGGTCTTAACCAACCCTTCGTTTCCCTTGTGGAAACTCAGCCTAACACAGTTATAATGAGTAATTCTTAGAAGCCTGTGGGTAAATCTTACCACATCCTGCTGTTTAGCAACAATGTTTGAGTAAGTATACATGGTACACTGGTTTTACTGACCGTGTAATAACTGTAAGAACACTTAAGATGACTTTTTCATGCAGGGATATAGATGGCTAAAAAGGCAGTTGGAACTTCTCCTTCCAGGAAAAACTGAAACCAGACTTGTTCATCTGAAGTAGAATAGCAGAGAAAGCTATGTCGTAATCATGTGATTTTCCCTCCATATTATGAAATATTTCTGGTAGTGTATAAATGGTATTGTAACTGCTTCTAGGGCCTCCCTTCTTCACATGTGCTCTGACCTCTGTTAAACTGGGCCTCTGGCCAGAATAAAGACAACACTTCAGTCATCAATCAACCAATCAATCATCCACTCACTGTTAGCTGTAAAGGCCATATCTTAGAGTTTAGAAACACTAATGTCATGAATCTCTACAAGATATCCAGAAGCCAAAAATAACATTTATCATTTGATTTTCCATTGACTGTAGGCTACAATTTCACGTTCATGGTCTTTTAAACCCCTACAACCCACACAGCCTAGAAGACTTCTATCATTTATTATTTTCTTGAACTATAAGTACTGTAGTAGAGAACAGTTTGTGCAACAATATACAAAAGGAAATCAATATTGAAACTGGCCCCAAAACATGTCCTATGGTTGATAAATGCAGAGACATGATAACACAGATATATCAGATGACACTATTAGAAAAAGGATAGTGTTAGTGGTCAGTTTATCATTATTTGGTAACAGAATAATCTGTTGAAGGCTATGGTTCTTAAACCCTGACAGTTGATTAGAGGAGCACCACCCAATGATTTTTGTTGTTGTTGCTCTTTCTGTTTTCCTTCTTTTATTGTATACAATCTGTTGTTGTTTTAGCCTTCTGTTATTGTCGAGGAAATGAGGACACTTCAACAAAATCCTGTCATTGATGCAGTTGTTTTTTATCAATGTAGAATGACTTTTACATAATGTAGTACATTGCACAACATGGGTAATGCATGAAAGATATTGTAGTGGAAAAATCTTTCAATCTATGTCAAACAACATTTAGCTACAGATATCCGTTAATCTATGTCTAAAATTATGCAGTTATAACAAAATGAGAAGTATGGTGCAGAATCCAAAAATATGCTGTGCTGCATGTGAAGGGGAGTGTGGTCAGGAGACACACACACACATACACACACATTTCAGGGTCAAGGGAATTTTTGGGTGGGAACCACATACACAGATGGAAGAATACTGAAAACTGATACAAACTAACGTCTGTGCTTTTCCACAAGGATTTTAAAAAAAATTAAAATAAGAATGTTAGAGAGAAATGTCTTTGGTGTTACGTAAAATAGTAGAGTTGGAAATAAACCAATATTGAAAACAATGGTTTCTAATGGTAGGAAAAACCTGCTTCACTTGGGAACCACTGTAACATGTTATAGTCATATTCATGGATGGCTTCACCATCCTAAACCTGAGTATCCAGTGTGTGTCTTCTCTGGTATCTTTTTTTTATGTAGAAAATTGTTTAATTTATCTTTATCTGTTTCACATCTCGGGGCGACACGGTGGGGCAGGGGTTAGCTCTGTTGCCTCACAGCAAGAAGGTCGCAGGTTCAAGACCTCCTTGGTCCTGGGTCTGGGACCTTTCTGTGTGGAGTTTGCATGTTCTCCCTGTGTCTGCGTGGGTTTTCACCGGGTACTCCGGCTTCCTCCCACAGTCCAAAAACATGCTGAGGTTAATTGGAGACTCTACATTGCCCGTAGGTGTGAGTGTGTGAGTGAATGGTGTGTGTGCCCCACGATAGGCTGGCGGGGTGTATCCCTGCCTCTTGCCGTAACGCGCTGGGATTGGCTCCAGCAGACCCCTGTGACCCTAATGAGGAATAAGCAGGTATAGAAGATGACTGACTGACTGACTGTTTCACATCTCTGATATATTTATTTGAACCTATTTCATACTATTTGAACCACTGTTGTAACTGATGTTTTGTTTGTTGTAAAGCACTTATATGGCTAGTAATAATAACTTTATATATGAAAACACAATAAAGTTCCTATTATATTATTATTAATACTGTATGTCAACGTCTATGTAAAGTTTATTTATATAGATCATTTAAAAAAAGCTCATGCCTTACCAAAGTGAAAATAAAAGCATCTAATATATAAAAACACAATTAAAAGCTACAAGTTATGTGAACAAGTGCTTTTTTGTAGTGCTTTATAAGTGGAGAGGCTATTCGCGGTAAATGTGTAAAAAAAAAAGAAAAAGGAAAAACCCGTCGAGGTACCGATGGATGCTACTGGGAGGTGTCTGACTCCTCCACATCTCGCGAGACTTCGCTTCAGACCGCTCCAGATCCCCGCTCTCATCACCGGGCTGAGGGACGGAGACAGACGGAGGGAGCGGGGGGACGCCACACGACAGGCGGCCGACAAAGGAGGTGCTGACCACCCGGCACCATGGAGCTCAGCAGCCGGGTAAGAAACCACGCAGGAGTCGGACTCATTTTCACATGTTAATTCACAGGCGGAGTGGGATTTAAGCAGCGGGCGGGCTTTAATGTGGCGAACTGCGGTGTCGTGATGCTCCCGGTGCGCACGAGAACAGAACCGGGCTTTCTTCCACCTCAAAGAGGGGAAAAAAGATGAAGCGAAGAGAAATTAAAAAAAGAAAAGAAAAGGGGAGCAGCCCGAGGAGGGAAATAAGAGCAAGGCTGATCTGTCTGCTGCAGCAGAGGTGAAGAAGGGAAGAGAGGGACAGTGAAAGGGCACTTTGTAACCTGTGTGCCGAAAAAATTAGGAAAAGGGGGGTAAGGAGGAGGTGGTGTCTGGTAATTTACAAGAAATAAAAAAAATAAACAAACAAACCTCTTTAATGAATAAAACAAAGTGTTTTAAAATATTAAATGACGTTAAAACAGCCTCATAAAAACGTGCACTGAAAACGCATTAGCGACACATGTGCAGTTCATATGGGAAACATTTAAAGTTGGAATATTCGAGTGTTTTTTTCCTCTCGCGTGAGTGTGCGCAGAGCGCGTGCCAAGCGGGGCTTTCTAAAAATATTCAGTCAACGTGGAGTTCCGATTTAAAAAGGGGAAAAGAAACACCACGGAAAAGACACAAACATTTTCTCTGTCACATTAGGAGCTGCTGGGTTTTACTCTGCCTGCTCAGGGCTTTTTTTTTCTTCTTACATAGTTATTTTAATTAGGGCCGCCATCATTTTTTCCACTAATTTTCCCCAAGAGTAGATTTTATGGGGCAGACAATAAGCTGGTGAAAGAACCTCCAGCAGCAGCAGCAGCAGCTTCCACCCCCACAGCAGCAGCCTCGGCCCCATTTGTTCACATCTCTGTGAGACAGCTGAGGTTCCCACGGCCCCGGACACTTCCACATCCTCAGACCCAGACTTTAAAATCCAAATACACCAGAAAGAAAGTGAATTTAAAGCCTTGAAGTCCTCCTGAAAAATATTTGAAGGGTTCCTATTATGAAAGAAAAAACATTTTTCATTGCTCTTGTGTAAATATTTAGGTCTCTGGTGTGAAAGAAGACCCCTCTCATTATGTTGTGGTCTGGCCTCTGCTGTAAATGGTTGCAACACAAGCCATTTAGGCCCCAACTAGACAAATCTAGATTTATTTATTTTTTTTTATCCACACACTTTATTAATAAATTTGGCCTCTGAACCCCACCGACACGGCACTTATCCAGAGATTTGTCAAACCAGACAAACATGTGGAGAGATTCGAAAATAGCAGATTGAGTAGATTAGTGTAGCGACCCCAATCCGGATCTTTTTCTGGAAAAATAGGTCCCCTTTAATTCTTTTAGATTACATCTGTGGTCATTTTGTTCACCTATTGTGACAAACAATTTACAAAAAAACGGTTCAGTTGTCAGTCAGTCAGTCAGTCATTTTCTATACCTGCTTATTCCTCATTAGGGTCGCAGGGGTCTGCTGGAGCCTATCCCAGCGTGTTACGGCGAGAGGCAGGGATACACCCCAGATGGTCGCCAGCCAATCGTGGGGCACACACACCATTCACTCACACACTCACACCTATGGGCAATTTAGAGTTGCCAATTAACCTGAGCATGTTTTTGGACTGTGGGAGGAAGCCGGAGTACCCGGTGAAAACCCACGCAGACACGGGGAGAACATGCAAACTCCACACAGAAAGGTCCCAGACCCCGGACCAAGGAGGTCTTGAACCTGCGACCTTCTTGCTGTGAGGCAACAGCGCTAACCCCTGCGCCACCGTGTCACCCACGGTTCAGTTGTTTGTTTTCATATTCAACCATTTGATTCAAATCAGATCAAATATTTTCTTCTTGTTAAAAACAAACAAATGTGTGACTTCAGTCATCTTGTCTGCAGCGATGTCAACCAAAACCATCATTACATCCACCTGTCAATCAAGGGGAGTGGTGCTCCATTTTTTAATGGTCCAATCAAATTCCTCTGAACATTTTGTTGAGGCCTTATATGCTGTTTATGCTGGAAAGGTGTCATGATAAGGAGGTTAGAGGCTGTCAAAATGTTGTTTCAGGTGGAATTTCAATGTATTTGTTTCCATAGAGCTGCAACGATAATTACTTAGTTTTCAGCTATTAAAGGTTCAATATAGTTGACTTTTCTCTTGTTTTATTTTAAGTTGTAATTTCCATAAAAAGAGAACAGGTAATCACAATGACTAGAAGGATGGATTGATATGGTTGAAATAATTATCAATTATTATTAATTATTAATTATTAGCTGATTCTGAACTAAAATTGAACTTGTTATAACACTTTAATTAGTCAATGAAATTAGTAAACACTTTAGTACGATTTATTTTTTGACATTTTAGAGGAAGCTGAGCTTCCCTTGCAGTCTTAGAGCAATAGCCTAGTGTGGGGGAAAACTTGCACTGGCCCGACGTTTTCATCTAACCCAAGCACAACTCAGACCTCAAGTGAATATTAAAATCATGTACCAGATCTCCTTCCTGGCCCAACTTTTTTAAAATGTATAGGTCATGTTTTTGAATAGCTCAATCATGGCCTTATTGGCTTTGTAAAACTGACATCTCTTGCATTTAAAACAAGGCATTA
This sequence comes from Lepturacanthus savala, assembly GCA_030544235.1. NCBI lineage: Eukaryota > Metazoa > Chordata > Actinopteri > Scombriformes > Trichiuridae > Lepturacanthus > Lepturacanthus savala. The sequence goes on from CM060466.1 coordinate 33,219,345, forward strand.
CAACGTTGATGCATTGCTGCATATTTTGTCCTGCAAGCATTCATGCGGAATTTACTGACATGAAACTACAGCACAAACTGTACTTGTATGAGCGAACTGTACTGACGTGCCTTATAGTCCAAGGGGGAGGGGGATGTTCAGAGCCCCTAGCATCACACAATACAACTCGGTCTGTGGGAAACACTGTGTCACTATGTGATATTTGACCTTTTTCCGTCTTAATGGTTCTTTGTGTCACTGAACTATTGATTGTGGCATAGTGCTTTCTGTTGCCACGGTAACCTGGCAGTTCATTGTACATCAGTGTAATATATGCGTATCCAAAAAACATGTACTCTAGGATATAGCTGTTAATATTAACTGTTATATCAGATATATGATAAGATAGTAGTAAATGTTAAAATGTTATGGAACAATAGCACCATTATATCATCATTAGCTGAACACACTTTAAGAAAAAGTTAATTGAGAGATTGGGTTGTGTTTTTTTCAAAGGTAACACAGTCTTTCTTTAACGTGTAATATTTAAGATGGTTGAGGTGAAGCAGCTCTAAACTACTTTATAAATTGCTGCGTAGTTTAATCTCTAACAATACATATCAACTCATCACATGTTTTGTGCAGTGTTTCCCTGTAAAATATACAAACAAGAATCACATTAATGAAATAAACACAAATGTACTCATAAATTTACCGTCCACCACTAGTGAAGTATGTGATACCACTTCATGAATTTGTAAACAATAAATCTGACATTTCACTCTGTTATTTAGAATATAGATACCCAGTATCTATGTCAACATCTGCCTGTACTTCCTCTTTTACTGAACAATATTTCCTGATTCTTTCAGATGCAACGGGCAAGCAGGAAGTGTGTCCTTCCGTGATAGAAGCCACCATGGAGCTGAGATAACCTCTTATCTTCACCGATCACGATTCTGGATCTAGTATAACCATGGGAACCCGGCGTGGTCTACGAGTGGCGTTTATCGTGGGGTCTTTGTTCATGATCCTGCTGATCATCGTCTACTGGGACGACGTTGGGGGCTTCAACCTTTACCCGCTACAGGACCCCAAGCATGAGTCGCTTCATTCTGATTCTAATCCTCCGACGACGACTGCAGGCCCTTCCCCTCCTCACTCCACCAGCAGAGACAGGGCCATTTCTTCCTCTGCAGCCCCCACCACCTCCACTACCACCATATCCAGCACGACGCTGGAGACGGGAGGTGCTGCTGCTGCTGCTGCTGCTGCGGAGGAGGAGGAGGAGGAGGAGGAGGAGGAGGAGGAGAAGCGAAAGGAAACACAAGAGCAGAATGAGGAGGAAGACATCAGGGAGGGCGAGGAGAAGGAGACGAGTCGTGCATCTGTCAACAACAGGAAACAGGAAGCGAGGAAACAGAGGATCTTGGATGTGTGTTCAGCAAAGGACTCGATGGAATTTCCCGGAAGGACTCGGGCATTTGAGCAGATTCCCAACAGGGAACTGGATCACCTGATAGTGGATGACACACACCAGATAATTTACTGCTATGTTCCCAAGGTACAGCTGTGTTCTGTTCTGTTTTTTTTCTGTGGGTTGAAAAATAGCAAGAAAATAACCAAGTTTTTTCCATTTGTCCTACAAGCAATATCCACACCGGCACATGTCGACTGAATATTTCTCCTTCTCTTTTCTTCTGATATCCTTCTCCGTTTCAGGTAGCGTGCACCAACTGGAAGAGAGTGATGGTCGTTCTGTCTCAGTCTCTGATCTCGCCCTCCTCAGGAAAACCTTACACTGACCCAGAGGCCATACCTCCTGACCTCGTACACAACTCCTCTCTGCACCTCACCTTCGCCAAGTAGGACACACACAATTAAATATATACTGACTGGAAATCACAGCGTAACTCATAATATATTATTATAATGATACTTGGCCTATGACGCCAATACAATCATGAGTTTGTGATTTCTGGATAATCTATATATTGCAAGACAAATTATCTAGGATACATCACAACATCTGTGACTATAGGAAAAAAGGTACTCTTCAAAAGGCAATAAGCTGTAATTATGCTTTTATTCGCTGCATTAAGTTGTCAATTTCTCATAATCCATGGTTTGATTTTGATTCTATTAAAATATCAGATCAGAAATATACTTAGGCCCTAGATTAATGAGTGCTTTATGTGTGTTGTCCGCATAATTCTGGTAACACATTTTGTTTTCTTCCATAATAGTAGGAGCATGTAAGTAGAGGCCCCAGAATTGAACCTTGGGGGACCCCACAGATTATATTTGTGTGCTCAAATCTATAGTTACTTATAGACACAAAGTCGTCTCTGCTCTTCAAGTAGGATTCAAACTACTTAAGTGCTACGCCAGAAAGTCCCACCCAGTTCTCCAGTCAGTCTAATAACATGTTGTGGTCAACTGTGTCGAATGCAGCACTAAGATCCTGTAGCACTAAGATTGAAATTTTACAGACAGTTGCATTGTGGAATTGAGTTTAAACTGAGAATAATTGATCTGGACCATCAAATTGATTTTAATATATAGACGCCCCTGAAGAAATGTTTAATTAGCTACCACATTATTTTGTGTTTGTTATGTTTACTCTATGCATCATTTAAAGTGCTCAATTCTTGCTGAAATGACAGCTGACATGACAGATAGAAAGTTTTACGCTAAGACATGATTGGCTGATTGGAATTGTGGCAAAATCTGGTTCGTTTAACTCTAATAGTTAACACCCTCAAACTAATAGGAGCAGATGCGGGGGAGAGATAGGGGGAATGAGATGAATGAGTACACAGTGTTCCTGCTTGAACTTTCACTGAGCTTCATTTTTTCACAGGCCACTGAATACAAATACTTGGGTATCTAACTCGACAGCACTCTATCCTTCTCATAACATATCAGCAGACTACAGGCTAAGGTCAAGTTTAAAAATCTGTTTCTTGTACAGAATGAGCTCCACCTTCACTTCCTCTGTTAAAGTAAATCTCATGCAATTGCCCATCTGCCCATATTAGACTATGGTGATGTTATCTATAGGTCTGCATGCAAAGCTGCACCTCAGAAACTTGATATTCTCTACCACTCTGCCATCCGGTTTTCTACAAATGTCCTTTTCAAAACACACCACTGTGCAGCCTTACACACCTGCTGTATTATTCACCGCCTCCTGTTTATCGACAAAACCCTTTTTGGTCCGTCACCCCCAGACTTCTTGCAGACTACATCTGCTCTACTCCTACATCCGCTCTACCCGCAATATTCTGTTAAAAGTTCCCAAAACAAAAAGTGTACTCGGTCTGTCATCAGCAGGCTGCTGAAGCTAAGAACCAGAACAATCGACAGGGGCTTTTCAGCTGCTGCTTCCTCCATCTGGAACGTCCTCCCCAACCACATCCATCAGAAACTAGAATCTTTCAAACATGCCCCCAAGACCAACCTCTTTCACCTGCCAACCCCAGTTCCCTTTCTCTCCCTTCCCTTATTTCCATGAAAAACTCTTCAAAGTCTTACTTTCTTTTCCTAAAATAGACTAGCTGTTTTTTTATTATTTATTTTTAGTTTACCCTACATGTACCAGTCTTTGGGGGTCTATGAAGGCAAAATTTTAGTCAAATGTGTTATTATTATCCTATTTTTACAACCAGCAGAATGTTTGTCTCTATCTGCATGTTTGGAGTTGCACGACACGTTGTAGCTCCAAACTTTTCCAAAACACTGGTCAGGGGTCTGTCTGGGATAAGAAAAAATGACTTTGATACCAACGTTATGAAAAAAATCTGCATTTCATAATTTGACATGGCTTACTATAGCATCTGCTTTTGGCCATGTCAATGTTGATGCACCTTTATGTTGGTTTGCCATAAAACAGAAGAAGAATTTCAGCGAATGATAACATTGCTCTTTAAATCAGACAAAGCTTGCCTCGCTATTCCTAATTTCATCAAGGAGCCAGGAAAAACAACAACCATGAGGCCAAGTGCAACAAAATGTGACTCTGCATCCGTGTGTTTCACTGCCTCAGACCCGCTTTAGTTAAGGCTAAGCAAAAAATAAAACAAATACAAATGGAAAAACAAATGTTATAGTTGGAACGGATCAAACATGGTAGTGTGTGGGATTTATTTCTCCTTTCAGTTTTAAGATGTGACACACAAGGTTTCCTGGAGTGCACAAACTTTGTGTGTTCTTAGTTTAACTTAACAAGCAGCAGACAGAAGAAAATAGAAGTTTTATGACTCAAAGCCTTTGACTTTACTGGACCAAAATACACATCAAGATTAATCACCAACTTTTTGATTTATATTAAAACACTTTATATGTCAATGTTATATATATGCATGTATATGCATGTGTTTTATATATTGGTAGAATATCCAAATGAGACACAAAACTATCTCTTTAGAAACTATGTAAAGATTTTACAAACTACATTCCTAAAAATACACAGAAACTACAAGGCTGGACTTAACATCACATTACAGCTCAGTAAAAAAACATCTGCCCAACAAGTGGACACGCATAGAGACCAAAACATGATTTTACAGGATTTTCCTTTACAGACACCACATGTAATGCTTCTGTCGTAAAATTTAAATACTGAGTTACACTAAATCTGTGAGGTAAATTATGCACAAGCAAAAGGAGTTATTTACTGAGTTGACACTTGGAAGCAGCGAGTGGAAATGGCTGGCGGGGCTCGGTGCTGCAGCACAGGCAGATCTTTCTCTACCCCTCGGGAGCTGTCTGTGTTTGGACTCGACTTTCCAGACTTGTGTTATTCCTATCTGCACCATCTTACAGGACACATTTTTCACATTAGACAAATCTGGCTTTATTTTCCAAGTGATTTAGTGTGATATGTTTTCAGCCTTGTATGAACCTAAACAGCTACAGTCAGAGTTTGATCTTGCCATCATCATAATCACAAATTTAGAAGCAAGGCAATAAAACTGCACAGATAAGAATTCACTAATTTTTTTGGATGTGTGTGTGTGCATCTGTGTGTGTCTTTTTCAAGGTTTTGGCGCCATTATGGTTCTCTGTCCCGCCACCTGATGGCACTCAAGCTCCAACATTACACCAAGTTTCTGTTTGTACGAGACCCGTTTGTACGTCTCATCTCTGCCTTCAGGAACAAGTTTGGAAGGTGTGTGTTTGTTAGTGGTTTGGGTAGAAAAGGAGTGTGTGTGTGTGTGTGTGTGTGTGTGTGTGTGTGTGGGTGTGTTTGAGGGTCAAGGCAGAGGTTTGTGCTTCACTATTGATGAAACAGCAGTTTTACGATTCTTGAATAATTAAAGTTTTTCATTTGTGTTTGTGATGTTAAGGCCCAACGAGGACTTCTATCAGAAGTTTGGTGCGATCATGTTGCGTCGTTATGGTAACATGTCTGGGAGCTTGCCAGAAACTGCAGCAGAGGCGTTTGCAGCAGGAATCAAACCGACTTTTCAGCAGTTCATCACATACCTGCTGGATCCAGAGACTGAGAGGGAGAGTATCTTCAATGAACACTGGCGGCAGGTAACTGTCTCAAAAAAGCTAACAGTACATGCAAGCTAAGACTACATTTAAAATCGAGTTTTGATTTATAAGATCTATTTTAAATGAGATCCCATGCTGGTGCAGTGGGTAGCGCTGTTACCTCACAGCAAGAAGTTTGCAGGTTCAAATCCTTGAGCTGGGTCCTTTCTGTGTGGAGTTTGCATATGTCCGTGTGGGTTTTCTCTGGCTTCCAAAAACATGCTTAGGTTAATTGGAGATTAAGTCATAACATAACTGCCTGTTCATCTTTGAAAAGAATTTACAAAAAGCAGATGTGTTATTTCCTCTCCTGGAGCTGCCACCTTATCGTGGTGGAGGGGTTTGCGTGTTCCAATGATCCCAGGAGCTATGTTGTCGGGGGCTTATGCCCCTGGTAGGGTCACCCATGGCAATCAGGTCCTGGGGGAGGGACCAGACGAAGAGCGGCTCAAAACCCTCTGATGATGAGAAAGAATATTGGGCCAGTGTTAACCCTGCCCGGGTGTGGGTTACCGGGGCCCCCCTCTGGAGCCAGGCCTGGGGGAGGGGCTCGGGTGCGAGCGCCTGGTGGCCGGGCCTTTGCCCACGGGGCCTGGCCGGGCTTAGCCCGAAGCGGCGACGTGGGCCCCCCTCCCCATGGACTCACCACCCGTGGGGGGGGCCACAGGGGGGCGATGCGGAGAGAGTTGGGCGGCAGTCGGAGGCGGGGACCCTGGCGGTCCGACCCCCGGCTGCAGAAACTGGCTCTGGGGATGTGGAACGTCACCTCTCTGGCGGGGAAGGAGCCTGAGCTGGTGCGCGAGGTTGAGAGGTACCGACTAGATATAGTCGGGCTCGCCTCGACGCACAGTGTGGGCTCCGGAACCAGTTTCCTCGAGAGGGGTTGGATTCTCTACCACTCTGGAGTTGCCCCCGGTGAGAGGCGCAGAGCTGGGGTGGGAATGCTTGTTTCCCCCCGGCTCGGTGCCTTTACATTGGGGTTCACCCCGGTGGACGAGAGGGTAGCCTCCCTCCGCCTTCGGGTGGGGGGACGGGTCCTGACTGTCGTTTGTGCCTATGCGCCGAATGACAGTTCAGAGTACCCACCCTTCTTGGAGTCCTTGGATAGGGTGCTGGAGGGCGCCCCTTCTGGGGACTCCCTCGTCCTCCTGGGGGACTTCAATGCTCACATGGGCAATGACAGTGTGACCTGGAGAGGCGTGATTGGGAGGAACGGCCCCCCTGATCTGAACCCGAATGGTGTTTCGTTGTTGGACTTCTGTGCTCGTCATGGATTGTCCATAACGAACACCATGTTCAGGCATAGGGGTGTCCATATGTGCACTTGGCACCAGGACGCCCTTGGCCGCAGTTCGATGATCGACTTTGTTGTCGTGTCGTCGGACTTGCGGCCTCATGTCCTGGACACTCGGGTGAAGAGAGGGGCGGAGCTGTCAACTGATCACCACCTGGTAGTGAGTTGGCTCCGATGGTGGGGGAAGAGGCCGGTCAGACCTGGCAGACCCAAACGTTCTGTGAGGGTTTGCTGGGAACGTCTGGACGAATCTCCTGTCAGAAGGAACTTCAACTCGCCCCTCCGGGAGAGCTTCACCCACGTCCCGGGGGAGGCGGGGGACATTGAGTCCGAGTGGACCTTGTTCCGCGCCTCTATTGTTGAGGCGGCTGATCGGAGCTGTGGCCGTAAGGTCGTCGGTGCCTGTCGTGGCGGCAATCCCCGAACCCGCTGGTGGACACCGGCGGTAAGGGATGCCGTCAAGCTGAAGAAGGAGTCCTACAGAACCTTCTTGGCCTGTGGGTCTCCGGAAGCAGCTGACGGGTATCGGCGCGCTAAGCAGATCGCAGCCTCGGTGGTTGCCGAGGCAAAAACTCGGGCGTGGGAGGAGTTCGGTGAGGCCATGGAGAAAGACTTTTGAACAGCTTCGAGGAAGTTCTGGACCACCATTCGGCGTCTCAGGAGGGGAAAGCGGCGCACCGTTGACACTGTGTTCGGTGGAGACGGGGTGCTGCTGACCTCGACTCGGGACGTCCTGGATCGGTGGGGGGAATACTTCGAAGACCTCCTCAATCCCACCAGGACGTCTTCTGTTGAAGAAGCAGAGTCTGGGGGATCAGTGGTGGACTCGCCTTTCTCTGGGGCTGAGATCGCCGAGGTAGTCAAAAAGCTCCTCGGCGGCAAGGCCCCGGGGGTGGATGAGATTCGCCCTGAGTTCCTCAAGGCTCTGGATGTTGTAGGGCTGTCTTGGTTGACACGTCTCTGCAACATCGCGTGGACATCGGGGGCAGTGCCTCTGGACTGGCAAACCGGGGTGGTGGTTCCCCTTTATAAAAGGGGGGACCAGAGGGTGTGTTCCAACTATAGAGGGATCACACTCCTCAGCCTCCCTGGGAAAGTCTATTCGGGGGTACTGGAGAGGAGGGTCCGTAAGATAGTCGAACCTCGGATTCAGGAGGAGCAGTGTGGTTTTCGTCCTGGTCGTGGAACTGTGGACCAGCTCTATACCCTTAGCAGGGTGCTTGAGGGTGCGTGGGAGTTCGCCCAACCAGTCTACATGTGTTTTGTGGATCTGGAGAAGGCGTTCGACCGTGTCCCTCGGGCAGTCCTGTGGGGGGTGCTCCGGGAGTATGGGGTCCCGGACCCGTTGACACGGGCTGTCCGGTCCCTGTACTCTCGGTGCCAGAGCTTGGTCCGCATTGCCGGTAATAAGACGAACTTGTTTCCAGTGGGGGTTGGACTCCATCAGGGCTGCCCTTTGATTCTGTTCATAACTTTTATGGACAGAATTTCTAGGCGCAGCCAGGGCGTCGAGGGGCTGCGGTTTGGTGGCCTCAGGATTGGGTTGTTGCTATTTGCGGACGATCTGGTCCTGTTGGCTTCATCGAGCCGTGACTTTCAGCTCTCACTGGAGCAGTTCGCAGCCGAGTGTGAAGCGGCTGGGATGAAAATCAGCACCTCCAAATCCGAGGCCATGGTTCTGGACCGGAAAAGGGTGGAGTGTCGACTCCAGGTCGAGGATGAGATCCTGCCTCAAGTGGAGGAGTTCAAGTATCTCGGGGTCTTGTTCACAAGTGGGGGGAGGATGGAGCGGGAGATTGACCGGCGGATCGGTGCGGCGTCTGCAGTGATGCGGGCCCTGCATCGGTCCGTCGTGGGGAAGAAGGAGCTGAGCCGAAAGGCGAAGCTCCTGATTTACCAGTCAATCTACGTTCCTACCCTCACCTATGGTCACGAGCTTTGGGTAGTGACCGAAAGAACGAGATCACGAATACAAGCGGCCGAAATGGGTTTCCTTCGCCGGGTGGCTGGGCTCTCCCTTAGAGATAGGGTGAGAAGCTCGGTCATCCGCGAGGAGCTCAGAGTAGAACCGCTGCTCCTCCACATCGAGAGGAGCCAGTTGAGGTGGCTCGGGCATCTAGTGAGGATGCCTCCTGGACGCCTCCCTGGTGAGGTGTTCCGGGCACGTCCCTCCGGGCCGCGGCCCCGGGGAAGACCCAGGACACGCTGGAGAGACTATGTCTCTCGGGTGGTCTGGGAACGCCTTGGGGTCCCCCCGGAAGAGCTGGAGGAAGTAGCTGGGGAGAGGGAAGTCTGGGCTTCCCTGCTGAAGCTGCTGCCCCCGCGACCCGATTACGGATAAGCGGAAGAAGACGAGACGAGACAGATGTGTTATTTCCACACATTTACACTCACCGGCCACTTTATTAGGTACACCTGTCCAACTGCTCGTTAACACTTAATTTCTAATCAGCCAATCACATGGCGGCAACTCAGTGCATTTAGGCATGTAGACATGGTCAAAACAATCTCCTGCAGTTCAAACCGAGCATCAGTATAGGGAAGAAAGGTGATTTGAGTGACTTTGAACGTGGCATGGTTGTTGGTGCCAGAAGGGCTGGTCTGAGTATTTCAGAAACTGCTGATCTACTGGGATTTTCACGCACAACCATCTCTAGGGTTTACAGAGAATATCCAGTGAGCGGCAGTTCTGTGGGCGGAAATGCCTTGTTGATGCCAGAGGTCAGAGGAGAATGGCCAGACTGGTTCCAGCTGATAGAAAGGCAACAGTGACTCAAATAACCACCCATTACAACCAAGGTAGGCAGAAGAGCATCTCTGAACACACAGTACGTCGAACTTTGAGGCAGATGGGCTACAGCAGCAGAGGACCACGCCGGGTGCCACTCCTTTCAGCTAAGAACAGGAAACTGAGGCTACAATTTGCACAAGCTCATCGAAATTGGACAATAGAAGATTGGAAAAACGTTGCCTGGTCTGATGAGTCTCGATTTCTGCTGCGACATTCGGATGGTAGGGTCAGAATTTGGTGTCAACAACATGAAAGCATGGATCCATCCTGCCTTGTATCAACGGTTCAGGCTGGTGGTGGTGGTGTAATGGTGTGGGGAATATTTTCTTGGCACTCTTTGGGCCCCTTGGTACCAATTGAGCATCGTTGCAACGGCACAGCCTACCTGAGTATTGTTGCTGACCATGTCCATCCCTTTATGACCACAATGTACCCAACTTCTGATGGCTACTTTCAGCAGGATAATGCGCCATGTCATAAAGCTGGAATCATCTCAGACTGGTTTCTTGAACATGACAATGAGTTCACTGTACTCAAATGGCCTCCGCAGTCACCAGATCTCAATCCAATAGAGCATCTTTGGGATGTGGTGGAACGGGAAATTCACATCATGGATGTGCAGCCGACAAATCTGCGCCAACTGTGTGATGCCATCATGTCAATATGGACCAAACTCTCTGAGGAATGCTTCCAGCACCTTGTTGAATCTATGCCATGAAGAATTGAGGCAGTTCTGAAGGCAAAAGGGGGTCCAACCCATTACTAGCATGGTGTACCTAATAAAGTGGCCGGTGAGTTGTATATATTCATTTCTAGCAAAACGCTAGAAACACAAAAATGATGCAAAACCAAAAACACACAAATGCAAAAAACAAATGCAAAAAAAAAACCAAACAAAACACTGCAGGAAAAAAATGCAATCACGTCACTGCAAAAACTCACCTTTCACTCTCCTCTTATCACTCTCTCCTCTGTGTGTTTTTTGATATTTGCAGCATTTTTCTTTTGCATCTGTATCATGGTTTGCAGGTCTTTGCTTCTGCTTCATTTCTGTGTTTGCAGCAATTTTCTCCTGCATCAATTTTTTTGTTGCATTTGTTGTGTTTTCGGTTTTGCATCATTTCTGTGTGTATTTTTTTATGACCATGAGCAGCGTCTCCTTTTCTGTCTGCTTGATAGATTCAGTGGTGTGTCTGGCTGCATGCTGGCATTGTTCTGTATAAATATTTCATGATAGATGTAGACCTGTTCATTGAAGATAAATCTTATCTTTTTTAATTTAATTGACCAATTTTATATTTCTGTTTTGTTCAGGGTTTGTTGTTTTGTCTCACATTCTTATTCAGTTAAAATAAGTGTGTTGTATCTACAAGAGGGCATTAAGATTAATGATTAATGTAATATGGCTTCTTTATTGTGGTGATTTTAGAGCTCTCTCTCTCTCTCTCCCTCTCACACACACATACTTGCACATATACAGAAGTACAGTTGTACTACTGTTGTAACTACAGTTGTAACAGTTTTCTTTACTTTTTTTTTTTTTCCTGTATGTCGATATAAAGTCAGAGACACATAATGTACACGTTTTGTGTGTTTCAGGTTTACCGTCTGTGCCATCCATGCCAGGTGAAGTATGACTTCATTGGGCGACTAGAAACCTTAGAAACAGACGCTGAGCATCTGCTGAAGCTTCTACGAGTAGATCATCTGCTCCACTTTCCTTCTGGGGCTCGAAACCGAACTGCAACTAGCTGGGAAAGCGACTGGTTTGCAAAGATTCCTATTACAATGAGGAGAGAACTGTACAAGCTGTATGAACCAGACTTTGAGCTGTTTGGCTACCCCAAACCTGACAGCGTGCTCCATCAGTAGAGCGACCACACCGAGCCAAAGGCCTGGGCGCTGCACTGTGTGTGGAGCCCACACCTCACCTACCTGCACACAGCCATATGCCTTTTAAACATAATGCTGTTTGTTTCATTTGTTTGTGCATACCTCAAATGACAGAAGTGCCTGCCAGTATTATTTTATTCTCTTCATCGTCCTGTCTCAGTTAGTCCTTTTTTCATTTCTGAAGTACACTCACGTACAAGCTACTTAGTGGCAGTGTGTTTGCCTCATGTTAAAGCACTTTGAACAGTATTTTGATAAGTCATGGGGAAAGGACCAAGGCTATATAGGAATAAAATGTTTTTGTAAGTGTTTGACTTTCTTTTTTTTTTCTTTTTTACTTTACTGTGTTTTAAAATCAATGATGGAAGGAGTAGAGAAATGTTTAGACCCTATTTAAAAAAAAAAGTCACAATACCAAAATGTAAAATTAGCCTATTTTAAAGAGAAGTCCTCCTTTTTGAATATTATTTAAAGGGTCATTGCATCCATTTTACACATAATCCTTGGTTTTATGCATAAAAGCAAGAATCTAAAGGAAAAGTGGCACTAGCATGTATGATATAGCATTTCTAAAAAATAGTATCTAGAGAGGGACTCTAATAGGAGTTAAAGCCCTATATTGTAGAAATTTTGATTTTAATTGTTTTTTGATTATAAGATGTAGCCGATAACACACCTATTGCTTAAAAGGAGCTGTCAGGATGACTGTGAAGTTGTGATGTCACAACCCTCGCTCACAATTCAATCAGCCAATCAGGAGAGAGGCTCATTAATATTAATGAAACAATGGCACATTCAACCCTGACAAAAACATTGCAAAACCTTGCAAATGCAAATGGTTATGGTCTGGAAACATCTCTGACACAGTAAATGCACCTTAAAGCCCATTTCACATAGTATAATGGAAACATAATGAAATCCAAACTGGGAAGTGAACAAAACAGTGTTAACTATTTTCAGATTGACCTTGACCTTGTTCTTTCTAGAGCTCCAGAGAGAAGTTGGAGAGGGCAGAAGTAAAGCTATATTGGGATTATTATGGTTCTTAAAATCACATATATATCTTGTTAGGGATATAAAAAATAAAACACAATCGTGGAAAAAAACAATATGTGGCCTTTAAGATAGAAAAAGACTAGTCTCACTGAGTAAATGTACCATTATTCATATGTGTGTGTGTGTGTGTCAGATAATGACGCTCTCCACCACTTTCTATTGCACAAAAAGTCGCTCTTGTTGCGTTTGTCTGTTTCCACCATGGTTTCCACGTGTTACTTCCAGCCGCTTCTTTGTCCCGCCCTCTCTGCCCCACGCGCGTCTCCTCATTGGCTGAGCCCCCCCCCCGCCCCACTCCCTCCGCGTCACTCAAAGCTGAGCGCGAGTGACCCCGCCCACCTAGCTGCTGACGTCACTGGTTCCGTCCCAACACGGAAATATGGAATAGTGACAGGAATGGTTCGCTGTTGTGATGGATTTAAAGCGGCAGCGCTAGCTTTAAGTGTACCGCGTTTGTTCGCCGCTCTTCACGCTTTATCGAGGTTAAACAGCCCGGTGAGAACCGATTGACAGATGGACGTCCGCGCTGGAAATGGAGAGAGACTTCGACCTCTGTTGTTAGTTCAATAGCTCCAGGCCTGCGTTTGTTCACAGCCATGAAACAAAGTGTGTTGGGGATCATGGGGGCTCTGGGTCGGCTGCTGCTGGCTCTTCTCCTACTGTCCTGGGAGGACAAACTATTTCAGGTGAACTTGTTTTAAAACTGTTGTTTCTCTTTCTGTTTCTGTTGTTGTTAAAATGTTTGCGTCCTCAGCTGTATGTGCGCAGTAGAAACAGCAACTGCGCTCCTACTGCGCTCCTGTGTCTATTTCAGGCTCGAGTAAAGTTGCCATGATATGATAGCATGTTGTAAGTGGTGCTAGCAGCTAGCTGGCTGGGTGGCCCAAATTACCTGAAGGAAGTTAATACTGTGTTACTGTGTGTGTGTGTGTGTGTGTGTGTGTGTGTGTGTGTGTGTGTGTGTGTGTGTGTGTGTGTGTGTGTGTGTGTGTGTGTGTGTGTGTGTGTGTGAGAGAGAGAGACTGTGAGAGACTGTGTGAGTGAGACTGTGTGTGAGACTGTGTGAGTGAGACTGTGTGTGAGACTGTGTGTGTGAGTAAGAGACTGTGTGTGTGTGTGTGTGTGTGTGTGTGAGAGAGAGAGAGAGAGAGAAACTGTGTAAAATCGTGTGTTGGGAGATATCTAAAATGTATGTGTCTATTGTTTGTGTTCATTGGTTTTATTGTCTAATGTGAACACATCAATATATTAGTGTGTGTGTGTGTGTGTGTGTGTGTGTGTGTGTGTGTTAATGGCAGTGAGTGTGCATGTATGTGTGAGCACATCTTATTTCTGTGTTTGCCTTGGTGTGCTTTTACTGTATGTGTGTTGCCTTGGTAGGTAAATATGGGAGCGGTGAACACACACACACACACACACACACACACACACAGACCACAAAGAAACTCGCACACAACCTCTTAGTCCGCGGTGTCATGTTGAGAAGGAGGAAGGAGAATCAGGATATCCTGCTATATGAGGAACACGGTATAATTATTAGACCAGAAATTTACTGCAGGGCTGGACTTGACTAGAGCCTGGCAGACGTGACACACCCACCCTCACTCATGCACACATGCTGCTGTCCAGCTATGCTTGAACTCCCTGTCAGACAGCTGGCCTAAAGTTGCTCTGCCTCCGTTTCAGGTTGGAGGGGTCAGATCAGTCACTCTCCCAGAATCCCTCCTGTTCGTCTCGACGCTGGACGGCAGCCTGCATGCTGTCTCTAAACAATCAGGAGACATCAAATGGACCCTAAGAGAAGGTGGACATGAATAGACTTTAGAGATGTAATGGTTGTTGGTTTTAATGATAATCACAGTGGGGGAAAAAAAATTCAAACTCTGCGGCACCCGAGATGTGACGGGTGCATCGGAGGAAGGTGCAATCCTGAAAAATAGAATAAAGTTCCCACGCACCGTCTCATTGTTTCACTCTGTCTGACCTCCATCAAGTATATGATCGGCATCACAACGCTTTATATACTGTGTATAAAAGGAGCTGCTTTAAGTCAGTCAGTAGAGTGTGGAGATCAGTCTGACTGATGAACACATTGGGCTAATAAGCATATGCATCACTTGGCTGGAAAAATGTAATTGAATGCAATGAACATAAATATTAACATATAGCCTCACAGCTCTAGAAAAAAAATGGATTAAGAGCAAACATAATAATAAACATCTACATTAAATAGTCAGATATCACTAAATCTATATACAATGACATCATATAATTTAAATAGTATCAGGTTAGAAACTAGGGACAAAACAATGCATAGGAGCCATAGTTCGGTAGCTAGTTAAACAAGGTTAAGTTTACATTATGATGTGTTCAAGGTGTGGTCAGTAAAATCATTATCAAGTGAAGGTAGATGAAATGTCATTGTGATGTGTTCAAATGTAAGATTAATCTTAAAAAATAAAACTTTTGTGACAAATTAATGTTTAAAAAGTTGTTTTTTTTAAGAGGCTCCATTTCCCTGCATATTTTAACAATAACCTGATATGAAATTTTGTGTACCCTTACATCTTTAATAGACATCATTGACTCATTTTATTTAATACTTTTTTCATTATATACCTCTATTATTTGTTTCAGACCCCATTATTCAAGTGCCTGTCTACCTCTCAGAGTAAGTATCATACACATGAATAAAGATGTTCACACAACACTTAGTATGAAAACTATCAAGTTTCTGATCAGATAGCTCCTGATCATCATCTCATAACTAACTTGTCATTATTAATTCATCTGTTGATTATATCCATTATTAGTTCTTTGGTCTTTAAAATGTCAGTAAAAGGTGAAAAATATTCGTCACTTGTTTACCAAAGCCACAGGTGACATTTGTTATTCACATTTGACATGTTTTTATTTAATTATTATTATTTTGTTTAATTATACAAACCAATGAATTGATTATTAACATAATTGGTGATTCATTTTCTGTCAATTGACTGTTTGTTTCAGCCCTATAATTTTGCTCATATATATCATTCTTGTGTAAATATATTTTTGTGCATTATATTCCTTTAATTGGTATCAAACTGCAGATGATGTGGTTATGTAGCCAGTTATGTTGTCTACACAGTCGGCTACACGGTTGTCACTAGATAACAATTAAACTTCAGATTTTTGACCTGTAGCAAACATTTATATTCCCTGTAGGAACTGAAAAACTATCTGTACTAATATTCATGTGTACTATAGTATAGTATATAGTATTAACAGGCTTAAATGTTCAAGTACCAAGTCCTACAAATCTAATAAGTATATGAATTATGGGTTTCTGTTTGTTTTTTTGTAGGCCAGGTTTTCTTCCAGACCCCAACGATGGCAGTTTATATGTACTTGGTGGAAAGCACAAAGAAGGCCTGATGGTGAGAATATGCTGTATTTGTGTGTGCGTGTGTGTGTCAGATTTTAATTTTTGATTTGTTTTGTCTGCAGAAACTGCCTTTCACCATCCCAGAGCTGGTTCAGTCAGCTCCATGCAGGAGTTCTGATGGTATCCTCTATACAGGTGAGGCCAGGGTGAGACCTGTTTGTGCATGAGACTGTGACATATGCAGAAACATGTATATTTATATATTTAAACGTAGAGTAAAGGAAGTGGTCACTATTGGCTTCAGGCGTTGCTGCTTTGTCCATGCACCCTGTGCGTATGGGTGGGGTTCTGTCATACCCAGTGTTGGCTTACGTGTTCTGTTGCTGCTGTCAATATGATTTCCTGGTGAAATAAAGTTTAAAAAAGGCAAAAAAAAATCTCCTATGTGTGAGATGACCGACGACAAGACTCATATATTTGACACACCTCATTCTGATTTATTTAATATATGTGTGTGCAGGTAAAAAGCAGGATGTGTGGTTCGTTGTGGATCCTGAGACGGGTGAAAAGCAAACCAGTTTAACCACTTCGTCCTCTGAATCTATCTGCCCCAACACTCCTCTGCTCTACATAGGACGCACAGGTATGTCACACAGCCGCACAGATATAACACACACTCTGCTGTGGTGTTCATGTATATCTTGGCTCATTATTTGGAATCTCTGTTTTCCAGAGTACGTAGTTACCATGTTTGACACTAAAACACAGGAGCTGCGATGGAATGCGACGTACAACGACTACTCTGCCCCACCTTACGATGAGAAACAGGATTATAGTACGTCTCTTACACACGTCCCTGCTGCAAACTCTAACATGACAGGTTAATTGACTGGAATAGTTGAATATTAACTATAGGTAGAATGGATCGTGGAGCGCACACTCCATTCACTCACACTCCATTCACTCACACCTATGGGCAATTTAGCGTCTCCAATTAACCTCCCCATGTTTTTATACTGTGGGAGGAAGCTGGAGAACCCCAGAGAAAAGCCACGCTGTCACAGGGAGAACATGCAGACTCCACACAGACAGGTCCCAGACTAAGGAGGTCTTAAACCTGCGACCTTCTTGCTGTGCAGCGCTAACCCCTGCTCCACTGTGTCGCCCACCGGATAAAGTTTTCCAAGGCAAATTGTATTATTAGTATCTGTAGGCTTCCAATGAATGAAGCGTTAGCTTGAAGGTCATACAATTCCCCTCCTGTGAATCCATACCAAAAAATCCACAAAAAAATGGTACAGAACAATTGTCATTTTCCAAAATCTATCAAATTACTAAACAAAAACATGTAAGATTCATTAATGACAGAATATCAAAGACAACTATAGATGCACAGTTAATAGTGAACAGTAATCATTGTCACCTATTAACATTTAAATATCCACACACATTGCAAAGCCTAAACAATTAGCTTATTGCTTTACTGTGAATATGATATATAAATACAACATAGCATTCAAAAGTTTGTGGTCACCCAGACGATTTAGTGTTTTCCATGAAAAGTCATATTTTTTTTAACCACCAAGAGTTGAATAGAAAATGTTTTTCCGTTAGCCTTTTGACGCAAGGAGCAAACACATCATACCATTAGAACACTGGAGTGACACCTATGTAGATATTGCACCAGAAACAGATATTTACGGCTAGAATAGTAATTTACTACATTAGCAATGTATAGAGTGTATTTCTGATTCGTTTAAAGTTATCTTCATTGAAAATACTTTGCTTTTCTTTAAAAAATAAGGACATTTCTAAGTGACCCTAAACATTTGATTGGTAGTGTACCTAACCATGTACATTGCTAATGCTTTAACATTATCACTTGTTGTGGTGAATGAGTGCTTCACTTGCTCAGTGTTAAATCTCCCTTGAAAAATGTCAACACTGTCACATTCCATCTTGTCCTAAACTGACCCGTCCTACCTGCTTTCCCTCCAGAGATGGCCCATCTGGTGTCGAGTGGGGACGGTCTTGTTGTGACAGTTGACAGAGAGTCAGGTAGGGAGAGGTGTGTGGTTTTTAACTATAGGATTTCACCTTGTTATTTATGAGTGTGTCTTTATTTCCATCTCTGCACTCCAGTAAAACTGTAGGTGCTTTTTTTTGTCTTCCAGGTGACGTCCTGTGGAGTCAGAACTATGGGTCTCCTGTTGTGGGGGTCTATCTGTACTCCGGGGACTCGCTGAGACACGCCCCTCACCTGTCGCTCGCTATGGAAACGCTACGTTTCCTCACTTTCTCATCTGCCAATGACCAGGCAGACGCACATTCCACTTTGAAGTGGAGCTATCAGTTTGTGAAGGAGCAAGCCAGTGCACAAACACAGCTTGTGTAAGAGAAACTTTACACACACACACACACACAAATGAAATTTGTGAAGTCACCCTTGATGGCAGCTACCGAGTCATTTTCACACCACCACAAGCAAAAATATAAGCTGTTGAAAGCTTGTTATAATTTTTTAAGATTTCCTGTAGACGGATTAACCCATGGTTAGGTTAGGCCTGTAGTCCACAACTATTAAATTGTTAACTTGAACCATGTTTGAAGATTCCTATTATTTTAAGAAACACTTATCTGTAAATGCACAAGTGTGAACTGAGAATCGCATCTGTTATCGCCATTTCCTAGTTGTGCTTGAAAATGTATAATTGCTTTACTGTAGAAATCCCCAAATCGAATCAATTTGTCCAGCCCATTTAGAGAGTTTTTGAGTTGTCCTGCTGACTCACACACAAACAAGCAAACATGAAAACAAGCAAACAAACAGGAAAAAGTAACTTCTGTTTTTTTTCCTGTTTCTTTAAGACCAACTCTCTACGTAGGGAAACTCGACTCCCACCTTTACGCCTCCACCTCTCTTGTTCACCATGGAGTCTCGTTAGTGGTGAGTTCAAATATTAATCTATCATGTTTCCTCTTACATTTAAGTTGTGCTTTTTTATCATACCATATGGAGTTTTTTTCTTATCTTTGTTCAATGTGAGTATGGCCTTTCAATTTGAGGGCATGATTTTTTTTATTTATTTCATTCCCCCCTGGAATGAACACAACAAAAATATTAGACCAGCTGTAGATAATTATACTGTTGTGATTAAATTGTGTCTCTTGTTTCCATGGCAGCCTCAGGGACTGACCCTGGCACAGATAGAGGGTCCGGTGACAGCTGGAGTGACAGTCAGAGAACGAGGGGAGTGTGAGATCACACCGTCCACTGATGTGCGTTATCCACCAGGGAGCACCAACAGCCGGAAAAACCACTGGCTGCTAATAGGTAAAATCACACACACACACACACACACACACACACACACACACACACACACACACACACACACACACACAAACACGGCTTATCTTCATTAGGAGTTGTTTTAAGCTCTTTTCTGGTCCCAGTCTGGAGTTAAAAAGATGTAACGTTTCTTCAAACTTGCTCTTCATCTCTATTAGAGACTAGCTGCTTAGGCTACATTAGCCTAAGCATGAGGAGGGCGGGTGGGATGAGTAGGAAACCAGTATGAATATCTGTTTTAAGCAAAAATAAGATAGTATCACAATAATTTATGGCTTGAAAACTTCACTTTCCAGCGTTTTAAGAGATGCTGAACATAACAGCATCTCTTATAACTGCCTGCTAAGACATGAAAAGACCAAAAAAGCACGAAAAAATTATTTCACAGTATTTTTCAAAATAAGACCAGTGCCACAGTATTTTTTAATGCATATCTAGGTTCTAACCTCGTTTTCTAATAATTTAGTGATTAATTACTGCAATAAATTGGTCCCCTTAACAAAGGCATCTTTGAGTGATGTCTGATTTGTGTTTTGTGTTGCCATGCCAACGTTAACATTATCTGCAGACAGGGAAGAGGACACAGAACTTAGTTTCAGGCTTTCTTCATATTCCAAGACATGTTTGTGGAGGAGGTGGTGACATGAACTGCTCATGTTGCCTCCTGCAGTTTCACCTTTAGCCCAACATTTACAGGATATGGTTGTTCGATCAGTGTGTATATATTGGGGTATCTGAACTATAGCGCCCAACCCTACTTCGCATGAAAATTTCCTATGTCAAAAATGTATCAACCAAACAAGAAAGTCACCCCAGGCCTGAAACAAGCACAGAGTGTGTGTGTGTGTGTGTGTGTGTGTGTGTGTGTGTGTGTGTGTGTGTGTGTGTGTGTGTGTGTGTGTGTGTGTGTGTGTGTGTGTTTATGTGTGTGTGTTTATGTGTGTGTGTTTATGTGTGTGTGTTTATGTGTGTGTGTTTATGTGTGTGTGTTTATGTGTGTGTGTTTATGTGTGTGTGTTTAGGTCATCATGAGCTCCCTCCAGTGGCCCACACCACCATGCTGAGGGATTTCCCAGTCAGCCTGCAGCGTTCTGGAGAGGCAGTCATCCCTCCTCGACCGCCTGGCTCGTCTGCCTCCCCAGTTTCCTCAGGCTCCTACTACCACCAGCGCTACGTGAGTCACAACCACAAGCTACTAAAGTCTGCTGCAGAGGTTAAATCTGCTGAATGCCGCTTTGTTTTTTTCGGACCTACAGCAAACAAAGTAGTAGTAGATATACGTGGATAAACAAATGGGAATCCTCACAATACTGTGACTGAATCTTGCTCTCATCATATTGTGTCCTTCAGTTTCACACAAATGCTGGCAGCCATAGCGACAGCGATGCTAATAAAGGAGGTGGGGAAGGGAAGACATCGGGACAGGCCCAGAAGCCGGCCGCTGTGCTGCCTGTTTATTTGACTCAGGACCGCCTGACTCTGGCTGTTCTGACACTGCTGCTGGGAGGATGGCTGGCCTTTGCACTCACCTACCCTGCTGTGAGTTTGCGTGTTTGTGTGCAGTTAATTCGCAGTTTTTCTTAACTATATGAACAAATATCGACATAGGTGCATGCCTCTAAGTCAGAGTGTTGTATTTAATTTGGTCTGCAGAGGCTCCTTTCAGTGGAGTAATTGGCATAGGAACCTTCAAAGCGTCTTTTTTAAAAGGATTTCTGAATGTATGATGGAAGTAGCTCCATGTGATTCACGTTTGGCAGAATTTCCTTGAGGAAAAGAAAACTATAGCTATGAATGGACCCTGAAATGCAAGATGCATTTACACTCTTAGCTTATCACTACGCACACTAGATTTTGGAACCACTTGCTGTTTAAATTTGCCTATAAGTTCAACGATAAGTTCAAATTATATTTGTAGAGTACAGTTTTATACAACTGTAATTTAATTGGCTTTACACAAAGATAAAATAATTCTCTTGTTCTATTGATAAACTTAATAATACTGCTTTGTGTGATTCCACCCCTGTCAGCATAAAAATATTTTATATTGATCATCTTAACTAAAGAAACACATTTTTTGTATTAAAATCATAATTATTGAGAGACACCTCAAATGACTTTATTTTAATTGGTAGATTTTTCTTTTACAAGCTTTGAGTGCAAGGTAATTGCTTTGCTTTTTTCGACACTATTGCAAAGGAGAGTTTTATAATCTTACCCTCCTCACACACTTTTTCTTATTATATTTTCAATTCTCGGGACTTCTCAACTTCTCAAACTTCATCAAGATTGAGTGTGATTTATCTCTGTGTGTTTTTCTCTCCAGCGTACAGCCCAGCAGCTGAAATCTCAGCAGCAGCTGGAAGAGGCTTTTGAATCTCGTCTGCAGCTTATGCAGACAAACCTGCAGACGCCCGTGTCTTCAGACACACTTTCTACTGACACAAACCTCTCGACTGGTAAGGAACTGATAAAAAGATATTCTGTCGTTCCCACTATTTAATGACAAAGGGTTCGAGTTAAGTGTTTTAATGTGATTTTTTTTTTGCATTGCACCAAACAAATGAAGGAATTATTCAAATGTACATAGTAGTGCTAAAACTGTAGTTTTCTCATAGCTTAGACATTTAAAATATGGGTTTGGGTTTTAGGCTATTTACTATCCTCACTTTTCTGTTCAGACTCCCAGCCTGTTCTTGCCGATCCTCCACCGAGTCCTCACAGCAGCAGCACCTCAGATGTGGATAAAAATAGCAGCACTGGGCTCCAACCTGCAGCAGGTAACACACCAAATTGTTTTTGTAATTAACTTTATTCTATTTTTCATTGTGTTCCTCAACGTCAGCTAAATTTCTTTTTGCTTTGTTCTTCCTTCTGGTCTCTCTCAGAGGGAAATGGTGAGGAAGTGCAAGTTGGTAAAATCTCTTTCACTCCATCTGACGTCCTTGGACACGGCACAGCAGGAACTTTTGTCTTCAGGTATTGTGTATATGTGTCTGTTTTTCATTGTGTATCATGTGTCAAAACTGCTGTTTCATCAATTATTTTCTCTGTGGTTTTGCACATTTTTATATCAAAATCGGCAGAATTTAAATTACTGACAACCATTTTCCTTACATATATTTATTTTCAATAAAGTTGCATTGTCACTCTTTTCCCCCACTGTTTGCAAGGAGAAAGTAATTGTTCAAACACACTGTCCACACAAGCATATCTCATCTGTAGCCGACTCTGTTACGATGGCAACTGTAAAACTGTGAATGAATAGTTTAGAGATTGACATAACCTCTGTGAAATGGCTCGTTTGACTGTCACAAATTGATCCATTTTATCTGATAAGAACTGGAGAGTCCAGAAAAGCTGCCAGATTAAATAAATTTGACACACATTCAAACTAGCAGAGTGATACCTAGGGGCAGTAGGTGGAAGTCTCAGGTGTTTTTGCTCTGCTTATAGAGCAAACTCGGCATGATTCATCATTGGGAACGTCACCACAGACACAAGATTTTAAAAACTCACTGTGAAACACAGAGATTTACCTGCTGGTGATCAGCTTAATCAGTACTGTGTGAACTTGTCTGGGAAGAACTGCGTAAAACCTTCACATTGGAGTTTTACCAGTGCAGAATAACCTGATTGATGTATCAATTGCTGAAGATAACCAATGCAAACTAATGACCTCTTCATTATAAAAACACAGGGTAGCAGTGGTGAATGGTCAGCAGTAACATAAACCATGAGATAATGGGTGAATAATATGGTATTATTATTGAGGCAAGCATTTTCTGTAAATCTGACAACAAACTGATTGTGAACATAGGGGTCAATTCGATGGACGTCACGTAGCGGTGAAGCGAATCCTGCCAGAGTGTTTTGAGGTTGCCGAGCGTGAAGTGCAGCTCCTTCGAGAGTCTGACACACACCCCAATGTCATCAGATACTTCTGCACGGAGAGAGACCGCCTCTTCACATACATCGCCATCGAGCTGTGTGCTGCAACGCTGCAACAGGTCAGTGTTTGTCAAAGAAGAGTAAAGTCCTGCAAAACCTCATTAGTGCATTTTTTTTTTACAACTGTTAAACAGTTTATATTCAGCATCTGGTCCTTAAATGCAATTAAAATGACCAAACTAACATACATGGTTTTGCATGTTTGTTTTTATGTTTGCAGTATGTGGAGGATCCTTCTTGCTTTCCTAAACTGAGTCCCATAACGCTGTTGGAACAGACTATGTGTGGCCTCTCACACCTCCACTCGCTCAACATAGGTCCGAGATGCCTGCATACACAAAAACAAGCGCACACACAAAAAATATGTTCCTAAATAACTTCCACCCGAAATGTGGTATTTCAGTTCTGCTTAACTCACACAGCTAAGAAATGTTTCCTCTTCCTCTCTCTCTCACCCACCCGTCTCTCTGACATCACGATTTCCACTTCACCCTCCATCATCTCTTTCTCTAGTCCATCGTGACCTGAAGCCTAGAAACATCCTGCTCTCTGGTCCCAGCGCACTGGGTCGGGTCCGAGCTCTCATTTCTGACTTTGGGCTCTGTAAAAAGATCCCGGACGGCCGAAGCAGCTTCTCTTTGCGGTCTGGAATACCAGGAACTGAAGGGTGGATCGCCCCTGAAGTGCTGCGGGATACGCCTGGGAACAAACCGGTAGGATGAACACAACGATAACCCACAGCGCGGAAACTCTGAGCTGCATATTATTATTGTTTTACGTAGTATAGCACAATTATGTGTGTGTGTGTTCGTGTGTGTTCCGCTCTCCTCTGTTCAGACAGCAGCAGTGGACGTGTTCTCAGCAGGCTGCGTGTTCTACTATGTGGTCAGCAGAGGGCAGCACCCTTTCGGAGATGCACTGAGGCGACAGGTCAACATCCTGTCAGGAGAATATTCCCTTGCACATTTTATGGAGGATATACATGGTGAGGGCTGGTTTGTTCATGTCAGAGCCTGACTGATTATATTCCTGAGCAAATAATTATTTTGGATGTGGATTTTGTTCCTCCGGGGAACCCGTGTCTTTGCAGTTGAATCATTGCCTTTTTTTTTATTCTAGGGGTGTTGCTTTTTAATCCGCAAGTCTTACCTTATTTGCATTAGATGATTGAATGGGAAGCCAGCATTTTGGATGCAGGTCAAATCACACCTCAGTGAATTATGACCCTAAACACATTGTTACCCTCAGTTGCCTCTCAGGCAGTGCTACTACTCAGATGAGTCCTTCAGAAAACTAAAATGCATATCTTGCTTATTTTCAATTTAAAATAAATAAAATTACACCTGCTGCATTTTGAATAGTAACAATGACGCCAAAATGTGCACATCACAACAACTGTCCATTTCTCTCTGATTTGTTTCCTAATCAGATGACGTCATAGCGCAGGACCTGATTGAGCAGATGATCAGTGCTGACCCGGAGTGTCGCCCCTCTACCGCCTGTGTGCTCAAACATCCGTTCTTCTGGAGCCCTGAGAAGCAGCTGCTCTTTTTCCAGGTGAGTTCAATCAGCTCATGTGTTCAGATGGTATCCAAATAGATGAAACTACAGGTCTCCCATTACGTGTTTCAAATAGGGTTTATTTCTATTTCTTAAAAAAAAATTAAAAAGTCAACATTGAGCTGGGACCAAATGAAATTCAGTGTATAAACTGTGTATATTTAGATGTAGAAACCTGTGTACACACAACATGTTACTCATGTGTTTTTATCAGATTATCAGGTTTGTTTTTTAATTCAATTCAATTCACTTTATTTATATATCCCAATTTTACAACACAGTTGTCTCAAAGTGCTTTACAAAATCCAGTCCAAAGTGACCCAGACATCCCCCGTCCTTAGACCCTCCTTCTCGGCAAGGAAAAACTCAAAACCCCAGTGGGAAAAAGGAGAAACCTCGAGGAGGACCACAGTGAAGGAGAGATCCACTCCCATGGACGGACAGGCTATAGATGAAACAGGACTGACAGACATCCATCTGATGATGAAATAATAGTCTGTAAAGATGTTTCAGTCTGTAGAGATGCTGTAGGGTGGGGGCAGAAGGGTGGGTCCAACCAGGCAGGTGAAGGTTCATCAGGGGCGGGGGGGGGGAGTCGTCATCGTTGGGCCTCGTGCGGATGAACTGAAACAGTAGCCACTCCCCCGAAGGGGAGTGGGGAGAGGGACTCTGGTGAATAGTGATGTAAAGACCAAGTATAAACTAGATACTGTTTATTAATGACAGTGGTACATGGGGCCAGAAAGAGATGATAGAGCTCAGTGACTGTACTTCCCCCAGCATTCTCACCCCTAGGGCAGCTTAGACTGAACTGTGGGTTTAAGTCTACCTTTAACTACCCTGACCATAGGCCTTTTGAAACAGAAATGTTTTCAGTCTAACCTTAAATGCACAGACTGTGTCGGCCTCTTTAATAGTAGTTGGGAGTTGGTTCCATAAGACAGGGGCTTGGTAACTAAAGGCTCTAGCTCCTACTGTGCTTTTATGGACCTGTGGAACTACCAGTAGACCTGCATTCTGAGAGCAAAGTGTTCTATTTGGATGGTACGGGACCAGAGCATCTTTAAGATAAGAGGGGCCCATACCATTAATGGTTTTATAAGTGAGGAGTAGGATTTTAAATTTAATTTTGAACTCAACAGGAAGCCAATGAAGGGCTTGGAGTATGGGGGTGATGTGTTCTCTTCTATTAGTTCCTGTTAGTAAAGAAGCCGCTGTGTTTTGAACCAGCTGAAAACTTTTTAGGGAACTTTTAGGACACGCTACTAATAGGGAGTTACAGTAATCTAGTCTAGATGTAACAAACGCATGGATTAGTTTTTCAGCATCATTTTTAGACAGGATATTTCTAATTTTGGCTATGTTACGCAGGTGAAAGAAGGCTGTTCTACAGGCTTGATTAATATGAGCTTTAAATGATAAGTCTGGCTCAAATAAAACTCCTAGGTTTTTAACTGTGGTGCTAGAGGCTATCTTCACATTATCTAGAGTTACTAGTTGCTCAGATAGGGACTCTCTAACACTTTTAGGGCCTAATATAATAACTTCTGTTTTATCAGGGTTAAGTAACAGATAGTTAACAGACATCCAGGTCTTTATGTCTCTAACACAGGCGCTAAGTTTATGTACTAGCCTGATCTGATCGGGTTTAATTGATAAGTATAGCTGTGTGTCATCTCCGTAGCAGTGGAAATTTATGCCGTGTTTTCTAATAATATTACCCAAGGGCAGCATATATAGAGTAAACAAAATGGGCCCTAGGACTGACCCTTGTGGGACACCATAGGTGACTCTTGAGTATGATGATGATTGCTGGTTAATGCTAACAAACTGGAACCTATTAGATAAATAGGATTTAAACCAGGAGAGAGCGGATCCTCTAATGCCTATGTCCTGTTCCAATCTCTGCAGTAAGATGCTATGGTCGATTGTGTCAAACGCAGCACTTAGATCCAGCAGGACCAGAACCGAGCCCAGTCCATCATCAGCAGCCTATACTCCTATATATCTCAACAATTTACTTTAAATGGATCCCAAAACCCCGATTGTCTGGTTTGCGTGTAAAAATGCAGCATTTTGTTTAATTTTGAGGAGAAATGGTGAAAGTGTTTAAGAATCCCAAATTTACTGACTGTGAACATTGTATCATTTGCCACAGTCATTAACGCACGGCTCCAGCCTTCCTATAGTGCCGTTTTAACAACCTGTTAATTGATCACACCTGATGGTGCTCTTCAATAATACAGATCATCATCCTTTATTCTCACAAAGATGATAAATCGTCATGGTAACCCGAGCGATGGCTTAAATAGATGGCAGTCTGGTGGTTTTTAAAGTGCATTCCAAACGTAGCTTATTAAAACTTTTAAATAACTTATTGTACAAAAAAGGGGGCATCAAACTCAACATAATGAAGTCTTTCTATTTTATACCCTATTCACAATAATTCATAGGGTGATGATTATATTCATTTCAAACAAAAAAAGGTGTTTATAACATGTATATATTTGTTTATTTATATAAAGACTATTAGAACTATTATCATCATATTATCACATATCACCTTTTTTATTGGCCTTTGTTAGCTTTTCAGTCTTTTTGTTCAGCATCAGTGTCTGTGTGTGGACACTAGAAAATCTTTTTGTTTTTTGTATGTGTATGTACGTAGGATGTGAGTGACCGCATAGAGAAGGAACCACCGGACAGTCCAATTGTGGTCAAACTGGAGACTGCAGGAAGAGCAGTGGTCCGAACTAACTGGAGGATGCACATCTCTGTGCCTCTGCAGACAGGTCCACATACACTCATTCACACATAGAATAAAGCAGGATAACACAACCATACAGTAAGTTGTATGTAATCCAGTTTTTCCACTTCCATTTTTCCAGATTTGAGGCGGTTCAGGACATACAAAGGAAACTCAGTCAGAGATCTGCTGAGAGCCATGAGAAATAAGGTCAGTCCGTTTGCTCGTGCTGGTTTTTTGAGACACGTCTTGTCAAGTTTTGTATGTTTCTGACCTTTTTTTTTCGCATTCTGTGTGTTACAGAAGCATCACTATCACGAGTTGCCACCGGAAGTGCAGCAGACTCTCGGGGAGCTGCCAGAAGGGTTCGTCAGCTACTTCACCTCACGGTTTCCACGGTTACTGATGCACACTCATGCTGCTCTGCACATCTGCACCCATGAGAGACTGTTTCACCCCTATTATCTGTCCCCGAATGCCAAATAGCAGTCGCATGACTCCACACCACACACACACCAGTCCTCTTTGTGTTAGCAGAAGAACTCCCTGACAGTGCCTTCTTATTGCTTTTGTAAAGCCCAAACTGTTTTTAAGGGGAAGGTGCAGTGCTGTGGAAAAGTTTGTGTTTCGCTTGAGTTGTTTTTTATATATTCATTTTATTTTTTAAACATTTATGATCAATTATTTTAAAATGAACCATGTGGATAGATTAAAATTCAAATCTTAATTTGTTTTCCTTAGAATACGCATAATGTAGGACAATCATGAGATACAGGTGTCGGACTGTTTTCTTTTAAAAAGAAGCAATATGTTAGTATGTGAGCCACCAGATTTTATTTCAATGTTTTACCAATTATGACTTTACATGAGTTGTAAAACACATTTGACTTGTTAAAACAATTTACTTTTACCAAAAGCTACTCAGAAATCTGTATATTTGTATATTAATTTGGTATTGTGGACATCTAACCCCATTTCCCACATCCCTAGAATGTTTCTGAATCATAGAAACTATAATTTGACAGATTCCTCCAGTAATAAGCTTTGTAGCGATTTCCTAGATGTTTAATGGAAGTGCACTGGGCACATTTTCAATGGCTTTTTCTGAAATGGGAAGTGGTTTAATCCTACTTGTAGTCAATATGATGTTCTGCGATTTATAGCCTACTTGCCAACCAAATATTGACACTGGAACTAGATTTGTAGGGCTCTAGTAAACTTCTGCGGCTCTGTTGCAAGTGGTGTGTAATTGTGCATTTCCCGGTTGTGGGAATAAAATGAATACATCATACAGACATATCTGTGTTTACCCGCTTCTATTCACTGATCGCAAGCAAACTGAAACTTTTGCTCTTTGTTCTGGGGATCAACATCAACACTTCTATGCAAATCACTATGTAGTTCAGACCTCTGTGTATGTGGATTGCATTTTGATGAAAGCTACGTTTCAAGTCATACAAGTAGCCTTGGGACATTAAATAAAACCGCTCTTCTTCTTGTTAGACCAGCAGCACCGTGCACGTCAGCTGCGGTAAGTTATGTTGCTCATATATTATATAATATGTCATAAATCCCTGGCAGCTGTCGGACCAGAGAGGAGCACAACGCTCGTTTTCAAGCCTTTCAAAGCAAGCACAAATGAATGAATTGGCAAACTTTATACACCAACTTCCTGCTGTGCAGTGTTTATTCAGTTATTCACAAAGTTAAATAGATTTTTCTACTAGAATTCAAATCTGCCTGGTGCATTTCCATTATATCGAAAATCCAGTCCCCACGACGCTAATGAGGAATGAGCCAGTATAGGAGATGAATGAAAATCCGGTCAGAGATAAATCGATACAAAGCTTAACACCGGAGGGATCAGTACAGTTGTGGTCTCTATGCTTCAGATACATGCTGGGGAGGTGGGAAATAAGACTCAATGTATGAAATACTGAACTATTCCATTAACTTTATAGGAATTTCTCAGGCTGTAGCTGCAGGTTGTAAACGCTTTAAATATTTCTTAATTTCCCCTTAAAACCAGACTACACTAATAAATATCACCTTAGGTGATTTAGAGTGTTTCAGGAATTATGATTTAGATAATATCAATATAGTGGAAGGCGATGATCACGTCACAACTCGTCAAACTACATGTGAGGTGCATAAACTTTGTCACAGCACTGTAACCAACACAGACACTGGACAACAGGCTTCATAAAAGATAACGTGTGTGTTGCTGTTACAGGTAAAATGTTTAAAGGCTGCACTGTCGTATCAGAAACCGTTGTTATCCATCTCAACATTTACCCTTTGTCCTTGTTCCTGCTGTTCTTCTCTCAGCTCCTCTGTAGGAAGTAAAAAAAAAAATACTCCATATTTACTTTGCTATGTTTATGTGCGTGTGAGTTTCTGTTACTTCTTTAATGAAGGTAGCTACACTGACTTAAATGTGTTTTTCACTGAAATAGTAAGATATTCATTTACACTGATCAAATGTGGGGAAATGTGCACATGCTGTGAAAATGCAATTCATTACCAATGTGTTCAAATAATGCAAAAAATACCTTTTTGACAACCTTGTGTTGTTTTCCTTTTTTATATATATAATCTTTATTTAATCAAGCAGCCTTGTTGAAATTAGAATCTCTTTGACGACAACAAGGAACATCCATAAGAACACGAGACAAACAGAATCAACACAACTACACAGCACATACGAGACTCATAAGAAAATCAGTAAAACTTTAAAATCCAAGACTAAAGTTTAAAGGCAGTTTGCAGTTCATTCCATTTAAAAGGTACCTGAAGCCAGTTCTGCCAACATTAGTGCATCCATGAGCGTTATCTGAGGTTAAATGAGAGAAGTTTGGATCACCACTCTTGAATGTTATCTGCATTGCGTGAGATTTTGAACCTCACAAAATGTCATTTGTGCCAATGGATGAAAGTTTGTTCATAGTTCTGCAGTAGAATGAATGATAATCTAACTTTTGTACTTTTTTTTGAAAAAGTGAATTAAATTGATACTTTGAGTGTACCAAAGAACGAAGTAAATCGAGTCCTGTCTTTAGTCTCTATGTACAAAAACAAATGGTAAGATCAGTTTGACCTTTGTTTTTTATCTTTACATTTTTAACTGCTCTCAGATGTTCAAATCAGGATGATTTTATAGGAAAATGAATTTTAACAAATAAACATGTTGTTGACTTCATATCTGAAAGCACTGTAGACCAAGTGAATATGAGACAATAATGAAGGTAAGATGAATAAAATAAAAATAGAAGATTTTGAAAATTGGAGTTTGTTGGGGAGATCACTCATTGAGATAACAAAGCTTGTTCTGTCATAAGTTATTTAATCCACTGCCGTTAAGTCAACGACGATGAACAAGGCTTCTGTACATCATCGCCAGTCCCTGTCTTTTCAATGTAAAGAACTTTTATGGTGAATAAAATAAAAGCAATATAACAAATATACACAAATATAAAAACATGAAACATTGTGTAGTGGGGACATTTACTCTCAATATTAATTATAAACATGATAGTTTCTGCATTAATATTACTTTTAAGGTTTAGGTTAAGCAAAAAAATATAAATAATATAGAAAAATTATCCTATTAACAAGAGCACCTGGTACTGTTTAATATCTCAAGTATTTTTAATGCTTTTCTTATGTGAGCAGCACCTTTTGGAACCTTCTTTTACTGTGGGGTATTTTCAAATTTTAAACGGTAAAATGCTTTATTATGAAAAGACGCTATAAAGCCAGATTCAGCATAGTTGCTTTTTGATTTATTTTTTTTTAATAAAGGATCTAAGATTTGATCTTTTTTCTTCTCAGATATATATCAAGATGCTGATTAAACAGCATGACTATTGCACAGGTGTTTTGGGCTGTTTACACTGCGTTCCAAACTATTATGCAAACGATATCTTTCTCAGATTTTCCTATATTGTTGATGCAATAACAGTGTAATTTTCATGTCATCAACCGTTAGTTTAATGAATTTGAATGTTATAAAAAAAACTTCCAATGATAACAGTATTTTTCAAAAATAAAAAATTTGAAATGCACTGTTCCAAATTATTATGCACAACAGAGTATTATAACATAGGTCGTTGTGAACAGGCCCGCCGCTCCGTACACGCAGACTACGCAACCAGCGTAGGGCCCCAACTAGTGGAGGGGGGCCTCCAAAATTAAGATTGGGAAAAAATGTAATAATTATTACACTAATAAATGGCTAAAATATTAATTAGTTCTACGGGAGTTTTGTATATCATCACTGTAATCGGTAAAATTAAATGTTATTTATTGCGTAATAAAAAGACCCCCGCAAGTCCTTTGGAAATGGTACAGCGAGTGATGGGAATTCCGGCTCTATTTGGAGAGTCGGATCTTTTGGCTCAGCTCGTTAATACGAGTCGGCTCGTTCGGCTCCTCCGTTGCTCCCAATGAGGAGCCGGCTCCTGTCTGTCACTTCAAAGAGTCGAGTCGGATCGTTCAACTTCAAAGACTCGGATCGTTCACGACGGCACAAAGCTTCGGAGCCACTTTTCTTACTACCCTCTGAAACAGCTTTAATGAGCAGTTTTCTTCAGTTAAAAACTTCGACAATTGAAATGAGAGAATATCATCCAAGAGACACCATGAATCTGGAGCTGAAAAGCTAAACAGGAAAAAAGAGAAAGATGACAAACTTGCATCCCTTTCAGGTAAGTCCGTGTTATACCGTGTTTGTTTGTTTTGCTAACACAGCGTTACGTGATAAACTCGACAAGCTAGGCTAGGTTAGCCCAACAGTAAACAGGATTGGACAGAGAATAAAACTCAGCTCTAGCATCTTTTCTCTGCTCCGTCGTTGGGGATAACTCCAAGGCTGTCCTGGTAGTGAGGAGGAGGAGGGGAGGGGGTGGTGGTTGGGGGATGATTTTACATCTGGCCACAGTGTTGTAGAAGTTAAAGTCGTGTGTAGTGCAAAACAATGTTTGGCCACCTTTATCATTCACAAAATGCCACTATTGTTTTGTTTAATGTGTAGGATTAGAATATGTTAATTTTTAAGGTATTTGATTTTGTCCTACCATATTAATATCATATAAATACAAATGCTACTAGATAGCATAATATAATGAAGTGATATTTTTGGCTTGGGTATTTTTATTCAACTTTTTTCTTTTTAACTCTTTTAAATCATATTCATAGGGTCAATGCTCAAATACATACACAGACCACCACATCAGCAAGAAGATGAACCAGATGATGAACCATCAACAAGCAGTGCAATAAGCAGCCAACAACCATCCAACGTGTCTGAAGGTTCAAGTAAACAGCCACAAACAACAGTCACCTTAGAAGAGACACCCACACCCACAACTGAAAGCCTTCCCTTGGATGCAGTTGTTTTATTTATTTGTTATTGTGTTGTTGCTCTCTCTGATTTATTATTTAACATACAGTATATTATTGTATAATAAAAGTTAATTGTTTGATATCTACATGTCTATATAAGACTTATTTTCAACTGTAAATTTCGTGAGCTTCCAGGAGTTTGGTGGACGGGCGGGCGGGGGGGGCCTCCCTACAAGCTGAGCTTAGGGCCTCCAAAACCTTAGCAGTGGCCCTGGTTGTGAACTAAAAATGCTCATCTTTTGAATTTGCAGCATTAGGAGGTCATATTTACTGAAATCAAAAGCCATTTCAATCAAGAACATCTTAACAGGTCAAGTTACATTTTAACACAAGACCCTTATTTTATATCAGCCTCACTATTCTTGCATCCATTGACCTTGTGGGTTTTTGGAGAGTTTCTGCTTGAATTTATTTGCAGGATGTCAGAGTAGCCTCCCAGAGCTGCTGTTTGAATGTGAACTGCCTCCCACCCTCATAGATCTTTTGCTGGAGGATGCTCCAAATATTGTAAATAGGGTTGAGGTCAGGGGAGGATGGGGGCCACACCATGAGTTTATCTTCTTTTATGCCCATAGCAGCCAATGATGCAGAGGTATTCCTGCAGCATGAGATGGTGTATTGTCATGCATGAAGTTGATTTTGGTATGCAAAGCATGTTTTTTCTTTTTGTACCATGGAAGAAAGTGTTTGTTAGAAACTCCACATACTTTACAGAGGGACCCTAAAGGGGCTGACCAGCTCTCTCCCCATGATTCCAACACAAAACATGACTCCACCACCTCCTTGCTGACGTTGCAGCCATGTTGGGACATGGTGGCCGTCCACCAACCATCCACTACTCCATCCATCTGGACCACGGCACTCATCAGTTAACAAGACTGTTTGATAATTAGTCTTCATATATTTCTGGTTCCACTCCAGCCATTTCTGCTTGTGAGCATTGTTTAGGGGTGGACGAATAGAAGTTAGACGCATATTTGTAACCTTTGGAGGATCCTACACCTTGATGTTAGTGGGACTCCAGAGGCACCAGCAGCTTCAAATATCTGTTTGCTATCACAGCACAACGGCCACGAGTATCAATGGAGGGTGCAGTTCACATGCGGGCTGCAGGAACGTCCACCAGAGCCGTTTCCACGAACTGAACATTCGTTTCACTACTACACGCTGTCTCCAACGCAGTTTCCAAGAATTTGCCAGCGCATCCATCTGGTCTCACAACCCCAGATCACGTGTAACCACCAAGCCAGCAAGGTCGTCTGAGACCAGCCGCCCGGACGGCTGACGCGCTGTTGGTTTACACAAGCGACAAACCCTAACCCTGTCAGAAAGCGTCTCGGAGCAGCTCGTCATCCTCAGCAAGGTGTTGACCTGACTGCAGATCGCCACAACTGGATAGATGACAATCAAATGATGGTCATTGTGAATATCTGCAACTGTATTGTTACCAGCCAAAATTCTCCAAAGTTACATTATAGATATCTAGAATGTTTTTTTTCATTCATTTTGGATATCTGAAATTAAAATTATATCTCGTAACAATTGTATTGTGGATATCTAAAATTGGATGAAATTTTTTGTTGTAAGAATTCTATTGCAGATATGATACAGCAAACTCACCAGATAACGGATACAAACCCTATCATTTTAGTGTGGGCTGCTTGCTTCTTGTAATTCTGTTCTTTACCCTCAGACTGTCACACAACTGTTGGAAATGATTATTTTCAGCAGGTAGCGTCTGTGCTGCATGAGGTGTGTTAAATACAACAAATAAGTGAGGCCTTGGTGAGGAGTGTCTAGTTAATTCCAATGGTAGACTGATAAACTATCAATGAAATGGTTAAATGTTTGGAATTCAATTTGAATTGAACAACATTATTTATGGAAGCACATTCATTGTAACCGATGGCATGTTAACAATATATAATCATGTGGGCTCATTAATGTCATTTCAATTCTACATGTGTTTCCTTTCTGGATGATCTCCACTGGTCTGCTGTAAGTGAAGTTTCTAAATAATAATCATTTAATGTAATGTCTTTAATTATTTATAAATCCAGCCTTTTAATTTAAGTTTCAAAGTACATTTTACCATAGAATTTACCAAATGACCTACCTCAAAGGACCCCTGTGTTCATTCTCTCGCCTTATTAACTGGTAGGCATGTCTTAATTACCGTATTGCCTCTGTGAAGAGGCAAACTGCTGCATCGCCGTAATGTTGCCGAAGTCCCAAGGATCAAGCTGCCTGATGCGCTGCAAGCATCAATAAAAAGTCCACTATTTAAAGGCCTCTGAGGTTGTGGAGGTGTCAGTGAAGATGCCAAATGTTCATCTTTGGCTATTTCCATATCGGACACTTTAGCATCTGATACATGCCTGTCAGACACAATTTTCACACTTTTAATTCTTTTAAATTCAGATTTATTAGCGCTTATTTGTTGAAATATGCCCTTTGGAATCATGGGTATCGCATAATATCCATTGTGCTGAATGCATGTATTAAATCTTATTTTTTTTTTTATCTCGGTTACCTTGACGACATCAATCAAGCCTCCAGCAGTGGCATGAGAGAAGTCAAGTGTAATTCCACTTCCATCCACTATGCAGATGATGGTCAGTTCTGATATTTATGCTGCGGAACATGGAGAACCTGAGGAGAAGTGGGTCCTAAAGTTGTAGTTTTTAATGGGGATGGACATGAGTTCCATCAATGATTCAGGAGCTACGCCTGGACAAAGTTGACTTGATTACACAGATGGAATCATTTTCCTTTAATTGGCCCTCAGCCTTTTGAAAAAAATATTTTATGTCTTTTTTCAAGTCAAAGTCCTTTATTATTATGACTATATAGACGAGGATTAGTACATTATGATTCAATGCATACACTGCTATTTTTTGATCTTCAGGCAATAAGAGCCATAAGTTAAATGAGGGACTCGGGGATGATTCTGATACATTAATTTAAATTAATTTTCCAGAACCAATCTCTCATCTTGAGATTTACCTCTTTAGGTTTCGAAACAAAGTTCAGAGGAGTTAATAACTCACAGACTAATGCATGATACATCATAATGATCGTAAAGATACATTAATTATTACGATTAATGTACGATTTGTGTTAAATCCTTTATATAACGATTAATTTCCCTCCCAAATATAATATTACAGTCATTCCACTTTTCATTTTCACTCACATTCAATTTTCAGTTCCGATATTGTTCACTTTTATTTGAAGTTGTGATATCACTAACGGGACATATTTGTGGTTTTAACAACCAATATAATTTTACATTTGTTCTATCTGGAGCTCTAGAAAGAACCTGTCAGTTTGTGGCTGTCTCATTAATATAAATGGGAGGTGACTGTACATTTCAAATGACACAATATAGTTATAGTGTCGAAGAAGCAGGAAATTACAGAGACCCTCTGCTCTCTGTCAGTCAACATAATACATAATACAATATTATAATCACATAGCAACCTTTCAATCAAAGAGAGAGGTGACAGAGTCTCACTGATCAGAGGTTAAAGGACGTAAAGTTGAGGGCTGAGTGTGTCAGACATGATGGATTATTCTGATCCGTGCTGAATAATTGACTTACTCTTAAATCTGGCAATATTGTATATAATATTGCCAGATTTATAAATACACCCTGTGTGGGTGTATTTTTCTGGGGAAAAAAAACAAGAGTTAGTGTTTGACTTCATACAAAACAACATGATTAATTTGCATAGAGTAGAGTAGAGGGGTTTCTCTTTGTGAAGTTTGTGTTGTTTGTATTGTATTGTATTGTGTCGTTTGCACAAAAAAATTAAAATATAAACATCTAAAAGCAGCCACATTTGGTCATGAATTTACTATTTAATACCACTAAACTGTTTATCCCAAAGGAAACATCCACTTCCTCCAATGAGTTTTAAAAAGTGGTGTCTGCAACATGGTGTGTTGAGACCTTGAGAATGTGTGAATAAATGTGTCTGATGATACACTAACTGCTGGCTGCTTTGGATTTATTTGAGGTCTAAGATAAAATAAATAAATAAATCACAGTCTGAGCAGTGGTTTAGTAATGTAAAATGTTGCCTTACTCCTTTTATACCACCAGAGGGAGACATTTGACTTGTTAATATCTTTCTTGCTTTTACAAATAAAGTGTGTTTCTTGATAAAGAAGCAAAAATCCATTTCACACATTGCTCCCAGTAAATTACTGAGAACACTTTCCATGTTCCTCTGGTCATTTTGAATATTCACTCACGCAGCTCCATTCCAGAACATTCCTGTCTCCTTGTGCCTATTCACACAGTACATGTTAATGCTGATGTTTATATTGTTGTGTAACCAAACACCAATAAAACAACAGTGACGTAGCAGACAAAGGTAATCAAAAATACAAGTCGCAGGTGTGAACATGTCTTTAAGTGGCTTTCCCTGGAATGTTCCTGCTTGCTTTCACTTCTTGATTGGGGAATTTGCCAGAGCAGAATTTCTCAGATAAATGACTTGCACTCAGACATTACCCCTTCCAGGAAAATAGCTGGAGCATTTATGGGAAAGGGTTGCATGTGTATGAATGGGTCTAAAATCAGAAATTTATGTATTGTTCCGAGAGCTATAAAGTAAAGGTTTTAAGAGCATGATGATGATCATCATCTACCCGTACGCATCTGATGCGTGCATCTTCCCAGATTAATGAACAGTCTGGTCGCAAAGCTTTACATTAAAAGAGAAACAAGGCAGCAGGCTTCGCAGAGTTAATTCCACTGTCAGTGTGAACTAAAACAGAACAGCTCTAATGATGTGACAGCCCAGCGATGCGTCATGGCCTAATCATCGACTAATGAACCAGTGGCTGTTTATATTTCACTCACTGAGCAATTCAGTCTTTAGGTCGGCTCCTGTGCGTGTGTGCGTGCGTGTGTATGTGTGCGTTCGTGCGTCTCAGAGACAAACAGAAGGAGTACTTGGCTCATTATTAAATATCAAGAGTTCAGCTGTAGGGCCAATCAAATCAGCCTTAGGGAAACATCAGCTTAACCAGAGTCATGAGACCATTTCACTCACATACATGCTGGCGTATACAAACTCACACACTGACGCACACACACTCATTCACACACAGTAACTTAGATATACACATGCTGTCTCATTCAGGTCTATGTATACTACACTACTGTTATGAAATATCACTGTTTGTATCTGATATTTATATTGAAAAAATATTTTATACAATATTATTATAATAATTAGCTATTCATAACCTTGAAAGTCCTCTTGACAAGGAAAAAAAGTATTTTTAATCCTTTAAGATCACATCAGTGGTCATATTATTCACTTATTTAACTAGATTTGCCAAAAATAATTATGAATCAACTCAATTAATCAAAATTACCCGGACAATTTGTCTTGCCTGTATCCTGTTTGGAAAGAATACAGAAGTTACTTATTCTGGAAATGCGATTTTACATGGACATGAAACCTTAGAAAACACCTAGAAAATGGCTATATGTTGTGGATTTATGTGAGCTAGCTGACCAAATAGCTCACTTGATCTAGTTTTACAGCAACGTGTTGCTGGGGTGTTGCTAGGTGGTTAGTTATCATGGTGTTATGTGTGGTTGGTAGGTCATACTGGATAGTTTTAGGTGGTTTATATGCTCTTTGGGGTGTCACTAGTGTTAAAAAGACATAGAGGTGAAATACCTGACGTCCAGACGGGTCCTGTCGGGACATGGCAGATCAGGTTCGGCTAGGATTCTAGAAGTGGCGGTCGGGCCGTTTTCCCCTTCAAATTTCCATTTAGCACTGTGATTTCCGTTTTTACGATCATCTTTAGATCACCCGAATGCAACACGGCCTTTTTGGAGCCACCTGATTGGCTGCTCGACTGCCGGAAATTGCTCTCCTGTGGCGCGAATGTGAAACTTTTAGTGGCGGCAAAAACAAACCTGTTCGGAGGTTTAACTTTAGCTCATTTAATTTAGTTTACGTTAGTTTATTTCGACTTGACTTCAGTCATTAATGGTATGACATGTTGAAATATTTATATATTTTATAAATATATCAGTTATATATCAGTTCTGGATGCTAACAAAACCCTGTAAGAGCGCCTGATTGGTGCCACTTATTTGTACAGAGTCATGTTCAATTTCAATGTCAATGTTTCAATATCAAAGAAAGCCTACTTATTTGGCTTAATAGCAAACATGGCATTATTCTCTTATTTTGCTCTATGTCATGCTCCAGTAAATCAAGCTCAGTGGGTCTGTAATAAATTTGGTGACTGTCGGGTTTGGTCAAGTAAAGATATGTAGGGTGGATGCTAGGTGATTGCTAATGTGTTCTGAATATTAGATATAGACCAGTAGATGTGATATTGCATCATAAATCATACACTAAGCATACCGCCATCTTGCCTTGTTACTGATTACAATATATATATATATATGAATTAGGCTGTAAATGTATGTCACCTAATTGCTTAATTTTTCACACATCTGTCCTAACATTTGACATTTGTCCTAAGCTCATTACTTTAAATAAAAACAGTATTGGTGTCTCAAGGATTATAAACATAAGCCTCTTTTGCTATAGATTCCATTTACCACAAGTTTAAAATTTTATCCAGGTAAGATGGCTGCCATATGGTCCCATAATGGAATGGGAAGTCTGTATGACATCATGTTGTGGTTCTGGTTTTATTGGGTGGTTACCATGGCTTTGTGGGCAGTACTGGGTGGAGGGTGTTGCTCATCAAGCATCGACATAGGTTCAAAGTCATGTCTCTGATCTTAGATGTGGACATTTTGAGGAAAAGAAAAAGTAGCTTTATGTGTCTTGAAATGTGTCTGTGTTAAATGTTTCGATGAGTACCTGACAATGTAGTATAATGTTCTGTAGGATTTTGTTATTGATCAGCATGCTTTATGAATTATCTTAACTTTGTTATTTAAAATTGTATTTACTTTTTATGGTGAATTTCTAACATCTGTCCGGGGACTTCAGATGTAAAAAGAGTTGACTCACTATGGTGCATTTAACAGTTTTTATTCTTGTAATTTTTTTATATAATGTCTCTGCTAAATAAACCCAAAAAATCAATTGCTTATTGATATTTAATTTGTGCTGTGACAACAGGAGGAGTTTTTGTTCATACACCTGCAGAAAACACAAAAGAAATATCAAAAATACAAAATGGAGGATGTTATTATGCTTTCAGGTGCATGACTCATTGAATAAACAGCAGTGCTATCACGTGATGACTTTTACTGGCCAAGTGGAGAGAAAAATGTCACAAAGAAGGTGAAAACAGAGGCAGGATGTGCTAAAGATGAAATATAATACTGCATGTAACAAAGCACAGTTTATATTTATAGGTAGTGATCTGCTCTGCACACAAACAATATCTCTAGTTAATGACTCAGTAGCACGATAACATTTATGCAACTACTGTCACGTACAAACAAGCTTTTAAAAATACACTGGATTATGTTGCAGGTTGTTTTTCATTCAGTAACGTTTACATGTTCACAGTAGAATATAATAATCAGTAAATTATAAAATAATTCAGTGGCAAAAGATGTGTGAATATGTGTATTTTCAGGAAATTATTAAAATATCCTGCACTGATTCTGACTGATTCGCTAATTGCATTAGCGATTATTCTGTAGATTATTTTCTAATTTAATCGATTACAGAGAAAATGCCTGTTATAATTTTTGTAAATCTCATGACATCTTCAAATGTCCTTTTTGTCTCATCAGCGTCAGTTTATAAAAATGAGTCACTAGTCAATTTTCAATCAATCAACTAGTTGATTAATTGACTGATCATTGCAGCTCCAACTCTGACAATAGTACAGTTTACTTTTCATGTTTCTTTTTTTAAGTCATGATATCCCAAATAATAAATGTTTTTGATTTTTAAGAACCGAAAATCTTCTCAATGTAGTTTTTGTGACATCACAACTACAGAGAAGATTTGACGGTTTAATTCAAGGCGCAGTTTCTAGGCATTTCACTGCATTGAGAGTTTTATGAGGTATATATAACCTAAACCTTCCTTTATAATCAAATGCAAATTAAAATCCCAGTTTCTAAGATATGGGAACGTGATTAAAGATGCTCTTAGGTGACTCTGCTACACATGGTGCTGTGCAACATGAGGACAAAATGTCCTGCGCCTCCCTGCCTCGATAAACGAAGGCTCCTTTATGGTTCAGAGACCACTGGGGATATTTTTCTGCTCCCTTCTTTTTCCTCTCATCTCCTTTGTAGGATACTGCAGGAGGTTGGTTTGGGTTTCTGTGTGTGTGTGTGGGAGGATGGGGGAAAGGGAGGGGGTCGAAACAGGCAGAGGGATGTCGTTTTAACAGTCACTCCATTTTAGGATCAGGACAGGAAGTGGGCTCAACAGAGGAAACATGACCCCCTCCCTCCTCCCTCCCTCTATCCTCTTACTTTTTCTTGTATTCCCTCTTCCTCCCTTTGTCTGCCCCCCCTCACAGGGTCATTTCTGTCTTTTTCAGGTTCCACAGATGCAGCCCTTGTCAAGGATTGTAGCAAACACGTGTGGAGCCACACGTGTTTGCGCAGTGTTGACTTTAAATTTCATTCTGCTCACTTCCTGGGTAAATAAATCTATGTTAACCAGTGGTTTCTAAAACAACTGCTAAAACTCCTCTCCGGGTTGTTTCTGGGCTCCCTCCCTCTCTCTTGAGACTCGCGGTCTGTTATGTATCAGAGCTCCTCTGATTAAAAGCCAAAGCAAAGGTCAAACTCTGCTGGGTAACGGAGATATCGCCCAACTTTGGCTTTACTCTCATGCCCAGCGGTCCGATAGCTCCGACTGATGAGCCTCATATTGTGTTATGTGGAATGAGAGCCTACGGTTCGCCTCCAGGCCGTACATCAGTATTACATTACTTATCAGGAGCCTCAACTCTCAGCTTTCTGGTTTTATAAGAAAGCTCTTCGTGTTCATAAATACTGATTAAACTGCCCCAGGACATAAGAAAAACATACTTGGGACTTATTTTTTACCCTCCCTCTCTCCCTCATGAACTCAAAAACATTTTAAAGCCCCTCTGCCACCCTCCCCCCTCTCTGCTAATCTTTCTACCACTTTTCAGTTTTCAACTCAGAGGGTCTTGACCCGTTGCTTTGCCATATACACACTCAAATACACACAGACGCCCACACTGAGAAAATAAAGAAACAGCATGTCAGCAAACGGCAGTGTATTTCACCACAGAGCACAGAGCCAAGGCACTGGGAAACAAAAAAACAAAAGCAGACCAAAAAAAAAAAAAAAAACGCGTAAAGCTAGTGAGAGACCTCCCTCCCTCTCTTCATCCTCTGCCTCCATCCTGCTCAGCTTTCAAAGTCTGCCGCCTGTTTGTTTGTTTGTTTGTTTTCATTGCTGCTGCTGCTTCTTTTTTTTAAAATCTTTTTTTCCTCTCCAGACGTTTTCCTTGCAAGTCGTTTTCTCGGAGACGCTTCCAGTGCAATGACAACGTGTAGAAAAAAAACAACAATTTGTGAGTGGAAAAGGTAGGTTAGTTATAACGAGGAAATACTGTACAGCAACGTTACAGTTACAGTGATACTGTTAGACAGAGTGGTGTTTGTATTGTAAGGTTTTACACACAGTGTCAGTCAAACACTTACAGTATTCTATGTACAGGAAGTATGAACATGCACAAAATGTCACTATGCAAACGCACACAAACACATATAAATTACACAGTTTAATACAGTATTTTAATAAGGGTGTGGAAGTGCTCACGATTAGCTTCAATCCCCTCACGGCCATTTGGACTTAATACTCAGGGTGGGAAGAGCAGCTGTTTCCTACTGCTGCGTACCAAAATCCACAACATTTACATGTCTCATTTCATAGATTCTATTAATTCTATTATTAATCTATTCTATTTTATTAAAAAACGATTCTAAGAATCCAAAGGTTCGGAAAAAAAAAGGGTTCACATCGTGACTTAATTCGAAAATACACTTTTTTGATGTGCTTGCAGTTATCCATTAAAATCATGTAGCAGGAAACCTTAAACATAGTTCTGGTTAACAGTTTACCACAGATCTAAATCAGTGCACAAGAAATATTTAACTGCAAATCACCATAACAACAGTACACTTTGTGCAACATTATCAGTTCACTCTCCCTGATGAAACGGACATGAATTATTTGACTTTTTTTACTGAATAGTCAGTGGTAATTATTGTTTTGTTTG
The DNA here is from genome assembly GCA_030544235.1 of Lepturacanthus savala. Classification (NCBI taxonomy): domain Eukaryota; kingdom Metazoa; phylum Chordata; class Actinopteri; order Scombriformes; family Trichiuridae; genus Lepturacanthus; species Lepturacanthus savala. Next base: position 33,262,529 of record CM060466.1, read on the forward strand.
ATTTATCTGTCATTAGGTCTGTAGTTAATTTGGGGTCAGTGTAATAAGTTGACATATTATCACCAAATAAAGTTAAAAAAAATGTTAACAAGCGGTTTATTTACACAGCTTACATCAATCATAATGTGGAATGTTTTTGGTGAATTGGTGAACATAAAATATCAAACATGAACTCTCCTTTTAATTTTTACTTTAGTTCTGTACCAACTCCACAAGGGAATGTTCCACTACATCAACCAGTTGGTAACTGTCTGTCATTGCTACTGGTGTGAATAAGATACACTTGTGGTTTTTAAGAACCGAAACTCTCAGTATAGTTTTTACATCCTTTAAGCTTCTATCTGGAGCTCTAGAAAGAAGTTGTTTTTGTCTCTTATTAATATTAATGAGCCTCCGATTCACTGATTTGAATGGCTGTAAACGTGGGCTGGGTACGGACTGTCTAATTGTGACCTCATAACTTCACGGACATCCAGATGGCTTGTTTTAAGGCGTTTCTCTGAGCATTTAAAACTGTATTTATCTACACCCAAACCTTCTTATAATCAACAAAACATTAAAATCTACAATATGGGACCTTTTAATGAAAGCTATGAGAATGAAAACTTAAAATGATGAGCTGAGTGACCCCTTTACAATCTGCTGTAATGTTTTCTGTAATTATTTTGAATAAACTGAAAAAAAAGAAAATTTCCAATAATGAATGATTATTTACTCATTTACTTTGAGTTTTGATGAAGCAGATATTTCAAGGAGGTTTATACTTTCCCTGTAATTAAAGACACTTATGAGGAAATGACACACCTGTACAATGAAGCATCACAGACACTGGTATAAGTTTGCCATCTTCGCTCTTGTTTCAGTCACTTGCTGCTGCTCTGGGCCCACCCTTCCCACCCTGACTGCTACACAAGTCCAAAATGGCTGCCAGCAACATGGGAATAAGGTCATTTACAGTTCAACCCTGTCGTTCTCTGCTGTTCCCTTCACGTTCACAGGACAAAAGAGCAGGACCAAATAGTGTAACCATAGCCATGAGCCTTGTTGTAAAAGGGATATTTATAATATGCCTCAGGTTATGTCTGGGGTATTGTGATACATCGACTGGGACGTTGGTGAGAAGAAAAGAAAGGGAAAAGGAGAGAGATGAACCATAATTCATGCAAACCAGGAGCTGTGTGTTTCTGCATGCATGTATTTCTTTAACCCAAAATGAGTCTCTAATTTAACTGTCTACTGGAAAAGAACAATCTCTCAATTGTGTCAGGCAAGAGAGGAGAGGGTAAGTATATTAGCTGCTATCTGCAGCTGTTCATCTCTCCTGTAGTATGACGACGGGATGAGGAGAATAAATACAAGCAGGGGAGGAGACAGAAACAGAGAGAAGGCAGTACAGGAGAGGACGAGGCGCGTAGGAGAGATAATCTCTTTCCTCTGTTAAAGTTCATTGACAGGAACACTTGTGCAACCTTATCACATAACACAGCACATGACCAGTACAAGCCCAAACCCTCACCCCTCTCCCTCTGTCACGTGTATATTAGGACAAGGCATTCTTCAGCTCTCTAAACTTTCTTTTCACTCGGTTTCCCTCCTGCTTCCTGCTCTCGCTGCTCCAACCTCAGCTGGCTGCAGTCTGACTTGGTTTAGTGACATGGTGTCATTAGTCTTATATACATCAGGAAAAAAAGAAAACACTTTCAGTGCTTGTGTTGTGTAGTGGGTGCTTTTCTCTTTTTAACATTTCTTAACCTGTGTACGAAGGCGAGTTGTACAAGAAAAAGAAGGTGACTGTCTTTCCAGCATACACACATTTATACAGATTAACGGCAGGGTCTTGTCCTTGTTGGACCCTCGCGGTTTCCACAGGGGCCAACATGGGCCAGCTAGTCACTTCATGACTCCACAGGCTCTTGAGTTCAAAGTTCAGTTAGATCCACCCAGTGGGTCAACTGACTGCTCCACAGGTCAGTGTTGAAATACGCGTTGGCCTTCCCTGGCCTGGATTCACAGTTTACAGTGGGAGAAGCCGTCATGTCATCTGCAGCGCGGTGGCTACTGCAGCATGATGTCTTTGAGGTTCTCCTGTAGGATGGTGTCCTTCACGGCATGAAAGACGAAGCGGATGTTTTCAGTGTCCACTGCCGTGGTGAAGTGGTGGAACAACGGCTTCCCTCGGTTTCTCCTCTTGCGGCTGAACGACTGCACCAGGAACGCCTGCAGGAGGAGAGGTGGCACAGTAAGGATGGATTCAGGCTGACAAACAAAAGGGAAACATGAACGATGAGGTGTTGCTATGGTTATATATTGTTTCATGTCTATTTTTACTGTAGCTATTCTAGTAATGCACATAAGCTATAAAATACAGTGTTCTCTTAATATTCTATTGCAAACTTAAAATCACTGTTAAATTCCTTCCAAAATGTGAAGTCCTTCATTCAGTTCCAACATGGGTAGTGAAAGGAGATCTGCATAGGTGTATCCCTTATTTATGTTTGGGAAAAATAGATGACAACAACATGTTTAATTCCAGGTGTTGTTGCACCAACATTATTAGCATCTCATTGTCCTGATCACCCTAGGGAGTTTTTCCTTGTACGATGTGAGGGTCTAAGGACAGGGGGATGCTGTGTTGCCTTTGTACAAACTATAAAGCTCATTGAAAAAAAATACTGCAAATCTAAAATAAGCCTTAAACCAACATTAAAACACAAATAAGTCATATAATTAATACATAAAGTACAATGAAAAGCAACACAGATGTAAAACGTATACATAGCAATACAAAATGTGCGCACACATTCACACACAGGAGTAATGAGGGGACGTGGTTAACTGAAATGAAAAGAGGACATGCATACAAGCACAGGGACATAGGTGAAAGATACTTTTGCAAAATGCAGCTGCACCCAATTAATGAGCCTAGGAATTCATCAAATACGGCACTTAACGATGAGACTAACATATACCCACACAAAGGAGTGGCTGCAGAAATGTATAATTACAGGGGACCAGGAATTATCCTGTTATTTCGATTGGAGTTGGGTTGAGATTTGAGTTGATTTTGTTGTTGATTTATTAAATGAAGGAAACAATATTGCTGAATTTTCTGTGATTTCTTTAAGTCTAAGGACAAGACATGTTTTATTATCATGGTAGTCGACACTTACTCGGCTCAGTAGAAGATTTACGATGACCATCTGGTTGTTGATTCCATCAAAGACGGCGGCAAAAAGTGAAAATGCTTCCACTTTTGACAGATTGCTGTCCACCGTTACTGGTATTGTCCCCCTGCGTCACTTAATTTACCGTCCTGCTCTCGTCCCCTATACTGAGATCCAGTTTGCCATCTACCATGTGACCGCAGCAAAAGAGTCTGTTTAAATATACAGCATAACTATCTATATATAAGATGACCACCCACTCCTTCTCCTGTTTTAGTATAATCTCTGTGAAAACAGGCAATTCCTAGCAGCATGGCAGATGATTCAGTCCCTGATGAGATGAGCCATAGGAAACCCCCGTAGATCACACTTGGCTATCTAAACACTGAGGACTGACTAACTCTTAGCAGGCACACTTTACACTGACTTTAAGAAACTCACTAATCTGGCATCAGTAAATCTTCACTGACCCATGATACAACACTCTCTGCAGGAGCCAGTGTTGCACCAGAATCTCTTCATTTAAGAGTGATGGCGTGCTCACGAGAGTTTAGTCGATACTGTAAAATGTTTGACTGAATTTTCCAGTTCTTGCTTTACTGAAGTAATCTTCAACAATCTCAGTTTTCAGTGGCATAGAAAACATGCTCAAAGAATACAAAAAGTGTGCCAAACTTGTGTTAATACAGGGTACCGATTTGTATTGGCTGACAGATACTGCTCATAATTTGAATTTGGTCATAACCTCAAGAAACACGTCTCACATGATTGTATACGTGATGTCGTGCATACTCACATCTTAAGCTACTATAATTCGACTGAACATTAAAAGCATATTTAAATGGAAATCCCAGAAATTCGCGTCAGTACAGAATGTGTCGGTGGATGAGAGAAAATTGGGTTCATATATGAGAAAACTAGACAACTGCACAATTTTGTTTTGTATTTCCTTAAAGGAATTAATGTTGCTGCAATACTGTGTCCACGTGAACAATTACAGAAGAGAGAGAGAGAGAGAGAGAGAGAGAGAGAGAGAGAGAGCGAGAGAGAGCGAGAGAGAGAGAGTCCAAACCCTGCTCACACCTGGCTTGTGGTTTGCCAGATATTTAGTTTGAGAAATTTGTAAAAGCTGTGACAAAGTGATACAATTCAGATGTGAGTAAGGTGGGGGGTTGTTTTTAAAGGCCTTAGTTTGCTTCAAAAGAAGTGCTGAAGCACACTGAGGCTTTTAAAAACACTCAACAAAAGAATTGTTGTAGAGATTTGTTGAAAATGGTGAACAGGCGCCTCATGATTCTCACGATAAAAGTCCAACTTTTTGCTGCGTTTAATCTGAAGTGATATCTCTCTGTCTTCCTAAGAACCATCAAGTTTTTACGAGTTTTACTTTTGAGTCTCAATCTGTCTGGAGCTCTAGAAAGAACTGTTTGTTTTATTTCTGTTATTAATATTGAGTGTCTTCAGATTTGCTGATTTTAATGGCTTTGACTGCTTTCACTGTATATAAGACCTAGACCACCATATAATTAAAAAGCATTTAAAATCTGACTTTCTATACAGCCTGCGTTTGTACCTGTACGTCCTCTAGCCGACGTGGGTCTCCCCTGAACTCGGGGAAGTGCTTGTGGATGTCTGCTATTCGGATCTTTTCCACCAGCAGGTCTGTTTTGTTGAGGAAGAGGATGATGGACACATTGAGGAAGAGCTTGTTGTTGACAATCGTCTCGAAGATGTTCATACTCTCAACCAAACGATTTGTCCTGCGGTCCTCCATCAAGACCTGAAATCACACGTACACACGTGATCCTTTGTTTTTTTTTCAGGTTTTTATCTGTCCACCAACTGATGAGTCATTCTTCATCATGCGACTGTTTATTTGAACCGGATCCACAGCTGAGGGAACAATCAAGTTCCGACAACCAACCACAAAGAAAGCTTTGTGTAAACCTCAATGTTGCTTCTCTCTGTGGTTTCTGGTCCATTTTGTAATTCAAAAAATGTAAGTGAATAATGATCAGACCTTCCAACTAATTTCAAAACGTCAGTGTTTAATTATGAGAAATGTGTCTCTGACGTGTTAGTACCTGGTCATACTCTGACGATGAAACCATGAAGAGTATCGATGTGATCCCATCGAAACACTGAAACCACTTCTGCCGTTGGGACCTCTGCCCTCCAACGTCCACCATCTTGAAGGGAATCTTCTTGATGACAAAGTCATGCTCGACGATTCCCTTCGTCGCCTTCCTCGCGAACAAAATATCCTGCCTGCTTGGGATGTAGTTCTGAAAGAGGGGACAGAGGGGAGGGTTACGACGTGGAGGAAGTGAAGAAACACAGCACTTCAAGCACGGACTAGTCCGGGTGACTCACCGGTTGACCGATACGATCCAAGTTATCCAGGAAATATTTAACAGACTCACTCTGCAGACAGGATGAGAAAAAAAATCCATTACAACCACAAAAATGGAACAGAGCCACTCCATTACACATAACCAGAGTTACAAGATGCAGATTATGAAATTAGAGTCTGTAATCTGATTACTGAAACTATTCCATTTCTTATATTTCTTTGTTTCTTTCTTATTTCAGTCCCATGGAAGCACACTGTGGTTATTGATTTTAATATTACATCAATTGATCCTTTCTCTCAATCTGTAACAAGGACAAGAACCCATGTTTTTAAAAGTGTTTTTGTAATCAAATCAGGTGTACATTTTAGCACAGAAACTTTGTGGATTCAAAGGTCCCATATTAAAGAAAGCAAGACTTTTTGATTATCTACTCTATAATAATGAGACAGACACAAAATAAGATGTTCTTTCTAGAGCTCCAGAGAGGAGATTAAAACTATATTGTGATCATTTTGGTTCTTTAAACCACAGTTATATGCTATGAGGGATATCAAAACTTCAAATAAAACCCAACAACATGGAACCTTAAAACTGGAAACACACACACATACAAAAACCTCCAAACATAAAGACTTTCAGAAGGGTGATGAATCAATGAATTGATAACGAAATTAATACAGAGAATGGAAATATCGGACAAGCACTTGGAAATGAGTCGAAAGAGAAGAGGGATCCCTCTCCCAGATCAAACAGATGCAAATGAAGTTGTGAGGTCCAGATTCTGGCTGTAAAAATTCTACATGTTTAAAGTAAGCTCAAAGGATGAAAGTGCTGTTTTTTGTGTTTTTTTTTTATAGTTAACAAATCCTAAGAAGAGAAAAGCGAAAACTCTACGTACTCAGTACTGACTTCTCTTTCCTGTCTGTAACGCTCATAATTTCCCAAAACAGCTGTGCAAATGTAACTCAAAGAAGAGTAAATTGCACTGTAAAGTGTATTTGCTGGGGAATGTTTACAAGATTAGGTTCTGGCTCGGTCCATTGACTATTTATAGCAGCATGATGGTACGTGTGGTAGAAAATTATAATGGATGTCAGTTGTTGATTTTTACATTGGTGGTTTTTGGACAACAATAGAGCTCTACAGTAGAGAAGTATACTTCGGCTTTGGATACATGCATAATTGGAGGCTGGCCGATAGCTTGGCCCCGGAAGTGCTGCTTGCAGCAATGTCGTGGGTGTGGCTGTTTGAAGTACTCTTTCCTGAGAACTGCTCGTCCAATCAACTTCACACTAGACACCGCACTCCCTTGGGTCCTAAACAATACACCCGGCAAGTCTGGAGCTGATCTAATAAACAGTTGATGACATATGTGAAGGAGAGACCTACACATATAGAGATAGACATTGATTCATTCCTCTATAGATAAATGATGCTACTGCAGCACCACTTGATGGCACTCAGATATCATATCTACACATTTCCACCAAATGTGGTTGCAATAGCAAAAAGCGTTCAGATCATTTTTTTGTAATAACAGCATTTGAGCAAAATTTTAGGACCAGCTACAAAAAAAAATGTATGGAACAACTTCTTCTGGTTTGGGCCAGATTTGGTAATGATCGCTAAACAATTGCAGGAGTGAATGAAAATCAAATTTGTACAAAATTCTAAATGGTGGGAAATTGATGTCAATGCAAATAGGCATTACTTGTGTGGACAGATTCATCTGGAACCACTGAATACAGAATTTAGATTCCGATAGTTAACGGTGAAATATAAAGATGTAAAAGCTCGTTATAGTAGCACCATCTGCCCAAATATGACCAGAATTTGACACTGCATTTACTCGGATCCCCAGCAATACACTCACCAAGTATGAAGTGGATCAGATGAACAGTTGTCAAGATATGTGAGAAAAATACAGAGATTACAGGAATTATGAAAATGTAAATTAAATAAAAAATATAAAATAGATAAAAACATCACCACATTTATGCTTTTTGAGGCATCTATGACTTTTTTCTGAATTTCTGATGTATGAGAATCAGTTAAAGATCCCATATTGTGAACTTTTCCAAGTTTTTATTTGAGGTCTTGAATTCTTAACATGATATATTTGCAGTTTAAAGTCAGATCATCTCATTATAGTTTCACATCTCAAGCTTCTCTTTGGAGCTCTAGAAATAACATTGTCTGGTTAATGCTGATTAGCCTTTTCTGAGTAACTGAATTAAATGGCTGTGAATGGAGGGTGGGCAGTGACTGTATAGGTGTGGCATCATAAATTCAGGGAAGTACAAATGAGATGTTTATGACATTCATTTCCTGAATCCAGGCTGTGTAAGACAGTATTTATAGAACACCTACACCTCTCTCTATCGTCACAAAAGCCATAAACGTCAATTTCCATGATGAGGGACTTAAAACTACATCTTGAAACTTGAGTTGTTAAATCCATTCTGCATTGATTTCTGTCACCTCTGTCACCACTGAGTGCAGAGTAACCTTTTGCTGTAATGGATTACACAGCTCGGGCTGGTTTAAAGAGCCTGCTAATTGATTGTCCTACTGCACGGAAGTGGGTGGAAACCAGCAGAATCAGTTTTCTAAAGCACAGCAGCAGGGTTTGTGAAAGGATTCGCCGCAGCGTTAAGTTGATGTAATTTTTTATTAAAGGGGCGAAAACTTGGTGGAAGAAAAAAGAAGAAAAAAACATCTTCGATACATAGGACATAAGGCACGTTTGAAGTTGAAAGAGTAGTTTTATGACGTTTCGAGTCATAAACTCAGACCTAAAAATGATTCCCATGATTCCTGACAATAGTTTTTAAACTAAACCTCTGTTCTTCTTCTTTCTTTCTCGCTCTTAAACACACACACACACACACACACACACTCAACAGGAAACAGCTGTGTGTGTGAAAACAGTGGGGAGACATGGGGGAGGGAGGGATTAACGAGTCAGACTGAACCAAGTTACAGAGTCGTTTTAGCTCTCCCATCACACACACAGGCATACAAACACACCCACATACACACACCAACTTGGGCTAAACTACAATATGCCATTATTCCTCTTTACACTCCCTCAACAGCAACTTTTTCTTTCCTAACTTGGGAAATTTTCTGTCCCACTGACCCACCAGAATCTCTTCATGTGCCTGTTAAATTCATCCGTCAGCCACGACATATCAACAACCAGGAAACGTGACCCCTGCGGGGTGACATGTCACCCCGTGACTCCGCCATTGACCCTCAATGTCGCAGCGCTAGAAAACACAAAGCCGGGGGGCTGTGATTGGTTCAGCAGGTCGAGCGACGGGAGGGGCTGGTCGGAGGGAAAAGCTCGGAGAGGGGAATTCCCAGAGATGAAGGGATACGCAAACACAGACAGGGACACAGACACACACGTGAGCACACACACACACACACAGATCATTTCCACAGGCGCTTTATCTGCCATCAGCAGAAATGAAATAGCCTGATCAGTGATGCATCAAAACTAAATATCAAGATTTATATTTTACTACGTCCAGCATGAGTTTTAGTGTCTTGTGATTCAGAGCTATAGGTTGTAAAACTAGTACTAAAACTGGCAAAATATTGCATTGTGTGTGAGTGGACTTGTGTGTGTGAGTGTGTGTGGTTGAGTAAAGCGGGAGGAATGTCTCCATTCATGGCATGTATGGGCAGATTAGGGGCTTTATTACAGCAAAGACCTGAATAGGCTCACATTCTGCAGTGTGTGTGGGTGTGTGTGGACAGGTATATGTGTGCCACTTTTGCAATGTGTATGCAGACTGGGTGTGTCGCTATTGTATGACTGATGTGCTACTTTCCCTACAAACCACAGTGATACTCAGTTGATCTGTGTATAGCGTTTCGTCCATTAAATGCCACAAAAAGAAATGCATGTCACAACATCCAAGGTGACATCTGTAATTGTTAGTGTAAATCTGTGTCAGGAAAAACTCAACCCAGAACTCATGTCACATTACTGGTCATCACTTATTGATTGCGAAAAAAGCTAAAAACAGATGCTAAGACTAAGCTGATCCATCAGTTTGCCGTCACCATTAGTTGACTAAGGATTTGTAAGTTGATTTTTATGCATTTTTTTCCTGCTGGATTAGTCATTTCCTGAAAGAAAAAAATGAGAATGAAGAATTTTACAGATTTGTCAACTTATAATTTCTTTAGATGAGGACAGTGCTACAATTTAGACTTTTTTATTTCACAATTTACTTTGTTTTATGTGTTTCTAGTTTATTTTTGAAGGGCTGACACTTCATAGTCAAATCGTCAGTTGATCAGTTTGGTTTTAGTCGACAAAGGATTTGTTAATTGATTAGTTATATTACTAGACTGGATTAGTGAAAAAGGAAATGGATCTCTCTGGTAGGCATGAGATTTAAAGAGGCTTTTCTCCATTATTGCATGTGGAAAACTCTAATTTGACAAATTTGTCTATGGAATCAACTTATACTGTGCTGTCTTTGAAAAGTGCTATACAAATAAAATGAATATTAATTATCATTATTCTAAATTAGTTGAAAATGACTCCAATAGGTAATAAGTGGAGGACAGCCCTAGTTAAAAGCTTCATTTTCTGTCCATTTACTAACATTTAAATCTTAACATGTGATATTTTGATAGTGGCTTTTGTTAAAATATCCTGATTCAATAAACTCTTTCCAAACCACTAAAGTCCATCCCTGGAGACGTTGTCGGGCTTCAAAGCCCTACTCCCAGTTTAGATAAAACGGCTCAATCTCAGATACTAACAACACAACAGTATTGATTTTACTACATGCTAATTATAAAATTCTTAAAAATATTACATTCCATTTCTGCCAAGTATGTTCCAATAAATGCTACTAAATCTTCCACGCTGTACCTTTAGGAAGAAAAGAAAAGTAAAATTAGAACCAAACCATCAATCACAGTGTACAGGCTAAACGACCTCCTGGTTCAACTTTGACCTCCTGTGCTACAATTTCACAGCGAAGGTTTTTCTTTTTACATTTCTGATGAGCTCACTTTCACACTGAAATAACCTGGTTCAGATAATCTGATCATCCTGCCCCCGTTTCTTATCACAACGATCTAAAAAAAAAAAAAAAAAGTTTATCAATATTTTAATTCCGTGGTTGTTGATGGATGGAAGATAACAGCCAGGCGACGAGGATTCACCAAAAATCAGCCATGGATAAACTTAGAAACTGCAGACATTAAAGCAGAAACTCCTCTGTGACACGGCTGCAGAGGGACTTCCAGGTTTAAATCTCATTTAGTCACCCATATGGCGTGTGTGCGTGTGTGTGTGTTCATGCTCTACAGTATTTATAGCCTCTTTACATCTGTACGAGGCTTCAAAGCTGCCCTCCACGCCTCGGACATACTGTCTATAGTCTAAACTGGTCCCTCCTGTACACGACCAAAGACAACAGCAGCTGGTTACAGTCCCAGCACGACTCAGGCTTGTTTTCTTCAAGCCGAGGAGGTTTGGGTTTTTCTATCCTCTATCAAACTGTGTTATCTGGGTGTGGTGGGAACACGGAGGAGCCTGCAAGTAAACAGAAAACAAAATCCTCACATGTGGTTGCATCGGGTTTGTTTTTCACTTGGCTATCTCCAGTGCTTGGCTGTGTTTTCTCTCTCTGAGCCTCCCCATCCCCCTGCTCCTCTCCACTTTCCACTCTCTTTCTGTCTCCCTCTCATCGGACTCTCTCTCTCTCTCTCTTTCCTGTGGTGCAGCTCTCGTCTGTGCCTGGGAAAAGCTGGATGTGGTATCCCCGGAAAACCTCTCAGAGAGTGGAGAGAGAGAGAGAGAGCGCGTGAGTATCGAACTCAGCATATTTCCTCCGCAGGAGACATTTTGTTTTTTTCTTACAGCGAAAGCATGAGGTCGCCGTTTATTCTGGAGTTTCCTTTTTGTCAACAAATCACATTAAAAAAAAAGAATTCATAAATAGTCTCTGAAGATGTAAATGGTTAAACCTGTATTGCAGAACCTTTACATGTAAATGAACGGCTGATCCATTTAAAAAAATATATACAAATGCAGATTAAGACATTAAAATAAGTCTATTGAGAAACATTATTTTATATTAAACAATATCAATGATATTATTATTGATGATTTTCTTTTATATATTTTGGGGGGGTTGTTCTTAATGACTTACTTTTAACATGTAAATGCAGAGGGAGGGAAGCGATACAGCTCAAACATATATTGATATAAAATAATTCATATCAGTCAATTATGATGATTATTGATTATCACCATTTTTAATTATCTATGACCAAGGGGGAAAAAAGGCTGAAAGTAACCTTTATATTAAACTTAAATGCCTGGCTGTTTAACTTTGATTGATCCATTAGCAAGAGATATGTGATGTTTATGAGTCAAGAAGGGAGCAGCATTGTTTTTTATTTACTACACAAACTTTGAATGATATTATATTGAATTATTTTTATCTATACCTAGATATATATGATATATATTGATGTTGTTTTATTGCCCAGGCCTAGTTTTCACTCTCAGCACTTTTCTGCTGTTGTTTGTATGTGCAGCAGGTTCTTTGTTAAACATCTACAGTCATCTGTAGACGAGCTGCTGAGCTTTGTGGAGCAGTGAGCAGCCACAGAGCCAGATATGATCCTCAGGAGCTGATAGAGACCAAAAACAGAAGTGAAAGAGAACGATCACTGGACTTAACATTCACCGGGACAGAAAGTCAACTCCTAATGAATGATAATGTCGCTCCGTAAACTGCAGGATGTGTAACCAAGCAACGGTTCAAACACATAGAAGGTTCTACATATCAACATGAAGGCTCATGACGTTGCAGCTTGTCCGTCCACTGTCTTCTCCAACTCCTGAAGGAAACAGCTTTATGCTCTTTAGTGGCTAAATCCTCACGTTCTGCTGTTTGGTGCTGCACTGCTGTGTCCGGAGGCTTCATGAGAGATTATATTTGCAGAAAACAGCTGGTAAATGATGAGAGCAGTGTCAGTGAATTAAAATGGTCAAGTTGAAGGATGCTGCTTTAAAAGGATAATTCAATGTTTTTAAAGGCTAAATATTTTCCTTTATCGATTATATTGTAATAATAATACAAATTTCAAGACACTTAAAAAAAATACAAAAGAAAAATGTACATGGAAAAAGATATAAAAAATATATCCAAACAAATACGGCATTAAAAAAACAAAAACAAACAAACATTAAAAGCTATTTTAAAAAGGCAGGTTTGGAATGAAGTTGGTGCGATCATGGATGACATTTGTTGTAGTTTTTTAATATGTGTTACTGGTATGTTTGGACTATTTTCAGAAGCAATTAACTCAAAATAAACTAGTGTGTGTGTCTGTGCTGTTTCTGAACATACACGGTTAAACATATTAAACTAATATGCTATTTTGTCAGGCAATAGTATTAGTTGGATTTATTATTAGTATTATTATTAGTAGTATGGATGCATGTAGGCCTGAACATTCTATCATTTTAGATCCAAGACCGCAATTTCAGGCAACACGATTTAGAGATTGTCAAAGCTGCTATTTTACATGTGTATGACACCTTCCTGACATTGCACTACTTTAAGTGGAAATACTTTTTTTCTCTTCTTTATGTTCAAGACATAGATGGCTCTTATAGTTCCTTAGTTGTAATAATTGCTGTTGCTCAAGCACTCGTAGCCTATGTATAGCATGTTTCTTGTTAATAAATAGGACTACATTTTAAATCAGTTCTTGACTTCAGTTTACTTTCTTGCATTTGAGTATTTGTAATATCTGCCAGAAACGTCACAGTTAGATTTTTTTCTTAAAATCGTTCAGCCCTCGATGCGTGGATGTGGGATTTGTTAACAAAAGGACAAATATAGAATGAAACCAGTGTTATCCTGATGTCTGCAGGCCTGTGTAGCTGTAGCATACTGGCTTTATCATACATGGGCTCCAGATAAGACAAGGCAGTCAGACCCAAAGCTGTGCACTGACATCTTACACAAACAAACACACACACACACACACACACACACACACACACACAAACATACAGTATGCTAAGTGAGAGCGAGGCGGAAGTTCCTTCTGTCCGACTCCAGATTGTCCTGTCACTGATAAATGTGAAACAAGGTAAAAGGTCAAACTTGTGCCTCTGAGCAGCCAGAACAGCTGCAGCGTCACTCGCTATAAAACACAAACAAGCTGCCACAAAGTGCACTAACAACAACAAGAACAGCTGGCCGTGCCGACGCCATGAGACAGCCATCATGTTGACAGTCTGGTCACTAATCATTCATGACATCCTGCTCCACCATTAGGCGTCATTAACTGTCCGCCTGGCCCTGTCACAGCAGTGTTACGCGGGCGGCCTCTTCAACTCGCTTATGAAACTAAATTTAAGCTGCGATCTGCGAGTCGTATCGGATCTCGCTCTGGCGCGGCGTAGCGTTAACCGCCACCTTGCTGGAAAAAGACTCTTTGGCAAGCCCCACGAGGAAATGAGGGCGGCAGGTTACACACACGAAAGAAGAAATAAATGAATAGTCAACTTCCACACGCTTCATCACAGTGACTTAATCTTATTAGGTGAGGTGAAGACATCCAGGATGTTATCCAGTCACTTCCTCCATGGTTCAGCGACTATGTGAGAGTAGGCTGCGGCACATCAGTGACCTCACAGTTCAGTGTTAATCATTCTGTTAAAGGTGATTTTTTTTGCCATTATGCGTTTAATTTGACTTGATTCACTGTGTAGAAAAAAGAAATAAAAGGTTGATTTTCTAGTTTAACTCGTGACAAGGTCCTATATAGTGCAGTGTTAGGCCCATCAATGCAAAAAACGGAACATGAAACTGCAGCTTTTAATGTAACCATCCTGCATATGTAATTACAACTTAATAACAATTTCTGCGACTGTAATTTGCAGGGGGTTTAATTGCATCAGAACTCGATCTATAGAGGCAAGAACCTAAAGAACGAGAACACAGGGAAGAAAATGTTGAAGATGTTAAGAGTTGACAACTTGTATAAGCTGCAGATTCTGATCATATTAGTCACTTATTCCTTTTTTGGGAATTTCACCTTTCGCCAAACATAACAAATCCATGCAAACGTAATACTTATCAGGGTTGTGGGAAAGTAGGTATTACATTTGTGGGAAAGTTATTGTGTTAGTGTGTTTATTGCATTAAAAGCTAAAATGTGTATTATTGTGGTTTATTGTGTTCGTAAAATGAAGAACCAAAAATCATCTCGCTATAGTTTCACATCTCCTCTCTCAAAGCTTCTCTCTAGAGCTCCATAACAGCAGGTCGTTTGGTGTCTCATTAATATTAATGAGCCTCTCCTCTGATTGGCTGATGTGAATGGTTGTAACTGTATAGTTGTTAAGGCAGCATTTTTGAATACAGGCTTTGTACATTTCTCTGTGGAAACATGGGACATTTATATAACATCTAGACCTTCTTATAATCAAAAAGACTTAAAATTTCACTTTCTACAGTACGGGACCTTTAACACAAGGTTGTATCAAAGTGTTTGAGGCTCTCTGAAGTTCTTTTGTTTCAATAACCAATAGATTACCCACTTAAACACACGCCACCTACTGCTGATTTATATCATTAACACAGACCAGAGGCAAACTAAACAAACTGCTGCAGCTACTGGTTTTGGAACTGACGGACTTTGAAGAGAAATGACCGAACTGGCATCTCAAGAAACAGAAGCGACATTCTCGCTTACATGATGTCTAATGTGCTGTAAGTGACTGAGCAGTGCTCTTTTCCCCGAGGGAACGTTTGTTTGGTGGCTCAATCGACAAGCTCCGCTGCAGGACAACACGTGTGTTCGTGTTTGTCGGTAAGATAAGGAGATTTAGAAGGAAAGCGAATGGTTCAGGGTCTGTGGCTCTTGTCTTGTGTAGCTCGATGCTGTCAGTCTCAGTTGACTGGGATTAATATTGGGCTAAAACTAACGACTATTCTGATAATCGATTATTGAAACCATTAGTCAATTAGTTGCTTGGTTCATAAAATGGTGTAAAATGTCAATCACTGTTTCGTTGTGTTGGGGTTTGGTTGAAAACATCAGGCTGTTGACATGTACACTACCGTTCAAAAGTTTGGGGTCACTCAGACAATTTTGTGTTTTCCATGAAAAGTCAGTTTTATTTACCACCATGAGTTGTAAATAGGAATAGAAACTAGGTTAGAAATAATGATTTGTATTTAAAATAATAATTTTTCCTTCAAGCTTTTCTTTCGTCAAAGGCAGGTCAGTTCTCTAGCTTCTCTAACCAGACAAACAGTTTTCAGTTGTGCTACCATGATAACATCAAGTGTTTTCTAATCATCCATTAGCCTTCTGATACAATGAGCAAACATGTTGTACCATTAGAACACTGGAGTGATAGTGATACACCTATGTAGATATTGCATCCAAAAATCACATATTTGCTGCTAGTCCTTAACCACATTAGCAAAGTATGTGTATTTCTGATTAATTTAAAGTTATCTTCATTTTAAAAAACAGCTGATCTCTCCCTCGCTCTGTGCGTATGACCGAGAATGACAGAACAGCATTGGATATTTGTAGCACTCTGCTTTCATTCTGTGGCGCAGCTCCACACAATGATCTGTGTGTGGGAAACACTGATGTGATCCCTTTTTGGAATCAAATTTTTCTCAATGGAAAAAAAAAAAAGTTGGACATTAAAATATGACGAAATGAAACATTTGAGTGTGCTGTGAGTTGCTGTGAATCTGTCACACTCACCAGTTGGAACTCAGAGCGCCGTGCATAGGCCTCCTGGATGCCAGTGTCCACCCAGAGCGCGCTCAGAGCCATCACGTACAGCTGAAACTCGCCAGGCTCCACCCCGGAGGCGCCCACGCGTCCCTCCCACGACATCACCAGCATGCCCTGCTTCTCATTCTCACAGCTCTGCCAGGTGATCCCCAGCTTGTCCCGGGCGTCCACCAGCACGCGCATGCCCTGCAGAAAACGCACGTTAGACGCAATCAGTACATACAGGCGCGTAGTGGAGCAACAACAGCTGCAGTTTCTGATGTCAGCGATATTGGACAAAATGTTTCCTGACCGCACAGAGGAAAAAAATAAAATTCTGATCCCTGTGCTGCTTCCTGGGTAAAAAAAATACAACAAAAAAAACCATTAACAGAGTTGATGAGTTTTTCTGTTTTGTTTTTTTTTCACACACACACACACACACACACACACACACACACACACACACACACACACACACACACAAACACACACACACACACACGTGTGGCTGATGGTGGTTTTCTGAAGAGAACCATGTGGACTGATCTGTGTGGGAGGTCTCCTCCTCCTGAATGAATATTAGTTGAGTCTGTGTCTGCTTTTCTTCTTTTGTAATCAAACCTTCCATTTAATCTATTTCAATGACTCTTTATTAAAGGCCTTCTTTATTACAGTTCCTATTTGTGGCTTAGTACTTCAACTATTGCACCGTCTTTTTTTTGTTTGTTCGTTTTGCGATACTGTTTTACTCTTGATTTTTATTTGAAGCTTTCAATATGGCATGTTAAAAGCACAATGTGTCATTTTCGGCTGCAAAAGACATGGTTGATGATGTTATGAAGTAGCATGGGATCATTGGAGCTGCAGTTTTCAGCTTCCCAGTTTGGATTCCTTCAGTGTTCATTGTTCAGGAGGTTTTTCATTTGGGAGTGGAATTATCCTCAGAGGTCTCACTCTCTCCAAAACAAAGAGACCCGGTGATTAAAACCTATAAAAACACTGAATAAAACAGTTTCACATTAAAAATCTTTGTTTCTCAGACACTATTTGGCAGACACGGGACGTCCGGATGTGGCAGCGAGCCTGAGCTGCTGTTAACATTAGTCAGCTCGAGTCTCAAAAATCTTAAGATCCAGACGTTCAGGAGGTTTATTTTAGGGTGAATTATCTTCTCCTCCTCTTCGAATAAAATGGACCTGATGATAAAAGGTAAAAGCACAAAATAGAGCAGTTTGGGGAAAAAAAGGTGTTTCTCCGAGGCTGTTCCCTGTGCTACCTGAGCTAATGCTAACATTAGCTCAGCTTATGATAATTTAGGATCCAGGTCCGATCTGGTTAAAGATCGTTTAAAAACTGTGTCGTAAAAATGTGGCTTAAAACCGTATAAAAGGTTAATTTATGACAACCTTAGTCACTGATCTGATTAAATTAATACTAAAATGATGAATTTCTTCTCTGTTTGAAAAAGCCTATGACATATTTTGGATGATACAAAGTTCTAAATATTTACAGTTGATTTGTAGATGGATTGCAAAACAGGACACAACTTCACCTGCTGCTTGAAAACCTAAATATTGTTCAGTGATTAAATATTTTAAATTTAAATGCATAAATATGGAATAACTGAGACATTATATTGTTGAAATTGCACTTTATTCTTATAATATATCTACTTTTAAGTAAACTGAAGGCTAATTGATCTTGTAAATATTTAGAATGTTTTTACATAAAAAAGAGAAGAGAAATCTGTAGGTGTATTTTATATTTTACTTTTACTAATCCAGCACAATAAAATAAAATTGCCCTGTATGTGGCCCATGAACTACATGGAGTCTGATTTAATCCCTAATAGTTACATGTTGGACCTTTAAAGAATAAAATATGCTTGTTTGATTGTCTGATTTATTGACTCAGTGAGCAGCAACTACAATGGTGTGTCAGACAGATGTGTGTGTGTGTGTGGGGGGTGTCTCTCACTGAGTCATAACCACCTGATTCTTGTGCAATAATCAAGTCTAGTCAAGTTTATTTGTACAGCTTTAATATTATATTCAGTAGGCTTTACAGGCCAAAGACGAGGAGGAAATACTCCCCCCCAAAAAAGCATCTTACTGCACAAGTAAATAAAGTGTATTAACTTCAGAGAAGACTATTTCAGGACGGAGTCCTTTCCTAGGATGTAATTAGCAGGAATTCCTGCTATTACTGGTACTATGAGTACATACATGTGAGATGCCCTTTTGTGAGTAAGTGGTGTGTTTTTTAGGTCTGATCCCTCATTCAGGACTTTCTTTCTCCAGAGCGGGTTCTGTTTACATTGACGTATGACTAAGCCCTAAACAGCCGAGGACATCCAGGGTTTAAGCCGTGTAACCATAATGTGACAGCAGCCTCTGATTCACGGCCAGTCACGGCCGACGTGAACGTTATCAATAGTGGTGTCTGCGTCTCTTCCTGTGTGCCTGCGTGCTGCGGCTGCCTGTCTTGTGCTGCTCCGAGCCGAGCTCTCATGTCCCGACTCAGTGGCCCGACGCTCCGAATTGCAATTTTTGCAATTCACTAACCAAAACAAAACCATAACGGGCTGACGAGGCCTTGTCCCGTTTCCCGTGTCTCCTCCGAACACAGCCAAAAAATGCAGCCTCCTTTTGCCCAAATTTGGGAGACAATACCAGCGGGTCTTTTTCTGTGCCGCGCAACCATCCAATTCTCCTCGCTGACTGAGCCAGACATTTTATTTTTTTTTTAAAAAGGATCATTCAGGTGATGGTTGTAAATCTGGAATTAGCAGGTCTTTCACTCAGGTGATCGTCAGTCACTTGAACTACACTAATGAAAACATTTCCCACAACTCTGATAATCATAATTATGAGTTTGTTTCATTCGCCAGAAGGTGAAAGTCTTGATCTTAGAATTCCCAAAATAGAAAGAAATCACTAATACAATAAAAATTGTCAACTCTTAATGTCTTCAACATGTTCTTCCCACATATTCCTGTCCTTTAAATTCTTGCCTGTTTAGACTGATCAAGTGTTGATGCAATTAAAGCTGCAAATGTAATAATGTAATGTGTGTATATATAAAATATAATAACTGCTATTACGTTTGAGGTCAATTTATTACATTGGTAGGATTATTGCATTTAAATCTACAGATTTTTGTTAGGGTTGTTACTTTAGCAGAATGAGTTCTACATTGGTGGGTCTAATAAGGTGAAAATAATGGGAAGCAGACATGAATTGCTTTTTTTTTGTAGTTAGCAGGAAAATGAATGCAATAAAGATGCGTTTGGAGCACAAGTAGACTCAAATGGCATAAAAACCTTGTCCCAGTTTATCTGCTCTATTAGTGGTTATATAAGCAGGTTTAGCTATTAGAAAGTTCCTTCCAGGTTTTTAAAGCATGAGAATGTACTACTTTTTTCTGTTAAAAGGGATAAGTGATATTATTGTAGACTTTTTTTGGTATTTGTATCAATGAAAGTCTCTTAATTTACAGCTGTGCGTCTTCACTGTAAAGTTTCTTATCAAACCAGTACTTGGAGATGGCGACTTCAGGACGGAAACTTTATTCCTTTTACTTTGACAGGTGAAACATGCCTGATTCCACTTTAACAGGGATTACACCAGAGATTTATCTTTGACTGGAGCTACAATTATTGAGATTTAGAAGCGGAACCACGCCTGAGCTCCAGCTTTAAGTTATTTATTTTCTTGAGCCTAATTACACCACACACCTGTGTGCTCTCTGTCAGGGTTATTCCTTTCCTCACCGCTCCCCGAAGGAGGCAATCATATTCAGTTCATCATGTCATGAATCAAACCATGAGAGGCTCCTTTTCACCTTCAGACATTAACATTTGTTTTTAAAGAGGCCCTATTTGGCCATTTTCTCAGTTTAATATTTTAATGTTCATGGTCAATTTATGAAAATTAGCTGCTTTTATGGTCCAAAAGCACCAGTTCAACCTGTAGCAGCAATCCAGCCCGCCTGCTTACACTCACTCTGATAAACCCGGTTGTCTCTCCTCCATACCGAAACACCCACTCTGCTGTGATTGGTCCCGCTCTCGTCTCCTGCTGTGACATCACAACAGTAGATTTTTCTATACGGATTGTGTTCAGTCGGATTTCAAGCCACAACAAATAGTTGCTCATCAGAAAATTATTCACAACCAGCTGTGATAAGTGCTTCATCAATTTGAGTCAGTCAGTCATCAGTCATTTTCTATACCTGCTTATTCCTCATTAGGGTCACAGGGGTCTGCTGGAGCCTATCCCAGCGCGTTACGGCGAGAGGCAGGGATACACCCCAGATGGTCGCCAGCCAATCGTGGGGCACACACACCATTCACTCACACACTCACACCTACGGGCAATTTAGAGTCGCCAATTAACCTCAGCATGTTTTTGGACTGTGGGAGGAAGCCGGAGTACCCGGTGAAAACCCACGCAGACACGGGGAGAACATGCAAACTCCACACAGAAAGGTCCCAGACCCAGGACCAAGGAGGTCTTGAACCTGCGAGGCAACAGCGCTAACCCCTGCGCCACAGTGTCGCCCACTCAATTTGAGTAATTTAAAAAAAAAAAAACAACTCCTAAATTCGATTTTCTTTTTTTCTTAATCTCTATAATAGTAAACAGAATATATTTGAGTTGTGGACTCTGGGACAAAACTAGATATTTTATGTTGCTTCTTTGTCTTTGGGAAAGATTGATCAACATTTTTTCATTTCAATATTTTTAAATATTTTTAAAGACCAAGTGATCATTACTAAATAGAGAAAATAACAGATTAATCAAAACTATAAATAACCATAACTTGGAGCTCTACATATTACATACACAATACATATGCCTGTATCTTGAGTGGCCAGTATAGTGAATTTGTTACTTTGGTATATTTTATACCAAAGTAAAGTTACGTTTTCTATATAACGAATTTAAATACTTGCTAAATAATGACGCTGTCACATATTTTGGAAAAAATGTGTTTAAAACCATTCCAGCTTCTTAAATAAGTTTGAATAAGAACAAAAATTTGCTATTTTTCTCTTCACCAGATTCAAAATGAAATCCTTTTGTGTTTCGGACCACTGCTCAGACAGCTGGGAGCTTCTAAGGAGCAGCTTTCTTTATTTTCTGACACTGAGTGGACTACACAACAGAATGATCAATATCAACAATAAAAAAACAAGGGATACTCGTGACCCTTAAACTAATAATGTTGTTTCATAAGATAGCAGCTTCTCTAGGCGGATGATTAATGACATTTTGGGTCGGGAGATCACAGACGTGTAATGTCATGTTGAGAAACCGGTTCAAATTAATGTAGTATTTTATATCTCTGGGCAGGGCGGACACAATCAGTCATAATCCAAGCAACATTTTGAATGATTTGTGGCATTGTCTGACTCTTTTACAAGCATTACGTGGTATCAGGGGGTTGGATGGAGGTGAGTGTGTGTCTGTGTGTGTGCCTGCGTGTGTATGTGTGAAGGGGGGGTAGTAGTCATGATCTGGCCCGGGACAGGGACGCCTATGTGCTGGTATTCTGTGGTAGGGAATTGTGCTGCCGCAGCTGCAGAAGTGCAGGCTCTTATCATCCTTGTCTGGGCCGTGTGGCACTCAGAGCGGATGTGCTCATCCCTCAGGAATAGTCTGGTATTGTTAGCTGGTGAAGGAGGCCCAGCCATGACAGCAAACAAAGGGACACACACACAGACTCACTTCAGGATAAAAATATGTACTATGTCAACAAACCTCTCTGTGCTTGTGTGTGAGGCTCAAAAGCGGGAGAAAAACATCAACATAAGAGCAGTGATGGACGGCTATTTCCATTGGTTTTCATTTATTTCCTTGATAAATCAAGAATCATTTTGTCTATGAAATATAATAAATGGGACAAAATGTTCACCAGAGTTTCACAGAGTTCATGTTGACACTGTCAGCTCGATCGCCTGCTAAATTATTCTGTATTTCTGTACATCTGTAAGACTTTGACATTGATATCCTGATATGAGCACAGATATTTCTGGATAATGTGATATGATATGGCAGAAGTGTTGTCTTCTGGTTTTAGAGGCTGCATATCTGTAAAGTGATGTCATTTTCAGGGCGACAACCGATGACTTTTTTGATAGTCTATTCATCGGTTGATTATTGAAGTGATTAATTGATCAGTTGTTTGGTTCATCAAATGATGAAAATTGTCAATCACTGTTTCCCAAAGACTAAAATGTCTTGTTTTGGACACAAACCAAAGAAGACTCAAGAAATCAATACTTAGATTTGAGGAGCTGGAATCAGAGAATTAGTGTTGTTTTTAAAAAGTAACTCAAATTGATTGATAAATTATGAAAATAGTTGGCAACTAATTTATTAATCAACTAATTAGATCTAGTCATGTTCCTAAACTACAGTGTTCTATTATTTGTCTTTACTCACTTAAGTAGATCCCCATTACTGATGATTATTTATCAAGTGTCTTTGTGTTAATGTTTGGTAAAAGCACCAAAGGTCACTCCAATACTGTCACAATATCAATGTATTGCTATTTGACCAAGGTATTTGGTCAAAATTATTGTGATATTTGAATTAATTTTTATTTTAAATCAGCTGTACTTTCTGCTATAAAATGTAAAGCAACTAGGTGCTCAACGTGTAGTTTAGCTTCAGAAAATTACTAAAAGGATTAAAAAATGCAGATGACTTATCTATCAATCCCCTATTATTTAAACTCTAGGCACCATTGTACCTCCTGTCTACCACATATTATTGATTATCTGAAATATACCTGCATGTTGCATTAGTTCTACTCAGCTGACAGCCTGAACTTTGGACTCTATAAAGTTCGTCTCAGGCTCCGCCTGACCCCTGACCTCTGACCCGTGTCCTTACCTTCAGGATATTCTCATAGATGGTGTCCCGGAAATCCAGCAGCGCTTTCTTGTCAAACTGCTGCCCGTTAATGATGCGCATCTGTTTGAGGAATGTGGACTTTCCGCTCTCTCCGGCCCCGAGCAGCAGGATCTTCACCAGCCGGCGGACGGCTCTCCTCTCCCGGGCGAGCATCGCGTCTATCTCCCGGCTGCGGCGCCTCGCCTCCCGCTCCTGCGCCGCGTCCCGCTCCCGGCTCCCGTCCTTGCTGCCGCCCGGGTCCCGGCTGGCCTCGGCCGGGAGCAGGCAGCGGCTCAGGGTGCGGACCACTCCCGACATGGCGAGTCTTTGAGGGGGGTGGGGTGGAGGGGGGGTTCACCGAAACTTCAGTGGGAAAATGTTCATTATAGGATCCACATCAGCTCACATCCACTGGACAAAGACTCGGTAAAAACCAGTAAAGTGTACATTTAGTTCGAGCGGGTTTTATCTGGTCTCGGACCCGCGGACAAACCCAAGTCCATCTTGGTTCCACCGCGCCATCAACGGAATCACAGAAACAATGCGGCAGAGTTCCAAAAAAAAAAAAGCTTCAAAAAGTACAAACAAAACAATTCAAGTTTCAGCCTCTATTGGCCGGAAAAATTGAAGAAAAGTGACTCCCGAGTCGGCCCGAAGAGGCGCAGCGGAGTCGGTGCAGCGCTGCGGGGACTTACCGACTCTCAGCGGGCTGGATCCGCGTTTAATCAGAGCCCGTCGTCTGAGGACTCACCAGCGGAGACAGGAGCAACTCCTCCGGCCAGCGGCGGGACGGGGGACGGTCACAAGCTGGGGGGGAGGTGGAGGCGGGGAGGGGGCTGTGGGGGCGCCGCTATGCTACCGGGGCTCACCGTCAGGGGGCGGCAGCGGACACTGAATCTGAAAACTCCAGAACAGGGGAGTCAAACTCAGTCATGGGCTATAAAGCCTGGATAGGGTACTGCCTCGCAGCAGGTACGCCGATTTTTTCCCATAGACCGCAATAGTACAAGAGAAGCCGATAAAACTGTTTACGCCCCCAGCTATAACCCTGTTACTTACCTGGATTCCACATTTTTAAGTGATGGACTTTTTATCCGTCAAAAACGATTCTAACAGCCAGATAAAGCTCTGGAAAATTCCCGGCGTGACGTCACAGCTGTGTGACGCAGCGCGTTCGTGTTGTGTCTCGGGAGCGAGGAAGGGTTTTTTATTCATGAATTATTATTTTTTTAATTAATTAATTTATCTTCTTCGAACATTTTTTAATGCGGTCAGCAAGTGAATTAAATGTGACTCAAATGTGAGTTTTGTTTGCAATTTACACATTCTCATCGCACCAAGTGAGCAACTTCTATTGAAATGAATGGCGGCCATTTTTTAGTCTGCTATCCAGCTATATTATGCGGTGTACGGGTCACTTAACGCGGAAATAAACCCGGAAGTCAGGAACTATAATATAGCTGGATACCAGACTGAAAAGTGGCCACTATTCATTGCAGTGGGAATACAAAGATTTGTAATTAACAGGGCTTATAGCTGGAGGTGTCCTGTAAACAGTTTTATCGTCTTCTCTTTTACAATTGCGGTCTATGGGAAAAATGCTTTTTGGGTCGAATTGGATTTTTTGTTGCAGTACGATGACTAACCACTGAGAAATATCAGCTGCTGAGAGGTGGTCCCCTATCCAGGTTTTACAATACAGTACATCCCTGGTATGTGCCAGGCGAGCAACTTCCATAGAAATGAATGGCGGCCATTTTTCAGTTATATTATACATCCATGAACTCAATTTAGTTCATGGGCTACATTCTGTGGAATTTGATCTGTAGGGGGCCGGACTTGTATAAATTCACCTATAATCAGTGTTGGGAGTAACATGTTACACAAGCAATGCATTACTGTAATGCATGGATTTTTTGCTGTCACGCAACTCATCAGTCAGAAAATAGAAATGAGTAAACCTGCAGAAACATCAGATAGCATTTTCTCCAGATGGGCATATGCTCATTACTTTAAATTAGATTTGAAGTGCATCATAGTCAAATGCATTTTGTGTGCTACACCTAAAACAGTCCACCTCCTGAAATAGAAGCAGTATTTTTAACAGTTACAGAGGTATCACAGTAACATGAAGTGAGCAAGGAAGCAAGTGGAGCATGAGAGTGAAGATAACACCACAAAACAGCCAAAATTAACATTCTCCTGAGATTCTGCAGTATCAAGAGCTTAGGACACTTGTTGAAGACATGAAAACCACTCTCAACATTGGAATCACCAGCTTTTTGAAAATTTGTCACCAAGATCCTTGTAGTGACTAGCAGCTATAATGACAAAGTTGAGCTATATTTAGATTGATGAATCCATATTGCTGAGAGTAATTTAGAAGTAATTCAATAGTAGTGTAATGCCTCACATTTCAAATACAGTAATATTGTAATATAGTGTAATGAATCACTTTGAAATGACAGTAACAAGTAATAAATAACGCATTACAGTTTTGAAGTAACTTGCCCTGCCCTTGCCACTGCCTATAAATAAAATACTTACAAATTTCTCCTCCTCCTTTTTTATGCAAATAAATACATTATCAACATTTGCAGGGTTAATTAACCTTCAATTTACAAAACAGGAGAGTCATAAGAAAAAAGTGAAATGTCAACAATATGATGTCCCAGTTATTACATATTCCATCAGTCTACTGTTGCCAGTATTGGGCAAGTTACTTTGAAAAATTAATTAGTTATAGTTACTAATTACTTCTCCCAAAAAGTAACTGAGTAGGTAACTGAGTTACTCCGCTATACAAGTAACTAGTTACCAGGGAAAGTAGCTATTTTGTACGTTTTGTTTTAAAGATTAAAATATTCCTGAGGGTCTGTGAACGCGTCTTGGAGTAAGACACTGCAGCGAGTAAAAGAAAGAAAGATGCAGCATTTATGAACTTTTCTTACGAAGTTTGTTGTTTTGGCGTTGGCTACGGCCACATTAGCCCGTGTTAGCATGAACATGATAAAGTAGCAGCTAAACTGGCAAGCTCATAACTTAACTCTACGTTTTCTCTGGTAAGTCGTTGCTTTACAATCCTTTTTTTTTTCTAAAAAACTTGTAACTGGGCAGTGGGCCTGTAGCAATGTATGTAACGATGTGCTGGTAATGATAATGGCATTGTAAAAATAGAAAAAGGAATTAGTTAGATTACCTGTTACTGAAAAAAGTAACACAACCAAATGCAACAGTTTGTATTTCAATTAAAACCAGTTACTCATGGAATGATATTTACCGTATTTTCCGGACTATAAGTCGCGTTTTTTTTTTCATAGTTTGGCCGGGGGTGCGACTTATACTCTGCAGCGACTTATGTGTGAAATTATTAACACATTATTACCGGTATATAATTTCACATGTTATTTTCACACTAAACCACCAGAGTGCGCTTTAGGCTTGTGTTGATAATTTCAACATTGGCGGTAACTTTTAAAAACAACTCAGAAGGGTTTAACAAAAACGGCACAGAAAAGAAAATCATATTCTGCAGATCACAAGCTGCAAGTAGTAAAATATGATGTCTGACGTCATCGACGTAGAAGAGGAAGCGCCGCGTCTTCTACCTCCGGAGTTAGAGGAGAAACTGAGAAAAGTGACACTGAGGATGAAGATTTCATTGGATTTTAGTGACTGGGTATTTGGAGTGACACGGATGGTTTTGGTAAACTTCTTAGCATGTTATTGATGCTATAGTGATCGGAATAACTATAATAATAATATGTGGTGTTAACCTTCCAGGCACGTTCTCAGTTGTGTTATGTAACGTCAGCACCGTTCAGCCTGTTGTTGCCCCTATTTTTATTTTAAATTGTTCATCATTTAAATTTTAAATGCCATGTCTGTTCTTGGTGTTGGATTTTATCAAATAAATTGTGGTAACTTGTCAAAACAAAGGATCACAAACACAGATGCTGAGTTTCACTTTTTATCGAGATAGATAAAAACAATCCGTTCCTTCCAGTCCCGGGGAGAACGACAACTCACGCGTGTGCGGAAACTTCTCTCTTCTTCAGTAAACCTTCTTGCCACAATGATCACACAGCGCCACCAACTGGATAAACAATCAATTGCCCCCTAATCACCTCTGCTTCACAATATAAATTTCCCCCCAAAATGCGACTTATACTCCAGTGTGACTTTCTGTTCTATGTTTTTTCCTTCTTTATTATACATTTTATGGATGGTGCGACTTGTACTCAGGAGCGACTTATAGTCCGGAAAATACGGTAGGTATTTTAAGAAGCAGGTGAAGTAATCTCCTGCTTTACAAAACATTTACAAATCACTGACTTCACATTTCTGTGAAGAAACAGGAACTGTTAGATTGTTAGACTGTTAGATTTTGTCAGACTTTGTGCAGTCATCCAGTGGGCCGGATTAGATCCTTTAGAGGGCCGGTTCTGGTCCCCGGGCTCCATGTTTGACACCCCTGACTAGAAGCTTCATAAAAGGAAATTTACGGCAGAACTGCTTGACTAAACCAGTGAAACTATCTTGTTTTTCAATCAATCAATCAATTTTATTTAGAAAGCACCCAATAAAATACTAATAACATTAAGGAGGGTTCTTTATATT
This sequence comes from Lepturacanthus savala, assembly GCA_030544235.1. Lineage (NCBI taxonomy): Eukaryota > Metazoa > Chordata > Actinopteri > Scombriformes > Trichiuridae > Lepturacanthus > Lepturacanthus savala. The sequence goes on from CM060466.1 coordinate 33,290,375, forward strand.
TTTTATAGGCATAAGGTTCATTTCTCCCCACCCTGATATCCTGTGTACAGTTTATTATAGAGAGTTGTATAACGGTACAATCATACTCAATGACAATTAATTCCATATTACTTTCAGATAAGTCCTATAAGCATTAATACATGGATTTTAATGGCTAATGTTTAATATGCTGTATGTTTCATAGATGCTATAAAGATCTTCCAGGATGAAACCTGCTGTCCTTGTAGCCCTTTAATTTATCATGCAGACCTTAAACAACCTATTAACATTTACAACTGCTGACTTGATGCTTTACTATAACCAAGATTTATTAACCTGCAGACGACTGAAAAGCTTTTGCTGATGGTTTATTAGAAATCAAGACAATTCACAAGGCCAACACTTCAACAGTTGGAGAGTAAAGAGAGAGAGTAAGAGCTTCAGCTATCGTGGCGTTGAAGTTTATTGATTTGGACAGAAAACTGCCAATACAATTTTTTAATACATCACCTACACTCACGTCATCTACATTTTTCTTTTCATGTTGCTACATGCTGTTAAAATGGTTCATTACTTACAGTCTATTAAAGGTGCAGTGTGGAAGGTAGAAGGAACAGATTTGTCACATACATGTTTAATTAGTATATAACTCATTCAAAAATAAATCATTGTAGTTTTATTTCCTTATCTTGGGATGTTTTATCTACACAATTTTTATCTTGTTGCTTTATCTTACATTTCTATGGTAGCCCAGAATGGACAATCTGCGATCTCCAACCTAACCACAAGACGTGACTACCAGAAATCTTTAAAAAATAGTCTCTCCTAAACAATATGGTACCAAATTTCTTGCTGTAATCTAAATAATGGACATAGTCACCATGGTTTGGTTTGTGGAGCCAAAAGTCTCTCTCTCTCTCTGTGTGTATATATATATATATATATATATATATATATATATATATATATATATATATATATATATGTATATGTATACAGAGAGAGAGAGATAAAGAGAGAGTACAGGCCAAAACTTTGGGCACACTTTCTTCTCAGTCAATGTGTTTTCTTTATTTTCATGACTATTTACATTGTAGATTCACACTGAAAGTGTGTCACAATGAAGTGTGTCCAAACTTTTGCTTTTGGCCTGTACTGTATATGAAGTGTGGAGCTGGGCAGGAGCAGTCACCTAATCACCTAACTCCCTTAAATACATGCAATTTTAATCCTTACAAACATTTAAATGTTTTTTTGGTTTAAAAAACAATTTTCATTTCAACAATGTTTCACTTTTCATTTGGGCAGGTGACTGTTTGTCAGGATTGTCTGGTGAATAAATATGTTGCGTTTGATCTATATTCTTTTTTGAGCTGAAAATAAAACCACAACTCCTCAAAGCGAAACCCTCACTCAGTGTCTCTTTTCATTATCGCAATTTCTCTACACCTCCTCCCTGTCAAACAGCCAGACTGCAGTGACCGTGCCCTAACAAACCAGCCTGCATCCCTGAGAAACTTCATTTTCTCATTTTCTCTGTCAGCCAAGACCACAGGAGACCCTCAAGTTGACAGCCTCCCTGCCAAAAAAAAAAAAAAAAGGGAGCTTGCCTCAGTCTAATCAAGACTCTAAATGTCTTTCTTCTTATTTCTATGCTCGATTGTACAAATAAAAAGGAACATTTGAAGAGCTGGCTTTCTTGCACCTTCGACTGGTTTCTTTTGGGAGCAGTGCGTGCTGTTTTAGATTTTCTCAGCCTAATCAGCCACATGCTCCAGGATTTTTCAGGGCCAGTTTCAACTATACGAATAACGTGCCTCACACACACCAGTTGTGTGAGCAGACCTTGAGCACTCCAGCAGACTTCTCTCTGCCCACCAACTGTCTGCTGTTAGTAAGTTGCTGGTTGTGGGCCAAAGGAAGTGGACCCAGCAGACACCAGCAGGCTGGATGAGGCAGTAGACACGGAGGTTGGAGGCAGTGCAGAGGAGTCAGGTTCAGAGGAAGTGGATCCACCAGAGACAATTCATTTTGGATGAGACTGATCAATGCTCAGCCCTTTCAATATCAAAGGAAGTTCAGACAGGGTTTTTTTTTTTTTTTGGAACATCAGCGATTTCAGTCTGTTGCAGTTTCATTGGGTTTCAATCATTAATTGGGATTGCATAGCCTCGTTTAAATGTTAATCTCTCTCACTGTTTGCTTCCTGTTAAGCCAGTCCATTGGTCAATCTGTCCCATTGGTTCAGACTGAAATATCTCAACATCTGGATTTCAATATTAACAGCTCCCAAATTATGAAATATACGACACATTCACACCTCCTCTATACTGGAAAAAAATCCCTACCTTCTCTGTCGCTCTTCTTGTGTGTTTTTTCCCTATTTCCTTCACCTGACGAAGAAGGTGAAGTACACTATTTTGTACTGATGGTAAATAAAACAAAAAGACAAAAAATCTGTGCTCTAAAAATTAAATTGACCATCCTTGCCTCTTTGAAGTCAAAGATGACCAGTCCAGGAAAGCACAGGACCTATCAAACATGATGTTGCAGTTCTTAATTTCCTAGGACAGAGGGCGCTGCTGGATAATAGTTGATGTGAACAGAATCAAGTGCCTCCTCTCCTTAAAATCCTCTCTTTTTATCCGCCAGAAATAAAAAAGTGGAGGAAGAGACAGACACGGTATGAAATGCACAGTCAGCAAGCAAGGTATCAGCAACAAACCATGAAGAGGCTGTGTCAGTCACGCTCAGTACATCATGTCCTTTATTGACTCAATCATGAAGTTTAGTGTTGAGGCTAGAGGACGTACACACACACACACGCACACATCTACATAAGAACAAGTTATTACATTAAAATTACTTCCTCATTCAAAATCCAACAGTGGTGTCACTATATTGAACCAGTGCACCGTGTGTCTGCACATATTGTTTGCCTGTTGCTTTCGAAAGAGATGTAACCTCAAGATTAAAAATGCATCTAGATAGCAATACAATCTACTCATGTAATTAGCCTAAAAGCCTTTTCATCATGTTGGGAACAACACTTACACACACACACACTCATGGTCACACACTGTCTGCTTAAACACACTGATATTCCACGTTCCCCTCTTAAGACTGCTGGAAAAGGCATCTGCATGATGGCACCATCGCCTTTGTGTGTGTGTGTGTTTGTATGAGTTATTTATATGCTAATGAATCTGGAAGGGCATGTTGAGTGGTGAGAGCGTGTGTGAGAGTGAGAGTGTGTGAGATGATGGTAGAACTCACTACAGCCAGAGAACAGATGGTGAAGGAGGACCTTGAAGACGTACATATTTCGCCTAAAAAGTCGCAACAATACAGCTGCAGCTCCAACCTGGACTGTGTTTACCCCCCCCTTCCCTGTTTTTCCTACTTTGATGGAATATTGTTATTCAGGCACACTGTCTGGATGCCTGTCTGACTTGAGGTACTTTGGCACCAAACACACCTTCTGTACCTGAGTGAAGTGCCAAAAGCAGCTGGGATGATATACAGGCCCGCACTCCAGTCAGGCAACACGCTCGTCTTCTTTCCACTCTTTAATGGTAGAGCTGCTCTCAGTAGTCCATGTCAGGAAGATGAGACCTGAGCTGAGGTAGTTACTATACCAATATTAGGGAGCCAGTATATTGAATTTCACTGCTTTTCAAGTGTTAAGGATACATGTTTTGATGTCATGATGACCCTGCTCACACAAACCTGGCTTTAACACAAGCCATTTAGAAGTGGCTCCTGTTGTGATGTCACAACAGGAGTGAAAGTTAATAGTAACCACCTTTGAATCCTCATAGCTGCCACCTATTTCTGGAGTGCCTGCACTTGACTTTCTGTTCTGTTTCTCTGACCGACCCCAGCTCTCTGAGGGGTGGGACATTTCTCTCCGAACTCGACCACTCACAACAGAGTGGGCGTTTCATTGGAGAGGGGAATTTTTTTTTTCCAGAGAAGGCGACTGTATTGCCACTACAGGTCTAACTAGATACTTTTGGACTATAAAAGCATGCACATTTTTATAAATAGACCATGAAAATATTAAACTGGGGAAATTACCCGTTTAATTGCTATATTGTAGTCCGTTAATTCACCTGAATTTTTTCTTTTTTTTTGCCAAGCTCAGCGCAGCTGGGAGAAACATACACCAATACCACCAATACAACACCTCCAATTAAAACAATAAATTGTCACAGCTGTAGATCTTTTCGCATAGGTTTTCAATATGGACAGTCGCTCGCAAGTGTTGTTGCTTGCTGCAATGTCGATGTGCATGTTGATATTGTAATAAGCAAAACATTCAAACCAAAACACTGAATAGTTTTCTGTGCTGCCAGCAGGAGCGGGGCCAGTGATTGCTGACTGTGGAGCCGACTCCATGGCTGGCTCCTTAAATTAATACTCGTGAACACTGTATTTCAAAACCTCACCACCCACTAGCTTTTCCCTGTCTGCAGGCCAGCGTTTTCCATTTTACACTTGAGGCATCCAGCTGGCACTCTTATTCAGAGTGAATTAGACTGGATGGAACAGTCGAGTGAGCTTCACTTCCTGTATGATTGAAAATATAACCATGTTGAAAATCAGGAATGCAAGGTCAGAGTCTTGCAGTTTTCTTGTGGCTCTATAGTAGTCATGTAATGGGTACAGTGCTCAGAAAAGAAGAAAAAAATTCTAATGAAGTAATTGAAAAGGAGGAACAATGCTGATGTTTTCACTGGAGAGAAGGCACTGTCTAGTCTTTCTTAGCATAAAAAGGAGAAAAAAGTAATTTTGCAGATGGTTGGCGAGAAAGATGATTCCACCGCTATTAGGCAGCCATGAAAAGAAAAGACTGGGTGGAGTGGATTGATTACCTTGTTTTCTCCACTGTTTGAGATGGTTCACAGCAGGGAGAGAGATAGGGAACACAATGAGTAAAAAATACAAAAAAAGTGTTAGATTACAGCCCCTACAGGCCCAACACTCACACAGGTGTTTCCACTTAATTAATTTGACTGATTAGACCACTTTTCAAGACTTTGTAGACAAAACCATGCCGCGCTTGTTTGAAATATCCATCACTCTTTTGTTCGTTTTGTTACACCTTTGGGCATGACAATGTTCATCTTTCTACGCCTCAAAGGAAGCAGGTCATACACAGTGTTACCCGTGTCTGAAGGCAACAGTGTTAACTGTTCCACATTCCCAGAAACTCAAAGCGAAAACAGCCTCCTGGTGCTATTTGAATGCCTCGAGTCTTTATCTTTTTTTTTTTTTTTATCAAGTCTCTGTCATCTCAACATGAGGCAAGACAAGTTTATTTGTGCAGCACATTTGAACAACAACAATTCAAAGTACTTTACAAAAAACATTAGGACAAAGACGAAGTGTAACAGATAACTATAAACACTATATATATATACATATATATATATATATATATATATATATATATATATATATATAAACACTACCGCTATAAAAAGAATTATTGATACAAACAAAACCAGTTACAAGAATTTGAAGAAAATAAAAAAAAATATATTAATAGAATACAATGAATAAAATACCAGAATAAAAGTTGCAGTACAGTGTTAGAAATTAAAAGTTGTTGGATTTAATAAAAGGCAGCTGCAAACAGAAAAGACTTCAGTCACAAGTTCAAATAACTCAGAGTTGCAGCAGACCTTCAGTTTTCAGGATGTGGAGCTTAATAACTGAACGCTGACCTGTTCCAGACTGCCCATGAGGTTTAGAAATATAACTTATTTAGGGTCTAAACCATTTAGTGCTTTATAAACCACTGTATCTTAAAGTAAGTTGTCTTAATCCGAGTATAAGTGGACAACAAGTGCATGTAAACATGTTACAGTTTTCTCCAGCATGGGCTATATGGCCACCTTAAAGACGGTCAAAATGTTAACATAAAAAAACCACAACAGAAAAATGCAGAAGTTTTGAAGAGGAAGATTCCCTGGTTAAAAAAAAACAAACAATGCAAGCTGATCGAAAAAGAAACACTCACACAAGAATTTAATGAGAAACATGGACATTTTGCCAAGGATTCATCACATTCATCACACAGACAGACAGTCTTTGGGGAAGATTTGAAAAATGTGGTGAGTTTCATATGTTTCTGGCATTTCTCTTGATTCTGGCCAATTGTCAGCGATGATTCTCACTCACTCACGTTTTTGATGCATGTAAAATATTGTTTTTTTTTTCAGAGAGAGAGAAAGAGAGAGAAAAGAAGCTCTGACTGTTAAGAGGAGAGAAAAACAGAGAGTGAGAGGGGTAGAAAGCAGTGTTGGGGTAGTTACTAAAAAAACTAGTTACAAGTTACTAGTTACTTGTGAAATTTGTAACTACGTTACTTTACTAGTTACTGCATTTGAAAAGTAACTTCACTACTAGTTACTTTACTTTCCAGTTTTTTAAGCAAATGTTAAAAGCTACCGCATGGATACATGGACAAATATCATAGCCTTTTCGCGATGAAAAGGCTATGATATTTTTCATCGCTGTATTTAAGTATCAGTAAAAGCTTACTTTCCTGTTAGTGGGTGCGAGCGGTCGGATCAGGTCTATTATTATTAATAATAAAAACTATTGTTATAATTATTACCCTTATTAAAATATCATACAAAATAACAACATAGCACACATGCACACATTTACAGTTTAGTAAAGTAGTGTAGTTACTGGTATTTTGAGTGTAACGCGTTACTTTACTTCGTTACCCGTGATGGTAATAACGTTACTGTAATCCGTTACTTTGTAACTCGTTACCCCCAACACTGGTAGAAAGATTATGGTTCTATCATAACCTTGGTTGCAGGTTTCAACAGAGCTCAATCCACATTTCAGTTTTGTCCAGGGTCAGACATAAACCGATTTGGGGTGGTTCCCTTCCCCTGTTTGAAACTTTGGAGGGGCATAAATTCCTGTGCCCACCCAGAGATGGCGCCTATGCTTAGATTACATACAAAATGAAAAAATGCCATGTGATTATCCATCTTTTTGTTTGAAAATGCTGGAGTTGTACTGTGCCCTGGTTCTTTGTTTATAATGTTAGGACGTGATAGGTCAATTAGAAAAGAAGCCATATTAACCAGTTGAAACGGCACATATCGCCCCCTAGTGATGAGAGGAGCACACCTTCCTGTCAGTAACTCAGTTTCTCTGTTGCTTGTGAACTGGGACAAGCACAGAAGTTCGATTAGACAAAAAAACTAATTTTGAGCATAGCTCGATTCAGATGTGCACGTAAGCACACTGACTGACTACACTAAGATTTCTGTATTTATTTTAAACATCAGTGACTGAAGCTGAACTTTTAGTTGTCCTTCTTTGGCTCCAAACACAATTACTTCAGTTTCATCTTTGTTTATCTGAAGAAAGTTTTTCAACCTTCAATCGTTGATTTGTTCAGTGCATTCATTCAATGTTTCAAATGTATAATCACTAAGGCTAGTAAGCGATTAAAAAAATGATCTAATTATTATTCTTTGTGAATAATTAATCTAAATGAATCACATATATCAATATTTTCTGAGAGATGAATCTAATTTTTCAGTCAAAATTAATTTTGATATATAATCGAAACAATAGACCTTCGACAAACTATGTAACCCCAATGGATGCAAATACAAATGCAGTTTGCTTGTCATGGACGAGGTGATCCACGCTAGAGGTCCGCACCAAATCCTGACCTGGAGCTTGGCATGGCTCCACTTCTTGGATTGTATTTCATTGTCTCAGCAGTACCTTTAACAACATCGACATCAGCCCTGTGTTGTTTTTTCGGGCCGAATGCAGCCCTCGAGACTAGCTGCCTTGTTTCTTGATGCAACATGTGGTGTGCAGCGTGTGACAGCTCAGGGTCAGATATAAACTCTTCTTCTCAATGAAATATCTTTAGCTAATCCAGAAAATTGAGGGCTTTATTTCTGACCTTGGTGAAATGAACATGGATTCAGGTGTAAGACACATGGCGATGAGAAAATAGGTGGAATGGTACACAAGGGACAGAGAGAGAAGGTGAGATGGACAAATGACAGTTTTATATTCACTTCAGAGATTGAACAGCTGGCTCCCCAGTCACTCACTCTTACACACACACACACACACACACACACACACACACACACACACACACACACACACACACACACACACACACACACACACACACACACACACACAAAAGATAAACACTTTCCTCTGTCTCTCCATCAGCTACAGTAATAGCCAGTTGAGATTATGTTGAGCACAAAGCAACAAGAACAGGATTTTTACACAGTGGATGTGTCTGTGATACAGACACTGTGGGTGAGCCTGTGTGTTTGATTAGTTTTACACGTTTCCTACTCTGAGATCAAAACACTGCTCCCTCTGTCTCTCTCTCTCTCTACACACATCTATCTGTATGTTTCTGCTATCTGAAATGGCATCTTTGTTGGCTTATCCTTCATTACTGTGCGCTTGTGTATGTGCATGAATGTGTGTGTGGGTGGGTGTGTAATGAGGAAAACTGCCATTTGGGAAAACCAATTACCACAGGTAAATAACATAACCCTTCACACCAAGATTTAGCCAAACAATGAACTGAATGCAAAATGGAAAACCTCCTCCACACACACACACACACACACACACACACACACACACACACACACACACACACACACACACACACACACACACACACACACACACACACACACATACACACACACACTGATTTTGGGATGCTTTGAAGAACATTGCATTGACTCACATATATTACCCATACCGCAATCTGAAATGTTACCTTGTAATAACGTCAAGCTACCTCTATTATTTGCTGTTTTCTCTATATTTCATTGTTTTCTCCCTATTAATGAGTCTGTCACTGTGTGGTTTGATAACTAATAAAGCAGGTTTGCGGGAGTGTTGGAATGTACGCATCCTAATTAAAATTGTTGTTAAAAGTGTTTATGGTGCACAGAACGTAGGAAGAGACAGAAAAATAAGAGGAAGAGGGGAGGTGTCAGAGAGCAGAGGATGAAGAAATGTCAGCATTAGAGCAGAGAGGTAGAGAGGATTATATTTACACAGGAATTTCCTCATTTAAAATCTTCATTAGGCGCTCCCTCACTTTGTATTTGTTCTCAGCTCCTTCATCTCGCCACAGAAACCTGTGGTCCTCGGCTGTGTGGAGCGATATACTCTGCTGTGTGTGTGTGTGTGTGTGTGTGTGTGTGTGTGTGTGTGTGTTGGTGACATTGTGAGACAGAGTGAGCGAAGCCTGCATGTCCAAGTGTGTGTGCATGCTGGGTCCTGATTATTCTTTGAGTTTATTAATTACAACTCTTTGTCATTCATCCAGGTTCTATCAGTCGCCACACAGAACACTCTAGCCTCCTGTCTGCCATCTTTTCCTTTCTTTTCATTACATAGCTGCCTCCATTCCTCCTCCTCCTCCTCTCGCTCATGAGAAGAGCAAACAACGGTTTTGCATGAAAGAACAAGAGACTTTAGCACATGAACAAATAATTTGCTCTTCTCCCCAGTCTCTATTGCAGCTATCACTCCAGAACGAGCCTGTTGATTTGATCATCTTTTCTTCTTGGTAAATAGGCCTGTCTGGCTTTAATCATTTAACACACATAGACAGAAGTATAGATCTTAATCTGACTAATCCAGGATTACAGTGCAGCTATCAGACACTGTTTGTATGACTTCGTCTAATATTTGCATGAGAGTGTGTGTGGATGTTTTTTGCAGCGCGAGTCTCCCTCTTTATTCAGGTACAAAATCGCTCCAACAAATTAGTCAGCAGTGCTACAAAAAAAAAAAAAAAAAATCATATCACACAGCATTATGGAAGAATCCAAGGCAGAGCAAACAAAGACAGTCTTTAACAGGGGTCTAGAGGTTAAGATGCTGCAAACCTTGTACAATCCTCTTCTCTGATTCGATTCTGGCTGCATTAATCATTTGTTCTAAAAGAACCTGTTTATACATTTTCATGACAAGTGACAAGTTGTGGCTGAATGAATAATGACTCTATCACTCAGAAGCAAAGTCATATGTAGAGTGACATCCTTTTGACACAGCAAAGCCTTTCATGCAGGATATTAAGGTTGATGGTTAGGTGTACAAAGCTTCTCACTTTGACAGAGGAGAATATCTTGCACCTGTCTATTACCAACAGACCATAGTTTCTTTTAATACTGACATTCTTACACCTACTAACCTTAAAGTGACTACAAGAAACTTTTAGCTTGTTACGAAATTGTCTCTATATGACCTACAACACTAAACGAGACCATCAGTGAAAAGATTGAATATTTTCTATATTGTTGCTGTGAATGCCTGTGTTCTGGAGTACAAGTGGGTAAACTAGGGAGTGAATGAGGAGAAATTGTGAGAACAATGCAGTGAATGAGGGAAGTAAAACCTTGTTTTCTGGCTTTTTTTTCACCAGAGGTTATGTTCTGAAGCACAAATAAAGATGTCTACACCACCACAAAAATAAAATAAAGTGTGAATGCAGCCTACATTTACTACATTTGTTTCATTCTAAAATCATTCCAGTTGACTGAAATAAAACTACTACTACTATACTATTTTTTCAGAAAAGAAACGTGGTGCATTATTCCAACTGACATTTTGCATAGATAACTGAAATTATGCAAATTATTTAGACTCTGCGGTTATCCATGGAAATTGTTCTCACACACAAAGCACAGAAAGGAAAATTAAGAGTAATAGCAGCTAGTTGTTAGTCTGTGTGTGCTTATGTGTGCGTATGTGTTTTACCCTTTAAATACTTAATATAATTTGTATTCATTAACAGCTCTGACATTTTCAATTTTGAGGCAGCAGAGCAAAATTCTGTTGTCTTCGACAGCCGCAGTATTCCTTGTCATAACATTCTAATGTGGCTCTCTTTGCGTGCATTGTTAGGTTTGTCCGTTTGTGGAACTGTGTACCACATATAAACACATATATGACCTCTTTTCTCCTCCCTGCTCTGCAAAGGCTTCAGTTTTCCTGCCTGACTGAACACACACAATGCAGCTGTCTGAGCAGCCAAAACACACCAGACATCGACCCACATGTCTGTTATTGGTGTCTGTCGCCATCCAAGCAACACACACACACACACATGCTCTGCACACAAACGCCGAAGATAAAAACTTTGAACCTGTGACAGCTCATTGAGACTAAGTCACACTGTGAACTGCATGTGTCACAGACAAAATGGCGTTGTTAAAACGGATTGAAAAATGGGGAACCGAAAGGTGAAATGCACTGCAAGTGGAAATAATTATGCAACACACACTTTTGCCCCTGATTTGAAATAAGTGTGTTCTAGAGCAAAGTGACTGTAAATGTTTTGGTCCACTCCCACATAAAGACTGCCGTTCCACTTGCTTTATTGGCTGTCGCATGCTTAAGGATCGTCTTGCGCACAGTTGCCTCCAGATAATCACAAAAGCAATTTCAGGCTGTTCTTAAATGATTATCTTCAGTCTCCAGACAGACGTGCAATCTTGTCAGTGAATTATGTCTGTGTGTTGTCACTAAATAGGTCCCACTAGAGTAGCAATTAGCATGACCTGTTGGCGCTAGCTACCGCTAGCCTCATGGTAGGTTGCAATGCAGGGAAACTGTCTATTTAAGGCAACTAGTGACTAGTATGTTTTGTGTGTGTTTAATGCACTGTAACTTTTGAGGACCCTGTGTTAGAGCTGTGACTTTTGCCAAAAATCATATTTAAAATGTGTTTCTTAATTGATATTAATATTAGAATATATTCGAATGATTATGAATAATATCTTGATCATGAAATGCTTACAGCAAGAACTACCTATGTGTCAAACGGTAATATGTTTTGTCTAGTAGAGGCTGTGGAATACGGGCAGGATACACTGTCCTCCCCCTCCTCTTCCTTTAAGTTGCCTGTAGCTGGGCCCTTAAATAGCTGGTCTATTTCTAGCTCCTGTTGCTGTGCGGCTATTGTTTTGGTAACTACCTATCATTAGGCACTGTCACCTACTTACTACAGGAGCTAAACTGATCAATAACAGCCCTGCTAACGAGCTTGTGATTCACAACTTCACCAGGTGTGAAAAAAACTCTGAATCGGAATTGAAAACATTTGCAAGCCAACACAGACACAACAACAATAATCGATAAGAACATAGTATGCAGCATAGAGTTTCTTGAAGGAAAATACCTTGTTTTCAAGGTATTAATAAGGTAAAATAATATCATATCTAAACTATGTGTTTTTTATGGAGTGTATATATACACACACACTGGGCTCAACTAATCTTTCTTCTGTGCATTTCTAACCCATAGACTCACATTAAATTCTAATTAGCTAAACCCTAGTTTATTATTTAGCTAACTCGCTATAGTTGGTTTTGATTTATGGTCTTAGTGCATGACAAGAGGTATAAAATGTGTCCGAGACTAAAAAGACCCAATACAGCTATCAACAAGCAGCAGAGCTTAACAAAATACTGTTTTCATACTGATTAATTCATGTTGTCGTGTTCATGAAAAATGCATTCTCATAAGACTACTATTTCCTTTGTACTGCAAGAATAAACAGAATATTCACTTTGTTGTTCTATCCCCACCTCAACAGACTTGAGTTGTCAATTGTCAGATTATAATATATCCTCCTCGCTGCATACTGGATTTACCTACGTCCGCATTTTTTATATAGACACTATAATAATAAAAAGGCCCTTTAATAGCAGGTGTAAAAGACCTCATGGAAACAAGTTCGGTTTCTATCAGAAAAGTCACACAAATAAATAAAAGGACTGTATTATGATATGAAGAAGGGGAACCCTGTTGCCGACATGTTCTGTTTACTGATGAACTAGAGGTGACAAAATCATGACTGTGAAAGACACAACTGGGATGATAGTTTTTCTCATCTTTCTCAGGCTGTAAAAGATGTGTTCCTATCAAAACTGCATCTGCTTCTCTTAATACACCTTTGTTAACTTATTAGCGAGTAGAGTCAGTTACTGTACCTCTGACACCTGATCATCCCTGATATCTTTCTTTAATGTGAGGTTCCACACATGTGGATATGTGGCTTGATGAACCATTTTAATAGCTACGAATGTGTCCATGTAGTTATGGGGTCTAAAGAGGAGCCGGAGTTCCTGATAATTTGACAAATCAGAGATGAGGCCGTTTTAACTTGGAAGCGTAATGCTTCAAAAGTGTCCTACGAGTGAGTGATCTCATTTACACCATAGCAACTTAGGAGCATTTTAAGATGATTCCAAAGACATGGAGCCTAATTATTGTCAGCCAGCACAGCAGCAACATCCACCTGCCAGAGCCCCCTGCAGCCTCTTGTGAGGATGGAGACTCACATCCTCCTACTACACCACCACAGCAGCAGGGTCGGAGGGAACCTTTGGTGCTGGTAATTAGAGAGGAAGGAGTTCGAGATGAGGCTCAAAACAATTTTCTTGTATATACACACACAAATTATTATTATTATTACATCCCTGGATAGATATTTTCTTACTCTGAATCTTGACAAAATTAAAAACATTTCCGTCTCTGAACTCAACAATGGTTCAGTATCAACAGTGAGTGAATAAAGTAACCAATTATCCTATTCTGATTCATTATTATGGCAGCAGTTTTTACATTTACACACATTTCAAAAGCACCACATTTACATTTGAAGGTAACGTGTCTCCATGAAACCAAAACACGTATGAACACTATTGTGATGTTTTAGATTTATTACACCAGAATTGATGTGATTGGTTGTTCTGGTGTAAAGGGTCAGTTTTGAGGAAAGAGAACATGCTTTTGAATGCAGTGTTTCATTTTGCAAGAGATTTGTAGAGTCAAAATTCACAAAATGGAAAGAAAATCAGTTTTGTGTTTAGAGTATTAAGAAATGTAGGAAATGTGTTTAAACATTCTGGGAACATTTGTAAGTTAAATACAACCACAAAGAGCATTTTCCTTTGTACCACTTTCACTTTCAGGTAAACATTGTCATGAGAATAGTTACACATTAATTATTTTTCTAAAAAGAAATTCAATGTGAGCCAGTTCACTTTTGGAGTTTTATTGCAAAGAACAAAAGACTTAATTCACACATTTGAAAGTGCAGATCCCTCCAGGTTGCTGGGTTAAAAACACTGGATAAATGTAAAGCTCACATTTTGTACGTTCAGCCACCTCATCACAAACAAATGCTCTGGCAATGTCGACATAAAATAGGCCTTATTTTCTGAATAATTCTCTTCGGTCCTAAGATTGAAAAATTCATTCTTATCTGAGTTCAGAAGAATACAGTGTGTGTGAGCAGCATTTCATGCTGTTAATCTTGAACAGTCAGAATACAACATAAGGAGTGTAGCATACAACATAACAATATGAATTTTAAATAACAAACATTAGTAAATATAATGTCATGCAAGTTCCGATTCCCACAACAACAAAAAAAAGCCTACAAATCATGTTTGTTTTATTAATTATAAAAAGTCATGGTCCAACAGCTGATGGACTGGAGCAGAGTTGCAGCCTGTCAGTCTATTTCTTACTGCTGCACCCCCCGACGTGAACAGCAAGACGGCCACGGCCAACTGTCCCTCCTGCATGTGCTCCTCCATGTCCCCAACTAGACAAATATTGTGGAGTGCAGCACAGCAGGTGATGATGACTGAAACAAATGTAGTGGCGACCTCTAGGGCCTCGAAAAAGATGCTGTGCCACCTGGTTTTCGTTATCATCATCTCTCAGCGATGCAGTTTTTGACATGATGTTGGTTATAGTGCTCCTGCAGTGGTTTCCTGTATGATTGCTCCATACTCACCATCCCTGCAATGAAATAACCCACTGCAGGGTACAGCTGATCAGTGTAAATTGGACTGTTTTTCAGCTTGTGTCATGTACTGATCCTGGGTAACCACGAAAAAATGTCCAGAAACTGGCCTCCACTGTCACAAACAGCCTGGAGTTGTATAGAATGAAACAGTTTATTTAAATTGTCACTAGAGGCAGGACCTGCGAGTGCCTTTAAATGGATGTGGCAGCCATCAACTGCTCCCACACGCTTGTTGAAGGCAAATACTATTTTATTTTCCTCTTTATATTTATTTTATTTGAGTAGGGAAAGTGCATATTAATGAATGTTTCCAAGGATAATATAAATATGGCAGATAATGGACAAAGGCTAATTTACTGTTGTCCCTTGGGCAGGTCGATGTGATTTTAAAACTAGAGGAACATCTTATAGGATGATATAAAGAGATATGCAGTATAATATGTCCAGCAGTATATATAAAACAAGCACAGTGCTCAGAAAACTTGCGTCATCCACATAACAAATAAATGACATACAGCAGTTCCCCAAGATACAATGATCTGACCTACGAACATTGATTGATGTCCATAAATATTTGTAAAATGCTGAATTGTGTTTACAAGTTGGTATTTTGAACTGTGCGCCACATCCAACTAGTTCCCCTTTCTACGCAACCTGCTCCATATGTGCATCTCCAACTCTCATCTCTTTTTATTATATACCAGATAATCATATTTATGTGTTGTTTTATGTCTTCTGTTAGGCCTTAGGGAATAGTACTTTCTTTTTTGGAGTAGTACTGGTATTTAAACTGAGACCTCAAATGGGAATTAAAGATTGAAATTCAATATATAATGACTTAGAAACAATTCATCTTATGAATAGCCTCTCAGAAACCTATTGTGTATATCCTATCCTGTATATGTATGTATTGATGTGTATGATACAACCTCTATTTGTATTTCGTAATTAAAGTTTGCAATTTAACTTGTTAGATTAATGTGCTGTTTAGCGTGTGTAATTTCTTTATTCTCAAAATCTGTAAACCCATTGGAAATCATTGGCTTAATAGCAGTTATCATGATACAGATCACAAACAGGTCATTTGAAATCTGAAACGGATGCAGCTAAATTTCCGATTGCAGACGTCCTGCAATTAATTGGGGAAGATACCTTCGCTTCATTGCCGCGAATCTGCATCATACTTTATATTGAAGACAGCAGCATAGGGCTAAGCTGACAAGTGGAGGTTGATCCATGGTTGTTTGGTATGAAGTGTCAGGGACAAGTACGTTTCATTTATCTCCTCCGCTCCTCCCCTGCCCACTTTCCCTCTGCTCTCTGCGTGGACTCTGCCATGACATCTGTTGTTATGTAACCACTTCTGAAATGTAGTTCTAGCCTTTGTTTGGATTAAGTGTTCTGAATGCATCAGTTGAAGAAGAAAGAAAGAAGGTTGCTGGAACTGGTTAGACGTGAGAAACTGAGAACCTACTTAGAAAGTGAGGAGTGAGGGATGAATCTACAACCTCACTGCTGCATGCCCCTAAATCCTATACACTGGTCCTTTAATATTTATTCCCTTGGAGGTTATCTCAAAAAGTTTTGGCCAGAATTTTGTCAAATTTTCAGTGAATGTTGGGAAATATACCATGAACGGCTGATTAAATTTTGGTAATGATCCAGAAGAAATCCCAGCTTCTGGGTCACTTTGTATTTTTTGTATGGTAATGTGGAGGGGGCGTGGTGCATCAGCTGCGGGAGAGAGGTGTGGGGAGGGCTCAGGGGAGCGGCGCCAGGTGAGAGTGATTGAGCAGTCGAGTACAGGTGCGCTAATTACTCTCACCATCTCTTTTAAAACAGTAGCAGGCTGGACCCGGAGGGAGGAAAGCGACGGACACACTAGAGACCCAGCAGACGGCAGCGTACCGGGCCGGTGATCGGCTGCAGTGGGTCTATGTGCGGTGTGTGTGTGTGTGTGTGTGGGTGTGTTAAATAAAGCACGGAAAAACCGTTGAACTCAAAAAGACTGGACTTGTTGTGGGTCTGTATGGTGCCGGGGAACCCACGGGGGCAGCGAGACTGCCACAGGTAACATTGCAGTAAATTGACCTTCAAAGGCCCCATCGTTTGGGGCAATTATTTTTAACAGTTACAGTTGTAAAGTTGTCAAACTGTTTAGTGATACTGTAATCACAATACAGTTTTCACAGTTTCACAATTGCTTCCAGTAAAAACCTCAAAGGCAAACTACTGTCTTAAACTTTTTTTTGAAGTGCGCTTAGCTTGTTGCATATCCGTACACCTACACACACAGTGAGAGCAGAAGAGCCATAATTTCCTGGGAGACCTGAATAGACAGGCATCATTAATGATATAGGTAGACTGAGGCACATCAAGCTGTGGAGCTGTTTTGTACACGGCCCCTTACTTGCTATTAAGGATAATGTGAAGGTCATACAAAAATATTTAGGTAATTGTGTGTCTCCAAATATTTGGCAACTTTGATGAAGGCATGTCAATGCATGAGAGCATAAATAAATGGTTTTCTGAGTAAATGTCCGACCACACCAATCCTCTTGTGAAAAGTGAAAAGTTTAAAAAGTTTGAAATATTGAGAAAGTATTCCCAAAAGAGTGGAGGCAGAAGATCAAACTCTGCTCAGTTTTTTAAACATGTAATGTCAAATAAATGAAATAAACAAAATATGTCAATATTGAGAATATCACAGAGCTAAGAATTTTATATACATTATTATAACATGAATAAATTCCATCAGACAATAGGCTTTTCCCAGAGTGTGATTATTTATTATTAAATTTATTATTTAAGTGTTTGCATTTTATTAGTGCATAACTGCACCTAATAACTGCAGTTATTAGGTGTCCAATTACTGATTTACTTACTTTTTTTAAGAGTGCATTTAAAAAAAAGTGGAAACTGCACCACCTCTTGCAATAATGAGCTAGTTAGAAAGTGTTTCTCATTGTATTAGTGTGACAACCTTTCTGCTCCAAACAGACACTGGTCGTGTTGTTTTCTCTGAACAGAGCTGGTGGACCTGAATGTCGGGGACACATGAACGAGGCAAACACGTGTTTATTCGCTGCTTTGCTGCAGAATTTAATTTAACTCAACAGAACAAAGGATCAGACAAGAACGAACAGAAAATTCAGGGCCAAAATACAAACTGAACCGATGAGGGGAACGAGGTGCAGGACGAGGTGCAGGTGGGGGGGAGGGTGGGGGGGGAATGAGGTGATGAACTGGAGAGCAGCAAAGAAGCTGATAGGCTGGGGGAAAACACAGGGAACGGGGCAGGGCTAATGAGGTGAATGCAGGGCAGATGTGTAGTGAAAATCAAGCAGGAACGGAGGAGAAAATAAGAGAAGCCACCAGAAGGAAATAGAATCCACTCAAGTCTCACCCAACAGACCTGACACGATCACTTGTAATCACAGTAAAGACCGTCTACTCAAACATTATTAGCCCTCTATTGTTTTTCCAGTTGGCAAAACAGTTATTAGAATTCTGCAAAATGGCCGTTTATCATCCCAATCAAATCAGTGAAAAGCCATTTGATTGCTGTATTGACATAATATATCCCACATCATGGACTGCTGATCAGAGATTGTTAATGTGTCACTGAGAGTCTTGTTTTACAAGTACTTCATTAGATTTCACACACTCTCTGCTGCAGCATCACACACGCAGCAAACAGTGTGTGAGCACCGTCTTTGTCTTGTTATAACCTTTTTATGCTCTGTTGCTCCACTGTCAGTGTCTGTTTCCAGCGTTTGAGTGTTGCGGTTTGACAGACATCATGAAACCATGTTTAGCAATTTATATGCAAAGCAGAAAGATGGAGGAAACATCAACAGGAATGATCCACGGTTAGACAGGGAGAGATCTAATTGGACAGAAGTTTTTTTTGCCAGTTGTGGATGTGTGAGACAGTGTAGCTCTGCTGCAAAAGAGATGAACGACTGAGACAAAGACAAGTGACCTTGCGAGAGCTCATTAGCAAAGGTTGAAGGTAAAGCGGATGCTCATACATGCGTGGCATGTTTCCTCAAATAGTGGCGGAGGCCTTTAATTATTTCACCTGTAGGGTACCAGGCCGTATATTTGCTTATATTTTAGTTCAAAGCCACCTTGTTTAATGATGTGCTTCCGTTTATTACATTTTGGTATTATATTATACAACTCAACACTTTCTGTTTAAGTTTTCAAATTAAAAGCGCATGGAAATACTTTTATTGTGACACATCTGCTGGCATGTATGCAACAACACCCGGATGAGATTAAATTACAATAAACTAAAGTGGATCAGAATGAATGGATTTTAAGGTTTAAATTGCTACCATTTTGTCAGATAGATTGAACACTGTAAAATATAAGTTGTACATTTTTGTAAATAATTTGAATCAATCAATCAATAAATTGTATAAAGCCCATTTAAAAAACAACTCACATTTGATCAACCCATGTTTTTTTTAAAGATAAAGTATATAAAATTAGGTTCCAGTATTAAAAAGCCATCAACATATTGAAAAGCTGTCTTACATTACCAGTAATAATTCTATTGTGGGAGAAGGTTTTTGTGGGAGAAGGTTTTTGAATGTTAAACTCTATTATAAGGTCTTTCTCCAAAGACATCGCATTTTTGAAGCCATTAATGGACTCATTTAAAAAAAATGTCAAAACAGTTGTATTCCTAAGGCTCCATATTCTTAAGGGAGCTTCTGATTCACAACCCTTCAGTTACAACTTAACTTTCTGGTATCAATACATTCTAACTCTTTATATGCAATCTAATTTAACTCATGTACCAGAGGGTGAATACGCTCAGGTGTCACAATGTAAAACAATTCATATTCATAGCCATTCCAAATATCAATCTAATAACGATCAGATTCAGTGGCAAGCAACATCCAAACTAAACGTAATAGGACATTGCCTAAATATAAACATTGTGGTAGCTTACACTGATAAATGAATTACAAGTGGTCATTATCCTCCTCTTCACCATTATCACTGTCCAATCCTAATCCTGGACGGCTGGTTTGGGTGCAGGCTTTTGTTCCAACCAAGCGGTAACACACCTGATTTTACTAATTAACCCTCCAGTACCAGGATTGAACACCCGTGGCAGATTTGGCTCCTGGCCTTGGCACATTGCTCTCTGTCCTTGGATTTTTCCCAGTCCATGAACTCTGAAAGACCTTCTGAGCATATCCTTGTCCACTTTGTCCCAGGTTGTGACCACCCAGTCCACAAGTCGGTGGCAGCGGCGGCTCTTCTTTTACCTCTGGCTGTGTATTCCTTATCTTCGTTCTCATTCACACACTGATTGAAGGCAACATACAGCCTCTGCTTGAAGGGCTGTTTCCAAATCACATCGGGGGCTTGGATATATTTATCGCAGCCTACTGGGATCATGATACTGTAGCTGCATTTTTACTTCAGGTTTGGTGGCGGCTCTGATGTGGCATCGGTATGAAAGTCCCACCCCAGGAACCATGGGGTCATGTTGAACTTTATCATTCATCTAAGTATTCACAGAAGTGGTGATCAAAGGCGCTTGGAGATCTGCTGCCGCCTTCTCTTCAGCCCCTCTGAAGACGATATAATGCTGTAGTTTGGTGCAGTTCTGCCTTAGCAGCAAAGTCAATGGTGAGATGGCTTTTCTTTTCCTGTGTTTTTCAGAGCTCCAGGCTTTGTTGCACAACCTTGTGTTTTAATAGTGGTGCGAGACAACATATCAAACCAAACTGCAGTCCCTTCCATTGCAATAACGTCCTTCTCTAAAATCTTTTTAGAGCTGACAGCCTTTCTAACGTAGTCAACAAACAAAACAAGTTTCTCAGTGAGTAGATCTTGGTCTTTCTGGGCTTTGGTGGTATGATGTCAAAGTGAGATGTTGTTGTGTCATAAAAATCTTTGTAGCCAACCGATACAAGCCACAAACATCTTGCCTCCATCACTCACTAAAGGGTAGATTCTCCATCGCTTTATTTTTTATATTTTTTCTTGATACGCAGTGATGTTGTTGTTGAGTAAATCCACTCTGAAAGCCCTAAGCTAACTCTCTTCCTCAGATAGTCACGCTTTCCTCTTCTCAGCCCACAGCAGCTAACGCTTCTGTTTTTGTCAGCAACTGATTCTTTCCAGGTCAATGTCAAAGTGCCTTGCAGCTTCCTCCCTGGAAAATTATACAGTGTATTTTTATATATGCATGCATTAATGTGTGTATGTGAGCGAAACAGGGGAGTGCAGGTATGTGCAATGTTAATGGCTGAACCTGTACAGAAAATGACCTCCATAAAAATTTCCATAAAAACATTCACTTAATTTGTTTCTGCAGGCTTATCTGAAAACTCTCCCTTAAACAAACACAGAGCTGTCCGTCTGAAGAAAGCATTCACCCCAGGAGGAAAAATTCAGCCATTATCTGGTCACCCACATGTCAGACTTTTTTTTATTTTTTTTAATTTTGTATTTTCTTTAAGTTCGTAGGATCACCAGATAACTGGTGAGTTGGCCCCAGTAGTTCCGTCTCTGCATTCTCCCAGAGGTGCTCTTTGTTATTAATAATTCCCAGTAAGCAACCTTGACCTCAATAACTTTTGGACATTGCTGTCTAAGCTGTTCAGAGTAAGTCCATTGTGATTTTGAGAAGCCAAAAAATTAGTCATTAGCTGCAAGAGTTTGCAGTGGAATGGAGCCTCAAAAAGTAAATTGCTGTTGGTCCTATGAACTGAGGAAAGCGTATAATGACTGAACTTTGGATTACACCATTTCTTTAAATGGGGATGTATTTTTTGTGACAATTTGCTCATAATTGGTCTTTATAGCTCCATACAAGCCTTTTGATTTCATGGTAACAATAATTACCATTATTCATGATGCATTATGTTTATTGGCCGGCCATATTTTTGCGCTACTATGGACATGGAAAATAATGAAGATCAGTGTGGATATTATAATGAATGGCAAATTCTACCTCAGTATCCCAAAAGTATAAATTCAGATGTCTTTTTTTCCCCTTTATTGGATAGTGAGGTGGTAGACAGGAAGTAACGGGAGAGAGATGGGTATAGCAACAAAGGTCAACTGTCTGGCATCTTCGATTGTAGGGAAAAAAGAAAGAGATGGGCGACAAAGAGAGCGAGAGAGAGCAGCAGCAGTGGTGGAGCAGAGTGATTGAAGATTGCGAGCGATGGCCATGAGAAAGCTGGTGAACGAGAGAAATGATTTTCTGGTTGTTATCCCAGTCTTTATCACAAATAAACACGCCCACACTTCCACTTGCCGTTGCCCCCTTCCCACAGCTCTGCAGTGAGGAAGGTGCCTGATCCTGTATGATTACAGCCTAAGTGGTGCACACTTGGGTTAAAGCTAGCTACTGTAGTCACACTCTGCTAACAGGGCAAGTATCATAATCAAACATAGTCAGACATTAAGCAAGGGCCTGGCACGGTTAATCCATGATTCGGGTTAAAAAAAAAACAACATTCTAATTCTAGCTGATGGGTTTTGGGTGGTGAAATAATACATCCGTCTCATTTGAGTTTATAAATCAGGCTACCTGCAGCGATACCACTGAGTCTCTCCGTTGAGACACAAGTGTGCATTTATACATGAGGCAAAGCTGCATAACTTCATTGGTTATTTAAATCTCCACACGCCGACAGGATCAGTTGGGATCTGTTGTTAATTAAGGTTCAGTGTTCTTCCGCACAACCAAAAGGTCAGCCGTTACACACATGGTCCAGGTTCATGCAAACTAGCTCAAAGTTTAATTGTGTTTTCTCTCTCACCGCAAGAATGTCACAGGTTCAAGACCTTGAGCTGGGACCTTTTTGTGTGCAGTTTGCATTGTTGTCCCCATGTCTGCCTGGGTTTTCTGCTTATAGGTGTGAGTTGGGAGGTGTGAGTGAATGGTGATTGGCTGGAGACCTGTCTGGGGTGTATCCCTGCCTTTTGTCTGCAATGTGCTGGGATTGGCTCCAGGAGACCCCAGTGACCCTAGTGAGGAATAAGCGGGTATAGAAAATGACTGACTGACCACGCGCATGGAAACATTGACATTGACTGAAAGCAGCCTCTATGTTCTCTAAAGTAAATCCTTACCACTCATACATCAATATAGCACACAATGAAATCACCTGTAAAGGTTGTGCTGCTCCACATAATTTAAAAGGCAATGTACAGGGACTGGTAGAGGTGGAGCGTGATGTCCATGTGGGCGATGTGGGTCTCTAAAACAGAAAAATAATTTGTTCAGGTGGGTGGCAGGTGGATGATTTATTTGTACATGCGGAATCGGATGACATCTGTGCCAATTTGTGCATCACTTGTATACAGTAAAATGTTTGTAACTCAAATCCTAAACTCAATTTTTTTTAACAAATTTAACATGCCAGAGGAAAATAAAAAAGAATAAACATGAAGACAAAGTGGGTTTTGTAAACCAGTAATCCTCTGATTTCAGAATCAAAGCTCAGAACTGTCAAAAGCAGCTTCCTCCCCTCCTACATACCTTGTCTAATCTGGTATGACCAAATATGTCAGCTTTCAGTATTCCAAACATATCTTATTGAAAGTGAAAGAGGAAAATTGAGAAACAAGAAAGAGAGACATACACATACGCACACACACACACACACACACACACACACACACACACACACACACACACACACACACACACACACACACACACACACACAGAAAGACCAAAAAGTGGCGGAGAGTGAAGTAAAGGAGGCTCTGGATAGAGGCTTAAGAGCTCTCATACATCATCTCATTACCTCTGCTGTGTGCATGTGTGTGTTTCAACATTTCACACATCCGTGTGTTGTCTCCTTTGTTTTCTGTGTTGCTCAGCGTGCACGGACGTGTGTGTTTGTGCATCTCATGCATGAGTAGCCAGCAGACAGATGCTATTATTTGCATGTAAATGTTTCCTCTGCTGAATTTACAGCTGCAATCCATCACCAAAGATTCCTGCTTTCCAAACTGCAGGCTAGGTCTGGGGGGCGGGAGGGTGGGGGGTATAAATGATATATGCTGTACAATGTACATTAGTTGTACATGTTTTCTTTTGATTGTCACCCTAAAATAACTTGTTCACTTAATAAACAAACAATATTTGTAACATATTCACAAGGCACATTATAAAGCAGCATGCACATTACATTTCCAGACCATCTAATGCAGGGTAATATCTCCACAGTTTATCTCTAAAACTCTCGTTGGGGCACAACTTCCATTTAGGCTTTGACTTTAATGCTGGGAGGAAACATTAAACCATATATTCAATCTCAAATGATCAGTCTGATGTCTGGAGGCTTAAACTCTTCTACAGTTACTCTTATCTTGACAGTTTTCCCAAATAACACACAACATCTTACTGATAAATGCAGGAATGTATTAATAGCTAAACAACTGAAAGAATACTAAACAACCAAGCAACAACCATTGTAGTGATGTAATGACATTTCACTGTGTGAAATACTGAAGTAAAGTGTTTCTATTATCACATCCTACAGTGTAAATAAGGGAAATAATGAGGATTTACAGATTATTTAAGTGTGGTTAACTATCTCCAATTCTATTTCTACATCCAATTAGACTACATCTGTTCTCCATCGTAAATGAACTGCATCTGTAAAACACTTTTTTTTTCAAAGTTTTTTTGACCACTCAATGTGCTTTACACTATAATAATTTATTCACCCTTTCACATTCATTTATACACTGATTATGCTCTATGAAGGTATATTTAGTGCAAACAAATGAAAAACTCCCAAAACAATCACTGTAACAGGGAAAACGTCGAAGACACCTCAGGAAGAGTAATAGAGGAGGGATCGCTCTTTCAGGGTGGACAGGTGTGCAATAGATCAAGTGTGTATGGAATGGAAACAATACATTCGAACAGGAAAAGTTCAATATGATATTAGATAGAATAACAGAAATATATTGAATTGTGGTGTATGTGGATGAGGTGGCAGTATTCATTGCAGCTTCTAGGTGAACCAGGACAGCATCAGACCCTCAAAAACAGGTCATTTAGCTGGCTGGTTGGTTTCATTTGCTTAATTGACAGTTGTGTATCATCCATGTAGCAGTGGAAATTAATAGAATGTTTCAGAATAATTTTACCTAAAGGAAGCATATAAACTGTGATAAATATTGGTCTGAGCACAGAACCTTGTGGAACTCCATGTCTAACTTTTGTATGGATAGAAGAAACATTGTTAACATGAACAAATTGGGGAACGATCTGATAGATAGGACTTAAACCAGCCTAATTCAGTTCCTTTTATACCAATAAGATGCTCTAACTCTGTAGTAGGATCTGATGGTTGTTGGTGTCAAATGCAGCACTAAGGTCTAACAGAACAGGACTTTATCTGATGCATTTCGAATATCATTTGAAACCTTCAACAGTGCTCTCTCTGTGCTATGATGTACTTTAAATCCTGACTAGAAATCACC
Organism: Lepturacanthus savala; assembly: GCA_030544235.1. Classification (NCBI taxonomy): domain Eukaryota; kingdom Metazoa; phylum Chordata; class Actinopteri; order Scombriformes; family Trichiuridae; genus Lepturacanthus; species Lepturacanthus savala. The sequence continues at coordinate 33,315,717 of CM060466.1, forward strand.
ATATAAACCACTGCTGTACAGGAAGTCACACTGTTGTTTGGTGACTGCTTTTTCCAGGATCTTAGAGAGAAAGGGAAGTTTGGATATAGGTTAAAGTCTAAAAGTTATAGGTTATAGGCTAAAACACCTGAGTCAAGCGCAGGTTTTTTGAGGGTTTAATTACAGCTATTCTGAAGGACTGTGTTACATAGCGAGATAATAAGGATAGGTTGAGCATTTCCAGCAAGGAAGTGCTAATCAAAGGAAAAAAAATGTTAATCAATCTCGATGGTATAGGGTAAAAAGACAGGAGGTTGATGTTTTGGATGAAGAAATCAGTGAAGCTAGTTCAGAAAGGTTGATTGAAGAAAATGAGTCTCGGTAGACATTTGCTCTTTCATCTTTCTCTACGATCCCTGTGTTTGAGGGGAGATTGGTGCCAGTTGATGGAAGGAGGTGATAAATTCTCTCTCAAATTGTCATAATTTTATCAATAAAAAAAGGCTATGAAGTCATTGTTTCTGAGAGTTGTTGGAATACGTGGATCAATAGAGTCGTTACTTTTCGTCACCATAGCTAAAGTGCTAAAAGGTTGTTTTTTCCCTATTAGTGAGGAGTAATGGGCAGACAAGACGATCTATTTCAGATGGACAAGCAGCAGCATATAAGTCTGCAGCTGTGATGAGGCAGGGTAGTGAATTAAATACTGATGGAATCACTTCCTTGAAATTAGATATAGCACTATCACTCAGACATCTAGTAAATACATTCTTGTCAGATGGCAAGTAGTTCAATACGAGGAATTCAAAAGTTATTAAAAATGTTATGATAGGAGGGGATTCTGTAAAAAGGCAAACAAGTGTTGAACTTTGATGCCGTATATTAGATAGTTTGTTATAGAACAAGGTTGAGAGTGAGGTTAAAGCAATGGGTGGGCACATGTACTCTCTGAGAGAAGCTGCTTCCAGTAAGGAGAGAAACACAGAGCCAAGGCTACATCAACATCAATGAATACTAAAATCCCCTGCAATAATGACTTAATTTGTCCTAATAGCTAGACTTGAAAGGAACTCTGAGATTCAGATAAAAATTCAGAATAAGGGCCAGGAGGGCGGTACACATATAGGACTGGTTGTATTGTTTTTCAAGTTGGGTAAGAAAACTAAGCTTTCAAAGAATGTTTAGTTACATCTCGGCTCAGGGCTGATCAATACATTTGAGTTGAAAGTGGCTGAAACTTCACCATCCTGGCCAGTATCTCATGATATATGATTGTTAATATGGCTTGGAGGAGTGGATTTGTTCGGGCTAACATATTCCTCGTGATGCAGCCAGGTTTCAGTAAAACAGATTATAGTAAATCAATATTATAATCTGATATCAGATCGTATATTAATACAGCTTTGGATAACAGAGATCTAATGTTTAAAAGTTCACTCTCTAATCCTGCTGCACTTTAGCTGTATCGGTGCTGATTTTATTTAAGTTGCTATGTGTAACTAATCTCCTGTTGTTTGATATGGAGGAGTTAAATAAATTAAATAATCTCAGGACAGACACAGTCTCTATGTAGTAATGAGTGGGTGACTGCTCAAAGGGAGGTGCACAGAAGTGTGAAGGACTGAGACTCCGCCTCCTGTACTCAACTCTGTACTGCCAGAGTTTTGGGTTGATAAAGTCCACCATGTTCCTAGATAAGAGAGAGGCACCGTCCAAAGGGGGATGTATGTTGTCCCTTGCTATCAGACCAGGTTTCCCCCAGAACGTTGACTAATTCACTATGAAACCCACATTCTTATCTGGGCACCAACTCCACAAACAGTGATGGAAAGATGTCATGTGGCTAAACATATGATCACTACTCAGTTTGCCAGGGGACCAGAGAAAATTACAGTGTTACCACCAACATGAATGATGATTTTATCATATTTGGGTTTAGTTTTATCTAACAACTTCCAGTTTGATTTAATATCGCTAATTGTGCACCCTGGTGTCATCAGACTTATCAGACTGTAGAGCTGCCAATAACCAGTGTTTGTTTCTTAGCGGGCATTTTGTTGAGCAGGAGAAATCGGTTAAATACGTGAACTGGGTTGGTACCCAAGGTCTTCATTTTACGACATGTATCCCCTCTATCAGGGCCGCTGCTAAGGTTTTGGAGGCCCTAAGCTCAGGTTGCAGGGAGTGCCGGTTCGTGTTAGTGAGCTGAGCCAAAAGATCCGGCTCTCCAAATAGAGCCGGAATTCCCATCACTCGCTGTACCATTTCCAAAGGACTTGCAGGGGTCTGAGTATTTTTATCACGCAATAAATAACATTTAATTTTCCCGATTTCAGTGATGGTATCCAAAACTCCTGTATAACTAATTAAGATATTTGCTATTTATTAGCGTAATAATTATTATCTTTTTTTTCCCAATCTTAATTTTGGAGGCCCCCTCCACTAGTTGGGGCCCTACGCTGGCTGCATAATCTGCGTGTAAGGAGCAGTGGGCCTGCCCCCTATGGTCAGTCACTCAGTCCTGCCGTCTTTCTGGCTGCTTGGAAGCTATTGGGGGACTAGAAGCTAAGCTAGGGGATAGGCTAGGGGTTACTGCCTAGTATATGAGTTATACTAGGTTGGTCTGGGGAGGCTATGGACCGTTTAGCATACGACTACACTAGCATACGACTGGCTATCTATCATACAGAGCGGACATTGCACTTAATACATGTGTCATTTTCACTAAATGAGGCAGAGGAGTAACTAAACATTCCACACCCTGAGCAGGAGAAAGCAGAAGAGGGAAAAGAAAGGAGAGAATCCATCACAAGCTAGGTTTACCAAGCTAAATAACTAGTCGAGATTCTGGTGGGAGGGTGATAGGTAACAAAACCAAACTCATTTAATTTGTCCCGTCCTCTGGCTGTACAGGTGCACGAATCACTTTTGCTCCACATTCACTGATATATTTGCTACAAAGAGTGTGTGTAATTTGTGAGTGAAATAACAGCATTTGAGACTTGTAGCAGCAGATTCAAGCAGTTGAAGTTAATGACTTGTGTTTGTGCTGAAAAATAGAAAATAGAAAATAGAAAAAGAAAAGATTTGTTTCAAAATATCCCACAGGTGTGCAATACTCATTGCATTGCACCGATTTGAAGAGGTGTGTAAATTTGTATTGCGCCACATTCACAGCAACAAATGGAGAAAAATTATGAGTGTATAAGTTTCTTAATTTTTTTAATAGGATTTGTGCACCTGTGACTTCAAACGACTAAAACATGTGCGCATTTTTTTTTACAACGGTAAATTCCACTGTCACAGATGCTCAGTTGTTTTGTGCCAAATATACCGTCATAGTAGTGGCTATACAAGGTGCCAAATGCACATCAGGAGCAGGCTAATCATTCATACACATCCACAGACTCATGGAGCAGCCATCTGGAGCAATTTGGGGTAAAGTATCTTGCCCAAGGATACACGGACATGCAGCCTGGAGTAGCTGGGAATCACCGAACTTCCACCTGGTGGATGCCTGCTCTGCCTCTGAGCCACAGTCACCCCTACAACCTACTTTACATAACATAGAATCTTTGCTTGCTGCATTAATTATTTAAGTAAACCATAGTTAGATGGTTAACATTTTTTAAATAAGATTTTACCATTTAATGCATTAAACATTATATTTTGTCATCAAAGATATATAATCTTTTAAATTTAATTTTAATCTTGATTAGTTAAGATATAGCCTACAGGATTAAAATTCATGTCAGGTTTGGAAAATGATTGATATATTAGAGGAGAGTTCTTCACAATGGACTGGACTTCATGACATTCTTGTTGCTGTGTGTGTGTCTGTGTGTGTGTGTGTGTGTGTGTGTGTGCGTGTGTGTGTTAGTTTCCAATGACACACAGTTGACCTTGTGTTAGAGGTTATTCATTGCAAAGTCTCCACAACCTCAGTTGGGTTATCTTGCTGTAAACAAGATATGTCCTTTGATGAAGCTTGTGTCCATTCACATAACCTCAAGGTCACTGGTGGCTTTCATCAAAGTAGTTTATTTGTAGATTCATCTGAGAAGAAGATCTGAGTGGTTCAGTTAGAAATTTTGGTAGGCTTCCTGAACTCTTCAATTACTGCAGGGATTGCAGACAGCTGCGATCCTACACTTACATACATATCCTGGAGGTTAGTGTAGGATGACAGTGCTACTGTTTTTCCGTAAAACTGAGAAAATGTTGGAGGAGGAATTTGATTGGACCATTGAGAAGTTGATATTCTTATGCATGTGCAGAATGGTGGTGACACGGATTAGGGAGGACCACTTGCCTTGATTGATAGGTGATTATGATGATATTATGAAAGTGCCCTGTGCTAGATAAGTGTCTTGAGTTATCCCTTTAACTGGAGGGTAATGTGTATATAAAATACAAAGAAATTGATTTGGCAAATTAAATATGTGAACAATCTGACTAGGGATGCAAGGATGTGACCTTAAAGCAGGGGTGTCAAACTACTAGACCTTGGGACAATTCTGGCCTATGCCCCTCCATCTGCACCACATCATGTCAAACGAAAAAAACAAAAAAAAACAAATGATATTTTCATTTAGTCTATTTTTTCTAGTGAAAGTTACAAGAATGCATATATTGTGTGATATGAATTATAAACACTTATTGAATCTAATAACTCCATCCCACATTACCACATAGGGGAGGTATGTTCACTACAAACAAGTGTATTTAAATCTGCCTCTAACTGTCTTTTAATTTGTGTGTATATTAAATTTAATGTTATCTCTTGATATCACAAATACCCAGAACTATATATAATTAATAATAATCAGACACACACTTAAAAAATTCCCCTTATCTTCAACAGACAGTGATTACAACTAAACAATGTTTAAACAATCATATCATACACCATTGATTTTCACTAACAAAAAACATCACATGACAAGGTTAATACGATCGCACTGAAATGTTAAAATGTTATACCTTTTTTGTTATAGGTATAAGTCCTAACTGACCAACATACTTACTTGCATATATCATCTTTTATTGTCAAACCAAAGCATGTGAGTTGAGTAGATCGCAAGCAAGTAGGGATCAGGTGAGCGAGGATTTAGGATGGAGCGATGAGTGGATTTTGTAATCATTTGGAGAGTTGCCTTATCTCCCAATTCATCCTGCTCCGATTTTGCTCCAGGTACCACTCACACCAAGCATGCCCAACCCAGATTGCATCTGTGCAGTCATCCACACTGTTTTGTGGCTGCTGTGAATGGAGTTCACAAAGTACTTTAAAAAGGAAACCGATAAGTCATACATGTGTACTCATCTTGTAACATGAACAAGTGAGAATAATGTGGAACAAGAACAAGAAAGCATCTACAGCCTGGGAAGGACCAGACGACTCAGCCAGGCTTAAATTTTATTTATGAACTAGTCTGGTTAGTCCGTGAGCGAGGTGCCACTCTGCTTACAGCTTTGAACCAGACCGGTCAGACTATGTGACACTAGCAGTAGACAAATATGTATTCAGGTGTACTTTATAGTGGCAGTGCATGAAAAAGTGATCTTACCATATGTTGATACTCCAAGAAGGTTCTTCTGATTGGGAGTCACATTGATGGATTTTTTTATCATGTTGTCTGCACATGCAGGAGTGAAAGGTGTGTTTGATGCCTTAAAACCTGGTTGAAGAGCAGCATGAGTGTGGAGAAACACTTCTCTGAAGAAGCAACTGATGAGTAGCTAGGCAAAGACTCATTAAATTCCCTTCTTTTTCAAAGAGAGATCTAGATTGAGGATAACGTTTTGACAGGCATGAGGCAACCTGTTGTACTGTCTTGCAAGGAGCAGTCTCTTTAAAGGCGTCTTCCAACATCTGGAGCTGAAGATGCAGTTGACCTCGGTCAAACATCATGGGGAGATGGAAAGACAGCACATCCATAACTGCAGACATTTTTCCATTTGCCGCATTCTCCCTGAATGCCGTGTACTGCTCTTTCATCCTGGTCGAATCACCTGCTGAGTTCAGAGTGAATCAAATCGTAACATTCCATTCTCCAGGTGACCTCATACCTGTGATAATGCTTCAGCCTTTCTGGTCTGATGACACCAGGCAGGGGTTCTGCTTACCTTGGATTCGACTTTTTCCTGCATTTATAGTCTGCTCTGGGTAGCTCTTGCTTTCACCATCACATCTATCATTACACTATTAAGTCCCAGTGCCTTTACTCGCCCCATCAAAAGTTTCACACACTCAAGGGCACTTGCCTTTTTTTACTTTGCAGGGTTTTTACCACTGCCTCACAAGGGGCAAATAGTGCTTCACAGCAGAAAAAGCTGATGAGTGTTTTGTATTTGAGGGCATTTTTATGAAGTCTAACTAGTCAGTCTCCAAATTTTTCACTCAACTAGACTGAAAATTTGTCCTCAGGTTTCATTGCTTAAACCAGATGTAAACATTTAGAGAGTTATAAAAAAGAACCTATGAAGAAGAAGAAGAGAAGTGACAAGGACGGATAGAAACATTTCGTGTCCATTCTCGCCAGCATCCAAGCAATTCTTCTGACATCTAGATAGCTACAATCTTACAATTTAGAAATTTCCAGTTGTTTTCAATTGTCTAATATCAAAATTACTTCAGCCTGACTTGAGCCTGCTTAAAACCTGACTGATCATGCCAATCTGTCTCTCTCTCTCTCAGTGGGTGGGAGTTCTTGCCTTGACAGACAAACTCCTTCAGTCAATCAGTAAGTTCATAAATCAAGCTTTTGCAAATCAGACCTGGACAACAGTAAAAACATCTTTTCCTCCAAGAAACTCCATTAGTGGCTAGGCTAGCGGGGATTTTTGGGGGGTGGTTCCCGTCTTCAAAACGGGGGACCAGAGGATGTGCTCCAACTAAAGGGGTATCACACTCCTCAGCCTCCCTGGAAAGGTCTGTTCAGGGGTTCTGGAGAGGAGGGTCCATAAGTTAGTCGAAACTCAGATTCCGGAGGAGCATTGTGGTTTTCATCCTGTTCTTGGGACTATGGACCAGCTCTATATCCTTAGAATGTTTCTCAACCGGTCTATATTTGTTTTGTATCCCTCTGGGAGTCGGGGGTGCACTGAGAGAATGGGGTTCCGGACCCGCTGACACTGGCCATCTAGTCCCTGTACTTAGTACCAGAGCTTGGGCCACATTGCTGGTAATAAGTTGGACTTGTAAAGAGTAAAGAGTTGGACTCTGCCAGGGCTGCCTTTTGTCCTTTTGTCTTTTATGGACAGAATTTCTAGGTGCAGCCAGGTCTACAGGAGCTGCGGTTTGGTGGTTTCAGGATTGACAGGCTTTACTGGGCTGTGACCTTCAGCTCTCGCTGGAACAGTTGAGTGTAAAGTGTAAAGCAGCTGAGATGAAGATTACCTCCTCCAAATCTGAGGCCATGGTTCTCAATTGGAAAAGGGTGCAGCCTCCGAGTTGTAGATGAGATCCTGCCTCAGGTGGAGAAATTTAAGCATCTCAGGATCTTGTTAACAAGTGAGGGAAGGATAGAGTGGGAGATTGACAGACGAATCAGTGCGGCATCTGCAGTGATATGGACTTTCCAACAGTCCGTCATGGTGAAGAAGCCAAATGGCTATGTTTCTACCCTCACCTATGGTTACTGGCTTTGAGTAGTGACAGAAAGGATGAGATCACAAATACAAGCGGCCAAAATTAGTTTCCTTGGCAGGGTGGAGAGATGGATGGACAGATAGGTAGAGTGATCCAAAATTTGATTATGATGGTTTTAACCAGGCCTCTCTGACCTATTTTATACTTCTGTCCTACTTCAAACTTTTAGTGTGGCCAAAACACAGATTAAGGTGAGCAACAATGTTGAATCAATACATGTTTATTAAACAGGTAAACCCTCTAAAAATAGGCGATTGACTCCTTTCCGATTTGTAAGCCAGGTCCTAAATGAATAAAAGATAAACATCTACTCTTACTCTTTGATACGTGGAAAGAAGGGCTGATGTACAGAAGTAGAAGGAAAATGTAATTTAACATCCTAATTTAACCTAAAAAACTATCAAACATCAGATAGTCATTGAACTAGAAAACACTCTGTGCAATCCTGTAAATGTATTAGTTTAAAGAATATGAGTCATGATGTTCTAAATTGTTCCTATTGTCTACAAATATTTAAAAAAACTAAATCAATAATTATCCTTAGCTTTTTTCCCCCCTTGTAATGTGTCTTGTAACAAGGAAACCAGGAAAATCACACCTTTGCTTCAACACCTCAGACACGCATGAGCTGTCTAAATGTAAATGTAATCTACTTTGTAAAAGGACGCATTATGGTGCTACTGAATCTGGACCTACATCAAAAACTAATCACTTGTTCTTGGCCAAACTTTCTACCAAATGTCACTGAAATCCGTTGGCAAGTTTCTGAGATAGCCTGCTGACAAACAGAGAAAGCCCTCGTATGGAACTGGGGAACATAACATTTTTTTGTAAAGAGTAAACATTTCCTCGGAACAGGATTGTCAAATGTAAGTATTAATAGGTATTTCTGCTAAAGGCCCCAGTGGTTATCCATCATTGCTATTTAGTTGCAAGTAGAAGAGAAGGCGAAATCACTGAGATTTGTTCAAGCGAACATTTTCTAGGCAAGGCAAGGCAAGTTTATTTGTATAGCACATTTCAACAACAAGGTAATTCAAAGTGCTTTACATAAAACATTAAAAGCATCAAGATACAATTTAAGACAGTTGATTAAAACAATTTAAAACAGTTGATTAAAATAAAAAAATAGATATAATATAAAATAAAAATAAGAAATAAAAATTAAGAATTAAAATTTATAACTTTGAAATTAAAACAAAGAACAAGTTACAGTGCAGTGCAGAGTAATTAAGAATGATATTAGCAGTAGGCAGCATTGAACAGAAAAGTCTTCAGCTGTGATTTAAAAGCAGTGAGAGTTGTGGCAGACCTGCAGGTCTCTGGGAGTTTGTTCCAGATCTGTGGGGCATAGAAACTGAACGCTGCTTCTCCATGTTTAGTTCTGACTCTAGGAACAGAGAGCAGACCTGATCCAGATGATCTAAGAGGTCTGGATGGTTCATAAGGGGTCAGCAGATCTGCAATATACCTAGGCCCTAGACCATTCAGGGCTTTATAAACCAGTAAGAGTATTTTAAAGTGAATTCTTTGGCAGACAGGAAGCCAGTGCAAGGACCTTAGAACTGGACTGATATGGTCTACTTTTTTAGTCCTAGTCAGGACTCGAGCAGCAGCATTTTGAATCAGCTGCAGCTGTCTGATTGACTTTTTAGAGAAGCCTGTAAAGACCCCGTTGCAGTAGTCTAGTCTACTGAAGATAAAAGCATGGACAAGCTTTTCCAAATCTTGCTGAGACATAAGGCCTTTAATCCTTGATATATTCTTCAGGTGGTAGTAGGCTGACTTTGTAACGTTTTTTATGTGACTATTGAAATTCAAGTCTGAGTCCATAACTACACCCAGATTTCTAGCTTGGTTTGTAGGCTTTAACATTGCTGATTGAAGATGAGCGCTGACTTTCAATCGTTCTGCCTTGGCTCCAAAAACAATTACCTCAGTTTTATCTTTGTTTAATTGGAGAAAGTTCTGGCACATCCAATCATTATTTTGTTCAATGCATTTACTCAGTGTTTGTATTGGATTATGATCTCCTGGTGATATACTGATGTAAATTTGTGTGTCATCTGCATAATTATGGTAACTTATTTTATTTTCTTTCATAATCTTAGCGAGTGGGAGCATGTAAATGTTGAATAGTAGAGGCCCCAGAATTGAACCTTGGGGGACCCCACAGCTTATGTCTATATGTTCAGATGTGTAGTTGCCTATAGACACAAAGTAGTCTCTGTCCTTTAAGTAGGATTCAACCCATTTTAGTGCTGTGCCAGTAAGTCCCACCCAGTTCTCCAGTCGGTGTAATAATATGTTGTGGTCAACCGTGTCAAATGCGGCACTGAGATCCAGTAATACTAAGACTGAAATTTTGCCATTGTCTGTATTTATGCGGATGTCATTACAGACCTTAACTAGAGCAGTCTCAGTGCTGTGGTGGGGTCGGAAACCTGACTGGAAGTCATCAAAACAGTTGTTCAGTGTCATATAGTTAGTCAGCTGTCTAAAAACTGCTTTTTCAATTATTTTACTTACGAACGGAAGGTTTGATATGGGCCTGTAGTTATTCATTACTGTATTGTCCAGATTATTCTTTTTAGCAGTGGCTTGATGACTGCAGTTTTTAGGGCCTGTGGGAACACACCTGACACAAGTGACGTGTTTACAATGTGCAGGAGATCTGAGGTCATACAGGTAGAAACCTTTTTAAAAAAGCTTGTTGGCAGAATATCCAGACAGCAAGAGGAGGATTTCAGATGTTGTATAATGTCCTCCAGATTTTTATGGTTGATTGGATTAAATTTTGTCATGCCATCACAATTGATTTTGAGTTCACACTGGGACGACACATATCCTGTACCTGGCATGGAGGAGGTGACTGCTTGTCTAATTTTAAAATTTTTTTCAGTGAAGAAGGAGGCAAACTCATTGCAGGCTCTGGTGGATACAAGTTCAGGGGCTACTGACACAGGGGGGTTTGTTAGCCTATCGACAGTAGCAAACAGAGTACGTGAATTATTTTTGTTTTTGGAGATAATATCAGAGAAAAAGGACTGCCTTGCTTTTCTCAATTCAAGATTATAAAGCCTAAGTTTCTCTTTATAGATGTCATAATGCACCTGAAGATTAGTTTTTCGCCACCTGCGTTCAGCTTTCCGGCATTCTCTTTTACCGATTCTGACCAGCATTTCATTTCTCCGTGGAGATCTCTTTTTGCCAGAGATAATCTTCACTTTCACCGGTGCAAAGGCATCAATAAGATTTGTAACTTTCCTGTTGAAGTTTTCTAAAAGTTCATTCACTGTAGTGTAGGGCGTGGCAGGTGTCGGAGAGAAAGCCTGGATAAACATTTCTCTAGTGTTATCAGTGATGTACCGTTTTGATATTACCTCTGTTTGAACACTTCTATGTGTGGAGAAAGTGCTCTTAAAGAACACACAGGAATGGTCAGACAAACCAACATCAGTCACCTCAACCTTAGAAATGTTTAAACCTTTAGAAATAATTAAATCCAAAGTGTGACCTTTGATATGTGTTGGTTCCGTTACATGTTGAATTAATCCATAATTTTCAAGGACACAACACAGTTCTTTAGCACTGCTGTCCTGAGCATTATCCACATGAATGTTAAAATCACCAACAATAATGACATAGTCAAAGTCAATGCAGGTTACAGACAGCAGTTCAGAAAAGTCATCAAAAAAGTTTGCACAATATATTGGTGGCCTATAAATATTCAGTATATATATAAAATATATATATATATATATATATATAAAATGTCCATATAACATCTGTTTGCATTTGAGGGAGACATTAAACAATATGGCAACTCCACCCCCTCTCTTTCCCACCCGAGTTTCACTTATAAAACTGAAGTTTGGAGGGGTTGACTCAATGAGCATGGTTGCACTGTTATCTGGGTTCAACCATGTTTCAGTTAAAAACATAAAATCAAGGTTGTGTTGAATAATAAAATCATTAATTAAGAAGGTTTTCCCCACTAAGGACCTAACATTTAGTAAGGCCAGACTCAGTGTTTCACCGTTTTCCTCAGCTGGTTGTGGAAGACAAGGAAACACTGGAATGTTTCGAGGTTGATATGCTATCATTAATAAGTTGTCCGCTTTAATTGAACCCCCTTTTTTTTCTCATAACCGATCTTCTGTTACCTGTCATCACAGGGATTGAGAAAGCTACCTGAACTCCATAGGGCCCTGACTTTTCCTGGAGAACATTATTGATCGTAGTATTGTAGCCTGGACCCGGCACATATCAGTCAGACTCACAGATGACATGTTTCAGAGGAGGTGGGGGGGCTCTGTGACTTTTTGATGATGGTTCTTTCCAGCGTGGTGGAGTGGGGGGGCTGGACAATAAGGGGGGTTAAGGGAAGAAGGTATGGGTGTTTGGCGTGGTGTAAGTTGGATTCCAATAGTGACAAGTTCATTCATCCTGTCCGTGAAATCTGGGAGTGAGGAATCCAGAGATGATGAATCCAGAGAGACTGAGGGGCTGGGCGGGGTCAGGGGGGGTTGCTGGCCTGTTGGGCCTGGGATAGACTCCTCTTGTTGGGGTGAAGATGATGACGTTGCCTCTTTCTGAGTCAGCTGTCTTACAACAGCTGACTCTGGCGATACCAACTCTTCTCCAGAGGGTTGTCTTATCAGTTGTTTTGTCCGTTGTTTTGGAACATCTTGCCTCTTGTCCTTGGCAAGGACTGCTTGTGCCTGACGCACAAAATAGAGCATGTTGGAGCCTAATAGCTGTACTCCTGATTTGTTGAGGCAAAATCCATTTGTCTTGAAGAAATGTCTGCGTTCCCAGAAAATGTTGAAATTGTCAATAAAATTCACAGATTGAGTGGCACACGCATCTTTGAGCCATCGGTTGAGCATCTATTTGAAGTTTGGAACACATAACATGATTTAAAGCCCAACTATCACCTGATGTAGGTCATTGGCGACTGGTTTTCAGCCTTGTGGAAAGTCTGCAGAAAATGAAGCATTGTCTTTAGACAGTCAACACACCCATTATAATCTGAGTGTGTGGGGGCTTTAGAATTAAAATCTCAGCCTCAAACTATTTTTCCTTTTATTAGTGCACAAAGACAAAGAAAAAGAGCAAATTCTATTCTTCAGCTCAAAACAAGTTTAGGATTAATTAGTAATCAAACTAATGATTAATCATCTAATCATTTAAGCTCTTCAGCAGATGCTGCTTGAATAAATCTCTCATCTGTCTCAATGAGAGAGAAAGTTGCTTGCTTTTACCTTGTATTTACCTGAGTGAGTAAGGTGGGGAATATCTTTAATGTAACACCTACTTATCTACACCAGAAACAAACAAACCAATGACCTCAGTGCCTCTTCACACCACGTTGCACACGTTCACATGCATATTCAGCCATGTATATTCACTCATATTCTCATACTGAATATTTATTAAGAACAGACATCGAGTTGATTCAGATGCATAGTCACTTTGTATAACATGTAATGTGAATTTGCTTTGGGAATTACAGTAGTGGAATACCAGCAGCTAAAGATAATATAAATATAGTTCACTGCTGAGCAATGCTAACACAATATTTGTTAACCTCTCGAATGTCAGTTGCTAACAATCAGTAAATTGCTATCAATTAGTGGGCGTTGTCCCATTTTGTCAGATTACCCTCCAGTGATCCACAATCATTACTGAATCAACATTGCAAACTGTCACTTTGGGTCAAACGACCTGTTGTAAACAGAGAAGGAAGGAGCTGCAATCAATGAAGAATCAATGTAAAGACATTGGCTTTAGAGACAGTGTCAGGGATGATGGGCTGCTAGACACCCTTTTTCCTCTCCTCACCTCTTTCTATTGGAGCTCACTATGTGGCTGTGTTCACCTTATTAGCTGCAGGGTATAGAAAAAGTAGTAAATGAAACCATGAGCTGAATGTGTCAAACTCCGCTAAGGTTTCATTAGACCTGGTTTTAACATACGTCTGAGTGATCTGGTCATGAGAGAGCAGCTTTTTGTGCACACACATGGCATCAAAGACATATCTGCGATTTCATAGGTGGAGGGAACCATTTTTGAAGAGGCCCACATTATTAGATCACCTGCCTCGCCTCTTCAAATGCAATATTGTAACAATTCCAATGAGAGGCCTCATTCCACAAATCATAATAACCTTTCATTATATTGTAATTTAAGTGGTTGGAGAGATCATCACACTCTTGTACAGTATCTCACTATGGCTCTGTAAACAGCCTTGAGAAAATCCAGACCTTTCTGGAAGGTCCTAGCCAATACCAGTCCATTTCAGAAAGTGGGGAAGATGCTTGTACACATCACAGCTATGGTTACAGACGGGCTGTAATGATGGTAGCTTGTAGTGAAAAGATAGCAATTCCAGGCAACAGCAGTTTATTTTACCTGAAGCAAAAGAAGGAAGTCGGAAGAAGCCAAAAATGAATCTAAGAGAGAGAACAACAAGCAAATTGGCAAAAAAAGTGTAAATATTGGTTCAGTATTTGAGAGATGGAGAGAACTACAGGACATTCTTGGCTGGAATTTGGAGCTTGTTGTTTATCTCCTGCACCAGAAAGCTGCTAACTTCATTTTTCTGTCATATCTCAATGTGTTGTAACATTAATGTGTGTTCTTTTTGATAGGTTGCTTAAGTTAAGTTCCTATGAAAACAGGTGATTTATGGCTGTGCTCACTGTTGAGACACTGTTATTAGTTATGTCATGATGTCATTATGCTAACAGTGAACAAACATTCCCCTGTGCTTAACTGGCTGTGGTTCATTTTTTTTGGTTTGTTGTTGGACCTGTTAGTGGCTTGCTAGGATGTTTATGAAAACAGTAATTTTTAGCTGTGTGTTGTAGCGGCTTGCCAGCTTGAGTGTGCATGGCAGGCAGAGCATTAGCACGGTGCAGAGCTACATGGAAAAGGAGGAGGAAGTGGAGGTTCTTTTATTGGACCTTCATGTCTGATTGTCAAAGTTGTGTACCACAGATTTAATAACATGTCCAACAATCGGAAAGCAGCTCAATCCACGACGGGTGACAGGCTGTGTTGATGTGTGAGATTCGAGAACAGCCTCTGTGTCTGACATGGAGAGACACTGAGATACAATTTAAGGTACAGAAGCAGCTCTTCTAGCAGCAGCAGCAGCAGCAGCAAGTGGTTGTATCTTACACTAGTTTATTTAATTGTTTTTTTTCCCCCTTGTAGCTTTTAAGCATCCTCCTAACATTTTTCAGTGGCATTCTGTTTTAGTTTATTTATTATGTTATGTCTACATTCATGACATGACTCTCTGACTGAGGGTTTATAAGGAAATATATATATATATATATATATATATATATATATATATATATATATATATATATATATATATATATAGTCACCTGTGCCCTCCCTTTCACCAATACGTCCCCAATGCGTCCTTTACTGACATTAACTTGCATTAGCCGTTTGCTGGGACTTCAGATGAGGCGGCCCTGATATAAAAAAAAATTATAAACACAAACACAATAGTTATAAATTAAAGCAAAGGCAATTCCCTACGCACACACCCTAACCTGTGCTTACACTGTCTGGAAGAAGGGGAAATTGGCTCATGGGAGAGGTGATTTGTGCATTTTGCACAGCTGCTGCAGCAATTATCTCATTATCAATTACAATCCGACTGGGACATATCACGCATGAATCACCCCCACATCAAACCATGAATTGTCAATGCAAAAAAAAACAAAAAAACACATGACATAGTGTTCTGTTTGATTTTATTTGTCTTAGACATTATATGTATGTTTTACTTTCCCTTCCTAATGGGGCTTAATTCTGTTCTTTTGAGGACCTTTATTCCTTTTTAATGTTTTCTTTAACATGTTTTTTTGAAGCACTTTGAGCTGCATTTATTGTGTGATATTGAGGATATGGTGTGATTGTGCGTTGCCATTATTTCCTGATGATGTGCAGGTGACGTGTTACTTGGTAATATATTTATATATTTATATAATGATCCAAGCGTCTCTAATGACTCGAGGAGAGTTATGAGGTTCAACAGATACATGGAATAAAAAAAATGAATAAATAAAAATAGGCCTATTTTTTTATTGTTGGTGTTTCACCCGAGAAAGGATTTTCTAAGCAACACAGTTTTTTTTATGCCACACTCACACACAGTGGGAGTTTAATAGAACTTTCATTAAAGACCTAGCAGCCATCAAACTGCAACTCGCTATATCTGTCCACACTCATATCATTCAGATGAAATTAAATTGTAGCTGCATGTGACGTGTTCATGCAAACTACATTAAATTACATTTCCATCTTGTCCTAGAACCTATAATATTTATCTCTATAATCATTTAGTATCATATTACTATCTATGCAATTCATAGTTTCCTTGGTCATTCCTTCAATCTCCATGTGGATTCACAGTGACCATTTGCGGTGAGGTTTGGCCTGCTCACCGCAATCTTAAGCAATCACAGTCCACAATTGGATGTGCGAGGCCAGATTGCCTGCGGGTGTGAATGCAATCACTTTTGTCTCAGGAAAAAATTTTCCACACTTCCCAGTAAATAAGACCCCAGGTATCAGAGATGTCCACATGTGCTCTGATCGCCCTCGGCCGGAGAGATGCACTGAGGCCAAAAGTTGAAGTGTAAAAGGGAGCATCCAAGCAACCTACATACACAATGTTGCCCGGTGTAGCATGAATGGAAAGAATGTTGTAATTGACAGTTTTAGAAAATCCTATATTTCTTTCAGAAAAGTTTTTGAAGTGTTTTTGAAGGTTCAGTGTCAGAGTTTAACAAAAAATGTAATAACACATAAATGTCAAATATACCAATACCCCCACCTTGAGATTTGAATCTTGATATTGTTTTGGAAATTGACGATTAAACACACAGACTTGTTACTGACACTAAATCAAATGTTTTATTGAAAATGGGGTTGAAATGATTCAGCGAGGAATTCCAATATCTTGTTTACAGAAATTGTCTTTGTTAAATCTGTTATGGCGCACTGTGAATTGGAGTCTATTTTGTATATAATTACTATTACTGAACTGAGAATAGCAATGCTGCTATTTACATTTTTATTTTTCTATTTTGTTGTGGGGTTTTCTGGGAAACGCTGCATGTTTCTTTTATATTTGTGAAACTAGATTGGGGGGACAAAAGTTTACCTTGGATTAAACTCTGAGACCATAGAATAAATGATTATCATCATCCAGAGTGAGTCATCATGTCCCAAACAGACCAGGAGAAGTCAATTAATGCTTTCATCTCCCATTTGCTTGACTACTGTAACGTCCTTCTGACCTGAATCTACCCTCAAAAAAGCATCAAACAGCTGCAGTTCATGTTTCAACCAGATCACATCACATTACTCCAGTTCTAAAGTCTTTCCACTGGCTCCCAGTCAGCTTTAGAATAGAGGTTAAAGTTCTGCTGCTGGTCTGCAACTGATCTACAGTTGAAAATAAAACATGTAGAGATCTGAGATCGACTGACTCAGGTCAGAGTTCAAAGCAGACACTGTGAAGCAGCTTTTAGCTGTTATGCTGCGTATAACTGGAACAAGCTGCTAGCAGAACTTTTCATTTTTAAATCCATGTTATTTTTTCTCTCTTTCTATTTTTCTGTACTTTATTATTGGGTTTTATGTTTTTAATTTGTATTTTTTCCCCAATTATTTCTGGTAAATGTTTATTTTTATGTAAAGCACATTGAGTTGCCTCCAGTTATTAAATGCCCTTCATAAAAAAGTCACCATGCCCTTATATTTTGCATTAAAAGGCCCTAAAATTACAGTTCAACACAAACTAAACAAAACAATGGAAACTGGGCTGCAGCCTCATAGAATCAGACTAAACTGAAGAGCATTTGTGTCCAGGAATAAAATTTAGGAATATATATATATATATATATATATATATATATATATATATATATATATATATATATATATATATATATACATTTTAAACATTTGGAAAGCCTGTTCATTTCCCTTTTAAATGGTTCCCCATTTGTAAGGAACATGCATTTATGGGATCAACATCACAGCTGAATATGTGGGTTAAACTCATGAAAAATTCACCAAAACCTTTTCTGCCAGTTTTAAACAGCTAATTCTGCTGTGGTTTTCAATTTAGTTTGGTGGTTTGGATGATCTATGTCCATCAGTAACAAGGAAGAAACAAGACAAATTGCCAGTTTTACAATTTATTTTTCGAACAATCAGGAGGCTCAGTAGTAGTGTGTGGAAGAAACATACACAGCCACAACAGCCCGGCTCCGCCCCCTCATGCTGGTCACCAGCCTGGTTACACACACACACACACACACACATACTGTTGTAGGATGGCGTCCCACTCATCAACCACCAAATGGGCACCACTTAAAACGGAAATAAACAGGCTATAAAATGATATAAATTGTATTGCCAAGCAACATTGTTACAACAGAGAAATAATCTAACAAAGACAAACTTCCCAACTTTTTTTTTTATGTTTGTGTTAGGACACACAGATAAACTTTGCTATGCTATCAACAAGTGACAAGTCTCATTTATAAAACAGTGGGTGGGGCCCATACTAAAAAGTGTATGAGAAAGTGGCATGCGCCAAAAACAAATTGGATTCATAAAACTTTACGGCAGCCTTGGATCAGACTCCTATTCTGCCGTCTACACGCCAACATTCAACCATAAACGGTCAACACAAAGCACCTTACCAATGTTGATCTATTTTAATGAGCTGATGTTGATGGATGGTCGGCTACAATACAGCAAATCACTGCAACAGCTCAATTATTGGAGAAGTATTAAAAAAAACAAACTTTTACACTATTTAGCAGCCAAAAAAACACATGGATGACATGGATATGATGAATCATGGTGAGAAAAGGTTTTCCTTGCTGTATTTGAAGCGACTTAATCTACTATCTGATCCGCACTGATCATTCAGTCGTGGCAGGGATGAAATATTCACCCGGATTCAATTCAATTTCATTGTTTCTATCACAGAGACAAATCCCCAAAGTGCCATTTCTACACTTCATTTAAAGTCCCTCCGCTAAAAAAATGCGTTTTGCTTATTGTTTTTTATCTTGAACATTTTGAGCTTGGCTCTGCAGACTGATGTATGCGCAGAGTTTGACGCTCGACGGCTGTTTCACATTCATCCTCTGAAGTGGAAAGGTGTCTCCGAGCTCAACTCAAACACGAGTTTGAGGTGTGTGCCTACAAGCAGATTTCTGACATCACTACTATTTTGGAATTAGAATTAGCTTTTTAGTTGAGTTAGAGACATTTGATTATGTTCAGCAATTAAATGTGAAATGAAACATGTTTGCATATTCATAGATTCTGGATTTTACACCGTGGTAAAATGTCAGTTTAAGCATTTTAACGATATGACAGAAGTTTCTTTTCTTTTCTTTCTTTTTTTTTTTTTTTTTTTTTTTAAGAAAAGCCATGGGATGCAAATTATTATTCAGAGTGGAGTATTTTCTGTCTTAAGACATGTCAGGAGGGGATCTTTAATGACACACAGCTTAGAGAAAGATGCATAATAACTAGTGCAACAGTCTGGTGCTCCTCTTGTCTTTGATATTAAAAAGTCCTGCCCAAGGATGCATAACAATATGACATTTTCTGCATCAACATGTGTCAAGCGTTGACGTTTATGTGTGAGACTGTGCTGCAAATTGGGGCAAAAGATTACTTTTAGCGGAGCACGACCCGAGTTCACGTTTAAAAGTTTTCAGATTAAAAACACTGATGTTTCCCATCAGCCACTGAATATAAGTTAGCTTGAACCTAATGTTAATCATCGGAGGAAAAGTCTTTCCCCTCAGCTGCTGACATTAATAATAAACATCTTGCTAGTGAATTCATAATTTTAAAGTTATACAGTATAATTATACAGTGTATAACCTCAGTAGTTATACAGTTTATAACCTTAGACATCCAGTATATCTCATATCTATACTAAATAGTGGTACCGTTCAACATAATTTTGTGCAAATAAACAGAAGTCTATATCTTTTTGGACTAAACTGTAATTACACGTCACTTCCTGAGAGCCTTGATGGTAGATCAAGGCTCTCAGGGGGGAGTGGCTACTGTTTCAGTTCATCCGCACGAGGCCCAACGATGACGACTCCTGATGCGACTCATCGAGGCCCCTGATGAACCTTCACCTGCCTGGTTGGACCCACCCTTCTGCCCCCACCCTGGATGTCTGTCAGTCCTGTTTCATCTATAGCCTGTCCGTCCATGGGAGTGGATCTCTCCTTCACTGTGGTCCTCCTCGAGGTTTCTCCTTTTTCCCACTGGGTTTTTGACTTTTTCCTTGTTGAGAAGGAGGGTCTAAGGATGGGGGATGTCTGGGTCACTTTGGACTGGATTTTGTAAAGCACTTTGAGACAACTGTGTTGTAAAATTGGGCTATATAAATAAAGTGAATTGAATTGAATAGATGGAGGCAGGTAACCATGGTAACCCCTCCCAACCTTGAACTAAACTCTGAACTAAAATAAACCAAAAATGCTCTTAAAAAGAATCTGCTTCGTCAGTTCCTGCCTATGCTCAATGCCCATGTGCAATTTCAGAGAGATTGGACAAACCAATGAACAAGAAAGTAAATGCAGACTGACAGCTTTCTTTATTTTATGTATGTCGAAATATTTTATTAAGGCACGTTTTGCTTATATGTATAAAAGCGTTGTTTCAACATAGAGTCAGGAAGTTGCCTTTGCATGTGTGAGAGACTGAGAGTGTCTGTGTGATATTGGTGATTCCGACCGCTTTGCTGGATCATTCAACAGCAAAACAACTGCAACAGATGGCTGAACAAACCCATTACTCTGGCTCAGTGCTTCTGACACACACATACACACTCAAGACTCAACAGTGACCCGCAGTGACTTCTGAATACCACATGACCCGCTATACACTCCGTGGGAAAAGGGCAGAGAGTGAAAGTGGTGACGAAGTGGAGACAGAGGAGAATGAATTAATTCACTCAGTGTCTGTTGTCACCAGAAGGAGGCAACGGAATATTTCTAATCCATCCCCTACATACAATCACAAGAAACTACTTGCCCTGCACTGTCGTCTACAGGTGTATGTGTGTGTGTTTGTGTGTGTGCGCATGTGTGCATCCGAGTTGTTGGGAAGGTGTGGGCATTAAATTGAGCGATGGAGTGTTCTCATTGATTTCCACAGTAAAGCAAAAGTAATCTTCTCTGGGCTGGAGTGTGTGCGTACGTGCACACATGCATGCGTGTGTGTGTGTGTGTGTGTGTGTACTGTACGCCGGTATCACCAGGTGATTGAAACAGTGGTCAGAAAACAGCATTAAAAATTTTATAGACTCTCCCCAGGGATATATCACTCCAAAATCAGCCGAGAGCAGATTATAATTGCAGCTATAAAACAGGACCATTGCATGAACATCCCAAACAGGAGTGAGCGGCACGTGCGTTTATTTGCGAAGATGCGGAACGTTTCAGGTCAGGTTTTTCCTCTACGTCTCTAAATTGCTTTCCGGCAATGTCATGGTACATGACATTTTTCAACCTGTAGAAAGGAGAAATATTATACGCTGCTTGCCTCGGAGAGCGAGTCACAGTATGTGCGAGTAAAGTGTCAGAAGCTTGTAAGATTTGTAATGCTGAAATTGAGGGACCTTTATATGAAATGAAGGCAAGAAATAAAAAAACATCATGGGCATTCTGGGCGCCTTTCTCACATTATCCGCTTCTGACAATTGTCCCCATATAAACTCAATAATTGTCATCCTCTGATAATGACTGTGTCTGACCTCTCTTCTCAAAGCTTTGTCCTTTAACACATGGCAGCAGGAGTCCAACACAACAATAAATCTGATTTTGGTTTTATTTCAATTTTTAATAATAGAGTTCAATTCCAGAGACATTCAGGATGATGAAACATAACAACAGTTAATTCGATATAATCTGGTAAAAATGTGATTTATCTTTTTGCCAATAGCGCAGAAAGACACTCTGGCTGGGAGATATTTATCTCATTGATTCAACAGCCTATTGCTTTTATAATATATCATGCATGAGAAAACTGACATCGTTCAGACACATGAAAACATATAAATCTCTTAATAATGGATAGTGGTGAGGGGTGAGGTGATAAACGGCGGCCATGTGTGTTTGTGAACTCATGTTCTGTAGTTCCTTTGAGATAAGGTTTCTTAGGAAAGACATACCCAGATAAACACTTGAGTACACAGTCTTCTGATACTGTTTTAATGTATCAGCCTACATTTAATATTTACAATGATTTTATTATTTATTACCCAACGTGAGAAGGGTCACTCGTAATGATAAACCCACAGAGAATTATCACCCAGCTCTGCAGTTTTTGTCCCTTTCACCCATACCATCCTAAGTTATTTTTCTTAAATTTGTTTTTGAGAAAGGTCCTAAGAAATCTCTTGAATTCTCTGCATTTGATCAGGTCTGCCTACTTTCTCTGCATTTGGGTCTCTATCCACAACACACGATTGTCCTTGTAAACTAATTGTGCATGCCAGGTGATTCTAATTAGCATAGCTAATGTTGCGTTCCATTTATACTGGGAAGTTAGGATTTTTCTATCCTGGCTAACACCAAACCTCACATCAGTGTAGATTGATATTTGGTCTGGGAACCATCCGTTCATTAGTTGTTGTTTTTTTTTTGGCTGTTTTTAGCTTATAACCAATCATATCAAACATACCTGGGGATGTACATGATACCCGATGATGATCAAATAGTTTAACGCTAAAAGCGGCAAATTTTTCAATCAATAAAGGATGGGTATATGGGAAATTTTAATTGCAGAATTCGGATTTCTGACTCGGAAACTTGAAGATCCTAAACATCCCCTGAGATGACATCAAGATGGCTGCTACAGCTGTAAACATTAATAGAAGCCCCTGTAATATTCAGTTAATGGTTTTTCTGACGAGTGTTTTTGCACTAAATCAGCCGCATAGAATAGTTAGACGTGTACATATTTTTTATGTGATATGTATGAATCGCAACACAGAGGGGACTAGCAATAGACATGGTTTACCATTGTTTTCTGACTTCGTAACTGGAACACTAATCGCCTGTAACTTGGCTGTGAAGTCATTTTCAGCTGCGACTTCCATCTTCTGAGGATAACGGAACACAGCATATCTGATCCGCCAATCCCAATATACGTGGGCATGACACTGCCCGGCCCTGTGCACAAACAGAAAGAAATTGCATACATGAAGTGAAAAGAAGAGTCAAGAAGTTAAAAAAAAAAAAGCACCCAAACAAGAGTTTAAAGGAGGCAGAGCACATAAAAAACATCTTCAATAAGTGGAGGTGTTGCGCAGGAAGTAAACACCAAGCAAGCTGTTATAGTTTGTAGCATCAGTAAGTAAAATAAATAGTATAAAATAGCAGAAAAAAAGATGCATGGGATTCTACTACCCGCTCAGTAAACACTGTATCTTGAGAAGGGCGATTATGTTTTATGAATAATAATGTGTTTTCTTCTTTGACGTGTCCATGCATGCACCCACCTCCTGTTTTATACATATATATATATATATATATATATATATTTTTTTTTTTTAATGATGCATTTCTTTCTTAAGATTAAATGTAAGCTATGAATAATCACACTGTAAAAAGTCAAAATAATTGTGAAAGCCTTTATTTACCACTGAGCAATAAACTGCTGTTGAACTTGGACACAAGCCTGTTGCCTGGTTCCAGGAGCGATGAGGACGCACAGCCTGTTGTTGATGTGGAGGCTGAGGGCGACGTTCATACACCAGCGGCATCAAATAATAAAAATAATCATTTTCAAATATTCTAGCTGGTAAACACAGTGGAACATTTAGCAACTAGAGCCAGAAAAGAGGTTTGAGTCTAAACTGAATGTTAATGTTGCTCCTCATCTACTTGATATGTAATGAGGCAACTGTTTCCTAATCTTATATAAATATAATACCTCACTGTTGTGTCTGCAGGTTTTGCCGGAGGTGTGTTTTCCTCCAGCACAACCTGTCCATTATGAATGGAAGTTTATAAATTGTAAACCCCTCTAATATCCTGCATTTCTTATTTGGATGTAACTTGAATTGATTTTTCATGGACTACACTTTGTTCAAAACTTATGACAGGACTGGACACAGCCTGGATTTAGAAACTTTGCCTTTCATGGCTCATTTGTACGTCCTTGACGTTGTAATGTCACGCTGCATCTCCCTCCGCCTGTAGTATAGCGGTCCTCAGCACGGCCCACCTGCCCCCGCTGTTTCACCCATGTTCTTTAGTCTTTTGAGCTAAAATCAGCGAATCAGAAAAAAAGAGGCTCAGGAATATTTATGAGACCAAAAACGACCGGTGCTATCTGGAACTCCAGAGAGGTGCTTGAGAGAGCACTGTAAAATTACATTGTTGAATTTTTGTACTTTAAACAGCAAATATATCATCATTGGGCGATCTATCTTCAAATAAAACCCAGAAAAGTGCATGATATGGGAGCTTTAACATCACCCTATGATGTCCTTCAGAATCAAAGAGCGATTTTTATGGCCCACCCTTCTGCACATAGGGCAATCATCGAAATTGTAACAACAGAATAACAGCAGACAAAAAAATACATAAATGCAGAAAAATGACACATTTGGAGTAAAACTGGCAATTTTCTTTTTATTCTCAACCAGAAAATGTCTGCAGCATGGCTTTTTGCTGCTGTGCTGCTGCATGTATAATCAGTAAAACTGTCAAATCACACAATATGCATCTCATTTGTAGTTACATATAGTTAGATTGCACCTGATTACTTGTTTTACAGTATGTCTGCAGGGTGGAAGCCAGGCTTACTTATGTGATTTCCAATAATACATTCAGAACAACTATTTCACTGGATTCCAACTATTCAATTCAATTCAATTCACTTTATTTTTATAGCCCAATTTTACAACACAGTTGTCTCAAAGTGCTTTACAAAATCCAGTCCAAAGTGACTCAGACATCCCCCGTCCTTAGACCCTCCTTCTCGGCAAGGAAAAACTCAAAAACCCAGTGGGAAAAAGGAGAAACCTCGAGGAGGACCACAGTGAAGGAGAGATCCACTCCCATGGACGGACAG
This sequence comes from Lepturacanthus savala, assembly GCA_030544235.1. Taxonomy (NCBI): domain Eukaryota; kingdom Metazoa; phylum Chordata; class Actinopteri; order Scombriformes; family Trichiuridae; genus Lepturacanthus; species Lepturacanthus savala. Next base: position 33,340,522 of record CM060466.1, read on the forward strand.
GCTATAGATGAATCAGGACTGACAGACATCTATCTGATGATGAAATAATTGTCTTTAAAGATGTTTCAGTCTGTAGAGATGCCGTAGGGTGGGGGCAGAAGGGTGGGTCCAACCAGGCAGGTGAAGGTTCATCAGGGGCCTCGATGAGTCGCATCAGGAGTCGTCATCGTTGGGCCTCGTGCGGATGAACTGAAACAGTAGCCACTCCCCCGAAGGGGAGTGGGGAGAAGGACTCTGGGTGAATAGTGATGTAAAGACCAAGTATAAAGTAGATCCTGTTTATTAATGACAGTGGTACATGGTACCAGAAAGAGATGATAGAGCTCAGTGACTGTACTTCCCCCAGCATTCTCACTCCTAGGGCAGCTTAGACTGAACTGTGGTTTTAAGTCTACCTTTAACTACCCTGACCATAGGCCTTTTGAAACAGAAATGTTTTTAGTCTAGCCTTAAATGCACAGACTGTGTCGGCCTCTTTAATAGTAGTTGGGAGTTGGTTCCATAAGACAGGGGCTTGGTAACTAAAGGCTCTAGCTCCTACTGTGCTTTTATGGACCCGTGGAACTACCAGTAGACCTGCATTCTGAGACCGCAGTGTTCTATTTGGATGGTACGGGACCAGAGCATCTTTAAGATAAGAGGGGCCCATCCCATTAATGGTTTTATAAGTGAGGAGTAGGATTTTAAATTTAATTCTGAACTCAACAGGAAGCCAATGAAGGGCTTGGAGTATGGGGGTGATGTGTTCTCTTCTATTAGTTCCTGTTAGTAAACGAGCCGCTGCGTTTTGAACCAGCTGAAAACTTTTTAGGGAACTTTTAGGACACGCTACTAATAGGGAGTTACAGTAATCTAGTCTAGATGTAACAAACGCATGGATTAGTTTTTCAGCATCATTTTTAGATAGGATATTTCTAATTTTGGCTATGTTACGCAGGTGAAAGAAGGCTGTTCTACAGGCTTGATTAATATGAGCTTTAAATGATAAGTCTGGCTCAAATAAAACTCCTAGGTTTTTAACTGTGGTGCTAGAGGCTATTTTCACATTATCTAGAGTTACTAGTTGCTCAGATAGGGACTCTCTAACACTTTTAGGGCCTAATATAATAACTTCTGTTTTATCAGGGTTAATTAACAAATAGTTAACGGACATCCAGGTCTTTATGTCTCTAACACAGGCGCTAAGTTTATGTACTAGCCTGATCTGATCGGGTTTAATTGATAAGTATAGCTGTGTGTCATCTGCGTAGCAGTGGAAATTTATGCCGTGTTTTCTAATAATATTACCCAAGGGCAGCATATATAGAGTAAACAAAATGGGCCCTAGGACTGACCCTTGTGGGACACCATAGGTGACTCTTGAGTATGATGATGATTGCTGGTTAACGCTAACAAACTGGAACCTATTAGATAAATAGGATTTAAACCAGGAGAGAGCGGATCCTCTAATGCCTATGTCCTGTTCCAATCTCTGCAGTAAGATGCTATGGTCGATTGTGTCAAACGCAGCACTTAGATCCAGCAGGACCAGAACCAAGCCCAGCCCATCATCAGCAGCCAGCAACAAGTCATTAGTGACCTTGACTAGTGCTGTTTCAGTGCTGTGATGGGCCCGAAAACCAGACTGAAAATCTTCAAATAAACTATTGTCCTGTAAGTGCTGACACAGCTGTTGAACTACCACTCTTTCAAGAATTTTTGAAAGAAAGGGTAGATTTGAAATTGGCCTGTAGTTTACTAAAATATCTGGCTCAAGAGTGTTTTTCTTTAAGAGTGGTTTAATGACTGCGTGTTTAAAAGCCTGCGGCACGTATCCAGTTATTAGGGACATGTTAATTATATCTAAGATATTATCAATAATTAAGGGCAGCGTCTCTTTAAGTAGTTTAATTGGAATTGGGTCTAGAATACACGTAGTTGATTTAGATGACATAATGATTTTAGTTAACTGGGCTGGGTCTGCAGGGGTGAATTTATCCAGTAATATTACTGGGTTTAAAGGGGCTTCTAAGCTTACAGCCTGAGCTTCCTCAGCACTGATGTTTGGAAGGATTTGATCTATTTTATCTCTAATACTTATGATTTTATTATTAAAGAAATTTAAGAAGTTATCACAGCTGAGACTAACTGGAATAGATGGATCTACTGAGCTGTGACTGTTGGTCAGCCTGGCTACAGTGCTGAACAGGAATCTGGGGTTATTCTTATTTTCTTCTATTAATGATGAATAATACCTAGTTTTTGCTTTACGCAGGGCCTGTTTATAAGCCAATAAACTGTTCTTCCAGGCCCTGAGGGAATGATCTGTGCGGGAGCAGCGCCACATCTTTTCTAATTTACGTGTAGCTTTTTTAAGGGAACGTGTTTCAGTATTATACCAGGGAGATAATGTCCTGGGTCTAACAGTTTTACATTTTAATGGGGCTACCAGGTCTAAAGCGCTATTGAGGGTGTGCATCGTATTTTCAACTAACTCATCACATGTAGCAGGACACAACATGTCTGAGCTGCTGTTCTCATAATTATATGTGGGGGTGAATATAGGCTGAATTATCTCTTTATATTTTAAAACGGAATAGTCACATAATGCTCTTTTCATTTCAGTTTTAACTACTGGTGAGGAATTATCATTCATTATAAACTGAAAGGTAATTAGGAAGTGATCTGAAAGAACTGGATTATGGGGGAGAACAACAAGGTCACTAATCTCAATCCCATAAATTAAAACCAGATCCAGGGTGTGCTTGTGACTGTGGGTTGGTTTATTTACATTCTGAGTAAAGCCAATTCCATCTAGTATGCTGCCAAAAGCGTTACTTAGAGAGTCACTATTGTTATCAACATGTATGTTAAAGTCTCCTACAATTACAATTTTGTCATAGTTTAACACTATACTGGACAGAAAGGTAGAGAATTCTGCTAAAAATACAGAATAAGGACTAGGAGGGCGATAAACAACTGCAAATAGGGCTGGTTTTTTGTTTGTCTGCCTGGAATCAGTCATTGATAAAAGCAAAGTTTCAAATGACTGATAGTTATGATTATTTTTGGGACTAACACCTAAACTAGAGTGAGAGATGACTGCAACTCCTCCACCTCGACCAGTGCTTCTAGCCGTATGAAAGTTAATATGACTAGGTGGAGTGGATTCATTGAGACTCACATACTCATCCTGCTGGAGCCAAGTTTCTGTTAATGCTAAAATATCCAATTTATAATCACCGACCAGATCATTTACCAGCAGAGATTTAGATGCTATAGACCTAATGTTTAGGAGTCCGCATTTTATAAGTTTATTGGATGTTACTTTGGTTTTGTTTCTACAGGGAATTATTTTTATTAAATTGTTTGTTCTCTGTCTTATAGGCCTTCTAATGCTAGGTTTATTAAAGCTAACTATACGGGGGATGGACACAGTCTCTATCTGCTTTCCTGAACCTGGGATATGTGACAGCTCAGGGTGAGACGAGTGACTTACAGAGAAGTGTTTTACACTTCGACTCTGTGCCCGGGCCCCCACTCTATCGGGTCCCCACTACGGCTGAGCCTTTCAGACACAGGCCCCAACAGGGACAGGTCCACATAGGCACATTAGGTTTGATATGACTGTAATTAGCATATATCTGGTGATAAAAAAAAATGTTCACATAAATGCACACAATAAATGAATTAATCTACTTACAAGTATGAATATGTCATGGAAACTGTGGTATAGGCATGTGTTTGTGTGTGTGTAGATATTTCTGCTTTTGCATTTCTTTGTGTTTTGCACTATATAAGTTTAAATGTTTATATTATTATCAAGTTTCAAGCATCCCAAACTCAACACAACTTCAGATAGTTACATATTTCACCCAATGAAGAGTTATACACTATACTATAATAAAAGCAGACCAAAGCAACAATGTAGAAAGCTGCACACATATCTTTGGATTGTGCTGACACTGGATTGAAGCTTCTAGCTTTTGTTGTTCGTGAGATAGGTCCATCTTTTTTGGCAGTTGCCATTGGCGAATTTGCCAGGAATTTTCATTTTTGTTTTGCCAGTGCATAGGCTCATCTCCTCACTGTGATATGCATGATGGCAGTTTACAGTCACGGGGGAACATCCGAGTGTTTCTTTTGCGCACCACACACTTCTCCATCCTATTTCCCCCTTTACACATAGAATTCACAGCCAAGTCATTTTTTAATCATAACTCTTTATTGAGTTCTATAGTGCAGCCAATCAGAGAATTGGTTAATTCAGAGACGTGACTCTGCGTCACCAAACAGGCTGATTACACAATGGGTCAGACAACAGGTGAGAATATCCATGTATTGAATAACCTTTTGCTTGAGTGTTATTGATGGAAGTAAATGACTAACATTGAAAATTCTAGGCTCTTTGGAAAGCATCAATTCTGTAAATTAGCTGGAATAAACAAGCTTGTCGATATCTGAAACCATTCAGAAGATCTAATGTATTAAATATGACACATTTGGGATTGTATCTGGTCCTGTGACTCTCAGAGGGTTAAAAAAAATCAGCATTGCTTTTTAAATTATTTTTACTATAGATTCTTATTGGTATATTTTAATTCCAACAAAAATCCAATTTGGCAGTTTAAAACTAGCTTGTGTCCTTGGAGTCTTTGTGAAAAGTCAATAACCAGGACTCTGAGGTATCTTTACTGCCCCCCCACCCAACTGTGGTAGCAGTTACTATGCCACATATAAAAAATGGAGCATGACTGACCTGCTCGCTCCCACAGAGAACAGAACAGCTGTGAAAGAACCTAATGCCAAAACAATTCTGGAAGTGGAAATTGAAAACAGCCAAAAGTAACTAAAATCGCTAAGATAAGGAGATCCAATACTAGCTTTGTACCATTCTCTGACATCTCCTGTCCTCTCTCCACCATAGCTTCAGGTCTCCAGGGTGTTTATACCCTTTAAACAATTTGCTGCCCACCGAAGTGAGCACTACTCAACACATCCATCCATTGTTGTTAGTGTTTAATGAAAGTCTCCACATGTGGTGTCTCAGTTGCTGCTGTAGCCCCAACATGCGTCTTTCCTCATCATTTCTGAGGAGCCTCACAACAGCCACAGCGTATATTGTCATATAAATCCAGTGCAAATACAACAGAATATGACAACATTTTAATGAATGAAGCTGTACGATAATATGAATAAAATGCAACCAATTCAAATAAATCTCAAGGAGATATATAAAGCATAGATTTGGAAGGATTTGCAGTGCACTACAAAACCAAATCCGACTATTGAGTGTTGTTTCACAAAAATTCTTTCTGCTAAATCAACTTGCAGCAACTGAGTGAAAAGGGAGCAGAGTACAAGCAATGGTTTTGCCTAATCTATTTCAGATCTTGGAAATGGATAATGAAAAGGAATTTTGAAAACAAGGAAAGCAAACCACAGAAAGGGCTTGAAGATGAAATGCATACGTTTGAGGAACGTGAGAAGACAGGACAGCGTGTGTGTCCATGAATGTATTAGAACTGGAGTGGAGGAGGTAGACTGTTTAGTATGGAAAAGTGATTTCATGCTGATGTAATACACACAAAACCACACACTTGTGTCTCCGACGACATTATCCATTAGGTGATCTCAGGTATCAGCATTTCATCAATCCTGTTTGTCTATGCCACAGTAAATGGACACTCAGTGAACATCCTTTTCTCATGACCCACACATTTTACTTTCATTCCTGAGGCACTAAAAATGCTGCCAATGAAAAGCCTGACATTGGGAACTTTGAAGATTTGAATAGCATACTGTAAACTCATAAAAAAAGTCATTCTGCACTAGCAAACAACTCCGCATGCAAATAATTAATTTCCTGGCATGACTGCAATCTTGGCCTCTCACTTTGTATTCCGCTGTCGCTGTGTGCTGCTGATGTTCATCAGTCCGTGCTTTGCAATGTGTTTGATTCATGCGGCTTAATACGAGTCTTTTAAATACAAGAGGTGCAGTTGTTATAGCAAGTGCCTCCAAAAACAATTTGAAATTCATTTTACATTGGGGTGAAGTCAAGGCGAATGTATGGGTCAAAAATTCATTGTTGGTATCTCATTTCCTCATTGACCCCTTCAACTGTAATAGGGTGAATTTGTAAATGACTCACCTGTTTTTGTCAACCCCCTTAAATTATGCATAATTAAAGAAAGAGAGAGAAAGAGAGAGACAGAGACCTCTAGCTAAATAAACAAATAAATAAATAAAATTAGTAAAATAATAAGACATAAAATAAAATAATAGAATTAGATTAGAACGGCCACAATAAGGCTTCAAAACGCAAGTCGATAGCCGTATGGTTTCTCTCAGTCAGACAGTGCTCTGCAGGCAGCTTCTCCCGGTTAAGATTCCTTCAGTGTTCGTTGATCAGGAGGTTTTTACCGGGAGCTTAATTATCCGCAGAGGTCTCTCTCTGCAAAACAAACAGGCCCGCGATTAAACCTCGTAAAAGCATTGAATAAAGCAGTTCCACATTAAAAAAAAATTGTTTCTCTGATGGTGTTCAGCAGCCAGAGGACCCTAACGCTAGTTACCACCGGCAACAGGGCCTGACCTTGCAGACTTAGTGCCCAAGGCAAGCTTCATCCAAAAAAAAAAATTAACAAAATAACTTAAATAATTAAAACTTCTTGAAAGTTCTACAAAAAAGAACAGCACCTTTATTCAGGACTGGACTTGGACTTGCCTTTTTTACTGAGCTGGTATTTCACCGCCCCATCGACGCGCATACAAACACAGGGAATTGAAAATCAAACATTTTGTCAAATAAGTTGTGCAATTTTGGTGAGTTGTTTCTATACAATGCATTTATATTGAATTTTCTACAGGTTGAAGACAGATATTTGACTTAGTAACTCAGCTCTGCTACACCGTCCCTGCTCCCTTTGTGAATATATGCTGCTGATTCTCCTGAATGAATCACAGCAGCAGATGCTCAGTCGTGATATAGAGTGCTGTCTGAGTAACAATGTGTTGGTGCTCACCTCATACTCACTTCATCACGATATTGTTATCAATAACTACATCTTTACATTTTTGGATCATTTTTCCCTTATCTTAGTTTTTTTTAAAATGTAAAAATATTGTTCAGAAATCTAGAAGAAAGATGCAAATATGTGCCGCAAAATAAAATACAAACAACATATATATATATATATATATATATATATATATATATATATATATATATATATATATATATATATATATCCTTACCCTTGTTGCAGGCATGGTCTGGTGGCAGAATATATATAGTCTAAGACTGACCAATAGCAGGCCTGATATGCAAACACATCACCTCGTGCTATTTAAGGGGCACATTATTAAGATGCAATGACAGGTAGGTTCACTCTGCTTCTTACACTCATGCAGATAAAGTACAAAAGAAACTAAAAACAATGCAAATGTTTGTGGAATTAGTTTATTAAATACCTTCAGTGAATATCTTGCAGCTGGAGGAATGTGTCTCCTTTGAGATAAACTTGTGCAGTAATGTCATTGATTATTTATATCTCCAGACATGTCAATGTGACTAGTCAGGATGTAATGTTAATTAATGTTCTGTTGTTTCTTTTACATTTAAAATGTCAGATGTTGCACACACTGTTTATTCAAACAGCGTTTGTCATGTAGCAGGCAAGCAGAAAGAAAACTTTTTTTTTTTTTTTAAAGCTGCCGTTCACAAAGTGGAACCGTAACATTCGATTGCAGGTCACTGCAGCGTGACACAGGGTGAGTCTGTTCTGATTACATGGAAAGTTGAATTAGAGAAATCGCTTGAAAATTGTGGATTTTAAAGCAGTTTGAATAGTCAGAGACCCATTATTATCGGGGAAGTGCTATTAAATGGTTGAATCATCATAGAAATCCTACCTTCTGTAACCGTTAGGGTACTAATGCTTGATGATCATGGCAGAGATTATTCTCACGTCAAATCAAGAAGACAAACTGGAAAAAAACAAAGCAATGACTGGGGAAAAATAAGCTTTTTATTTCAGAACACTGAAATCTTCCAGTGACCCCCTCATGTTAAATAATGTACAGTCTCCTAAATCAATGAATTTTACACTATGTCTCTCCAACTGTCTCAGCAGAATCAAACCATCTAAAAAACAATGTACCACAATGTGCAACTGGCTTCTAAAGGAAATGGGAGACGACTCTGACCAGTAGACTTCATGTTACATCCAAAACCAACACACAATAAGGGAACCCAAGACAACCCCTTTGTGCCGTGCACCCTGCTTTGCGCCCATTATTTTCAGCGTCAAACTAGCAAAATCATTTGGACACACCCTCCCACTCCACGTTTGTGGTTGCACTAAACAGAGCCCATAGTGGTTTAAAACTGGGGTAAAAAATTAAATTCCTGGCAGATTGTCTGCAAAGAACTACGATGCCAACACGTGCACAAGATGATCATCATTGTAAGCAGCGGTGTCAGCGGCTGTGGAAACTGAAACCTACTTTGACATACACAGCAGCAAACACACAATCATACATTCCTGCAGACTTCCCAACAGCCCGAGGACAGCCTGAAGCAACTCAAATTAACAGGAGCATTCAGTAAACAAAAAAAAAACTAAATCTCATCTGTTCTGCAAATTTTGAGGGACTTCAGAAAGAGGCCTCTAAATTCTGTCCTTTAGAATAAATATTTGCCCTTAAGCAACATGGCACATGACACAAACACATGCATATAGGCATACAGACACTAACAACTCACACACACAAACACACACACACAACGCCACTGGGAGTTGTTTGATCAGTATCTTCCGACGACTTTCTTTTTTTTTTTTTAATTTATTACCGGTGTCATCATTCTAACCTCCACAGTAATGAACATCTTGCCCTGGAGAGGAAAACATATGCACACAAATGCACACACAATAGGCAAACAAACAGGAAAATACACACACACTGTCTGATGGAAGGTTGAGTGTGGGTGGATGAGAAACAAAACGCTGGTAGGTAAGACAGAGGATCGGATGTAGAGACAAGGGAAAGACTGAGAGAAGATTAAGGTAGAGGGGGGTAAGGCGGTGGAAAACAGTATTAGAAAGGCGGAAGGGTGGCAGGAGGTACATGGTGTTGGAGGAAAAGATGAAAGGAGGATTAAAGGAGAGAGAGTTAAAGTGGGAGGGCAGGAATGCGATGTAGTGGTAGGAAGAATAACAAAGGAGGGACAAGAGCTTCTGCAATTAATTCCTCTGAATTGGAAAGTGGAGGGAGGAGGAGATGAGGAAGACGCAAAGAATAGCCTTGAGTGGGACTGATGATATGCACGATGAATAATGGAAGAATGGAAGGTGCATAAGGACTTAAGATGCGAAGAAAATGGGGAGGACATGAGGGAGGTGAGGAAAAAATTGAGTTAGAATTAATAAAATAGTGAGGGCATCAGTCATCACACTTGTTCCTTAAGAGCACAGACAGAAAGAATGATAAGTTGCACGAGTAAAATACAGCTGTCAGTTACTTTGAATTTTGACTTTTTATTATCGAATGGTCTTTTTTTCTTTGACGTCCATGCTCACTACACCTATAGCGTCAGCTGGTTAGTTCCCTATATCTAATGTAATTGAGAGCACTGGAGGCGGAGCTTTTCATTACAAGACTGTCAGCACTGGTGGTTTCAATGTGTGTTTTGGTTTTGCTCATCTGTTAATTAATTGGAAAATTTGAGCAGACAGGGGAGGAGCAGCAGCGAGGCTCTGATCGGAGCGAGGGTTTGGGAGAATGAAAGGAAAGCGGGGGAGATGACAAAATGTAGTACAATATTTTTTTTCCCCTTTTGTTTCCTGTCCTAGTCACATTTTCTCTTGAAAGAGTTCAGAAAATGTTCTGATTTGTGTTTTGTGCGAACAAGACAGTTCAAGGTCTGGTGAAGATTTTAGTGCCAACTGGGCAAAGATTCTGATGGAAATTCATATCTGTGCTTTCGCACATAATATGTGTGTGACTAGGGTGACATGAAAAAGTGAAACTCTCTCTCATTTTTAATTTGTTTTTAAGAATTTAATAATGGGAGCTTTGATTTCTAATGGAGGGAAAGCAGTGACTGTGACACTTGCTGGCACAGGTGTTCTGATAAAGAAAGATCATTTCTAATTGTCAAAAAAAAGACTTAATATCACCTAATAAAAGTTTTTGACATAAAGGAGGTGGGAGAATAGGCGTGATTTATATATATATATATATATATATATATATATAAGCTGTCCATCAGATGTCCATTGATTTAGTGCATTTGTCTTTTATGTAAGTTACTGAACAGAAATTTTCTTAACCATATTTTGTTATATTTACTTTAAAATAAGAAATTTCCTTCTTGTTTCGAAGCCGGGTGTAAAAATCGAAAGATAAATTCACTGTCAGACCAATGAACCATACAGCTGTCAGGCCACAGAAAACTCAAACACACACCATAGTCTTGAAAGACACAAAGGAAATGGATGTTATCTTCTGGATTCAGAACAACACCACTGCCAGATTAACTTGTGACTGTTATTGCAATGACAGCGGCAAGAAAAGTCCAGTTCATTGCACCTCTGAAGTTGAATATTATCGATCGAATTATCGAATATATCGATTCTGTTAACGCCTGTTCAGATTTTGGTCGGAAAAAGAAACTGTGGTATTTGATAACTACTGAATGAACATATTTTGTAGGGGTGGTGGAAATCCTTGAACATGGTTGAATTTTCGTGTGGTATTTAAAAATTGTGAAAAGTGCTCAGATATTAAATTAAAGTTACTTTGATAATAAACCACTGGGTCAGTGACAGTGAAATATTGTGTTTCCTTTTAAATTTTATTCCCTTCTGTACAAAGCTCTCACTAAACATGTTGTCGTTTATAGCACACTAACATCAGATTTAACGAAGGAAGTAAAATAGTCATTTTGAGTGTGACTGATATACATAAATATTTAATTCACCAAAGCTGCAAAAGGTACATACAGTAGGAATGTATTGGAATGAAAAACAGAGGCTAGATTGTTTGACAGCCTGTCCAGATTGTGCCTGTTAGCTAATTTACTATGTAAAATCAATAATAATATTAATAATAGTTAACAATGAACACACAACGACAGCTCAGTCATTTAATGCATGTCAAAATAAAAAAAAATAACATGAAGTTACATGAAATAAAAATAACATAACATATAACAAGATAATACTTCATTGCCCCTGAAGGGGAAATTTGACTCAGGCAATAAATACACCTGCAATCAATGGCTGCAAAAATAAAAGGATTCAAACCATGAACCGAGTAGAACTGAACAGAGGAAAGCGATGGATTCCAGACTTGTTAAGGGGTTGATGGACCTTAAAATTCACAACAAACACTTGAAAGAATGTGACAAATGTGAGCAATAGATCGAACATTCGATTCAAGATGGCTGACTTTCTGTTGGTGTCAGGGTATAGGTCCAACAGAGGTAAGAGACTTTTTTGCATGTCTTACATGTTGCACATGTGTATTATTTGTATGTTTTAATAATTGTACTAAAGAAAAATATTTACTAATATATTTTGTTTTTGTTCTCATTTTAGACAAATTGAAAAAAGTGACACTTGCTGGCAAGTACGAAAATGTTCTTATGAAAATGACATATTGTAGCTTAAAGTGAATTATACAGCAGGACATATTGGGCATAAATATGGGCCGTCTGGCAGAGGCCACCCTTCACAGAGCCAGTAGTACTAGCAGCCATATGCTGAGCATTCAATCTGGAAAACATAAAATACACTGTAGTGTCACCAAGAAAAGATAAAGTATTCTTTATATGGACCAGAGCTTTGTTTTCTTATCCAATCAATATTGGTCTGATCAGTGGTATCCCATATTTTCTTCCCACAGAAATATCACACATCCAGCAGTGAATCTGTTAAAAACATAGTTCATAGATATAGTTATTAGAAATATTAATAATTACCAAAAAATATTTATACATTTTTATCAATTGAATTTAATAAAATAAATGAGGCACCAGTGGGAAATCTGGGCTAATAACTATAATAGAACCAGTCTCACAAGAACTGTTCACCTATAAATGTCTATATTTAGACCATATGGTTAATAATATTTGGAAACAAAGAAGGTTATTGCTTGAACATAAGCCCAGACAACCAGCTCTTTGTTGCTTTATGCAGACACAATCAGAAATTAATTCACATATTAAAAACTATAGGTGTGGCAAGGTGGTAACTTTCCCAAAATACATGATCCATGTGACAATCTGTATACACTCAACAAACCTCAACAACTAACATTCCCTGCCCAAAAGTTCACCTCTCAGTTTATGCCAGATGGGGTTGGATGAATCTGAAGCTTTCAGCATGTTGGTGAGTGTTCAGCAGCTAGCTGGTACGCTAGTTAGCCACTTGTAGTTCCTTGATCCAAAGAGAGGTCACGACGGGAAAAAGGGAAGAAACATCACCGTCCTTTGTCATCTGTCAGGAATGTGACCATAGACTTAGCTGAGATTTATATTTGTATGGTGAAGTGAGGCACAACAACATGGATACCTGACTTCGCAATCAGTGGTTGGACCATCTCTTGCCTCAGTCAGTTGACCCCTGACACGTCAACCAGGTTCAGGTTTCAGGTTTCTGCTTTTTTTTTAGGGACAGCCACCTTGCTGTCGCTGCTCTGCCACCTTGAATACAGATCAGAGCTTGGAGTTCTCTCTGTGAAGAAGCTGTATTGAACTAGAAAACCTACTTTGCAGACCAGCACCCCATATGATGTGTAGTCATGCTGGTGTGAGTGAGAGATGGTGTCACAAGACCACCTGCACAAATTGAAGATGAATAAAAAATGAAGGCTCTATATCAGGGTGGGTACTCCTGGTCCTGGAAGGTCGGTGTGTGCAGTTTTTTTTTCTCTAATCATGCAGTAACACACCTGATTCTACTAATGAAGGTCTTTAGCAATGCCTCTAATGTTTGATTAGTAGAATCAGGTGTGTTACTGCTTGGTTTGAACAAAAGTCTGCACCCATAAGACCCTCCAGAACTAGGATTGCCCACCCCAGCTCTACATCATGAATATAGAGGGGTCACAGTATGAGATGTTGTACATGTGTGTATTCATCGTATCAAAGATAATGAATAGCATAAGGGGGCGTATCTAAGATTTGCTTTCCTTGTTATGTCTTTGCTTCTCTGCAATTAGACACACCGAAGGGATCAATAAAAGGTTCCCTGATCCTCAGGTAAAAATACACAGCAAGGCTCCTAAAGGTGCACGGACCTTTTATGTGTGCTAAAGATGGGCTTGTAGCTTTGGACAAATGTACATATACCAAAGTCCAGTTCTTACATACGGATCCAATGAGGGTGTCATATTGTGCAACATCCAGCTGCAAAACAAAAGATTTAAATTGACTTAAATGTTCTGAATGAGACGTTGTTGAGATTGGAATAATGACGCTCACCTTTCTCAATCTCCTGGGGTGCGCCATTCCAGATGGCAGTCATCTCAAACGTTTGGATGAGGAGGACTGATGGTACTTGTCAAGCAATGAGCTGTATTCAATACCCGCGAAGACTTTACTCCATCATAAATATGCAAATCTGTTTCTACATGATTTTAATAGCCTGCTTAAAGCTGGATACATACCTCACTCTGCACTTCCCTGTCAGGGGCAAAGCTCTGGAGAGCTTGAGTGGAAATTTTATAGGGCCCATCCTGTGACTACAAGATCCCCCTTTAACTGATTGCAAACTAGGAAGGTAAATAAGTGAGAATTTTAAAGTTACAGAGAGAAAAATGATTCATGGAATACAATCCATTGTTACATTTATGACAAGTTTTATAAATATATACCATTTCTTTGGAGTTGATGTGGCAGCTGTTGCTGGCTGTGACTGTGGAGATGGAGTGAGGTCCTGGTGCAAGAGTGTGATGATCTGTCATTAACTGGGTATCTATCGTTTTTGTCTTGCGATTATTGGGAGACAATAATCGCAAGACAAAAACGATTATTGTTTTTGTCTTGAATGTATCCATGACAACAGTTGACACTCAGCTGACACCCAACAGCTGATCATGGATCATTTACTGGTGAACCTGTTGGCTTTGGGGAGAACATTAGCTACAATTTTGTCAGCATTTGTTAAGATTTTTCTTTTCGGTTCACTGGCGGGAGACCAATCAAGCAGGAAGCATTTTTGAATTTCTGCCATTAGTATAGCCATAAGTATTTATTCACAATTTTTGAAAACACAAAATATAACAGGTGAATTGAACTGCAATTACTCTCTTGGCTTTCTTTCTCTTCCCTATTGTGTCCTTTTCCTGTTTCTTTTGAAAAGGGTTGTGTTTCTTTTCACCTTTACTTCCTGTTTTCCTGCCTTGGTTGATTGATGTTCTTGTTTCACTAACTTGTCTGTAGCCTGCAATTAGTTCTCAATCCAGTGTTCTGTTGGGTATATATCATAGCCTCTGTTTTATTCATGCATGTTTCTGTGTGCTCTTTGTCATTTTGTTTTTACTGTTTTTTGCTTTAGTTCATCATTAGATTTCACTACTCTTCATTCTGCTCTTTCTGTATTTGGGTGAGAGTGTGTTTGGGGAGCAGTGCTGGTGCAGGACAGTGTGGAAGGAGAGATGGGGGTAGTGTTTTGAAGTCAGGAGAGAAAAGGGCCCTTCAACTCTTCTGCGTTTAGCTGGGATCCTCTCCTCTGCTTCAGTGAAGTGGGATAAGTGATCAATATTTGCAAATCTTTGGCTGCAGCATCCCCCTATTTAAAGTGGTCATCCTGGCAGATTGTCTTTCCACTACACACTCACGAGACTTGTAGACATTGACTTGCACCTCTTGATAGACTGCCTGTTTCCTGAGTCCCTCACTGACTCCTCCTTTACCACAGTCTTTACCTACTCTTCTGCTATCGACAAGAACATATTTCAATGTCCACTTCTTCCAAACACCGAAAAACAATTCCTTGACCCTCTTACCTCAAAGGCACTTTGACCTCAGCAGGGTATCTGGCCTCCTTGCTAAACATCAGATCGTATGCACTGTACCTGGTGGTCAGGTTCTGGTTGCAAACATAGTTGCAGCCAGGCATTTATACCAAATTTTGGGATTTTCCCAGGATGCCTTGTTCACAAATCTAAAATATTCAATTGCAGGTCAGTGGAACATTTAACTTCTTTTCATAATGAATGGTTCAACTTAAAATGGTTTTATAGTAATAAATCTTTTTCTTATTTTTTTCTACAGGTTGATAAGGTGAGTGAAAGCTCCTTGTAATCCGCAGCTCCTCACAGAGGCAGGTGTTAAAGTTCCTCATGTGAAAAGATAACACAGAGCGGCAAGGATAGTTCTAGGATACAGTTGATTGTAACCTGACCTTGTTTTTTTTTAATTCTGACCCCTGATCTTAAGCTGTTTTAAGGCCCCACATATGTGTACAAAATCACAACACAATGATTTTCCTCTTCTGCTGTTTGCCGCTTTGTAAAGTAGTCAACCATCGCACACATTTACTGGTTAGTTCTCAGTAACATTGAGCTTGAGATGTTCAGTCACAAGACATGAATGTGTATTATTGCAAATATACAATTTTGGAAGATTAGTTGGACCACTGTGACACAATTAAGCTCATGTTCATTGAATCTTATTTTATTTTATTTGTTTTTCATTTCACATGGTTTAAAATTTACAAAATAACAAATAACCCACAATGCAGGAAGAGGCAAAAAAGACCCAGTTGGTTTATCTGAAGCCTCTACCCAAATATTACAATTTTGTACACAAAATTAACAAAAATTATAAACTATGTATGTTTGAGTTCTGATAGATTTTATCTAAATGGCTCCAGAATCAATACAAAAATAAACAAAATCTGTCAAATGATTAAAAACATATTGCATACTGGGCACTGACAAATCTGAAAAATGAGAATTTGCGAATGTGAATGAATGTACACATAGTTGATCTGTATTAAGTATCAATAGACTTGGGAAATAAGGAACAGCACATGTTATCACATCCTATTGGTTGTTTGCCCTTTATAGCCACAGTATTGTGCCTGAGTTATTCAGCTTACACTGAAAACAAAACTGTTGCATTTTACATTTTTCTTTTTGCCACTATTATTCAGCAGGCATCCACACTGACCAAAGACATTTAGTTAACAAATTGATTTAATTCCGTGTTAGTGAGCACTTTGCCTTTGCCAAGACAATCCATCCACCTGACAAGTGTGGCATATCAAGATGCAGCATCCAGCATCTTCACCTGCAGGGTCGTCTGAGACCAGCCTCCCAGACAGCCGTTGCTACACTTGGTTTGCACAGCCCCAAAAAATCCTGCAAAAACTGTCAGAAACATCTGAGGGCAGCTCATCTGCATGCTCGCCGCCCTCGCCAAGGTCGTGACCTGACTGCAGATCTACATTGGAACCGACTTCAGTGGGCAAAGGCTCACCTCCGATTGTGTCTGGCACTTGGGGAAATTGTTTTGTTCATGAATGAATCCCAGCGTTCAGTGTAACAGGCAGATGGCCGATATATGTGACATTATGTGGGTGAGTGGTTTGCTGAGGTCGGTGGTATGAACGGTGGTGGTGGTGGGTTTGAACGCAATGAACGCGGCTGCATATTATTGATGAACATTTGAATGCACAGAGATACCGTGATGAGATCTTGAGGCCCATTTTTGCGTTCTGTTTTAACACTGCTGCAATGGAAATGTTTGTTTAAACTTCCACCTGCCTCCTCTGACAGTGGCCAGGTGTTGAGTGTGAGTCAGCTTCATTCCTCACATGTAGAAAAGGTCTCCATCTGTAGAGGGTGTAGTAGCTGAATCACTTATCACCACCATGTCACTCATAAACACAGACACAGGTTTATAGCTGTAATTACAGATAATGCTGAAGTTGGTTGTTCTCCTTTTAAACTGGTAGTAATTATTGTAAATGTTGTTGTATTGTAAATGATTATAATTGAAACAGATTGTTTCATATGTGATATTCCCCGGGCTAAGGCTAAATGTGGTAAAACTGCTTCATCTGCAGCATCTTCCTGGAACATTTTGCAAAATACACTGAGACTCAATAAAATGGTTATTATTGATCAGTTTAAAACTACGATGAGCAGGTACTGTGCCTTTAGCTGTTTTTAATGTGTGTGTGAGTGCTATCTGTTGTTTTGCTCATTCTTTGAATTTTTAAATTGTTGTGAATTTAACATCATTGTACATTCAATCATTCCTCAAGATTTAAATAAAGGGTAAATGTAATGAAAAAAATGAAAAAAGACAGAGGTGGATAAGTTTTGGAGTGCTCCTCAACTTCCTCAACAGGCTAAAAGAAGAGCTACTGCAGCACTGTCAAACTCAGGGCACTGCTCTGACCCACGACAGTCAGACACGACAGTCAGAATTTGGCATCAGACTGATGCCAAGGAATTTGCAAAGAAAATGCAGAACTTTCTACAAATGCCATATGACACACATGGAACCTTTCTGCATACGGAGTAGCTGACAGAAATCTACTCCAATGTGTGGGTTGCTCTAAGAGTCTCTGTGGCTCTTCTTGTTCTTCTCAGGGTGATGTCTTGGAATGACTGCAGCAAGTCAGCTTGAGCTTGATGTGCGATGATTTCTACATTTACTATTACTATAACACCTATTCAAAGCCTTTTTTTTTTTAAAAACCTTTAGTAATCCACAAGTCAAACTCTTTATTTGACTCTAAGTACAAACTGTACCCACCGTTTCTGTAAATAGTTTCATAATAAATGTATAGTGTTTGTGTGTACAATTTACGGCAGAGTGAGCAATTATTTATTCATGTTACTTTATTTTATCAAGTTAATTGTAATTATGTTTTACTTTCTGTCAGTTAGCGGGTGAAATGGTGGAGCAGGGGTTAGCACTGTTGCCGCACAGCAAGAAGGCCGCAGGTTCAAGACCTCCTTGGTCCTGGGTCTGGGACCTTTCTGTGTGGAGTTTGCATGTTCTCCCCGTGTCTGCGTGGGTTTTCACCGGGTACTCTGGCTTCCTCCTCCAAAACATGCTGAGGTTAATTGGAGACTCTAAATTGCCTGTAGGTGTGAGTGAATGGTGTGTGTGCCCCACAATTGGCTGGTGACCATCTGGGGTGTATCCCTGCCTCTCGCTGATGCACTGGGATTAGCTCCAGCAGACCCCTGAGACCCTAATAAGGAATAAGCGGGTAGATGAGATGTCAGTTAGCTATTTGTTTCTTTAATACCTTTTTTAAAGATAATATATTGCAAATATTTTTAATATTCTTCTTCTTATTATGCCACTTGATCACTGTGTCTTGATACAGACCGCTTGATTCTGAAAGTTATTTTCAATAAAATAAA
Organism: Lepturacanthus savala; assembly: GCA_030544235.1. Taxonomy (NCBI): domain Eukaryota; kingdom Metazoa; phylum Chordata; class Actinopteri; order Scombriformes; family Trichiuridae; genus Lepturacanthus; species Lepturacanthus savala. Next base: position 33,358,903 of record CM060466.1, read on the forward strand.
ATCTTGAACACAAAAGTATGAGTGGATGTCATTGGTAGAGTGTCTATTGCTTTCCTCTGTTCAGTTCTACTCGGCCCATGGTTTGAACCCTTTGACTTATGCAGCCATCGATTGCTACAGTTGATTGCAGTTGTATATCGCTTGCCTTTAGGCTCAGTGAAGTGTATGTTATCTTATATTATGCTGCTATAATAAACCTTTATTTACCTTTATTAATCTTTATTTATACTAATAGAACTGATTGTTTAACCGGTTACAGGTCATTTTTATTTATTTATCTGAAATAGTGAATTAGTTAACATGCACAATCTGGAAATGTTGTTAAAACAATTTTCATTCCAATACATTCCCTCTAAATGTAGCTTTTGCAGCTTTGGTAAATTCAATATATATGTATGTCAGTCACACTCAAAATATTTATTTCATGTCGACACATATTTCAACTTGTAAACTATCACTGACTCAGCGGTTTATTATGAAAGTAACTTTACCGTATTAAAATTTCCAAGCCTTTTCAGTTGTTTCAATAAATAATCACACTTTGTAAATACCACATTAAAATTTAACCATGTTCAAGGATTTCCACCACCCCTACAAAACCTATTAATTATATTGTCATCAAATCCCACAGTTTCTGTTGTCCCCCAAAACCCTAGCGGACATTATAACCTTAGATCTTTACAAAATATATGTATAGTATAAATATCTGATATAAACTTCAGAGGTGCAATGAACTTGACTTTTCTTGATGCTGTCTTTGCAATAACAGTCACAAGGTAATCTGGCAGTGGTGTTGTGAATCCAGAAGATAACATCCATTTCTTAGTGTATTTCAGACTATGGTATGTGTTTGGGTTTCTCTGTGAGACTGATGGCTGCATGGTTCATTGATCTGGCACAACAGACTGAATTTATCTTTAGATTTTTACACCAGGTTTCAAAACCAGGATGAGAATTTCTTCTTTCAAAGAAACTACAACCGAATACAGTAAAGATGTTTCTGATCCCAGTTTCACTTAACTCTGCAAAACACAAAATAGCTAAATTAATCCCATGTACAGCCTGGAATTACTATCAAGCATACGCCAGGTCTGCCACATTCTTTTCCGTGGTTGGTTTCTCCAAAAAGAGTAAAACATGTCCTGCAGTTTCTTGTTGACATTGTTTGACATCATCATGTGCAACGGTAAGCAGGAAGTTGTATCCATGTAGACTTGTGGAGCGCTCTAGCCTTGTGATTGGCTAAAATGACCTTCCTGTTAGGAGCACTATCTCCACCTACTGCTTTGGCATGTACATGACACTGTTTGAGGTGAATTTTGTGGCTTCACATGGTCAAAGATATTTTTAATCACACCGGTGATGTGGACGGGATTTTTTTTTTAACCGGGGGCCATAAAACTTTGGTTTCAAAAAATACCTGTGTTTGTGTGGATTGACGTGAAAGGGCACCTGTGCCCCACCTGTGTCCAATCAGCTGTTCCAACACATCCCACCTGTGAGCTCCTCCTCGCACTGACTCTCCCCTGCAGGCTCCACACCCATCACACACCCAAACTCAAATCATTTGTTAGCTCCACTAAAATCACCCATTCAAAATTACACCAAAATTGAAATACTTTACTTTACTCCTCCCCCTGCTTGACACAATGGATGTCAAACTGGGGGAGGAGACAGATGAAGAAGACATAGCGGTCAAAGGAATGGCAGGAGACTGAGAGGTGGTCATGGGCCTTGGTCATGAAGTACGGATTGGGCTTCATTTGAGAGGTAGAGAACAGGGCCATGGATCAAGACAATGGCAGCAACAAAGAAAGAGTTTCTGAGGGACTAAGGGGTTGGGGTGTTTTTGTTCATTTTGTTCGGTCTTTCATCTACACGTAACTGCGGTTGTGGGCTCCTGAAACCAGAGTCCAAGGTGCACTTTTTCGAAAAGTCCTATTTCAACAGTCATTATTATTGATGATGTATTCTGTCACTCACAGCGGTGAATAGTAAGTTGTATCCACAGAGACCAAGGAATCTGCCTGGCCTTGGTTCGCTCTTGTTGTTTTTCTGGTATGAACTTTTCTAGCCTCATAATTGGCTAAAATGACCTTCCTGTTAGGAGCGCTATCTCCACCTACGGCTTTGGCATGTACATGACATTATTTGAGGCAGATTATGCGGTTTTCATATGGATGGAGATATTTTTTATCACTCAGGTGATGTGGACGGGATTTTTTTTTTTAACCGAGAGCCATAAAAGTTTGGTTTCAAAAATACCTGTGTTTGTGTGGACTAGGCCTGAGGGAAATACAATGATCCAAACAAACCTCAGGAGATCAACCACTGCATTAATCATTTATGAGAGCCAGTAAGTCTTCAGCATGCACTAAACTGCTGGATGTGGCCTCACTGTTTCTCCAGTGCAGTGAAGACTCTCTGCTTGCTCCCACAGGCAGTCCTCTGGGTTTGGTTTGATTTGGTTATGTTGCTTTGGTTGGCCTATTTTCTTTCTTACACCTTCCAACACTCACACACAGATTCTCATCCACCCATCATGTAGTGTTTACACACTGATCCCACTGGCATCCACTCCTCATACTGCATTTATTAGTTAGTCATATTAAATTGGTCTTAATTTTTAACGCTGTATCCTGCCTTCCAATTGGCATGCAGAGATGGTCCTACTTTAATTTTCCCTGCAGAGTTGAGACTAGGCCAAAATATGGAAGACAGAGGCAAAACGTTGACTGATCGACTGTGATGGATTTGGTTCAGGCCAGGAATTATTATCACCTTACAGAATTTCAGCAGCACATCTTGGACAATGATGACATGTTCAGCAATGAGAAAGTTTGCTTGACTCTTGCCGGTGTGCTGAAAAGGCACCAGGTGTCTCTAAAACAGTTTTACTGTCTGTCTTCAGAAAGAAATGCAGACAGAGTGAAGCAACCGGGGACTGAGTGTATTCAGGTATGTTCAGTTACAGCAGTCCCCTGATGTGAAAATGTATTATCAGGATAATCGGTCATTCTCCTTTCAAAATGTGCTTTTAGAGGGTGAGCGAGCTGGATGCTGACGTCAACCTTCACAGTTTTATCTTTCTGGATGAGGCAGGCTTTCACATGGCCAAAACAAGGAGAAGAGATTAAAATTTCATTGTCCAGTGGGGCAACCATCCAAGTACCTGGACAAGTTACCTATCTTAATGTTAGGGAACATTTATGGTCATCCAAAAAAGTAAAAAAAAAAATGCTGACTTGGAAATGATCATCACATCACTTGCTGAAATGACAATTTTTTTCACGGGAGGAGTCTGAGTTTGTTGTGTTTAGTTGCAAAATATATTCTCCCAATAGGCTGCATGATTGAATGCCAGTTTTTCTTTAAAAATTAATAATAATTTGTATTTTTTATGAGATTTTCAGATTAATACGGTTCATTAGCTCCGGTGTTCCCAAATTTTTCAGCCACCAACCCTGGTAGAGACTTGCAAGGATTGTGATCATCTGAAGTGGTGAGAGTGAACTTAGGCCTTTCTTGTACATGAAAAAAGGGCCAGACCGCAACAAAATGTTGCTAGTTTCAGGTGCTAGTTTCAAGAGCATTGTCATCTAAACAAGGCCTATAGCCAGGATAGAGAAACTGATAGTAGAAGAGTCTTGATACAGTGTTTGGCCCCATGTTTGTTGGCTAAAAGTGAAAATCAGTCAGATAAAATGGTATCTACAAATGCAGTGTCATTTGGACTGTTTCTGAGGATGGGTACTGGTTGCAGTGGCAGAGTTCAAAAGTAAGTGTTAAAGGGCGTCTCAAAAACATAATGGTTCTGAGAATCTTTCGAGAAACTACATTCTCTACTAATGCAAGGCCTCTGTTGGTGGTCGTAATGGTCTCATGGGCCACGAGCAGGACCCTCCAAACTCTAGCAGAGTCACTACTGAGAAGCCGACTCTACTAAGTATTTATACACAAGCAGACCATCTACCATTCTTCAGAGATCAGCACTAAATTATGAAATGAAGCTTGGTTGAAACATTTTTAGGCATTTTTGGGGGCATTTTCCATGTAGAAATTTGATAAAAGCAAAAAATCCACATGAAAGACATGTGGATTTTGAGGGAATTGCACGTTTTTTTGTGCAATTCCCTCACCAACTAGTAAGCTCCAAACATCGTTATCACATACGCTTTGTACCCAGTCTATTTCATACCACAGCCTCCAGTGAATAACTAAACTCTAACTGTGAAATTGACCAGATGTGACAATACAGATGATTTAATATGTCAGTATAATCAAGCCTTTTCTGCATTTCCATCACCAGTTAGAGGGTCTCTGCATGAGAAGTGATGGAACAGCAGCACTTGAGTTAATTAAGCAGCCTTATCTATGGTCCCTGTGCTCAGAGAAAAGGAGACGCGTTTGAATTGACGATAACTACATAATTACCCTTTATCGCCTCGTAGAGAGGTTAGGAGTTCTTTAATGAAGAGCAGTTTTGTTTAAGAGAGAACGAAATAGAAATGGCGGTTGCAGGCATGTGTTTGTGCGTGTGCATGCATGTATAATAGTTAAGTGTGTATGTGATGTGACTATTTTAAAATACAATACTGTCTGGTGCGATCATCAGGCCTCATTTCTTTCTAAGAGAAAGTATAACAATAACTTCAAATTCACAAAATGTTTTGAGACATGTGAATCGGCCCTAGACCACTTCAGCTGAATATTGTTGATGTGAAAATATTGTGAAAATACCTTGGATCATGCAAGAACTGATTGATAGATGTGACCAAAAATGCGAAAGAACTTTATGAGTGGTGAAATTTACGTATCGTTTAATAACCTCAATAAAAAAAAAACATTTAATAGAATTGATGTAAGTGGGCTTAAAAGAAAATTACATTTACGTCAGTTGCTGAAGGAACATTGTCCATGTTCATGCTGGAGATCTTTTGTATGAAATGTTTCCTTGTATTAGACAAATAATTTGCTGGACTGCGACTAGACTGTCTCGTCTTTTTCTTATCTCTGTGAGAGTGCTCTCAACGACCACTTATACATTTTTCTTTTGCCCAAAAGCACAAATGAGAGAACATTGGTGAAACACAGAAATCAATTCATACCAAGAAAATAACAAGAGTAAGAGAAAATTTGTTTGTATATCTTCCTGCATGAGGTCCAATGTCCTTCAACTATGAAATGAAATTCAATGTACCATTCCTAGACACGCACAAGCACTAAGTTGCAACAAAAGCCGTCTCATACATTACAAGGGCCTACTTTGTAATCCCCAGTATTGCTCCTTTTAACGAAATGACAGATTGTGCCCTGACAAAAGCAGCCTGGCTGCAATTATGATAGATTTGACTGTAAACTGTCAGAATTTGAATTATTTACCTTCTTACCCGAAAAAACAGGGAATATGAGTCACTGCAAGTGGTTATGAATATGTCTGTGAACATGTTTTTCTGTTACGCCATGTTCAGACTCCCTTTCCCCCAAGCTTCACACTGAAAACAGCCCTGCGGTAAACTGTGCACCATATTCTCATGGAGCGATTCGTATGTTTTAGGAAAGGTTCAGCACAGACTTTTGTGCATAATCCTATGAATGCTCAGCAGTATGAGTGGTGATAAAACGTATGTGTGTATATTTCATGCATATGGGTAATCAGTTTCAACAAGATACGCTATGTACATTCTAGACTTAAGCAAGCTGAAGGCAGTGTGGTGTTTTATTTCACTCTCATTTATTTAGTCTTTCTCCTGTTTGCAAAATCGATTTTCTCTGTAACTGGTTACAAGTGTGTCTGTGCAAGTGCCCCCATTCCTATTATTCCCAGTGAAACGCGATATTTTAAGATAGTTGCAGCATTTAAATGTGTTTTGATAGCATTTCTGCCAAGAAATATGCCACTACTTTTAGAATCTTCATACTGTAATGTAAACAACCTTGTTGGGTATTACAAAATGAATTTCAGATTTCTATCATTGCTATGGTGGTTGGTATGGACTCTCCTACACAAGGCGTCCTTGGGCATCTAGAAGTGCAGTGCCCATAGGAAGTATATATTTCTTGAAGCTTAAGTAGAATTTTCATGTTTGGACAGTTACAAAGTCTCTCAACTGTCTTTGTAACAGACATGGACATACATTGAGATAAAGAGAGACATGCAAATACAGTTATTGTAAGAAAAAGGCCAGAATTTATGCTGAAAGCTGGGATGTCAATCTACATATCAGTTTTAAACTGTGTTGATAAACCATGTAAAACCGGACTTATGATAAATTTCTTTTTTCCCTGTATAGTGTAACAACCTGGGCATGTTACTGTTACATGTGAATAAATTAATAAATAAATAAATTTAGGTCCAGATTATTTTCTGTTAGGTGATAGTGCTGGGATTTCCTGAGGGTCTGTGAATGCATCTTAGAGTGAACCCTGTGTTAGTGTGAGGAATAAAGTAACAGTTCAACTCGCTAATGTCTTAGCGTGTGGTTTTTGAAAGACGTTAGATGATACTTTTTATTGGGACAACAGAGCTTTGAATTGTCGCTATGAAGCAACACGAGGAGGAGTCATGATACAGAGCTTTACACTGTAGCAGGATACACACTGCTGCAGGATAGCACTGTGTTACGTATGTCTATGGGATACAACCTTTTTTTTTGTTTTGTAAAAGCTTTCTTGTGGCAGACTCTTTTATTATACAGTAGCCAGACAGGAAGTAGTGGAAGGGACTTGCAGCAAAGGAATGATTTGGCCAAGACTCAGCTGCTTATGAGGAAAGCGCTCTACCCCTACACCACTGCAGTGCACCTTTGGGATTTTAACTTTTAATGATAATAATGATGTTTTGAATACTATTGAATGCTATATCCATATATCCATTGTGCTATATAAGCTATATCCATATAGCTTATGAGTGTGGCCATATGAGTGTGATCTGACAGCCAGAGACAGTATGCGAGCCACAGACACACAGATGCTCCTTACTTTATAGATAGATGTTTTATGGTGTGACAATGATGTAGTTAAGGTCTTGTTGGGTTTAGCCACATAAACCACTTTTTATGTTTTAGGGAAAGATAATGGTTTGGGTTAAAATGTGATTGAAAAAATGCATGAAAGGTCTTTACCACTTATTTCCTGTTACTCATGCAACTTTATAATCTGTAAAGAATATGTTGATAGAGGTCATTGGACTCATTATGTGGGATATTAGTTCAAACTTTTTTTTTTTCATAATTCCTTCCAAAGAGTGAAGATGTCATAGATTCATAATCACTACTCTGTGTATAATGAAACTAAAACAATTTCACTTTTTGAAAAGGTTTATGAAAAAAAATTCAATGATATTCAAGCGTTTGGAAAAGCATATGAATACAAATTAGGAGTTTATTATCTTTCCTACAAATAAGTCTGAACAGTGAATGAGAACAGCCTGAACAGTGCAGTGGGCTGCGTTGGTATTTAAGGTACAGCAATTAAATATGATCCTTGAAGTCCTGTTCGAGTAATGATTAATGCATTGAAATGCTTATCACACACCAGAACGCTCACAGTGGTTTGTAATAAATACTCCCAGACAGCATTTTACAAAAGGTTTCATAGTGGTGAATATGTTATCATTTGTCATGATGATTAAGAGATAAACAGTGGAAAATACACTATTCACAAAGTAAGTGATCCACCAAGAATGCATGTAATTAGCCAGTGCATTGCTTTGCCTGGTGGTGCTATAAAGTAAAGTACAGTATAGTACAACATGAGGTCGTTTGACATGCCGTTTGACTTTTGATTCAAGGAGTAATTATCGGTAAATGTCACTTTCAGAAACACCTCTTCACAGTCAGGATGTACTCACACAGACACGTGCAGCAGATGGATTAGGGATTAAAAGGGGAAGAGGAGTCAAAGAGCCTTTGATCAACAGGGAGAGATGGAGTAAAGTCACCTCTGTTCCATTACCACCTTGTTGCTGTGAAAACGTGAGTCCAGCATGTCTCCAAAGGCTTTGTCACACACTGAAAGGCAGAGTGGCACATACACACATACACACGTTCATTCCACTTTTGTTCAAGGGCACACTCCTAAAGGCTACTTTATGACACGGCTGGTGAGTTTGGGTATTTCAGTCGAGCAGGTTGAGGATTGATCATTTCTATCTGATCATCACAGAGTATCTCTGCAGAGGATCCAGGGTGTCCTCTCCTCTGAACCGTCTCACATGTTCACAAAAATCTGGATGAATTTAATGAATGATCTAGTTTATCTTATAATATTTTGACCTCCATTGCACAAAAGACAGTTTAGATTTCCAAAAATGAGTCGATTATTCAATGAACTGCTAACATTGCGATAAGTTGTTCATGATTTTTTTAAGATGATACTGTCAAAATTCTTCCAAAAGGTTCCAGCTTCTCAAAAGTGATAGTTTCCTACATGTTTGGTAGAAAACTGAAATATTTGTGTGTTGGGGACTGTTGACAGGGACAGAAAAAGACATTTTAGAACCTCATCTTGGGCCTTAGAGAAACAGTAATGGACATTTGTCACTATAACAGGTCGGGGAAGCAACCAATTGAAGCAACGTTTCCGTTTTTATTTTAAGAAATAAACAAGGATTTTTTCTTTTTTGTAAAAATGTTGGACTTGATGAAAGTTCAATTGTAATGCAGCTCTGTAAGGAAGAGCTGCGAGGCAGTGGATCAGTATGCAGTGATGAATCAGCTAATCAGAGAGCAATGACTCTTGACAGCTGTTTTACAAATCAGAAGGGAACTCTTGTTGTTTTTTTGTTTTGTTTTTTTATTTCTGCTAGGCAAATGTGCTCATTTTCCAGCTGCAATTCATACACAAGGTAAGACATGGTGCCTCCAGCAAAGGTGAAACAGGTTGTTACATGACACATGTACACATACACAACACACACACCCAGATTATGAGGTTAAAAACAGGTCTCATTGTCATTATTTGCTCTGCCCATACACGCATCCACAGTGACATTCATTTGATATTATTTTAAAATGTTGGACACAAACAGACAAATGTGCATGATTGTGTATCTACACTGATATCTACACAAAGGTATAATTAAAGAAGTTCTTGTCTTATTGTCAGTGGTTTGTGATATACCTGAATGCCACAAATATCTTACCAGAAAATGGCATTGGTAGAAGAATATGCTGTGATTAAAAGTCAAGAATTCAGTTGTTAAATGCAATGCTCATCACCAGAGGCTTCAGGTTTCCACATCACACTTGTGTAAAAATGAATATTTGCTTCCAAACTATTTATAATGTCACAACTCATGATTGTATCAGGTTGCTTACAGTCTGTTTCCAACAAATGAACAAGTCATTCATATTTTGTTCCATCACATCTCGCTAGGAACCTCTAATGTCTGTCATCTCTCTCTGACTCTGTCCTTCCAGTTGTGATTTACTCCTGCAGATTAGATTTACTCCTCCAGAGACACCACAATCCTTAAATGGAGGATTGTGCGTGTGTGTGTGTTTGTGTTTTTCAAATAAAGAAGAAGGTTTACGTGGGAAAAACACTTCATCCATCAGCCGCCCTTCCCACGCATGCTGACCTTTAAGGGTCAGGTCATCCACTGAACATGAGCTATAATTGGTTGCTATGACCCAGCTGTGAGCTTGCAACCTGCCACACATGCTCACAAACACAAATATACACACATGCACACTCACATTGTTTGTCTGCACATAAATACACACACACACACACACACACACACACACACACACACACACACACACACACACACACACACACACACACACACACACACACACACACACACACACACACACAGTATAAACCAGTATGAGCACAAAGGTAATATTTTCTTACAATAAGAAACTTTATGAGTAAGAAATGAAATGAAATGCTATTGATGATGGATATTAGTTAACAGAGATTCCAAAATGCTTATGTTACGACAGAAAAGTGTCTATACTCTTAAAACACAGTTGTGCGAAATTACACTATAGGATGATTTAAGAGACCTGAGGAAGTAAAAATAACCATTTTTATACAAGAAAAGGTCATGAAAAGAGAATAGTCTGAAAACAAATACATTATATAGCAGATGTACAGTATGGGCAAAATATCAGTTGATTGGTTGTGGAGCGAATTTTGGTTCAGACTAAAATATCTTAACTGTTGTGTGTCTTGCTGTGAGATGAATAATAATATTAATAATAACTTTAAGAGTTGGGCGACACAGTGGTGCAGGGGTTAGCTCTGTTGCCTCACAGCAAGAAGGTTGCAGGTTCAAGACCTCCTTGGTCCGGGGTCTGGGACCTTTCTGTGTGGAGTTTGCATGTTCTCCCCGTGTCTGCGTGGGTTTTCACCGGGTGCTTCCTCCCACAGTCCAAAAACATGCTCAGGTTAATTGGAGACTCTAAATTGCCCATAGGTGTGAGTGTGTGAGTGAATGGTGTGTGTGCCCCACGATTGGCTGGCGACCATCTGGGGTGTATCCCTGCCTCTCACCGTAATGTGCTGGGATAGGCTCCAGTAGACCCCTGCGACCCTAATGAGGAATAAGCAGGTATAGAAAATGACTGACTTTAAAAGTTTCTTTTTTATATATCACTTTTCACTTAGGGCGACATGGTGGCGCAGGGGTTAGCGCTGTTGCCTCACAGCAAGAAGGTCACAGGTTCAAGACCTCCTTGCGTCCTGGGTCTGGGACCTTTCTGTGTGGAGTTTGCATGTTCTCCCCGTGTCTGCGTGGGTTTTCACCGGGTACTCCGGCTTCCTCCCACAGTCCAAAAAAATGCTCAGGTTAATTGGAGACTCTAAATTGCCCATAGGTGTGAGTGTGTGAGTGAATGGTGTGTGTGCCCCACGATTGGCTGGCGACCATCTGGGGTGTATCCCTGCCTCTCGCCGTAACGTGCTGGGATAGGCTCCAGCAGACCCCTGCGACCCTAATGAGGAATAAGCAGGTATAGAAAATGACTGACTGACTTTTCACTTACAATAAAATGAAGAAATACAAGAGGAAATAAAAACAGGTGAATAAAAACAACTGCAAATATGTGGCAGGATCAGCAGGAGAGGATCGAAGAGGCAATGAGCGATAAAAACGTGAAATGATAAAGAATTAATAGCAAAACTTTAAGAGCCTTGTAAATACATAAAAGCACTTGGAAAATCAATCCTAAAAGACGTGGGTTAGTTAAAACTGGGGAGACATGCTCTCTTTTTCTTGTTCTAGTAAAAATCCTGACAGCAGACTTCTGATTTAATTATAATTTATCAGTGAGATGTTTTTAAAGACGGATGAAAAGAGCATTACAAAAGTCTAACTTGGCCATACTGTTAAATTTAATTCCTTTGACATTATTAATTAACGTTTGATCCCAAGACTGTCTGTGAGCTCGGTGACATGCTGCGTTAAGTCTAGATTCTCAAGTAAGGTTTTGAATTCAAGTGTCATGGAATGAACATGTGTGAGAGCATTAAAATGCATGTTGAACACGCCAGTAATGACAACCCTGTAACAGCTTAGTATGGAAGAAGATGAGCTCAGACTGTGGTTGTACTGGGCAGCTTACAGGTGTGAATGTGTAACCATGTGAATGTGATCGGGACGTTCGTGTAAAAGAGAGGCTTCCTTTCAGCAAACTACCCCATGAATAAATAAAAGCCATGACGATGAAGTGTGCCCAGTGCGTTCAACCGTGACGCCGGTCAGCGTGACAAAAAGGCAGCATTTGACGCCATGGGAATGAAACAACAGTCTTAACCAAGTCCAGCTACTACAGCATGTGGTTTAATTTTAATTTCTGAAGAAATGCTAGGCAAAGACATAATTGTGATGTGTTGTATTACAGTTCATTAGTAGGATTTGTTGTTATATAAAACATTATATTAATCATGTGTCATATACCTCACGCATGTATGTAGCACATGTATTGTATCGCATGTGACCATGTAGTTATGCTAGTTTAAATTTAAACTTTATTGTCTTTAGAAAATAAGAGTAGATTAGAAAAAAAAAAGTGGTTTAAAACTATGTAAAATCAACGTGCAGAGGCAGGCAGAAGACTGGCAGAGTTGTGCTCGGTCTGCATTCCTGAACGAAAACGTAAAGAGTTTAGGCGTGGCAACAGTGACATAAAGATTTCTCGATTTGTTAAATGTATATGAGTTGATCTAAAGTATGGGATGGACAAAGGCGTGATCTATAAATATCAATATATACAATGGGGGAAATAAGTATTGGACGCGTCAACTTTTTTGTCATTACATTTATTTCCAAAGATGCAATTCATGTGACATTTCTTCCAGACACTGGTATTAACTCAAATAATCCACACATGAAAAGAAATCACAACATTCAAATCCATAAATAATGATTATGTGTAATTAAGTGCAATAACACAGGAAAAAAGTATTGAACACACTATCTGAGACTCGTTTAATACTTTGTGGAGAAGCCTTTGTTTGCAACAGCTTCCAGATGCTTCTTGTATGTATTAACTAATCACACACACTGCTCAGGTGTGATTTTTGCCTATTCCTCCGCACAGATTGTCTTTAAATATTGAATATTCTTTGGTGCCCTCTGGTGAACCCTTTTCTTTAGTTCTTTCCACAAATGGATTAAAGTCAGGTAATTGACTGGGCCATTCTAACACATTGATTTTCTTTTTTTTAAACCATTCGAGTGTCAACTTTGCCGTGTGCTTTGGATCGTTGTCCTGTTGAAAGGTCCAGCCACATCTCATCTTCATCATCCTGGTGGATGGCACCAGGTTCATCTTAGAATTTGCCAATAGATGTTTCCATTCATTGCACCTTCTATTATATGAAGTCTGACAGTACCATGAGATGAGAAACAACCCCATGCCATGATGTTTCCACCACCAAACTTCACTGTTGGTATAGTGTTATTTGGGTGATGTGCAGTGCCATTTCTCCTCCAAACATGGTGTGTAGTATGTCAGCCAAAACGTTCAATTTTGGTCTCGTCTGACCAGACAACATTCTCCCAGTATTCCACAGGCTTATCCAGATGCTGTTTAGCAAACTTTAAATGAGCTTCAACGTGCCTTTTTTTGAGGAATGGAGTCTTGTGGGCTGAACGTCCATAGAGGCCATGGTGGTGGAGTGCATTGCCTATCATTTTCTCTGTAACACTTGTACCTGCTGCCTCCATGTCTTTCTGGAGCGCTTTCCGGGTGGTCCTTGGCTCTTTGAGAACGGTTCTGACCATCTTTCTGATTCCCTGGTCAGAAGTCTTGCGAGGAGCTCCTGTGCTTGGCCTGTTGATGATAAGGTGATGCTTCTTTCACTAATGGCCCCAACGGTGCTTATTGGAATACTCAGATGCTTTGAGATAAGTCTGTAACCAGTTCCATTCTGATGCTGAACAACAATCAGGTTGCGAAGGTCTTGAGAGAGCTCTTTACTTTTACCCATCATGAGATGTGTCTTGTTTGACTACTTGGTGAAAAAACAACCTGTTTATAGGGCCATCAATTAGCACTAACCCAGCTGATGTTGGTTTGCAATTATAGGAAGTACAGAGACTAATTACTTTCAGATTTGAGATGGTATGGTGCCTTTCCTTGCCAAACTATACAGCTTTTCCATGGTGTGTTCAATACTTTTTTCCTGTGTTATTTCACTTAATTCCACATAATCATTATTTATGGATTTGAATGTTGTGATTTCTTTTCATGTGTGGGTTATTTGAGTTAATACCAGTGTCTGGAAGAAATGTCACATGAATTGCCTCTTTAGAAATAAATGTAATGACAAAATAGTTGACATGTCCAATACTTATTTACCCCATTGTAAGTGTACTACATTTTAGATTGTTCTTTCTCCTTTTTTGCTGGCAATAAAGAACACTGTGATAATCCGCTCAAGACTTTGACTCCTGGAGATTCTTTTCGGACACCAAAGAGAAGTTTTTCCTCATATAGATCGAGCCTTAGCAGGAACTTCTTCAAGCTTTGACCCAGCAATTCGACATAACAAGCACTACAAATCAAAAAAAGCTGACAGATCCTAAACGACAACTGCGCACAGTCAGTCAACACTCACCTACATAATATTAGCTAATGCCATGTCCCTCTATGAATGTCAAGGTGAATTATTTTGACAGCGAGTTGACAGTCTTTGTTTGTTTTAATGTTTTGTGAGTAGCCTATAGGCGAGGTCTATGCTCTAGTAGCTTGGATTTATACAGCTGTTCTGTTGCCTACATGATCAGATAGTGGTGAGTCACAGTGTGCCGTAGGCAGTGTTCCAGTTTGATGTTTAGAAAATGATCTTGAAACTGACAGTCAGTGACGGAGTGGTTACTCTGTAGGTAGAACATTATGTTGTTGATGGAAGACTCAGAATATTACCTTTGTTGTTGAGTCAAGTTAAATAAAAGATTCTCTGAAGATATAGATCCATTTTAGTCTTTGTTTGTGCGTAAGTGGATGTTCGTAAGAGAGAGAGAGAGAGAAATGAGACTCAGTTGCCGGTCTGCTGTTGGGATCTCAGTACTGGGATTGTAGCTCTGAGCCACGGCGGCGCTGTATCGTGTCCTTTCACATTTATCTTATGACCCCTTTAGGTCACCGCTATCCTCAGGCTGGTATAACCAGTGATTTAGAGAAGCAAAAAGCAGGCATTACAGGAAATGAATGTATCACCGTTATCTCAAACACAACTAACAATCAATAAGCTTTGTAATAAAAATTTCAGGCAGTGACTTCATTCAGGTCACCTAGCAACCTGGGGGTACAAACTTGCCCGGTGTGTCCTTATAAACACAGGGTTATATCTGACATCCTTTACCATCCGGAATCAATGGCTCTCAGTCCTCAGCCCTGTTTCATTAATCATCACTTTAACACTTACCCCCGAAACTTTCTAACATGCACATTAGCGCCATGTATCACACCAGGATGTTGTTTATTGCAAACTGTGCAGAAATGAGTTTGCATATGACAGAAGCAGCGACCCTACAATGCCATTTGAATGCAAAACATGTCACTGTGAGCACAGAAACTCTGTTCTGGTTCTGGTCTGAGAACAAACAAGCAGCCCAAACCCCAACAAATGACTGTAGACTACTATCAGTGGTTGAAGATAAGGGTTTAAAAAATAGTCACTAAAAGTCATGTACATAAAATAAATGTTGTTTCTGTGGCAAATATCATTATGCAATTAATTGTGATTAAGTAATTACAAAACCTGTAATTAATTTAAATGATTTTTTTTTAATTAAGTCTCACTCCTCGCTTGAAGGCTCTCATAACTTTAACATTCTACCAGAATGAATCAGAATCAGAATAAAAATTGCTGATATGATTTCTGACATTTATAGTCATATATTGCTTCTTGCACTTCCACCAAAAAAGATCCAGGTCAAAGGAAGCTTTTTACAACCACCCAAATGAGAGTCACAAATGACTCTAATAAACTAATTAGCCAGCAAATTATGTGACAATAACTCAGAGGTATTTACAAGTTCTGTTTCAACACTGTCTCTTTTTTGTTTTTTTAGATCCCTTTCAGAAGCTTTGTAATCCAGCATTGAACTGCAGTTGCAGTTGTGGCCATGTTTATATCACCAACCTTTTATTGACCAATTAGAACTGTATCCGTAAATAACATCACCTTAGTTCTACAAATACTTATGCGTAACAATGTAGCATGAATGTATTCCCATTGATGCAAACAACCTACTATTCTATTTATAGATCTGCACTATGAGAAAAACACAAAAAAGAAGAGGAAATAAAGTGGAATGTATGTGATCTGGTCCTTTAAAATTAAATCAATGATTAAATTAATTAATTAATTAATAATAATATATATAAATAAATGCATTTAAAAAATAGGTATAAAAAAATTAAAGAGAATATGATGTGGCCCTCTGTCTCATTACAGACAGGATGCTTTGAGACATGGTTCACATAAGTTTATGTCCAAAAACAGAGAAAACTAGAGAATACAAAAAGACAAGAAATCTGATACTTTCTGTTAGGCCTGTGCAGGATTTAAAAATGTATGTTGTTTAAAAATACAAATACAGATTTTATAAATAATAAAGTATATAAATATAAGCATCTTTGTTTTTTTATTGGGTTTGTATTAGACAAAAAAAGGGTTAAAAAAATGTATGCATGCACTGGTCCCTATACCAATATTGTATAGTGTGTGTGTGTGTGTGTGTGTGTGTGTGTGTGTGTGTGTGTGTGTGTGTGTGTGTGTGTGTGCGTGTGTGTGTGTGTGTGTGTGTCTGTGTGTGAAATAAAGTAGTGGTTGCGTGGGAAAAACACTTCAGCCGTCAGCTACTCTTCCCACACACGTTGACCTTTGAGGGTCAGTTCTTCCACTCAAGATGATCTCTCATTGGTTCCTGTGACCTGGGTGTGAGGTGCCAACCTGCCACACACACACACATACACACACACACACACACACAAGCACACACACGCACACACAAGCACACACACACACACACACACACACACACACACACACACACACATGCACACATATCCCATTTGTTTTATTCTGTTGAGAACAGATAGAGGATGGGCCAGCCTGTGGGGGGCAGTGTGGCTCTGTGGTCCAATGGGACAGAAGAGGCGATGAAGATAAACTCACCTTGTAAATTTGACTTTTTGCAGTTCCCACACAGTGTCTCAGTCTGCCTTGACTGGTCAGCAAACACTTAAAGCACACGCTCTGGGACGCCATGACGTCCAGCTGCTTTCCTTCATTTGGCCCCCCCTCCAAATAAGATGGACATTAATTATTCAGGATTAAGGAGGATTAATATTAATATAAAAGACCTAAACCTGTTGTTCTTGAAGCTTTAGAGAGAAGTTTTAGAGAGGAGATGTAAAACTATATTGGGATTTTGGCACTCTAAACCACAAATATATCTTTTTAGGGATATATTTGTTAGGGACATCAAAACTTCAAATAAAATCCAGGAAACATGTAAAATATGGGACCTTTAAGGTTTCTGCTGTGGAGGAGTTGCTGCTTATAGTCAGGCTATAACATTTTATATTCTATGGTGGCCCGTATGCCTTGCCACATGCGTTGCGGATCATTATCGTTAAAATTGTCCTCATTCCAGGGTTTGTGGTTGTGTTTTGCTCCTTTAATGCCTCGTTTAAGACCAGCTCTTGCTAAACTACAGGTTGCAGTATCATTAGTTCTGTAAGTAGCATCTCTGCGCCTTCACAGATTCCTGACCTTTCTGTGCATCCACCAGGGTTTCTGGTTCTGGAACACCAGGATTCCCCTAACAGTGGTGACATTTTCCTGTACAAAAGTTAATATAGGACAGAACTGATGAGGTGCACTGTTCTAGGTCTATAACAGGGTTGTTTACAGCGAAAAGACCCCATTCATTCTCATAGCAGGCCTATCGTTAAGCAATTAAGTAAGTAAGTACAATTTATTTTTATGGTGCTTTTCACAGATAACATCACAAAGTGCTTTACAGCAAGGATAGAATTCAATAAAAATAAGTAAATAGATGTAATACTCTTGCCTCGGGCTACTCTGCTAATGAGTGATTGGCAACAAAGAAACATGGTCAGACTGTGCTGTGTAGAGGCAGGGCACAGCTTTACAGTATATGCTCCATCTACATTGGTGGCCTGTTTTTTAGCCCTGTTTTAGCCCTGGTTGGGCATTTCATCATTCTGATAAATCTGAGGAGAACTGACCTGAGGCTTGTCTGATTAGAATCCCCTGCTACAATCAAGACTCCTTCAGGATAAGAGTTGTGTTTTTTTGGTAATAGGTGAACGTAGAAGCTTTTGTGCTAACCAAGCATTTGCATGCAGTGCTTTGTAAATCACTATCACAAAAACAACACCGAAACCCCTAGGTCAGGGGTGTCAAACTGCAGTCCTGGAGGGCCGATGTGGTGCAGGCTTTTGTTCAAACCAAGCAGTACCACACCTGATTCTACTAATGAAGGTCCTTAGCAAGGGCTGTATTGGCTGATTAGTAGAAACAGGTGTGTAGCTCCTTGGTTGGAACAAAAACCTGCACCCACACCGGCCCTCCAGGACTGGAGCTTGACACATGTGCCCTAGGTGTATGTAAGAGCCTGCACTTTACATCAGCTGAATAAGACCAGTGTAATATCAAATACGCAGATATGTCTCCTGAACCATTTGCTGCTGTTGCCATGCACTCCCTACCGGGACATATCGCCACCTTGGATGGAACAGAACGATTTGTTCAGCAGACTGTCGACACATGGAGGGTAGAAATAGGAGATGTGGAGTGACAAGGTGCTGTGATGTGCATCTGTAACAGATGCGCATGTAGGAAGCAAGTCAAGGGTGCACATGCACCAGTGACCAGCTCAGCCAGGTGCATGCATGTTCAGTGTAAATGTGTGTGTATGTGTGTTACTGTATGTGTGTGTGTGCATGCAGGCACGCATGTGTTCGGTGTAACCCTGAAGTCATGCCTTCATGCATGACCTTTCTATCTATCTATCTATCTATCTATCTATCTATCTATCTATCTATCTATCTATCTATCTATCTATCTATCTATCTATCTATCTATCTATATATATATGTGTATGTCTGTCTGTCTATCTGCCTGTCTTAGTCTCTTTCACTGTATTGAGCATGTATGTGTGAGAGAGAGAGAGAGTGTGCTCTTTCTTTACCGTCATGAATGAAGGCATGACTTCAGGGTTATGCTGACACGCGCGCGCACACACACACACACACACACACACACACACACACACACACACACACACACACACACACACACACACACACACAGGAGGATAGGTTGAAGTAATCGTTCAACATTTTAGGAAATACACTTTCTGGCAGAGAGTTCAGAGCTGAGATGATCAATACGAGCCTCATGTCTGAACAGAATATAAAGCTTCGATTAGTACATGGACTGGATACAGTAGAGACAATTAGCATGGCTCTGTCCATTGGTAAAAAAAAATCCACCAAAGTTGTAGCTTGTTTGTTTGTTTGTTTCTGTGCAATCATGTTTAAAAATGATAATTCATAGTTTTCAAGGGGGTTACATACTGGACTGTTGCTTGGCTGGGACCAGCACCTTTGTGGTTGCCCAGCAACTTCTCAGTCAAGAATTAATTTGTCATGAAATCGTTAATTTGTTTTTACATTTTATGTCTTTGGTTGGTTTTCCAATCTTTCCTGGATAGAAAGGAGAGTGTTATGAATACTCAGAAAGTGTGAATGTGAGAGTCCCAAAATGTCAAACCATTCTGTTAAGTGCATAGCAATTAGATGGCACATTCTCTATTCTTCTGACACTTTCTGGAGTCCTACAGATGTAACTACTAACATCTGCGTGTGATGCAGCTTTTAAATGGTGTTACTGTAATGGGATGAAAAGAATGTTTTCTTTCACTGCATCACAGTTTATGGAACGACTTTCCCACCACCATGTATTTTTTGTCTCCTTTGACGCTCAGTCACAAATATGGCTGAAAAATATTATGGAACTCGAATAACTCAATTACTAAAAAAAGCCTCAATATAAATTCTTCACATTGAGGCTTTGTTTAATCCATATTTCAGTGCACTATGTTTCACAAGGATGATTATTAGTCACACATGCTGCAAAGTGCCCTTTCCATGCAGAAAAACCTAAGTAATAGTGTACCGTCTGGTTTGTATATTATAAATAATCGCTATAAAACTACAAATACAGAGATACGGGCACTGCAATTTATATTTGATTTACAGGTTGGTGTGGGGACTAAACAACGCAGTGGGTTCACTGTAAATCCAGGAGTTTTTGAGTTGTCTTTGTGAAGTCTTTACTGAGTTGCTGGAACTCTGAGACTGTGGGATCAGTGAGACAGTAAATGGCAAAGGTGCAAAGAGGAGAGAGAGGTCAGACAGAAAAGGACAGAAACTGTCCAAAGTGTTGCATCATTTCCAGCTGAAAAAGAAAAGAGAAAAAAACAAGAAAAACTCATCATCTCAGCAGAAAGCATCCAGTCCCAGAACAGACATGACACATGATAACATTAACATTAGCATTATCATAGCATTCAATTACTCAAGTATTAAATTATTAGAATAATCGTTGGAATACTCAATGACTAAAATAATGGTCACCTCCTCATCCTAGTTACAAGTTCAAACAAAATGTGTTTTTTGATTAGTGTCCATTTTGTAAAACCTTATTTTAATGATAAAATTTAGTAATAATAATTTCATACCAATATCATTTGTAGACATCATAAATTTCCGTTAGCATTTGAATAGTCAAATAAAAAGATACCTTCACATGACACCTAGGAAAATTACATTTTTCTCTTTGTCCGACTAAAAACGGACCTTTAAAAGTACATGCAAACAATGTAATTTTAAAGGCTTGAATCCAAACTTGCAAAGTCAGACTAACAAACCATGATAATGTAAGTTGAATTTGGACTGGAGCCATTTGTGTGTGAGCTAGAGGTCCACGTCAAGCTTAGACCCTCAGAGTTTAGATTCAGGGAGCACTCAGGATGTTTCTTGATACATTTCTGTCCAGTGTGGCAGTAACATGTTAGTCTCCTGAAGGCATTATAAGCCACTAGTCACCCAGACCCTGCAGGCCCCTAGTATCACTGGTATAACATCTATCCCACCGCTTGAACTTTTACAGTGTTTTATGAATAAGGTGCCCTAAAGCCTGACTTTTAGTGTTGATCGTTCAGTAAATTGCTCTTCCAATTAAAGGGAATGTCTCTGTATGTAAAGTATTGTAGGGGCAAATCATGGTAGCATTGCAATAATTATTTTCAACCCCTCACCATTTGATTCAATTACATACATATTTGAAAGATTGTCCTTCGTGGCAGTTTACCTCTGGGTTGCTAACTTGCTATTTTACTGGTTATTCAACTTTTACTGTCACACAAGCTCAACCGGTGATTGTGCAAGCTAAAGAGTGCATGTCACCACCTATCATAGTGGAGGTGCCATAGTCTGAGTAGACGGATGAATAGTTATAACCACAGTTGAGCTTGTCTCAACTGTGCATGTAAACGTACTGAGTGATTAATTGTGAAATTTAATATTGGAGAGTTTCAGAGTTCTAGTCAGTTAAACAAAAATGAAGAAATGATCATGTCTAATAAAGCAATGCCCTGTACGGTAAGTAACATTCATTACATAAATAGCTGTATAACTGCTGGGCCTGCATCAGCCTTTAAATTCAGGAAGGCTGAGGGACCTCTGTCTAATTCCAGTTATCTCACCTCTTTTTTGGTCATTAAAGCGATCAGTTGACAGAAATTCTAAAATGGTTTAGTGATTTCTTCTCATTAATAACGAGCTAAAAGGAAGACTTCATTCCTGACCCAAAGAAGATATTTTGGCTCACGTCAGGCATTTACGTGCCTCACTCAGAAATGCATACTTGTGCTCGTGAGTTGTGTTTCTATTCTGAGGAGTTTTTTCATTAAAGGTGCTTTTATTATCTAAATCAAATGTATCAGTCAGGGAAGGCAGGAGCACAAATGAAAGAGAAGGGGAAAATGAAAAGTGTCTATGTTTGTCATCCCCACAGGGAGGATTTATATGTGGCAGGGAAAAAATGGTACTGGTTGAAAGTAAGAAAAGAAGTGAGTTTGGAGGAGGACGAGGAAAGGGCAGCGAGCTAGAGAGGGAGAGAGATTTTTGGATGGAAAACGGGTAAAGTAAAGCTCACGGTGTATTTCCCTCAGGGCAGGGCATCACTATTCTGTGAGAAGTCTGTAACACTATCCACATGCTGCACACTGGACAGGACGCGGATGCCTTTGGGCGTCCCCTTGTGAAGAGTGCAGGAACACATGCTCTTACAGACCTGCAATGTGTATGCAAGCGGAACAACACTAATAAAGAAGTGGCTTTCTGTTTTTTTTTCTT
The DNA here is from genome assembly GCA_030544235.1 of Lepturacanthus savala. Taxonomy (NCBI): domain Eukaryota; kingdom Metazoa; phylum Chordata; class Actinopteri; order Scombriformes; family Trichiuridae; genus Lepturacanthus; species Lepturacanthus savala. The sequence goes on from CM060466.1 coordinate 33,380,826, forward strand.
TTATTTTCTGCTTTTACATTCGAGCAGTTTGCGTTCTTTGTGGCCCTTGTGTTTTTCTGGGTTTCATGTGGTGTTTATGAGTGCCTCCCTCCCTGCCGTCTTTCTCCTCCTCCGCAGCATGATGCTGTATGCTTGTATGTGATTACAGGTGCACTGGGAAATGCTCCGGAGTTTAATTCCAGAAGTCCTGCACTGCAGCTCTGTGAGACCAGCTGTGAAGCCCCTGCAGTCAGGCCGGACACCGGGGGCGCTGGCCCACATGGGACGAGGCAGCGTTCCAGATTAGCTGTCCGCTCTGTGGCTGTACAGCGCATGGATGACGCAGGGTTTGAGCTGAGACATCGAGCACATATATACACAAAGAAAATTATATATATATATATATAACAGCCTACAGATTCACCCACCGTTGCACAGTATGAGCGTCTCGTTTTTCACATTCTGTCTCCACGACCGCTCTGCCCAGTCCACACAATGACCCTGAAATCATCGGTTATATTTTCCCTTTTCTTACTTCAGCAGCCTCACTCTCTGCTTTTTCACTTATTTTTCTTCATTCACCTGCCATGGTAAAAGAAAAAAAAACCCTGAAAGCTTAGACTGTGATTTGCACACCCCCTTCTACCTGCTTCACTCAGTAAAAAGTGATCCCTTTCTGTTGCAATCCTCTCTTTCTCCCACCGGTTTTACACATATCCCTATATCCTTCTCTATCTCTTTGAGTCCATTACAGGTGTGACCTAACTCCTCACAATACCCTCTTCATTTCCTTACTCGCTGCCTTTTTTTTTTCACATGAACAGCTTTACTGCTACCTCTCAGTTCACCCCCCCTCCATTCCCGCCCTTTCTTCTCAGCGCACCCTCACCCTCTCTTTATGCCCCAGGAGATGGTTTGGATAACAGGTGGAGTCACTGGTTTTGAGGGATCAAGTTTCTGTCTGCTTGAAATGTGAGAGTGCAGCATCACCTTGGGCTACAACGAAACGAAACAATAAACTACGGACACACACACACACACACACACACACACACACACACACACACACACACACACACACAAAGACCATATAGTGGGGGCCATTGTTGGTGTATTTGATCAGAAAAATTGGCTTTGACACATTCAGTTTATTAGATTTTAATGTTCTGCCTTTCTCTGTACTGCTTTTATTCCTCACATAGAAGAGAAAGCCCGTTTAATTCTGCTGCATGAGCTTCAGTGGAAAAACAGTATGCACACACACACACACACACACACACACATAGATGGGAATCTGGTATTACATAGCATAGGCAGCACATTATTGAAAGAGCCATAACTGCAACGCATTGTCTTTTCTACATAACAGAGGCTGCATATGATATTGGGGGATGTTACACACTCCGGTGAGGTGTTTAAGTGCACATGCTGTGTTGAAGCTTGATTCATACTCCGGCAGTCTACAGCAATTACATGATGGTGGAGGAGCAGTTTGCCAAAAGAAAAAAAGCCATTGTGCTGATAGGAACAAGAGTCCTAAAAGCAATGAGAATAGGCAATTGATGGAGTTAGTTATTGTCCTACAGCTGTGCTGTCTGTGCGCACGTTTCCCCATCGTGTGTATCCTCCCAGCACTCCTCTGCTATGACAGGTCAGTTAATATTGACATTATCTCTCTCCACACGATGACAGCTCGAGCAGCAGGATGCCGCTCATTAACTCCACATGCACTTGTATGGGAGTGAGTGTGTGTGTGTTTGTCGGTGTATGTGCGCACGCATCATTTCTGAGATAGTAGTCATTAGCCTAGTCAAACAGGTGTTAAAGAGACAGGGGACAGCCCCAATGTTTGCCTCTGAGAGAATAACAGAGATTGGTGTCATCGTTCAGCCCATGGAGCCCTCTGTGGAGGTCATGTCGTCTCTGCACTGGGAGTGCGCTAAAGTGCCTGTGTGCGTGTGTGTGTGTGTGTGTGTGTGTTAGACAGACTAAGGCACAGAGTGGGAGAAAGATGCACATGTCAGGTTAGATATCCATCTGAGGTAAACTACAGGATGAATATTGTGCAGAAATGTGTGTGTGTGTGTGTGTGTGTGTGTGTGTGTGTGTGTGTGTGTGTGTGTGTGTGTGTGTGTGTGTGTGTGTGTGTGTGTGTGTGTAATTATATCTCTCCCTCTCTCTCTGGGTGAAAAGCCATAACAGGACGCTTTGGTGATAGAGAGCAATAGATGGATTGAGGGTAGAAAATGCAGTTGAATTGTACTGGATACAGGTAATTGGAAGCTAAATTGGCTTCAGAATAAGAATCTGCGAGCGCTCAGTCAGTCTCTGTATTGGAACCAGATAACCCATTGTGTGTGTGTGTGTGTGTGTGTGTGTGTGTGTGTGTGTGTGTGTGTGTGTGTGTGTGTGTGTGGACAAATGTCAGTGGAGAGTGTCAGAGAGACAGAGGGAGGAATATATAGACTTGAATGACTAATAAGAAGTGGACATGCCATTATGCAAAACAATTGCTTGAAGGATGTGCCTAAATTACAGTTTTAATATATCTGACATTTATCGAAATGTATTTACCATTGACTGTTTATGTATTCTGTTGTAGGTCTAAAAAGATGAGTGATAACAAGGACTTTATTTGAATATGGAATTTCATTTTTGATCTTGGAAACATGTCTGTGATGAAATTGAGCTCAAGGTTCACTTAATAGGTCTTGCAGGAGCCCTTGACAATATGTTGCAGGTTGAAAGCACAATAACAAGATAATAAGTGAACCTGGAGTTATATGACTTATTTAGCCACAGGAAAGGATTTGATTATTTCTTGTGATGTGATTCATGACATGTTCATTTTTTATTTAAATATTCACAAAGTCCAATGTATTAAGCATGTGGTGACTCTAAAAGTATGTAACTTTGCTTTTGAAACCTTGTTCAGCATTTTTACATGATTCACGCATTTTAATCGTGAATCTAACAAAATCAATTTATTACCCAGTTCAATGCTGCAAACAGCTTTCTGTATTTCGTGATGTTTACACTTTAAGGCTTCTCACCTTGTTCCCACAGTGGTCATTTCCCTTTGATGTTACACTGAGGATGGGAAACGCAAATGATGTTGCATTGTTGCGTTGCTGTGTTCCAAGTTGCAAGACTTGAACACAGACTTCATCAATTGAATCAATCATTCATTTGGCTAAAAGCAGCTAATGGGTTTTTAAATATGTTGTTTTACCTTGAAATATGGAACGATGTCCCTCTGAATTTTCAGTATCCATTGTGTGGAAGTGGTGAGATGACAATTATTTGTCAGATTCCCTGCATTTATAAGACTAAAGGTAACAGCATTTGCATTTCCCACCCTCAACATGACATGGGAAGAAAATGGCCACTGTGAGAATATCGTGAATTGTGCATTTTTTAATGATCACAATAGATACAGTATATTCAATGAGGTAATTTACTAAAAGGTTACTGGCATCATCTGTATGTAATTTCCTATTTTATTATATATTTGTATAAAGGCCTAGAGAGGTATGAGTATGAGAGTATGTAGCATCGGTATGTTGCATACTTACTCTATAGAAATAGACATTAAATAGATATGTTTCTGAAATGCAGTGAATATTATGACTCCCAGACTGTCAGATATCTAAAATTATGGTGAAAATGTGAATCCCATTTCATTGAAAAAATAAAACAGATAATAATGATCACTTTCACTAATGATCAATTTCAGTGCCTCATTCATTATTAGAATAAAGCCAGGCAGTATATTATATTACACTATACGTCTTAGTTATGTCATTTCTAACTTTGGGTGTGTTATTTCCTTCATTGTGATTTGGCAATATAGGTATACAGTATCTTATACGAATAACTGAAAGAATTAAAAGAAAAACACCTTCGAAACCATTACTTTTTACAGGGCTTTAACAAATAAAATATAGTCGCATATAGTAGACCTGCAGCTAAAATATGGACAACTTCAAACATTTTCCATGTGCATTTCCAGGCTTCTGTTAATTTATGATTCAGTTCCACAGAATATTTCCCCCTGCAGCAAAATGTGTTTAATTCTGCTTACATTCATTCACACAACCTTAGTAAAATATCCATGACCTGCCTCTGCTGAACAGGACAGAGACTGGAGGAAAGTAATGAGACAGCTTTGTTAGAAATGTGAGGTCATGGAGTAATAGCTCTGGGAATCTGAAACAATTCAGGTTTGAAGAAAGAGAAAGTGGAGGTCAGAGGTGACCAGGGGTATCGTTGTATTTAGAGCATGGTTATATATTCCATTTCAAAAATACCTTGCGCAAACTCGAGGGGACTATTGAAAGTGGGACGGAAGGCTGTTCTCAGTTACAAACAAATGAAAGTGACTGTAAAAAGAGACAAAAACTATAGTGTCTGAGCAAGCTTGAAGGTTGTGAAAATGGTGTTGGAATCACAGTAACTGGCAGACGTCCAAAGTGTAGGAGTAGTCTGTCACTGTCTCTAAAAACATGTTACTGCTTGCCTGGTGTGGAGATGGGTGCAGATGGGTGACTGAAGGGCGACCAGGAGGCCAATAACCAAAGGTGCTATGTCGACGGGGCGAGCGGAGAGGATGAAACAGGTCTGCCAGGTGTGTGGCTGTTGAAGTTTTAGCACCTTGTAGGTGAGAAAACGAATCTCAGAGGAAATGCAGTTTGACAGGGGATGGTTTGGGATTTGCGAAGCAAGAAAAAAAAAATAGCAAACGGCCTTCGCAGCAAGAGCCAACTGTGTGACAAATTAAAATAAAACCCAACATTCCGTGTTTTGGTAGGTGTCTGGACACTGATAGCTGCCTGAACCGCTTCAATGCTTCTTTGCATATAGACTTTCCAAACCTGTGTTCCGGTCCACAGTGAACATAATCAGTACTCACTGCCCGTTATTTAGGGAATATCCATTCAGGGAACTTCCCTCAATGAAATTCCTCTGTTTGGAATGCCCTGCAGTGTTGCCAATGCAGACATTACTTCCCCTGAGTGTTAACAACTTTGGAAACCTATTGCTGCTCTGGACATATAACACTACTGAAAGAAACATTGAATGGATATATTATATTAGATATAATGATAGTAATATTATCTATTGCAATGAAACCAACATTAGTTTAACCTCCTAGTAGTTATGAGATCAATAATAGCTTATTTCCCTAGTATTTAATTTATGAATTTTTGTATTATTGTTCTTAGGTAACTTAACCACATAAACTGTCACATCAATGATGGGTGACTGCTAGCCTGGTTAACACCAGACTTCATATCACTGTAGATTGACATTCAGTCTCAGAACTATTTTGTTTAATTGTTCATATTGGAGGCATAGTTTATGGAAGTCCAGAGCTGTTTATTGGACACTACAAATGCCTACAAATGCATCTGTGCATAGTTTAGCCAATCGTATCAAACATACCTGATGGCGTATGTTGAACTGCAATTATTTAGCACTAAATTAATAGTTGCTGATTTCTTCAAAATAAACTTGCAGTCTAAATTATTTAGAAGACTTTCTAAGGCTGTATTAAAGGGTAATGACTGTCTGCCACCATGTTGGATCCAAAGTCGCTTCTGTATTTTGTCATTGTCTTGCTGCACCCTCCCCCTTTCTGTGATTGGCGCCCTTGCTGAGGAGAAACGTGGGTCCAAGGTCCTGACTGAATTGCAGTGAAGTGAGTTTGTGTGCAATGAAGGATGGGTGTACTCAGGCGAGGTGAGTGCAGTGACTGATCGGTAATATTCTTCTAATGAACCATTGTTGAGTTCTTCTCTTTACAGTTCACAGTTCCTTTTGACCTAAGCTTTGTTTGCTCCCTGAGGTTTGGAATCTTACTTTATATGGCTGAATACGCCGCAGAGTGCATTTCACAGGGAGCTACTAGGCAATCCTGGACATTGTCCAGAGTTTCCTGTTCACACACGCAACCCACCACAGACAGGTTTATACTAAAAATACCGGTTTAAGTGAGGGAGATGAGGCGGTGAGGGGGTAATGCCTGGGTAGAACATGGAGGAGGCAAGTCATGATGTAAAATCACTAAGTCTCTTGCAGAAGTAGATTTATGATTTCTTCATCGGTCCTGACTGACAGAAATTGATGAATCTCATCTTTCTCCAATTAGGCATCTTCAATGTCTGCAGCATGATGTCATCATCAACCATACCCCTTGATCACTGCTGTATTTCACTGCTGCAATCACACATACACAGGTGAATGACCCGTGACTTGGGGGAATAGGGGGCTAGTTGGTTAACCTCTGATTTGGACATTTGTGTTCACACGTCCAGGATAAGTTCAGGTTAAAAGTTCATAAACACTGTACATGTACACACACTATGCACTGTACATTATATTTATTTCAATGCTTCCTTTAATTTATCTCCCACCATCTCTATGAAAATGTGACAGCAAGAGGTGGATGGAGTGTTTTAGAAGATGGGGATTTGGGCAATTTGATGTGGATTCCACAGCAACCTCTGAGGTTTGGCTCTGCAGACAGAGAGCCAGATGAAGCCCCTGAAACTTTTCATGGAAACTCCAAGCAGTCCCATAGCCATTTAACTGGAAAGAGATGGTTTGGAAGCCAATTGCCAAATGAGCCTGGATGGAAAGATAAATGGATGAGCTGAGGTGAAGGTGCTTTAGGAGACAGTTGGGGACAGCCAGACAGAATAGGGAGACTATTTGGCCACTCGGGAGATGGAAAGTCTGTCTCTGAGGATTTATTGAGGCAATAAAAGATAAGGTCACTGTGTTGTAGGCTTTAATATTAATGTGCCATTTAATGACCCTGACCATGGAAGAAACTAGGTTATCACTAGTACTACGATATAGCTCCAGGCACTTATTTTGTAATGAAGCAAGTGCCAGTGTGTGCAGCTGGGCCACCCGTGGTGCTTTAGAGAGTCCATCTTTAGTAAAATAATAGTCAAATTTCTTTGAAGTAAGCAAGGTGAGAAAACCCCCAGGGCAGGTTATTCTGCCTAGTGTGGTTCTGCCCGACCAACTCCTTTGTCACACATGTAACTTTCTATGAACTTAGAGTGGTAAAACAGCTGCAACTGTCTTTAAAATCCTGAAAATGAATTTTCTTATGCATTTGGGCAGATCTGAATGTGGAATTATATTAAATAATAACACATTTTTGTATGTTGGTTTTCTCTGGTAGTTAAAATGACAATAATTGTATATTATTTATATAGTTTTATCACATCCACTATGAGGAATTGTTTTACACAGAAATATAACATGCATCAATGCATTTCTCTAAATATGCATTTGATTTCTAGATGTTTCTGCACCATACCTACCTCCACATGTATAGGTATCTATCTATCTATCTATCTATCTATCTATCTATCTATCTATCTATCTATCTATCTATCTATCTATCTATCTATCTATCTATCTATCTATCTATCTATCTATCTATCTATCTATCTATCTATCTATCTATCTATCTAAATATTACATTAGGGCTCATCAAATATTTTATTAAGCTCTGAGGAAAGACATTGCATGATTTGTTTTCATTATTTTAGGGGGCACAGAGATTATTGTTCCTTTTAGACACAGAAAAAGGTTTTTTTCCTTCATTTGGATGTGTGGATACAATTAGGCTAATCTCTATATATTTTAAGGCAGATACATTTTTTTTTGTTTGTGTGTGTGTAGTGGTGTAATATAACAAAGTAAAATACTTCATTATAGTACTTATACTATATATATATATATATATATATATATATATATATATATACTTTATATTTCAAAGTTCTCTCACTTTCACTCCTCTACATTTTCCCCTAAACATGTTCAGTACTTATCACAAAATAAATTTCGGTCCAATTGCTGATTGAATCAGCATTCCACCAGCTGTGGAAATGTGAAGCCTCCAGTGATGCAATACACATGATCACTCTCAACATTCTGACTGCCTGCTTGAAGCTACTTGTTCTTTTTCTTTCAATGTTTATTTAGCATTTAACATCAGCGTTAACATCAGAAAAGTACTCTTGATACTTAAGTATGACACATAAGTCACCAAAGTCATTTTTCTGGTAAGATATCTGAACTTTTACTGGTGAAGCTTTCAGGTACTTCATACATCACCGTGTGCGTGCGTGTGTGTGTGTGTGTGCGTGTTGGGGGTTTTGTGGTGTTTAGGGGCACTATCAATCACGCTTTCAGCGCACGCGTGAAGTCCCACCCCCTGGTTCGCGCTGTCCAATAGGAACAGCCGGAGCAGCCGCATTCCACCAATGAGCATCGACGGATGATAGTGAATGGAAGTTTAGTTTTGGAGTTTTGGAGATAAAGCGAGTCGGGCGGGACAGATTAACGGAGGAGACGGAGTGAGAAACGTGAGTATCGGTGATAAAAAAAGTCAATTTACAGTCAAATATTTGAGAGTTTGCTTCCACGAGGGAATGAAAACGGTGCTGGAATAAGGCTTAAACCGCCTTTCTTTCTCCCCGGAGAGAGTGAGCAGCGGAGGCGGCAGGTGTTCCGTTCAGGGAGACGCATCGCCTCAGCCTGCTCCTCTCTGGCGTCGAAAGGCGGAGGAGAAACCGTCTAAAAACGCCACAAACTACAAACCTGCTGTGAGGAGAACGGACTATACGATAAACATTCCTTTCTTTTTTGAGCAACGTTTTGTTCGGGTTTGTTTCCCGGTCTGTGGATTGTTCTTAAGGACCCGGTGGAGACTGGATTAAAAAAAAGAAACAGGAAGGCTCCGGTGTCGCAGCGGCGGCGAGAGTCTCGGTGGAAAGCGACTGTTTCTTTACTTTGTGGTTCGTGTCGGCTCCTCGACGTTCTGCACACGAGACGAGGCGGAAAAGTCCCGGTTGGAACTTGGAAGGAACGAATTTACGCCTCTAACCTGTTGTGTCATATTTCCGTGTCATTCGAGACGTCGCGCGTTTACCACGAGTTAACCCGGCTGGCATCCGAGGAGAGAGGGGAGAGTTCTGGAAGAGCAGGACAACTGCGACCCGCCACCATTTGGGGTTCACGTGTTAATTAGTGGCCCACTCCCAGTTAATTACTCTCACACTAAGTTAATGAGTTTCCGGCACCGTTAGTGTCTCTCTCACTCTGTTAATTAATTTCTCACTCCCAGTGACTGTCTCACTCCCAATTAATTAGTGCCTCGCACTCAATTAATTTCTCACTCCCATTTAGTGACTGTCTCACTCTCGGTTAATTGGCGTCTTTGCTCTCAGTTATTGAGTGTCTCACGCTCAGTTAATGAGTGTGTCTCACTTGTGTTCAGATTATAACTGACTGGAAAACACTCGCTGTCCAGTCTTGTTTAAGAGACACAAACCGGGGATATTACAGAATCAATTAGTGGATTGATTTTTTTAGAACACACACAGACGCATACGTGCACGCGCGCGCACGGATGGATAATTTACGTGTTTCATTGCTTCTCGGTTAATGCGACACGCACCGACTGAACAAACAGCTAAATGATCCGCGGGACAAATCCCCCGGCGAAAGCATCAACACGGACCCGGATTTGAGGTCGATAGCGGGGAATAAGCCGATAAATCTGCAAACACACTCCGATGTATTAATTCTGCGCTCGGATCAATCCAAATGAAGATGAGCCATCACGGGACGCAGGAACAGACGGACCCCGCCACAGCACGCAGAGATCACCGTATACCGTGAAGCCAAACCACCCCCCCTTACACACACACACACACACACACACACACACACACACACACACACACACACACACACACACCTCACCCCACACCCTCCCCCGGTGCTCGCCGAGTTTTGGACCCCGGAGCTGGGCGCCTGTGAGCAGTGACAGCGGTGTGTTACAGTGCAGAAGTCACGGAGCTCGGAGCTTCACTTCACCGATAAGCGCGTGCAGCTGCCGGGGCTGAAGCCCGGTTCTCTCCCCTCGGACTTGTTCCCTCTGGTGCGCAGGACAGAGAGAAAGAGAGGGAGAAGAAGAAAGAGAGAGAGAAAGGAAGAGAGTTGCTGCAGCAGCAAAAGCACAAGCGGACAGTGTTGGTTTCCCCCTCTCCTGCGCGATGAAACCGGGAATTTGCTGTCCCGAGGGGTCCCCGGAGCGTGCGGGCGGACACGCCGCGGGAAGCCCGCAGATGATGCCGTGGCCCGGTACGACCCGGGGCGGGAGCCGGTGCGTGGCTTCGTTCCTCCTGCTCCTTCTCGGTAGCAGCTGCCACATGTTGCACGGCCAAGGTAAGACCTGAACTCCCGGGAGTCCCGGGTACAAAAACCTCGGACTCCTGAAGGAGGTCGCGCGTGTGCGTTTAAGACGTGTTAATACGACCGGAGCACGTGTTTAAAAAGGGTATAATAAGTGGCACTGTGCAGCGCATTGTCTGAAAACAACATTTGACAAGCTCATTTGTCACTGGGTCCACGGTGTACGGGGTGAAAGTGAGATGATGACTCCCAAACTGGAAACAAGGGTTTGATTTATGAAACCAAGCGGAGCTCTGTCCAGTAGTTGTGAATGTGTCGGAGGGAGGTGGAGGGCTGAAGGGGTGGGGGATTTTTTTTATTAGGTCAACAACATTTTTTTTTTTTTTCTTTCAGTAAATGAAGTCTGATTGTGTGAGAGAGGAGAGAGACAGAGAAGAGGGGTACCTCTAAAGTGTGTACGTTATTGTTGTGATGATGATGCATAGATTGTAGGAGGATGATTGCAGGATTAAAGTAGTGGGGATCTGTGTGTGGAGTGATACCATTACCAAATATTGATAATCCTGCTCTTAGTCAATGACCTGCTTAACTCTATTTTCCCAGATTTGGAACAAAAACACACAAATGCAAAAATAAATCAAAAAATATATAGACACATGCAGCTGCTTGGTGTATTCAGTTGACTTTTATTGATCCTGCTGCGCTGGCAGGTGTCCAGGTGAGTGTGTGTGACTTGTTACAGAGAGCTTCAGTTTAGAATAAAACAGCAACAGGAGAGAAGGTGCATAATGTGATAATGACTCCTGACCAGAGCTCTTTCTGGGAAATGTGCTTCCCTGTGTTATGTTACATGCATGTATGTTTGTGCTTTTTTTCCTCTCTCTTTCGGAGCTGAAGAGTGATGGTAAGAAACTGATATTTGTGTGTTTCTCACTTTTGTCTGTGTGTGTGTGTGTCTGTCTGTCTGTGTGCACCTCATGGGATCATGTCAGACTGGGAAAACAAAAGCACAGAAAAAGGTCAGGCCGGTGTCGACACAGTTTTCTCTGGGTCACAGATGGCGTGGTGGGCAGAATGTAAGGCTGGGGTTATGTGGAGGAAGAGGAGGGGGGGTCTTAGGAATGTCTGTGTGTGAAAGGGAGAGCAAGAGTGAGGTGGGGGTGAACTATTTGTGAACGCATGGAGAATGTGTGTGCAGGAAAAGTGTTTGCATGAGTGTGAACACATGGGGAAGGGAGGAATGAGAAAAAAAGAAGCAGGAGGAGGAGGGAGCCAGTGTGGTGAGGAGGAGGAGACGGTGTGAGAAGGAGCAGGGAATGGGGGGGGAGAAAAAATGAAAGTGAGGGGGAATGAAGTGGGAATGCGGTGCACTGTGCTTGTCACTCAAGAGAGCTGCGTCTGCAGTTCAATCGATGATGACAGTATGACAACACCTCTGTGTGTGTCAAAAGTTGCTCCCCTCTCCCTTCTTTTCCCAGTCGTCACACTCTTCTTTCTTCCTCACCCGTCCCCTCCCTCCTAAGTGTTGAGGAGGAGGTGGGAGATGGAGGAGCAGCGTGGCTGCAGAGTCAGCTCCTTTTGTCCTCCCTCTAATGTCAAGGTCTCAGCACCCAAGTCGCCACACTCCAGCTGTCCTGGCTCTGTGTGTGTGTGTGTGTGTGTGTGTGTGTGTGTGTGTGTGTGTGTGTGTGTGTGTGTGTGTGTGTGTGGTGGTGGTGGTGGTGGTGGAGGGGGGTTCCCTGCTGTGAAATACTCTATACCTCCGGATGGCTGACAGGGGTTGTGTTTGTATATGGGAGGGGGGGGAGTGAATTGGAGAGAGAGTGAAACAGATAGAGGATGGGGTTGCTGGTGAGGTGGAGTTATTGATTTGCTAAGCTGTGCCAGGCGGCCAATCGAAGGCTGTAGATTTTCCAGGTTCCGACCCCTCTTTCCCCAGCATTTATTAGGACGTTTTATTTTAGGAGGAAAAGGATGAAATTCATGAGCCAAGGTTGATCCTCCTGATCTCTCCCCACCTCTTTCTCTCTCTCCTCTCCCTTCTACCTCCCCCTCTTTCACTCTCCCTTCCCTCTTTCTCTCAGTCAATCGATGCCCATACCCCTCCTCATTAATGCAAGGCTTTATATGAGCCAACTCTAGTCTCTGGGAGCACATTTAAATAAGCTCATCGATCTTTCATTTTAGACTTTAAGTGATGGCAGCATTTTACTGTCTCTCTTTCTCTCTCTCTCTCCTCATCTTCCCCTCCTTTCCTCCACCTCTCATCATCTCACCTCTCCACCCTCCCCTCTTTAATCATAACTTATCCCGGTCCCCCCCCCGCTGCCTCCCTGTCACCGACGGGGTTCTGCTCCACAGCTGTTTGACTGATTCACATTTCCAGAGACAAAGCCTCATTCTAGACTTCATATTTTGAGTGAAGTCATGGGTGGGTCACATTCAGTGTTTCAAAATTTAGTATCATGTTCTCTATCACAAACCAATTTGCCCCACTACACTTAATATTGCTGTTGCCTTGTGTCATGACAACTTTGCCCCTAACTGCTCAGGATTGTCTGAAAATAACCTTGTTTGAGTTTGAGTTTGTTTGAGTTTCTTTGAGCACGCATGAGGTTATCAACAGGGTTTTTATAAATCCAAACCACAGGACCATGTAATTTAGTCCAACATCCAAAGTCAGGAGGGTTTCACATAACAACTGCGATATGGACCATTAGGTTTCTAATACATGGAGAATGATTTTGTCCTATTTGCTAATGTGGATAATCATAGTCTATATATCCAATGTTGTAATGAAAAAATACTGCTGGTCATCATTAATACTAACCTTGCCCAAGGTAATTACATTAAAATGTGGCTTGTGCATCCCAGCTGTTAAATTGTTGCACTTCTTTTTTCCAGTTTTGAAAAATGAATGTAGGTAATTTAAGGATTCGTATTAAAGTTTAGCCCCTTACCTCTACTATTGAAAGTTTTCTTCAGCCTCAACTAGGCCATGAAAAGACTTCCGTTGTCATGCCGACCCAGTCGGACTGGATCTATAAATGTGATTAGGGTTGATATGACACATGTCATTGGCTCAGCTAAGCCAGAGCTTGATGCTGATTGGACCACTGGGCATGCTTAAGTGAATTGAGGTCACTGATAGGACATTTGGATGGTGGGCTGTGAACTGTGAGAGCGTAATGTCAAAATGCAAATCACGCACACACACAGAGCGACACTCATTCCTTCTCACACATCAATGTCAAACAGTTAAAGTGAACGTGGAAATTTGCTTAACCATGTTGTAATGAGGAGAGGTTAGATTAGAACCCTGGTCTTAAGTGATTATGATCGCTGCACAAGCTTACATGACTTCTCCACTTCTGACACTTCTTATTTCTGTTTTTTTTTTTAATTATTCCCACTCATGGTCATTTATACTAGAACAGCCTTTTAGCTTTAAAAAGACAAAAATAGTAAGGTAATGATTGCATTGGTCATTGCTATAACTTGCAACTTCCAGGGTATTTTAAAACCTAGATTTTACAAAGCAGTTAGACACATTGTTCTTTCCACAGACACAAATATAATCCCACATTCAACTAGTTAGAATTTTGGAGGCCTCTGGAGAGAGACTCAGCAGTTTGATGGATTGTGTCTGCGTGCATGTGCATGATGGTGAGAGAAGGAGAACAAAAGATGGAGGAGGCGATCGCATGTATGTGTGTGTATGTGTGGGAGTGTGTGATAGATGTCAGGTTAGTCAGGTCTAAGAGGAAGTGAGATCCCTGGTCGACTCCCTGATTTCCTCTTGTGTCATGAGGAACAAATCACCATACTTCCACAGAAGCCACCTGACTCTTTGCATGCTTGTTCTGTATTTATCTGTGTCTGAGAAGGATAGATACACAATTTGTCCATCACAGTCAATTGTGATGTGTTAAAGTAATCCCTAAAAAGTTAAATATCAGGTAAATGATCATGCCTTCTGACATGACTGGTGAAAATAAAAGGTAAAGAATCGGTAGAAGATGCCAAACTTATCTAATAACTATTTTGATAGTTGATTTACCGACTGATTAAAGTAATGATTAACCAATTAGTTGTTTGGTTCATAAAATGGTGTAAAATGCCTATTACTGTTTGCCAAAGCTGAAGATACAAACTAAAATGTATTTTTTTCCCAGACCAACAGTCCACAACCCAAAGTTCATTAGTTTACTATTATAGAAGAATAAAGAAACCAGAAAATGATCAGATTTGAAAAGCTGGAACCAGAGAATTTAGACATTTTCTCCTTAAAAATGACTCAAATCGATTATCAAAATAGTTTCCAATTAGTGTAATTACTGACAACTAGTCAATTCATTGACTAATCTTTGTAGATTTATTATAATCTATTTGTATTTAATCACCAAATACCAAAGGTATATTGCACAATATAGCACTCAACCTGTGTCATTTAACCCCAAATGATTACATCCATCAAACAACGTAACTTGAACTCTCCCCTTATTTGTAAAGAAAAAAAAGTGACAAAAATGTCTCTATTTAATGGCAGTATCAACTTTAATTTACTATCAGCACTTATCCACTGCTTGTACAAAACTTTTTTTTCCACACTGTCAATTTCTCATCTGTTTTCTCTTAAAAACTTGAAAGAAACAAGATTTGCTGCTGTTATTCTAAAGCGTAGGGCTTTATCCAGACAAGCACATGGTCTAATTACAAGTGTGAGCACAGACCTTACAGCACAAACTTATTGTCTTGGGTTGCTTAATTATTCATAGGTGTGTTTTGGACATAACATGAACTCAACTAATCAGTGTCATCTCCCCTCCTCTTTAAATGCCAGTTGCAGATGCAACTGGGCGCATTAATACCTGAATTGCAGATCCACCAGCCAGAGTCAAGCACTGAAACCGACCTGCTCATGCATGAAGTACACGTGCAGGTCATCTAGGGCATGGTTTGCTTCAAGATATTTTATTTCCAGTCGCAGTTGTGTGAGTGATTGTATGAGAAACTTATTGCAATCTTTTGGCATAAAGAAAATGGTGTGAAAATTCCGATTGGTTCGTAACTTTCACCAAAACTGAGGAGCATCTTAGTCAGGCTGTTGTTGCAATAATTCTGTTCATGTTCTCTGACACTTTGAGAGATTTTAGTGTGACAGGACTGCAGTGTGTGTGTGTGTTTGCTTGCATGTGTGTTTGTGCGTGTGTGTGTGTATTTCTCAGAGTGATGCTAACTCTCCATCAGTTGGAAAGTGTTTTTGTGTGTGTGTGTGTGTGTGTGTGTGTGTGTGTGTGTGTGTGTGTGTGTGTGTGTGTGTGTGTGTGTGTGTGTGTGTGTGTGTGTGTGTGTGTGTGTGTGTGTGTGTGTGTGTGTGTGTGTGTGTGTGTGTGTGTGTGTGTGTGTGTGCAGCAGGTGCATCTACTTCATCTTCTATTGTTCAAACACGCACTAAAAGGTGTAGTCCTATGTTCTACACCTTAAATGCATCATGC
Organism: Lepturacanthus savala; assembly: GCA_030544235.1. Classification (NCBI taxonomy): domain Eukaryota; kingdom Metazoa; phylum Chordata; class Actinopteri; order Scombriformes; family Trichiuridae; genus Lepturacanthus; species Lepturacanthus savala. The sequence goes on from CM060466.1 coordinate 33,396,530, forward strand.
TCCGAATGGTTTCCTTCCTTTTAGTGTTCTCAAAAACATCCTTCACAGCCTTGAAATATGATTCATAAGAGGCAAACACTCCACTCTCCCTCTGCCTCATCTCTGTCTTGCTTCTTTTTTGCTTCTAATTTTTTTGAGTGATTGTTCTTTCAGCAGTGCCTCTCTTCCATTGTTGTCGGCCACACAGGTGTAATGGAGGCTGTTTTGCAGTTTAGGTCTTGCTGTTTAATATGTAAGATAGGGAAAGGAGCTTGTTATTGATCGGCTGTGTGTACGTGTGTTAGGAGGGACGAGTGGGATAGAGCACAAAAGCTTATCTTGTACTTTTGAAGACGGTTCTACAGCGAGACATCCAGATAAAGCCAAATGCTTACAAAACATGAAAAATTGATTGACAGAACGAACAGCAAGGCATCACAAAGAGGGGAAAAATACTGACAGATATAGAGGCTGACAGGAAAATAGGTGCAAGCGTGTGTGCACACTTACAATTTTTTTTTTTGCCAAAAAAAGAAGATAATATTTAAATCCACAATGCTAGCTGTTCCTATGGGCTGTTATGATAAACCCTGTGACAGAATTAAGTGACCGCCTGTTGTTAGTTTCAGTCTCAAACATAGTCGACAATCATCATGGTATTTGTATGTTGAGCAGAAACAATCAATCCCTCCATACCAGAATATTAAAAAAAATGCAGCAGCACAAGGACTGTAGGGGGCATGGCCTCATGGCTATATAGCGTGTCACACGGCAGGTAAGGGGACACCACACACACACACAGCATGAACAGTGATGTAGAACTGGTAGTCGATGCTAACCAGCCATGAGCGGCTGCTATGAGCCTCTTTGTTCACACTGGAAATGTGCTAGAAGTCTGCTGGAGCATTGAAGGTCAACCATTTATGGCCCTTTTATTAACATTTCTGTATGGTACCTGTGCTGTAGCTGAGCTTACTAGACTCTACTAGAAAGAGGCTTTTTGGAAGAGTGTGTGAGTGTGTGATGTGTGCAGGGGCACCTGTTGGAGCAATTTAAAAAAAAGTTTCCACAAAGGTCCCATATGGTAGAAAGTTGGATTTTAACACTCTTCTTGGATTATAATGAGGTCTAGGTGTTATACAGGTGCATCTCAGATAAATACAAAGTTCAGTATTTTAACTCTGTTGTTTCTGAAAGTGAAATTTATATATAGATTCATTACAGAGAATGAAATATTACAAAACCTTTATGTCTTGTAATGTTGATGGCTTACTTATAATGAAAACCCCAATTTTTGACGATATTCTAATTATTTGAGATGAACCTGTAAATACTGTCCCATGTTTTAAAACCGTCAATCTGTGCATTGACAGGGAATGTTGTGTTGCTGATATAAAAACTGTAAAGCCCACTGAGGTGAATATGTGAGTTGTGATTTTGGGCTATACAAAGAAAATCAACTTGACTCATATTGTAATGAGCCATCAATACTTCAGTGAATTTGTGATTTCATAAAGTCACCACCCACCCACCGTTCACAGCCATTCAAATCAGCCAATCAGAGGAGAGGCTCATTAATATTAATGCGACAGACACAAAACGACTTGTTTTTTCTCCATCAGAACGTCAAAAAAAAAGTTTGAGAAATAAGAGGTAAAACACCCCTCGCCCATCAAGAATTGCGGGAGCACTAACTGCTGTTAATAGCGATGAACCGGTTGTCCTGGAGGAACTGGACTCGGAGGAACTGAAATAATAAACGCATTCAAGGCCAAGCCATGCTGTCCTGCCCTTTAAACTGAGTTGCGCCACAGATGAGCTGCAACATCATTGTGTCCTTTGCTACTACTCCCAGTAGTTGTGTTTAGATTGTTAAATAGTTATATAATACATTATAGCTCTATGAGCGTGCATGAGTATGGGCATGAATGTGTTATATTTCACTATGTTCATCTCACTTGGCACACAATGTGGTGTTTTTATCTTTTTGAGAACACAAAGTGTGATTTTTCTATTACTCTGTTATTAATTTATTTGAGAGCATGTCACATGTTTAAATGTTCAGATATTCAACACATTCTACAGATTCAAAGACACTCATTTCACTTGTAAGGCGTATTACTGATTCTTTTCAAATAACTTGTGATGTCTTTATGAACATCCAAGGTACATATCACAAGACTGCAATTATTAAATCATACTCAGAGCTGATTTAATGCAAGGTACAAGAAAACAAATCTGTGATATATATTCAGTGTTGGGAGTAACATGTTACAAAAGTAACTAATTACTGTAATGCATTACTTTTTACTGTAATGCAGTAGTGTAAGGCATTACAGGAAAAAAAAATCTGTAATATTTACTCGGTACAATGTCAGTAACGCACGTTACAATGCATTTTTAACCTGGATTAAAAATGCATTTTTAACCCGCAGTTTTTTAACTGCTACTGATCTCGCTGTGATTTCAGCGAAATCACAGCGAGATCAGTAGCAGATTTCAGCGAAATCACAGCGAGATCAGTAGCAGTTAAAAATCTGCTACTGATCTATGCTACTGAATATATGATAAATTATATTGGGCAATAGTTATGTACAGGTTATCCATCCATCCATCCACCCATCCATCACATAAGGGATAGTAACATCTTGCCCTGTGTATTGAAGGGTTGTATTTTGTCTGATCTATCTTGGTTTGTTGAATTCCATTGCTATGTAGTGACCTGGGTTTCATGACTGAAGCTTGCTATGCTGATCCTCATTTGTCAGTTGTTTGTCATTTGTTATTGTTATGTGATCAACCAGCTTACTTGGTTCTCATTGCACTTCTGACTGTCCTGGTTGGGGGATCCTTCTTTAATTGCTCTCCTGAGGGTTCTTCCACTGTTTTCTCCTGTTAAAAGTTTTGTGGGAGTTTTTCTGTGGGAGTTTTTCCTCATCTTCACTGAAGGTTTTGGTCAGAGAGTTCTGAGCTGCTGGGCCTATGAAGCCCTTTGAGACATGGGAATGTGATACTGGGCTGTACAAATAAAGTTTGATTGATTGAAATAAGTTATGGGTGCCGGATGTACAGGTAGGACAATGAAAAAAAAAATGGGTATAGATTATGATTAACAAAGAGCAATACAGCTGTAACTATCGCAATACAGTCAGTCAGTCAGTCATTTTCTATACCTGCTTATTCCTCATTAGGGTCGCAGGGGTCTGCTGGAGCCTATCCCAGCGTGTTACGGCGAGAGGCAGGGATACACCCCAGATGGTCGCCAGCCAATCGTGGGGCACACACACCATTCACTCACACACTCACACCTATGGGCAATTTAGAGTTGCCAATTAACCTGAGCATGTTTTTGGACTGTGGGAGGAAGCCGGAGTACCCGGTGAAAACCCACGCAGACACGGGGAGAACATGCAAACTCCACACAGAAAGGTCCCAGACCCCGGACCAAGGAGGTATTGAACCTGCGACCTTCTTGCTGTGAGGCAACAGCGCTAACCCCTGCGCCACCGTGTCGCCCCCATGTCCTATACAGAAGGGCTAAATTTACAGTGTAAATTTACACACTGGATGTGCAGCTGTGAAAATCCATATTTCCCAGTTATTTAGCAAGAGTAACTAAAGTAATGCAAAAGTAGTGTAATGCCTTACATTTTAAATACAGTAATATTGTAATGTAACAAATTACTTTGAAATGACAGTAACAAATAATGAGTAATGCATTACAGTTTTTGAGTAACTGTAATGCTGCATTACTGCATTACAGTTTTTGAGTAACTTGCCCAGCACTCCCGAAGCTGGATCGGGATGTCCCGATCCAGCTTCACCGCACTCCCGATCCGATACCGATATTGTATTTGCCCTTCCGAGCCGATGCCGATACCGAAATAGTCTATTAACTCAGCATCAGTACTCATATTTTGCCAGTATCGGTGGCCGATCCGATGCTGATTGGGACAAGCCTTAAATATGTATATATATATATATATATATATATATATATATATTCACAAACACGCACACAAGTTGAATGATTTAAATGTCGAATGTTTTTTTTTTTTTTTAAATGACTGTCTTGTGATATATACCCTGGATGATGACGGCGACGTCACCAGTTATTTGAAAAATAAGTATCTTTGAATCTGTTGAATATCCAATATCAAACCAATTCAATCACGGTTTACTATTACTGATAGAATGTTTTGTGTTAATCGTGCTGTATTTGAGGAATATATTCTTTTGAATGTTGGTGGAGGTGTAACACTGAAAATATATTTGGCACACGCAGTATTTTCTGGTGCACACCCAACTCTTCCTGGCTCCACCAATGCTTGTTAGGGATATTCCAACTTCACATTAAACCCAGTAAAAGTGAACATTCTGTTCATCTGATTAACTTCAAGTTGCTTTGTAGCCATGGACCGCTATGAGATTTTGACAGTATGATAATCTCACTCTCCTCAGTATCCTTTTGTACCGTTGTGTAACATACATCCTACAATTAGATGAACTATCATTCAACAGCAGAAATGCTGTAACAGTTACAACAGTGAGTAAGCCTATGTGGACCAGGATTATTAATCAATGTCTCTACTGGTGCACTCGCTCCAACCTCTGCAGCAGGCGCAGCTGCCACCTCTGCTGTCTCAGTCGAGTGGCTAGCTCGTCAGTGAGGCCGCAGATTAGTTGTCGAGTCGTAATTCAGATGCTTTTCACAAAGTCAGCACACAGTCTTATCTTTAGAAGTAACTTGCCTAAAAGTATAGAACCCAAAATGTTTAAACACATCGCTGCTTGGATGTGTTGGTTTCATGATCGTTGGTTTATCCTGGCTTAGGCTTTGCCCACATGTCTCTTCCTCCTACCCCCCCCCCACCCCCCCCCATGCTTCTTTGTGGGGTGTGTTGCTGGCTCCCCATGTCTTACAGATTAAGCTGCTGTGGATAGTTAGAGTGCTCTCTGCTGGATCATAAACCAAACCTGCTAAGCTACTTTGAGCCACAGATCATTTGATACATGCCGAGCTGTGACAGCGACATAAAGTTTGGGGTTTTAAAGTTTGAAAATTGAGATTCCCTTTTTTCTTTTTTTTCCAAACTTTCAAAAGAATGTTCGATGTTCAAAACCAACACACACAAACACTCTGTTCTCTCCTCACTCAGCCCAACTCAAACCTGAGTAGCCCTCTCTCAGGTAGTCAACATTTTTACCTCCTTTGTGTTTTAACCATATCTGAATGTAGTGTTAATTAAATGTCTAGTCCCATGTACAGTATGCTGAATAATAACGATCCCTGTGCAACACCTAGGAAATGCCTTGAGATCCATAGCCTTGTACTGTCAGTCATTTGGTGGCAGCTCTAGATTAGCTGAAGGCTCAGGAGCAGTGTCACAGTGGGGTGAAGAAAGTGACTGCATTTGCCTCATCCAGAATGTTTCCGTCAGCATTGGGTTTTGACCTGGAAACCTTCCAGTGGATCGTACCCCAGGCTGTTGTCTCTTTCTTTCCTGTTATGCTTTTTCTCTCTGTTCATGTCATCTCCGCCTTGCTTGCTTTCTTTCTCCTATTTACTTAGTGTGACTAGCCGTTTTTTTTTTTTTTTACTGTGGCATTTCACAGGACTTGAGTGACGTGGTGTGAAGAGATGCACAGTGGAAGAACATTAAATATGTCCTCATCCTGCTCCCTGCACCGCATGCACCTGGCCGCAGATCTTTTTGTTTATGTAGGTTTTCATTGTGTTGGGGCCATTGTGCTATTTGAATAGTATCTTTGCATAGTGAAACGCCAGCCATGCAGTATTACTGAGGTCAGGCTGGGTTTTGCGAGAAATGCAGGAGTGTACATCATTGTGTGTATTCAAGCAGCATGAATTACTTATTCAGTTCAAGAGCTGTACCCGGCTGCAGGTGTGTGTTCCCAGCTTGATGTGTTTGATCTGCCACAGGTGTTTGAGAGGGTGGAAGTGTGCATGTGCAAGTGTGTGTGTTTGTGCACCCTCCTGTCTCTGTATGGTGATGTATGCCATAGACTCAGAGGAAAAAAAATCCCCTTTTTGATCTCATGGAAGTATTGTGTGTGTGTGTGTGTGTGTGTCTGGCCAGAGGTTTTTAGCTTAGTCCTTTGATCCAAGTGAGAGGTGGGCATACCTCTGTGAGGAGCGAGCCAGCTGGCTTGTGCTGCAGAAGTGTGTGTGAGAGAGTGAATGTGGCAGAAGTGTATGACCATAATCACAGAGTGGTTGCTTGTGTTTGTCCTGCATTTACCAGTGAATGGGGAGCATGCAGTCAAACGCCTGCTGTTTTGCATGTTGGTATCTGTCTCATCAATAATTTGAACCCTCCTCAGCTTCCAGACTGATGGACAGTTCTGCTGTGAGTCCAGGTTTCAGTGCTGCCTTTTACAGAGTTTATCAGAATGGCTTAAGGAGTACAATTACTCTTTTGAATGGATAAGTGATATTTGTATACACTGGGTTGACACAAATTGCCTCCTGGTCCTGGGTTGACCATGCCTTGCATATTTAAATGTTTGAAAAATACTGATCTAAACGCACCACATAAGCACGGCCCAATACATATTCTTTCTATTTTCTATAAATATGCAGTGACGTCATTATGTCACTTGTTGTGGCTCATTTTCAAGATAAGATACAACTTGTGTATTAACACTACACAACAGAAAAGGTAGAAAAGCTAGATTCTTTTGGCCCATTTGAACAAACCGACTTTTAAGTTATACAAGTAGAGATAAATGTAGCAGTGTGTGTGCAGCTTCGGATATTTGTCAGTAAATAAATGCTACAACTTCTCAAGACCCAAGTCTTGCTGGCCACCTGTTAACTAAGGGGGGTAAGCAACATTGAGCTAGCTTAGCAGCAGTTCACATAAGGTTGACTGACCTGTTACGGTGGACCAGATATTCTCATTTTAGGTTTTTAGTGACAGCCTAAGCCACCCTAAACGGGGAGAAACATTTGGCTGCTGAGTCTTTCCTCTCCTGACTTTTTTGCTAAGGGCCTCTGTGAATATATATATCGGCATTTGGCGGTTGTTGGGCTGACGATGGCTGGTAGAAAAATCTTGACATATTGCCCAACTCTAATGCTCAGTTAGGCACCAATATATATTTTTTTGCCCAGTGGTGCAACAATTTTGAGAAGCCCCAGTGCTTTAATTCCATTTCTGGAGGTCCATGCAGGGATAAGAGGCTTTCTGCAAAAATGGAGCATTGCATTAGTGCTGGTAGATCACCCATCAGCTGTATGGCTGGCTTATAATAATCACCAATCATATTCAAACAAAACTCCAACCACATGAGGCAGTATTTACAAGCTCTCACACAATCTTGGGTTTGGGATAATTTTATTCATGCTGCTGGTGGCTATGGTCTGTAGCACAGGCTTTTCTCTGTCCTCAACACTAACCTTACCATCATCTCATCTTCTAGATTCTTTTTTTTAACATAGTCACACACACATCCTTGGGTTGCCAGTTCCCAGGTCCTGCTTTCTGTAACCATTGTTTGCATTCAGTCACACAATGATCAAAGTATCAGAGAGGGATCAGGCTTTAAATAGTCTAGTCGATAACATTCTTGCACATCAGCTTGCGTCTTACATTCCTACACCGGGGTGCTGTTCTACTTGAAATGTGATAGCTGTAGTGTGCTGACTTTTCCACAACTTAAGTGGATACTTTCTTTTATTTTTTTCAAGGAAAGTGTACACAGGACTTTACTGATTAGCATCTTTGATGACAACTAGAACAGCAACGAGCAATCAAAATTGAGAGTAGTTTATAGCTCCCTAATATGGATGTATTTTCTGTGTGCAGAAATTGTTGTTTTGACTGGCATGTTGAGTAGATAATGATCAAAATTAAGTGTTTCTTCTGTCTCTAAAAAAAGAAAAAGAAAGGTGCCATTGATTTAAAGCATGAGGAAATGAGCACAAATGGATAAGAAAATGTGCTGGCATGAAGGGACATAATCAAAGAGAGAAAATCCAAAAAGAAAGTAGGAGGAAAAAGAGAATAGGTTGTCAGTTTTGGGGTCAGTGGAGAAGATGGATTGATGACAGAAGACAACAAAGAAATGAACAGATGTAATCAAAAGATACTTGGTTCCATCCACTTAGTCTAAGATACTTGGTTGTTACAGATGAAGTGAGTTCCTCTCAGACTAAGAAGAGAGAAACTACTTTGTTGGTTAATGGACTCCCTTTATCTATTTCCTTTCTGTTCTTCTAATTCTATTCTTACTCCCTTCATCTTTTTCTACAGTCGTCATTCTACAGGCATCATTCTTCTCCTTTACCCCTGCCTTACATCTTTCTCTTCTTTCTGCCACTTATTTCTCTCCACTCTCTGTAATTGAGAAGGGGTGGTGCACACATTTATCTCATTAAGTGCATACACACACACAAACACACACATTGCATTATCATGTAGTAAAATGCATGTTTGTGTGCGGACTGAATCACAAGTCATCTCCCACTGGATTCATTCAATCTTGTGAATGTGGGAGTAGAAAGGAAAAAAAAAACTCATTCAGGCGAAAATGAGAAATTAATTATCCTGTTGGGTTGTTGATGCAAACCCTTCAATAGTAGCCTGAACCAAGCTGCTTTAGGGTTTGCATGCACAAGTGGAAATATCTGAACACGCACACACACTAACGGACACTTTCATACCCTCAGTCATCTTGAGTTATACTTCATAGCTGTGTTTAGCATTGTGGTTGTGTTTGACTCAGCAGAATGTTCCTTTTGTTGGTGTTTTCAACCCATCATTACATCACTCCACTGGACATGACCTTTAGCTCTGAAATGTTGTGCATATTAGTGTCTGCAATACAAACTATGGAAGATGCGGAAGATACATTAAAATTATTAGAACAATATTCAGAAAATTATACATGAATATGCATAGAAAATGTTGTTCTGCATTTGCAATGTGGTCTGAAAATAGAGTAGGTTTTAATGTCAGGTTACTAATTTGTTGTAAAATAACTTTTTCTTGTCAGCTGCACTATATTATCCTATGCATCTTGTTCCGCTCTCATGACCGCAACATCCATTTTTAAAAATACATTTTTCATTTAATTTCTGTCCCCTTTTGAGAAAGGACATGAAGGTATCAAAGGGGTCACTATAAGCCTGTTTAGCCTGTGTGTACTTATGGTAGGGAATCTATTCTGTTGATCCTGGTTTATGGTTCTGCCTTGAATCTACGCAGAGTCTATGCCCCTCGTGCAGTTGAGCATTTCTATTTGAGCACTGATGTCTGTGTTGCTCTGCAATTACACGGCCAAAGCGCTAATTGGCATCAGCATTTCTGTGCTACTGTGTTGACTTTATTTCAGCTTTTTCTTGTATTACAAACAATGGCAACCGAAACTGAGCAGATTGTGTTAGATTAGGAGCTAATACAACTTCAACAACAGTTATTTTTACTTTTTACTAAAAATCTTTTTTTCAACATCAAAATATGCATGAGTCAATGAATGAAATCTCTTTCCAAACCTTGTTCCTCAACAAAATGTCTTAATTGAAAAATGAAGTGCACACACCTTTTTATTTTTTCATGAGGCCCTTCTTTTTTATTGCATGTTTCATTGCATGTGTAATTGAGGCAGGACTAGAAGCTTCTCTGTGCTGCCTTGGTTGATTGTAGCTACTGAAAATGATCTGGGTTATATTGAATGTTAATGTGTATTGAATGTTTCATATTGTGTGTGAATGTTCTTTTTGTGTGAATCCCAGGAAGTATAGTCATCACTACAGTTTATATATTAATAAAATATTTTCCCAGTTTAATTATTAAACTATGAAAATTGCAAAATATGACCCCTTTAAGCAGCTTATTGGTTCATCTTTTCTTTACGGGGCTATGCAAGATTCCTGAAGCAATTTACATGTATTAAGTTTTTAGTGCCCATGAGTGAACGGGTTGTACTGCAAGGGTTAGGCCTACTGTATCATGACTCTCTGGGTTGACTATAACAGTGTGTGAATTAATTTCTATGTGAAGGACTCAGACCAGATCAGCACACTCTTGAGTGCCTTGCCTCACTCCGCCTACCATAAACAAACAACAACCAGCACCCACCACAACAACAATGATGCTGTGTGACTTGAAACACCCTGCAGATATTAGGTCTCCAGCTAATGAGACAGCTAGATGACTGTCGACCACAGCACATTTTTTTTAACAAACACCACCACAATGATGAGTCGCTTGCTCTACACAAACACAACTAAAACAGACAATATTTCCCAAACAATGGAGCAAAAAACAAGCTCCAAATTGATAGTAGAACATAGTTTACCCACTTAATACAAGGGTTGTTATGAGCACAAATGTCACAACAAAACCAAAGAGTTGGCTGTGTGGGGTCAGGTTTGGGTGCATACTTTAGTGGATTGGGTGGTTTTGCCTCTCACTGCCCAGAGAAGAGGCCACAGGACAGCAGGAGTCTCTGTGTGTTTGCTCTGATTGTGTGCTTGTGTGTGAGCATGTGCACAGATAGCAGGGAAAAGGGTTGTGCTTTGCTAAAGCTGTTATATTTATGTTATTATAAGAAGTATAGGTGAGGAAAAGGGCCCTGCAATATGCCATGGTGTGCCATGAGGACTATTAACTGCCACTAAGCAGAGAGCTCAGCTTTTCTCGTTGCTCTGCATCCATGGGCAGCCGCCCATGTATGGTATGGGCAATCTATGTAGCAATCTATGGTAAGTATATCTGTATCTGAGGCATCGGCTGACTTGCAATTAACTGCAACGTTGCAGTTGTATTAGTAGGGGTGTAACACAAAATTTACAGTTTGGTAGGTACCTTAGCCTTGAGTCACAGTTCATGTATGTTTTCAGTACAGCAAAAAAAAGGTATAAAATGATCTGTAACATTGAAAAGCAAAGATCTAACAATGGCTATTGGCCGGAATGATTACTGACTATTTAGGTGCAGCAGTGGTAAAGGAAACAAACCTTTCTCTGTCTTGCAAGGAGTCAGGACATGAGCTGACACCTGTTTTATGCTGATTTAGAGTCTAACTGCATATAAAGTAGTTGAAACTTGCTCCGCCTTCAGCAGCTACAATAATAACACATTGCTTACAAACCGATGCTTCAACATTAATAATCTAATCAATGTTTCTCTCTCAGAGCTGGCTCTTAAGACATGCTGTTTTCTCTGACCACGTCAGAAATCTAAGGTTTTATAGTTGTTCTGAACGGCATAATAAAGTGTGGACAGATGTGGTCACATGGGGGAAGGAAGAGATGCTATTGTTTCACTGTGGAGATAATGGAGCATAGTTAAATAATAGTGTTGCACTGGGTTAGTGTTATGGGTCTCTCGTTTGTCATTCTAATGGCAGCGACATTACACGGTTACCAGGCTACTGCTAGCTTGGCTAAACTGGCTGGCATTCTGCATGCTATAGCTTACTGATGCACTGCCAATAGATTCTGAGTGGAACTCGTACTCTGAAATTCCCTTTCCCTTTGTCTGAGTAAGTGGATTATTAAACTATTTTGACAGTACAGTAATTGTTATGGTCACATACCAAAGAAAAGTCACGTGCTAAACATCCTGTTCCGAAAAACGATCCGAGACAAATACATGAACCGTTACACCCCTATGTAGCAGTAATCTATAATAGCTCTCTGGAATAATATGATAGTGGTCTCTGAAAGGCAGTGTGGGTTTTGCTCCAATGATCCACTGTTGTAAATGTCAGGCCACGGCTCTAGGCTCTAACACGCTGATTACGCCAACCCTCATTTCTAAACTATTCCTCATGCACAGCAAACACACCTTGAATGGCCTTTGTGTTTGTGTGTTTTTCAGTTTGAGCTTGGAATTTAATGTTCAGTGTATAGTTCCTAAAGGCAAAATGTACTGGTTATGTGCTTCCAGAGTCACTTTATCTACCACATTGGCTTATTAGGATGTCACTTTAGTATATGTGTGTGTGTGTGAGAGAGAACCGGCTAATCTTTAGAAATTCACCTTCTCTATCCCCTCACTCTCTTCTTTTTCCTCTCAATTCTGACCTCATGGTTTTCCTGTCTATTGCTACGAAAAATCAAATTAGCTTGTATCATGGGTGTATCAAAATCTCCACTGGAGACTTTACTTGATGGCCAGTATGGATGTTAATATTTCAGAATTCTGGCCACTTAGAACTGGTCATATCACACTGATCCAAATCAATTTCATATTGAGTAGCCTAGACTGTGTGTCAACCAAAGCATATTTTTCCAGCTGAAAACACCAGGTGCTCTTTTAAAAATGCACAGCTGGGAGCACTTTGGTGGCGCAGCATCTTTTCAACTGAGATGTTTTGTTGCTATGATACAGAATATTGTGAGATTATGAAATATTTTAATAGTCACAAGCCGCTGGCGCAAGCATAGACTATATTTTATCTGTGCCCATGGTAGCGTAGCCTACTTGCTATAGGTGAAGGAATGGCTAAAGCAAATAGGGAAAGAACCTGCCAAGTATTGTATGTGAGGAAACATCTCAAAGTAAAGTTACTATTGTTACATATCGATATTGTGGTAGTCTGGGGAGACAGACATAGAAACTCAGAGACCAGCAATATTCATTTCTCTGTCATCGTTGTGGTTGTTCAGCACGTTTTCATTTCTCATTGTGACAGTCTTAGTGGTATTTACCCACCCCCACCACAACTGTGATTAGGCAGCCACACAATAAGTGACTGTGATGAGCGGCTTTTAACACAAAAGTTAACATTTTCAACTCTCTGTCCCCCTCCTTTACCCACACATATAAAGAAAGGAGAGAACTTCTGGTCCATTTACTGTCTTCACATAGCCTAGACATGGTGCCATTTCCAACGTCACTTGAGCGCTGATAGTGAAAATCCATTTCTGATTTATATTTCCCACCGGACATTTTGGCTGTTGATATTTTCATCTGCCGGCCAACTAAAGTGATACCAGCATCACAAAATATACTCTAACTTCCATTTCATGGGGCCTTTTAGCTTGTATAATGACACAGCTGGGCCTTCTTTCTCTTTTTGCACAAATACATTCACTCTCTCTCACACACCAACACAGATATTAGATGCAAAACCTATATTGTCATTAATGAATAGAGCGGTGAGATGCAGAAAGGGACATGTGTTTTGTTTGTGCGTGTTTCGGTGAAAGAACAATATGTAATACAAGGTCAATATATTTGTTCGTTTCCTTATAGTTCTCCACAGCAATCATGGCACCACACAATGAGAAGCATATTGGCTAATGTATTCCCAAAATTAAGATGAATAAGCCAATGGTGAGCATAAGCAGAGTACAGCAGCTATCATAGTTCTACAGATGGACACACACAAAGGCAGAAACGCACACAAATATACAGCACTGCCTACACACATATGGGTTTAAGAGGAGTGTATGGATCCACTTGGATGGAGAAAAACGTTTTTTCCAATTTTCTGCAGCACAATTCTGCTGAAACAGTAAATGCATTGTGCAGCATATGGACACATGCTTATAAGAGAAACCACAAAAACCAATTGGACAGAACCTGCTCAGACTAATAGCAGGTGTATGTGCTCACTGAACAACATGACACAATTTTCAGTGGTTAGTAGTTTTTCTTATGTTTGTGCAACAGTACTATTATTATTTTTAAATTTCATACATCTTTAATGGAATAACAAGTGTTGGCGAGAGAGAAATTCATCTTAGCATGTGAGTTCTACATTTCCAGTAGTTTTCAAATTTGCAAGAGTTTTGCAAATCCCCTTTCATTCCCCCCTCCTTTGTGAAATTACTCTGTCTTTCCATTCTGTCATTTCCTCCCTCTATGGTTTCACATAACATTTAGTCTGCAGAAACTTTCCTTTTTCATTGCTCCTGCTCTTCTCTTGCTCTCTGTCACTGCCCCCTCCCCTCTCCTGTCCCTGTTTCCTTCCCTTTAATCTCACTTTTTGTTGTCCTTTTCCTTCTGGCTCCATATATGGGGAAGGGGGTGGTAACCCATCCCAGAGGGGGGATCCACTAACTGTACCCTTTGGCACCAGCTGTCTGTCTGAGGCCCGATGTATGTGAACTTTTGCGTGGCTCTGGTTGACTGCCTTTTTTTTTTCTGCTTTTTTTTTCCGTGTGTGTGTGTGTGTGTGTGTGTGTGTGTGTGTGTGTGTGTGTGTGTGTGTGTGTGTGTGTGTGTGTGTGTGTGTGTGTGTGTGTGTGTGTGTGTGTCAGAGGGTGTTTGGTGAATGTGGTCAGTAACTCTATCTTGGACGACATGCAGCTAAAAGCATTAGGGTATAACAACTGCCAGGCCTGGCAGAATCTGACAGGGCTTTGGGCAAGGATAGAAGGACAAATGGGGTGTGGTGCCTTACAGCTGTGTGTGTGTGTCTGTGTGTGTGTATGTTTGTAACCTATTTCATCAACGCCAGTCCCTGTGCGAGAACTTAGTGATTATGGTGGCCCAGAGTTGTTAATTTGTGTAATCAGTGCTTAATTGGCATTGAGAAAAACACATTAATCAGACCAGAATAAGTCTTGGTCTTATACACGCAGCCATTTATTCTACTTCAATCAACCAATCACAGGCAGCATGGGAGCCTGGAATACTAGGTTGTGCTGACGTAGAATGGTGGGATCTCACTGTCACACAATATCACCATAATGCAATGTTATGAACTCCATTATAATTATAGACATGTTAAAGCCTGTATTTGAACATTATTAATTCAGCAGTTCAGTCAAAAACACATACTGTTTATAATTGGATTGGAAAGTTTGATCCATACATTCATTTACACTATCGCAGTGCCAGTTCTAAGTGCTGCTAGTAGTGTTGTCATTCAGAACTATGTGCGTTTGGAACACCTGCCTGTTTGGAACATCTTCCTGGTTGGAATGGGCACTCATTACGGGGCCCATTCCAATCGGAACGTGCGCCCATTGCCACATTCAGTGCAGACTTCAATCACCCTCAAATTTAGTTTCCTCAAAATCTGCTCACCTGATCAACTTCACTCACAATACTACACTCCCATGGTTGCTCAGCAAAATGTTCTCCACGTGTGAGGTCGATCGGATTAACAGTTTGCAAGATATGCAAAAGACAGTCATACATATACATACAGACAGAAATGTCTTCATTTATAGTAAGATGCTGCTGCTCCATTGCTATCTATTGTCCAAATGGCCCCAAATTTGTCATATTTACACAAGCATCATAGCTACTAAATGTCTACCAAATGTGGTCAAAATGACATAAAGTTCAAACATCCACAGGACAACCAGGAAAATTTATGGTTCAAAAGTTAAAGTCCAAAATATAAAGTTTGGTATCAAATTTGGCACAGCACTGGATCCCCAGCAATAGACCTATAATATGTGAAGTGGATCTGATGAATTGTTGTAAAGATATTTAGATATAAGAAGCACATTTAGACACAGTCACAATATTATTAGCATTGTGCCTTATATCATTGAAAAACTTATTTTCTTTTATTATGATGTCTCAATCGTAAGGATCATGTAAACAGGATGAGCAGTTGAGCATTTGTACCTGATTGGCAGCACCTGGAGTATCGCCGGCTGCCAAATGTCATCACAGTGTCCTTCAGTAGGTAAAAGGCTGGCTTTCTGTCATCTTGGCTCGAACTGAACTACTGTCTGAACTATTATCAAAAAAATTTGATTAAGCAAGCATGGAGAACACTGCTGATTGTTGCACCGAATGAATAACAACGTTTGGTGGGGCAAAATCACAGTGTGAGGCGACATCTCCATCACTGGAAAAACAAGGCTTGTCACAATTGAAGGCAGTCAGAATGGTGAAAGATATTGAGTTGAGATTCTGCAGCCAGTGGCGATCCCATATCATACACTCTGGCACCTAACCCCATCCTCTAAGATGACACAGAGCCATGGCTACCACAGAGCCAGGGTTATCACACACTACATCCAGAATGTGGGAGTAGAGAGAACAAAATGGTCTGCCATCAACCCAATTGAACAATTGAGGGATCAGCCCAGATGGGCTATACATGCAAGAGTGATCAACACACATTGGCTGACCTGTGACGAATCCTGGTTGAGGAATTGAATCAGAGAATCCATCTAGGCTGGTGACCAGCATGAGGAGTAGGTGCCAGGCTGCTTTGGCTGCGTACCGTTCCTCCACCTGCTCTTGAGGCTCCTGACTGTTTGTTCAATGAATTAAGTGTATAATTATCAATATGTTTGTTTCGTTGTTACATCATCCAGTGTCCCAAACTCACAACAACAGAGTCATTATCAGCAGGAGAATCAACAGGTTGACAATGGAAGGGAAATAAAAATAACTGAAATAATAAACTGAAAAATAATTAAAAAAAAAAAACGGGGACAGGGACAAAGCAGTCTCCACTGATTGTTGTTATAAATGTGTGTCTAATTTCTTTAATTTCTGTTTAAAATTGACATGATTAGACTCAGAGGCTGTCTGACCCCTTCCCAGATTTTGGAGAACTGATGCTGCTTGCTCTGTGGACACCCAATCCAAATAATCACTGAACAAACTGTCTATGTTGAAACGATTTAATTTCCTCACCTTGCAGTTAATAAGTATTGTCCATTTCACTGAGAGAAAGGCTTTTACTCTTTACTCTTATTTAGGTTACTCTTGGAAATGTACGTACGATAAATTGCAGAAAAAAAATCGTTTTACCCCAAATCATCATTTCTGGGCAGCGTCACATTTGATGCATAAAAGTTCCAATCATCTAACAGCTGGGCCAGCACTACATTTTAAAGCTTTAATAATCAAATAGCAAAGCAAAAACATAGATTCCAATCTTCAAAATGCCATCAAATAATCAAGCAGCAGTTATGTGCAGACCTCAGCATATTCTTATACGAGCCCCTCCCCATTTTTTATCTTAAATGGTGAAAATGTTTTCTGTCTATATACGATGTTGGTACAAGGAAACTGGCCAACCTCCCTTTAATTGGCATTTATGATAAAATGGGAATGGAGCTCTGCCATTTCTAAATGGATTTGGGATAGACAATGGAAAGATTAAGAGGGCACAGTTTTGACTCTTAAAACCCTCCTCTTTGCACACTTAACTACAGGCAGCAACACAATGTTGCCAGGATCACTGGGGAATATTTAGCAAAAGCTCCTTATTTTCCAAAAGTATATGGGCATCTCGAATTAGAACTGCCTTATTGTGGAGGTGTGTGTCTGTAAAGACTGAAGACTGAGCCCTGCAAGAGGAAATAATTTGGTTGTTAGTAATGGAGTTTCACTTTTCTTTTCTTCAGCAATGTGATGAACACATCATAAGAACACACTGGTCCTTTTTGATGCTAATAATTGGACCTGGGATTGGATTTTCTGATGCAGCAAAGCTATTGTAAAACTTTCAAGGGAGGTGACTTGGTATGGACTTGAAACATTCGATAACAAAAATAAATGGCGTTGAGTGATAGTGCTGGGGAAAAAAATGAGTTTTTTCATGTGCTTCCAGAAGAGTGAGGGAACGACAGGTCGGATGTACTTTGTGCTTTACAATAACTACCACTGGGAATGAAAGAGGAGTCTTTTCCTCAGTTATAATGATGGAATTACACTCGCTTATCCACCCTGGTCTTTCACACTAACAGCTGAGAATCAGCATAATTGCAACATGACAGACGATATGAGCACCACCATCTTTGTCTTAGGAGCATTAGTGGTTGTTTGAATTGGGTTGTTTGCTTGGGCGGGTCAGACTGCTGATAAATATACGAGTTGTAGCCAGAGAGGATGACACTGCATCTGGTTAACTTATCTCACAGGGCTGGATGTTTTACTGGATGTCAAGACATATTCAGAACTCCAAAAGCCTGTTTCCTGATTATACTACTAGATAATCATAAGATGAGCATCGCTATCTGGCACAGTGCAAAGCAAATTTGACCTGTTGGCGTATAAGCAGGAAAACAAATAAACAATATCATTTTACTATTATTTTTGGTTTCAGTTATTTTCTCTGCGACCTTGATTTAAAAGAACTGAGAGTTGCAGCAGATGTGCTGTTTTCATGGAGTTTGTTCTAGATATGAGTGGCTGCTGGTGCTGAAGCGGGTAGTCCGTCAATCAGAAGACCTTGGATTTGATTCCTGGCTCCTCTGGTCCACATGTCAAAGTGTCCTTGGGCTATACACTGTGCTGTCGGCGTGTGAGTGTGTGTGAATGATTGGATATGATTAGACCCTGATGAGCAGCTTGGCACCTTGTATGGTACCCACTGCCACTAGCGTATCAATGTGTGTGAATCGGTGGATGCGAAAATGTAGTGTGAAACTGAGTGGAGGAAGACCAGAAAGGTGCTATACAAAAGCTGTCCATCCATTTACCATATGTGAAGCATAAAAGCTGAACGCTGCTTCACCATAAAGTTTTATATTACCACACACCAGGGTACATTGTAGAGTAAGCAAAGCAGTGAAATGAAGCTCGGACTCGCAGCAGGGCAATAAAAAAATATTAAAGGTCCAATGTCTAAGATTTAGTGGCATTTTTCAGCATCTAGTGGAACAGACCTGGCGCAAGATGGAATATTATATTCATAGGTATATTTTAATTAGTTTATAACTCAATCATAATAAGAATTGTACTTTTATTACCTTGGATTGAGCTGTTTTGTAATCTACAAGTGGGGCTGGTATTCCTCCATGAATCCCACTATGTTGTATCGCCGTATTTCTACAGTAGCTCAGAATGGACAAATCGCTCTTCAGGTTTTTTTTGCAGCCACCATAGGTTCTCCAAGACAGTTAACTCCTCACCAGTTGATGCTGCCAGAAAATGACACACTGTACCTTTTAATTATTTTATTATTAGACCACTGTGAAGTTCACATTTTAGATCTTCATCTCAATGTTCATATACACCGGGATTCAAACTCTGGCTGGAACTTTGTTTTTGTGAAATATAGGATTATGGATGAAACATACTGTATAAGCTATATGATACTGAGAACATTATAATATATCATGTCTATACTACAATAAATTAGTTCTTTGTTTTAATTCTGAAACTTTTAATACCACTCGTTATGGCATAGACTCAGATGATTAGTTGAGCTTCAACTCTCTCTAATTTAGTGTGTGTGCGCGTATGTGTGTGTGTAAGTTTTGGCCAGCTTGTTAGCACCATGCGAGAACCAAAGTGCACTTTTTAATTACAGCTCTCAGATAATTTAGAGAGGAGGGGAGAGCGAGGAGGGAGGGAGTCGTAGAGGAGGGTTAGTTTAATCTCACAGTTCGTTTCACCCGTTGCTTTCGGTTTTATACATCCTTTTAAAGACATAAATCACTGATCATCCTAGAGAGAGAGAGCGACAGAGACTGCTAGATTAGCGGCAGTAGTTATATAATCATATAATCAGATTATAAGTACATTAGCTTTCATTTTCCTCTCTGTGATAAAGAGGTAAAAGCACGAAGGAGTATTTACTCCTTCAGGGGCCTTGCACTCGACCGTAGACACGCATAAACAAATTGGGTCACGGTAGCCTTTATGCATGTGCGTTTGTGTCTCTGTGTGTAAGTGTATGTTAGTGTGATTATGCTTCAAGTGAATAAATGTTTATGTTTGTGCCATAAGTACATCTGCTCTCAGAGAGTGTGCAGTGTTTACCAGCTGCTTGCAGTTGGAGCATCCATAAATATACAAGTAACTCATGAATTCATTCATTCATTTACACCCATGTATGTCTGGCTATCTAATCGTAATATCTTTGTGTGTGTGTGTGTGTGTGTGTGTGTGTGTGTGTGTGTGTGTGTGTGTGTGTGTGTGTGTGTGTGTGTGTGTGTGTGTGTGTGTGTGTGTGTGTGTGTGTGTGTGTGTGTGTGTGTGTGTGTGTGTCTGCATTAATTTAGATACATGAAGTGTTTACAGGAAAGGGGAAACTGGATAATTTGTGCTCTTTTCTTTTTAAACAAGTCTCGAAGGAAAATGTGAGGAAAAAGAGTACCAGAAAACAAGTGAAGAAACTCAAATAAAAGTTTCTGGTGTTTGTCTGGAGTGAAAAGGAATAATACATAGAGAATGTTCCTCTTCTATCCAGGCCAGTAATTCCCTAATTGGAAGGCAATCATTTCTGAGCATTTTTTCTCCAAATTTGCTAGAAAGAAGTATGAAAAGAACCTGTGAATTAGTGTTGTGTGTGTGTGTGTGTGTGTAGTATATTTATACACAGATATTGAAATTCTGAACTTTGACTTCTTTAAAATCTTTACTTTGCCCAGGAAGTTTCACTTTCAAAACATGTTTTAGGGAAAGAGAGAGAGGACAAAAGTGGGTATCATTTAAAGGGAAAAAAAAGTTTATTCATGGAGGAGGGAGAGTTATAAATTTAGAAGAGTCAAGAGAGCTAAAAGCAGGGGGTAAAGTTGCTTTGTGTTGCAATTCTGTGTAGGCTGGAAGTTATAAATAGACAAGGATATGCAACAACTCTGGGCTCTATTCTGATATTTTCCATGTGTGTATGGTTGTGGGTAGAGTTTTGATTGTTGTGGAAAGACCTATTCTGAAGTTGTGTGTGCATGCATGTTGAGTGCATATGTAATATATATAGAGGGAGAGATAGAGAACGGAGAGGAATATCTATGTAAGTGCGTGTCACACCTTGGCCACAAACAGGGGTGTTAAAACCTCTCTGGCAGTGTTTGTGCAGATAACATTTTTACTCCTCTCCCCTCCATCTATCTCTCTCTGCCACTCACTCCATCCTAGAGGACATGTTCTGAGACATTTACACCCCGGTTTTGTCTGTGTGATATTTTCTCCCTCCCACTCACCCTCTTGATGCCTGTTTTCTCCACCCATTCTTCTGTTTTCTCTTTTCCCAACATGCCCCTACCGTAGACAGCCCCACGCACTTCCATCCCTTCCACCACCACACATTCCCCATTCTTCCACCTCCTCTGCCGTTGATCCATCCTCCCCTTAGGATTAGGTGTGTCTAATCAATGTCGAACCTGTTTAATTCCATCTTGTGTGTGTGTGTTTGTACCAGATTGTAGTGTCCTAGAATTTTATACAGACACAGAATGAAAATAAAGGGAGTCAAGGTAAGAAAGAAAAAGATTAGAACTGATCTAACCTCAACGAATCACTGTGCATGGATTTGTGCATGTGGTAATTTATTTGTTAATTTATTTACATGCTTCCTCATACAATACAAAATTGGTTTAGAATTGGTTTAGATCAATTTATAATGATACACTGCAATGCAAAGCCTAAACGGTAAAATGCTGTAGCTGTAAATTAATATTGATTCAACTCATATTTGATCGAATTGATACTCAGTCAGATTAAGTTAACTGTATTTTTCATGTATTTGTTGAAGCAGTGTCCTGTATTGTCAAGTGTCCTATTTAGTGCTGTTTGTAGGCACTGTGGGGTGAAATTAAGAACTATTTCCCACAATGTAGACAAAAATAGTCGCACACTAAATCGGAGCCCTGGTAGGCTGTGCTGTAACATTTCTAAAGAACATTTCCATTAGGTGCTGCAGGAAAAGGCAAAGAGAATCAATAAATATCCCAATTACCCAGATAAAGGCTTTTTTCCCTTCTGCCATCAGGAAGAGGGTACCTTATACCCCAGGCCAGAACTGAGGCTCCTGAAGAGCTTCTACCATCAGACCACTAGGATCCTTAATGAGGTCACTGTCTAAAACTGCCCTCTTTAAAGTTTTGAATCATAACATTTGAATGGATAAATTTGCTTTAGGCAAATGTTTCATTAATGATTATTTTGGTCCGCACATCACAAACAAGCAAGCACCTTTTGCACTTTTTCCCGTTGTGTGTTCCAATAGACTCACAGTGGCATTTGCTGGAAGACTTGTATCATCTAGCAGTTCATTGATTACTTAAATTGTCTTTCAATTTTTCTATAACAACTATTCTACCTCCTGCCTTCCATACAAACCAACAATGAGCTCGGGTAGCTTTCCTTTGTAATAAATTAGTTTCCCCATTCTGGTTTTGAGTTCAAATCACTTGACTTCTTACAAAGCACTCATATTAGCTGAAACACAGAGAACAAGTTCACAAGCGAGATTAATGAAATGTTCAGTATCATTGATTAAGTGGTAGAATGGCTATGTGCGGTATTTGATGGCAGTCCAGCAACAGTTGTCTAAATATGTTTGGCATGTAGAGCCCCGTAATGTAGTCTACTTAGCCATGTCGATGACAAGGTCATCCAACGCCTCAACCATCTCTATCTCTCTTCGTACTAATCCAAACACTTTATACTGATTTATTAATCTCTCTCTCACACCCTCTCTGCATGTGTGTATATGTGCTGTAAAGGCCCAGGGCAGAGTAGGCGATCATATGTGCTTAACTCTGGTCTCAGTTCAACTGTACTGGATTAGCCCCTGTCCTCTTCCCTCATCAGCCTTCCTCTCCTCCTCCATCCCAACATTTTCACTTACCCGAGGCCACATCTGTTTCTGTCGCCATTCGTATGTATTTATTCACACTTATTGCAGCAAACAGATTTTTCTCTCTTCCTCTCCACCAGTCTTTTCCCCGTCTTCCTCCCCTCTCTCTCCCTCTCTCTCTCTCCCCCTCTCCCTCTCTCTGACATATGGCAGTGTGATATCCACAGCCGCAAGGCTCTAATTTATTTAGCTAACGATCTACACCTCCCTGAATACAGAATGAAGGTCTAGTCTCTCCCTCCTTCCTCCTCTTTCTCTTCGTGTCCCTCTCCTTATGCCGTCTCCATGCCTCACCTGTTGTTCTACGCATGAAAACTTGCACACACACAAGCACACACTCACTCTCTCTGTCTGTTTCTCCCTCTCTCTCTCTTGTTTAATGTAATTAAGCAGGAACATATTTTCTCAAGCAGGTTGTAAATACTGAGACTGTATTAGTGCAATTAAATTAGGCTGTGTGTGTGTGTGTGTGTGTGTAATGTATTACGTACATAAACATACATTTATATTTATTAGGAATATTTGTATGTGTTATGTATGTAGGCCGTTTATATATTTTGGGTGAGCTTTGTGCCAGATGTTAATTGCTACAGGGTTTTTGTGCTGGTTGTATGACTGAGCTAATGAAGCTAACATGATATTACCACACCATGTCTACAACAGCCCTTATAAAACATGTCTGTTATTTAGGTGTGAATCTGTCTGCGTGTGTTTAATGAGTGAAGTTGCTGTGCAGCATTGCAGTGTTTTTGGCTAATACAGGAGGATAAGACTAGATTTGGGTTTTCGTCTCTGCTTGACTGCTTTCATTGCAATCAGGCTTTCATTCTCACCCTGTCTCTCTTTCGCTCTCTCTCTCTCTCTCTCTCTCTCTCTCACACACACACACACACACACATACACACCTCCTCCAGCTCACTTTTTAATCCATAAATTGCTCCTCTTAAACTGCTCCTCTCCTCTCCGCTCCTTTCCTGGCGGTCATGGGTGGTTGTCGGATTGTTAAGTGTGGTCGAAGAATGAAAAAAGAGGTCTAGATGAGCGTTTAGGGCCTCTTGGAGGAGTCGGCCAACTCTCCTGGTAGCTATCGTAACACAGCCGCCCTAGGACCAGCTGGTAAGTGTGTGTAGGGACAGGGACTGGTTATTAGTGTCAGTTTGGATCACATCAAATTATAATAGACTGCAAGTTCCATAAATTACTTTATTTGTCAGATTACTGATGATGCTGCTCTTCTGGGAGCTCTTTAAGCATTAGTGGAGTCTATATTTATATGGAAGTGTGAATGAATGTATTTGTAATAAGTAAAGAACCGTCTCTTCTTTTGTGTGTGTGTGTCTAAGTAGGCCAGTGTAGCAGTTTAGTTTGAGTCCAACTCTTAAGAGGCTGCTTAATAAATTGCTTTTTCTCTGCATCAAATCAGTGGAGACGTATGTGATTGGGAACTATTTCTTTCCTGTGTGTGAGATAGTGTGTGAGAGTGTGTGTGTGCATGCATGTATGTGTCGGTGTGGATTGTTTGGGTCAGGTACCAAAATTGTATTCAGCCCCTTTTTTATTCCCTAGACTTTAAAGAAGAAAACAAATCAGCTTGAGGAGGAAGGCAGGTGTATATAAAGCTTTCCAGTGCTAAGGGGAAGCTTCACTCACTGCCTTTCACTCTGTTTTTCTCCTTTTTCTTTATGAACCCTCACTTCACAGCAGGGAGTGTGGTGTTTGCATTTGTATGTTTCCTTGCATCATTTGTTTTAGTTTTACCTTATTTGCATGCCCCCAAGCTTATTTTTTATCAACTTCTTTTGTTGTTTAATGAAATTTTATTTATTTTTTTTTTTATTTCTGCTGGTCCAGCCAAAATCAGTCAGAGAAAGAGAAAAAGTAATTAGCTAAGTGTTACATTTACTGCTACACCAGGCGTGTTTGTGTGTGTGTGTGTGTTTGTGTGTGTGTGTGTGTGTGTGTGTGTGTGTGTGACGATTATTACAGTAACGTTATTACCATCACGGGTAACGAAGTGCAGTAACGTGTTACACTCAAAATATCAGTAACTACACTACTTTACTAAACTTTAGGAACGTGCTTTCCTGCGTTACCAAAACCACTCTTGTCAGTCTAAAAAGTTCTAATATGTTTTAGTGGTGCATGCATCCTGTCCGTCATTGGACCTGCCTGTGTGCTTGTCTGGGCACCGTTGCCACAACAACCGGATTTGAGTGCGTTGTGTGACGTAGTTGCTGGTGTGTAGGAAGGAGAGGGAGAATGGAGGACACAGAGACGGAGGCAGGGGGATTCAGCCAGTGGCGATACTCGCACTATTTTGACTTTATTGCTAGAAAGGACAAAAACATTGGAGTGAAATGCACTCTATGTCCAGGTGAGCGGTATCTTTCAACTGCTGCCAACTCAATGAGCAACCTGATGAAACATTTGACTGCCCAGCACCGCACTACAGAACTTGTAGCGAAAGATTCTACTAGCCAGACTGTTAAAGAAGACTCACGAACCGACCTCACCTAAACAAGCTAAGCTTTTACTGATACTTGAAAACAAAGCGATGAAAAGGCTATGATATTTCTCCATGTATCCATGCGGTAACTTTTAACATTTGCTTAAAAAAAACTGGAAAGTAAAGTAACTAGTAGTGAAGTTACTTTTCAAATGCAGTAACTAGTAAAGTAACGTAGTTACAAATTTCACAAGTAACTAGTAACTTGTAACTAGTTACTTTTTTTTAGTAACTACCCCAACACTTTGTGTGTGTGTGAATATAATAGTGAATATGTTCATTTATATTGCAGCTGCAAGCTACAGCGCTGATCAATTAATAAATTTTTTATTGAAATTGGCATATATAATTTCTTGCAATTTTCAAATCGCAGGAGTCACACAATTAAAGCAAAAAGTCAAAATACCATTTAAAATAAATGCTGCTGTGATGCAGAGATGTTTAATCATGTTCAGTAGACCCCAGAAAATATCTTTGGTTAGTACAGAATCAGATTCCTGAAAAAAAAAAAAAAAATTTTTGCAAATTGCATTTTGAAATGTTCTTCAATGAAAATGAGAACAATGATGTAAAAATGATTATTCCCGTTTATATCACTAATCATATCGCATTTGCAATATCAATCAATATAATCACAATTACATATTTTTTTCCAAGTCTTTTAGCCCTAGCCTCAAGTGCTAGACTCGTCTTTGTGTATGTGCTACACACGTGCATTTATGTGTGACCGAGTCCATTTATCTGCATATCTGGATGGTAGAGTTCATTAGCTAGCAGCACTATACTTTATGGCTTGCTCTCTGGTTGTGAACTCTTTTATTGGACGACTAATTGGCATTATAGATAGTGGCACGCTCGTGTGTGTGTATGTCTGTGTGTGTGTGTGTGTGTGTGTGTGTATTTTGAAGTCATGGCATTCAGTGTATTATTCCATGAGCCTGAGCGACTCTAATATTACTGTTATAAATGTAGTCAGTGATAAAACTGCCATGTGGTGTAACCCTAAAAACTTGGTACCAGATAGTTTAACTCTCTTAAAACCACTAAAAACAAATACTATCAATATGTTTTATATTCTCAGTGGATTATATATTAAAATTTATCATTCATTTTCGGTTATAGCATTTGACATTGACAAAAACAAAGATACAAATGTACACATTGCACATTTTAAGAGATGTGATGAATGTTTTTAAAACTGTATTTTCAAAAGATTTGGACTTTTTCATCTTGCCAAATATTATTTGTCACTAACCCATATGCAAGTCTGTTTATAAACAGGCATGTCTGAAGGTACACATGGATTAGTCTGAGGGTCTGTGTGTGTGTATGTCGCAGCCAGTAGCAAATGCAGATCAATGCATCTATTAGTAGTTATATTGATCTAGAGCTCCGTTAAGCCTACTAAACGGTGATCAAAAGGCCTCTGATACCTTACAAGCCTGTAACCCCCCCCCCCATCTACTACTGCTCTGAACTGGGCTGAAATGTGAACCTTTGAGTCTTCTAACATAGCTTTTATGATACTCCTGCAGGCAGCTGAAATGTTATATCTGTACAATAGGATTTCCCAATGACCCAGTGGTATCAGGCGTTCATTTCAATTTATCTCAGACAGGGGTTTGCTGCAGCATTGACTCAAAAGATGCCAAAGTTAGTTTGAGTTTACATGTAGTGCAGAGTTTTTGGTGTTCTCCCTGGTAAAGGAATGGGGTTACGATGCTACACACACACACACACACACACACACACACACACCACACACACACACACACACACACACACACACACACTGCCTAACCTCTGGCCAGGGTCCCATCCAAGGTATTAGGGGGTCTTAAAAGACAGAATTCACTAATGACTTCCTTTATCTTCTACACACAGCTTTAGAGCTGATCAACAAGGCTACACACACACACATACACACACAATCAGTCTCTCTCTCCTGATATAAGTTGGGACTGCTGTTTCCTCTGCCCTTCAGCTTTTGTTTGTTTTGTATTGACAAACTAATGTAGCTCTGAAAGGTAGAGAAAGGTGTGTAAAGTGGAAGTAGAGAGAAAAAGAGCAGCAAGATTATGGAAGGAGCCATGTTTTTTTTTGTATTTACTTAATAACCTAAGACAGGATTGCGTTAAGTAAATTAGGTTGGAAGATGCGACCCAACGAGTTGAGATGGCGGGATAGAGAGGAAAGAAGAGATTTGGGTGGATGAAGGAATGAGGGCAGCTAAGCCTGGCTGCTCATCTTGCCAGCTCTAAACGTGTCCACATGCAACACAAACACAGCATTAGGGCATGTACACTGTGGACATGATTCCCGAAAATACTCTACCCGTTAGATGTGGTAAATGAGTCATGACCTCCAGACTTCCTAAGTTACGTGTTAACCCCCCACCTCGACTCTTTTCCTCATACTGGAGGAAAAGAGTCGGAGGAATTGCACTGACAATCATCAGTGTATAGCCCCGTCACGACATGCTGCCATGAGGGCTTTAATCGAACCTCAATCTTGTATCAGAATAAGCATTTCTATGAAACAATTTTCAAATCTCTTTATCACAGAGGCTGTATGTGTTTGTGGGCTTGAGTGTCTCTATTGCAAGCACTGTATAGATGGTAATTGGCAGCCTGCTCTTGGTCTTTTCTTCTTTTCAACAAAGCACACACTAGCAGCAGCACAAACTATAACAATGTGATGCCGCAACTTCTTAAAAAAAAACAATGGAAAAAAATTAGATGAAATTAATAGGATCCCCTCATTAGTTCAAATAGTTTGCAGCGATACATTTAGAAACCAAAGTATAGCTTTATAAAAACAAGTCTTTATAGCCTAAAAGAAACATTTTTAAAATAAAAAAAAATCTTTTCACAACAATAAAACCACCCTTGACTTTTTAGTCCATTCACATTTATTTAATCCAGAATCTTTTGATCCTCTTAAAAAAATACCCCTTAAAAATAAATTAATTAATGAATTTCCAAATTTAGTCTCTCTTTAGTCATTATCATGATTTCAACCGTTGTTTTTTAGGATACCGCAGTGTTTTTAATAGAAAAAAAGAAACACAATAAATGTGGATTTTGTAAAGCAGAGAGAAAATTGCATTGCTTGATTTTGGCAATCTGTATCCTGCTTTCTGTCTGTATTTCCTCTCTCCTGCTGGCATCTGTATGTGTGTTGGGGTTTATTATTTAGCTCAAATGTGGCC
Source organism: Lepturacanthus savala (assembly GCA_030544235.1). Classification (NCBI taxonomy): domain Eukaryota; kingdom Metazoa; phylum Chordata; class Actinopteri; order Scombriformes; family Trichiuridae; genus Lepturacanthus; species Lepturacanthus savala. The sequence continues at coordinate 33,424,717 of CM060466.1, forward strand.
CATGAGCCAAAAACAAATTGTGCAAACTAATGTATGACTGATGAAAAGACAATATTTGTCTGCCATTAGTCAGCTGTGTGCTGCCGTTTTGTGAACTAACCAGATGTGTTCACCGAGGCTTCATTTATAAAGCTGTATCACGGATTGACAGTTGCTTTTACTAACAGGAGCGTTAAATTGGGTCTGGCTGTTTACTAAACATGAACAGGTAAAACATGTCAGGTGGCTTCGCTAATCTTTTTAGGGATTACTGTAGCTGCTGTAATAACAGCTGGCACACATCATTTATGCCAACCATAGAAGTCTTTAAACATAATTTTATTTTACCTTGATTTTCCACTTTGACACCTCAAGACAAAAGTGCTGAAGCAGTTGCTCAGTTAATAAATAACCAGCTTTGTTGGTGATTCAAGCAGACATTCCAAATATGTTTATCAGTTTCTAAAATGTAAGAGCAAACATTCCGATTGGCCATGTCACATTGGACTCAGGAGAATTTTGCGTTTTTCTAAATTATTTTGATATTTAAAGTCTATATAAATGCATCTGTGACTCACTTAGTGATCTACTCATCCAATTATTTATCACTCATCACTTCATCACTTCTCTCTTCATCTCTTCACCGCTATACATCCACTCTTTCATTCACTTACAAGTAGCGGTGCCATTAAAGTCTTTCCAGAGGGACCTGCTCAGAGAAAAAAAAACTTTAGGGCATTTAATGACATATACCGTTCAATTTTCCTTTCAATAGAAAATTGAGACTATAATGTGGTTATTTTCATTCTGCCTCCTTCTTAATTTTTGGTTGAATACCAAAAGGTGTATGACTTTTACATGCATACAGTGGATCTGTAGCAGTCCAGCAGGGTCAAGGATGCAAGTCTAATTAGATATTGGCTGACCATAGTGTGGACAGCTTCTTCAGTCAATATCCCTCACAGTCATCCTTGGCCTTATTCTATAAACTCACCAAGAGAAACCAGCTGTTACGGCAGTTCTCCTGTGTGTGTGTGTGTGTGTGTGTTGGGGTTCAGATACAGTAACTTTTACATGTTGGAGAGTTTGAAAGAGCTTGGCTACTCCTTTGCACAGCGAGACTTCCCTGTGATGTCAAATTAAAGACTCGCAAAGGCTTTCAGCCTTTTTCTCTCTCTCCTTTTCTCTTCCTCTCTCTGTCCCTTTCTCGCTGGCTTTTCCTGCCACATGTCTTTTGCTGTGAGGATGGAAAAGTATACACATTACTCTCATACCCTTACATACTTGCACATGAAAGGCTGTGAACCTCCTGTCTGCCATTTTTCAATCTGTGGCGGAACTCTTTAGTAGACTATGTCCAGGACTTGTAGCCCTAGGGTGCCTTTATAGCTTTAAATCCGGATGGGTTGTGTGTCTGTGTGTTTCATCTTGCCTGCCTCCCTGATTCTGTATGTGTGTGTGTGAGTGTGTATGTGAGTGTGTGCGTGTGCGCGTGTGCACATGCACTCCAGGGGGACTGCTATCTGATCCATTGAGATGAATGGCCTGTCTGTATCTCCTCTATACAGCTGACACTATCAAATAGCCGTTGCCTTTCTCTCGCTTTTTACTCCCTCTCCCTCTTTCCTTCATCTAACCCTGTTGCCCATTGGTGTCCTCTTACTCTGTGCCCTCATTTGTTGTTTACAAGTCGAGGGAAGGATGACTGGCACTTTATCTCACAGATGAGACGAGCAACAAAGACAGAGGAGACAGAATAGAAGTAAGAGAGAGAGAGGACTTAGGAATGTTCCTCATTAACTTTTAGTAAGAAGGATTTTGACTGAATAAATGGTTAAAAAAGAAAATGCAACTATATATATATATATATATTTATTTATTATTATTTTTTTTAACCACTTGGCTGTTTTTGATTGTCATTAATTAGCCGAGAGCAGACGAGGGGGAGGTTTTCATTACAGCGCTCTTGGTGCTTGACGATTTAACGTGTTTTTGTTTTGTTAATCTTCATATTAGCAAGTTTGAGCAAACAGGGGAAGGAGAAGCTCCACAAGACAGCAGCGCCGGTCCAATAGGAGCAAAGGTTAAGAAGAAGCTTAAGTGAAAAGAAACTGCAAAAGATAACAGAGGCAGCTGGGGGGAGAACCAGCCATGGTGCAGCCACCGTCTCCTTCCTCCACCTCCCCAGCTGCCCCCGGCCCCTCCGCTGTCCTGCCGCTCCGCTGGAACAATCAGTGCTAGCAGCTTCACCGACGAGCTGGACAGACTGCATCGCTCCACCGTTCTGCTGCTGCCTCCTCTTTTTTGTTTTTCTGACCCTCTGCTTACAACCCCACCCCCTCAAATATCTCACTACAACAATAGCGGTTAATGATCAGATAATGAGCATCTTGTGTCAGAGATTGTTTAAAAATGTGCATCCTACGAGAGATTCAAAGACGGAAGCAGTGGAGGGAGCCTCTCTGTCTTCTGTCTTCCAGCATCTGTTGCTGCAGGGCAGACATGGGGCTGTGTGTGTGTGTGTGTGTGTGTGTGTGTGTGTGTGTGTGTGTGTGTGTGTGTGTGTGTGTGTGTGTGTGTGTGTGTGTGTGTGTGTGTGTGTGTGTGTGTGTGTGTGTGTGTGTGTGTGTGTGTGTGTGTGTGTGTGTGTGTGTGTGTGTGTGTGTGTGTGTGTGTGTGTGTGAGACAGGGAAAGCGAGATGGTCGGGATTAATTCAGACAGACTATTTGATGCCTGAGTGATTCTAGTCTCCATGTTTCTCCTACTAATGCTTCACCTTCTCTGATCCTCCACCTTTTCCATCTCTCCACCCGTCTCAACCTTTTATCTGTCCATCGTCGAGCCTTCCAGACTGTTGCAGCATCATTACCAGCCTGATGACTTAGTTATTACAGGAGTTTTATTGAGTTGTTGTAGGAGAGAAAAGTTATTTCCAGCGATCACATACAGTGCTTGTTCTTCTTCTTTGGGCTTCTCCCCTTCTTCCTGCAGCGCCGGCTAAATGCATGTCCTCCCTCTCCATAATCCATAATCCTCCTCTTCGGCCATCTTTTTCTTCTCCTCTCACCCGGCAGCTCCATTCTCCACCAATATTCCTTCGCACCATCTCAATCTCTCCTCCCTTGCTTTGTCTGCAAACCTTCCAACCTGAGCTGTCCCTCCTATATACTCATTCCTAAATCTGTCCATCCTTGTCACTCCAAATAAAAGTCTGAGCATCTTGAACATCGCCGCCTCCAGCTACTCCTCCAAACCAAACAGCATCGCTGGTCTCACTGCCCTCTGTAAACCTTCCCTTTTCGCTCTTGTTGCTAGCCTAGCCTCCTGTCACAAATCACTCCACCCACTCCACCCTGCCTGCACTCTCTTCCTCACCCGTCTTCAGCACTCCTCTTTACTTTGAACAGTTGACCACAGATATTTAAATTCATCCACCTCTTCCTTCTATTTAACTCCAGGTGACGTTCATTCCTATTCTCTCCATGCCTCCACCTGTACAGGCTCTCCTAATAACCCTACATACATGCAACTCATTTGCATGTATGTAAATACATGCAAATGTATTTACCCCCCCCCCCCCCCCCCAAAAAAAAAAAACAAAAAAAAACGGTTTATTCAGAGCTTCACTCCACACATGAAACGCGATCTGTGATTTAATACCACAGTGAACATAAAAAAAAACGTATTCAATTCGAACATCCTCTGACTCATGGAGCACATGAAATAATGGGAAATGTTGTGAATTCAGATCATAGACAATCCTTCTGCCCAGAGGATCACGAATGCACCAGTGTGGCATTGTTTTAAGTTCTGGTTCTACAACCAGCTTATCTCTGTTGAAAAAGTGCCTTTCAATACATAAAGGAATTTTAACATTTAATGAGGCTTGCAAATTAGCTCCTTCAAATTCGTCCTTGTATGTTTATATGTATATCAACATCATAGTCTTGTTCCCTGTACTCAGGCAGCTGTGTGGGTGGACTGAGTTCAATCATTTATTTCTGTTTTTACACAGTGATGCAACATCGCTGTCTCCAATCTTCTATATTACTTAGTCCTTTGTGCTGAGTTGGAGGCTATGCCTCATTAGGAAACATTAGCAGCTCAACTGGGCAGTAATAGCAGCTCCATAAATCACACTGTTCCAGCACATAGGACTAGTATTACGGACTGTTATAATTTATCTTCCACAGGTAATACTACAGGTCAGTTTACTGGTCGATCCATTTCTGTTAACGACAGATGGGTGATCACAGCATCGTTTGTGAAACATCCAACGCTTGATGTTTACTACCTCTGCTTTCCTGCTCCTCTTCCTGCTGCACACAGTTTTACAAACTTCATTAACTCCAACTATGAGTCACCAATAGCAACTATACGTCGTACCTCACAGTGCATTCCAGTGACCTACAGCAGCTCTGCTCTGTTGCCAACTTGTAAATTGAAACTTATCAATAGTTATATCTAATGGTCTTGTACCCATTTCATCAAAAGGAAGAGACATTGTACTTTTATGAGATTCTCTTTCATATATGTTGATGTGTGCGCGTGTGCTGCAGTGCTATGCTATCCTTGTTAGTGTTAATCTGTGGTGTTATTGAGGATGTTACACTGGGACTTGTATTCTCTTGTATTCTATTTTGACTGTCAGACACGCTAATCCTCTTGCCTCTTTGTGCACTGTCCTCCTCTGTCCTCTCTTTCTCTCTCTGCTGCTTTACTGTGTAGAATAACCAGACTAATAGGACCGTGGCCAAAGGATTCTGCCTTTTTTCTCTTAAACAGACACTATTATACTCCATGGTTTCACTTCCTCTTTTCATTGTTGTGGAATCTTCTCTCGTCTCTGCCGCTCTTCACTCATTTCGCTCATATCAAATTCCCAGAGGTGATTAAAATCAATCACCGTTTTGTCTTTTTGTTGTCTGCTTTCACATTTATTAGTCTGGCTATTTATTTGTTTTATTGTGAAACCGGGTGTGTCTGTATGACAAGCGCTGTGTTTGATGTTTACCTACTAATTCATCATTCATAACGCAGCTTGTGTTTTTAATTAAGCACACACTCCGATGCTGTTATCACAGTTGAGCCTCTCTGAAGGTTTGAAAAGACGCATAAAAGTGTCTTTCTGTTTCTCCACCTTCTTTCTGTCTGGTTCGATCTGTTCCATAGTTGACGGCTAATTTATGAGAGACAGGAGGGAGGGGACTGCAGTGCCACAGACCTGGCATTAGCGTGCACACACACACACACACACACACACACACACACACACACACACACACACACACACACACACACACAGTCACACAAAGGAGTAAAGCATCACCTCATCTGTGTAACTGATGGTTGAGTTCATATGTCAGTGACCAATACCTGACCTTTCTCGACACCACAGTTGGTGTGTGTGTGTGTGTCCGCATTCATGTATATGTGTATTAATTTGTACATGAGGCTTTTTAGTGTGTAATTGCTGCCATCTTTGCTGGAAAAGGGTAATCAGTTTCCTTGTAGAGCTGATTTAATCTGTAGGTCATATGCACAGAATGGATTAATCACAGAACAGATGCACACATATACACACATAAAAAGCAGGTAATTAATATGGGCTGTGGTCAAATGGCGGAGCTGTGGTCAAATGGCGGAGCTGTGGCGTTGACCACGAGGTCACAGTGAGCACTTCTACCTCCTATCACGATCCCTGATTCTCCTCAGTCCTCTCAATCCGTCTGATCTGAACAACAAATCCAACCCAGCTTACACCTCCACTGCTTCCATCGTCGCTTTAAAGCTGCAGTTTTATCTCATTCTTGTGTAGGAACACATCTATTGTGTGATGTGTTCCTACAGTAGGTGTGGGAGGACTCCCTCTCTTCAGGGAGTATGAAGCGATTGTGGAACTATGAAGAAACGGAAAACAAAGGTGATAACAGGGTCATGGGTAGTCTCGTCTCATCTTTCTTTTGTGATAGGTAGCTCGAAGTGTGTGTATTTTAAGTGTGTATGTGTATTCTGACATTGCTGTCTTTGTAGCGCTGAACATAGGCACTGTCTTTGTATGTTTTTGTAGCCTGCTTATGTATTGTGCTTAAGCCTATGCTATGCTATGTTTTTTTTTTTTTCTTTTTTTATCTCAATGCATCCAATCCTGTTTTCTAGAACTGAAACCTTTAGAGATGTATTTTTGGCTGCTGTCATGTTGAAGCATGTTGTGTGTATGTACGCACACTTGCATGTGTGTTTGTTAAAATGTTTCAACTAAAAGACCTAGGCCTCAAGTCAAAATGATAGTTGACTACAGTACAATAACAGTCTTTGTCTCACCAAATTATATGGAAAAACCCTCAATCTGCATTTGTTTACTGTTCCACTGTCTCAGTCTTACACTCTTTCACCACACACACACACACACACACACACACACACACACACACACACACACACACACATACGCACGCACGCACACACACATGCATGCGCACACACACACAACCTGACCCAAAAAAGCAAAGTAGAAGAAGTTACAGAATGGGAGGGGGTACACACAGTGTGGCTGTGTGACTGTTTTTTTTCTAATTAAAGACTGATACAATAAAAGGATGTGTTTGTTGTGAGGCTGTATGTCTTTGCTTGTTGTGTTGTATGTTTCTTTGTATTATCGAGTGAGTGTATTTTCTTTCTTTCATAACCTTTACATTTGCGTATGTTAATACCTACGTTTAGCTTGTTTTTGCTGGGTTCCTTTGTGTTCCAGATGCAGTGTATTGTGTGTATATAGAAGTATACATACATGTATATCCATGCTTGCTGCAGGCAGGATGGAAGTCAAGCTCTTGGCATGTTCCATATCAGGCATGCTTCAACCCTCTTTCATGTCAATTATAGCAATTAAGAGATTAAGGATGTGAATGGAGATTAGAATGTATTACCATATCTGAGGGAGGGACTGTATTACTTCCTCTATTCCCTCACTCACTCTCACTTGTTCCTCTTGCAATGTCTTATGTATTCTCTCATTCTTTAAAGGAAAAAATACTACATAATGGGATTTCTTGCATTGTAGATTGTCCACAGGTCCAAAATACACATCAGTGGATGTCTGTAGAGAAAATCTATGGCAAATTTATATGCCATAGATACCTACTGTTCAGAAACCGTTTTATTCATTTAATTAGAATTAAAAACAAGGTGCATGGTTTTGTTTTTTCAAAATGATGAATAACATAAGAGCAGCGGTTCATAAACAGCTGGATGTCATCCAGTTTTTGTTGAGTCTTCCAAGCCCCTCCCACACTGCACCAACAGTTTCACCACATCACACACCCTTGTTGACTGCAACTGGCTTTCTGTCAACAAACTTAGGGTGTAACATATCCCTGCCGGCCTCAAAACTGCTGAAGAGGAGGAGGATTCTCACACTGCCTGTAGCTAGTCACTAATGATGATGATGCATTTTTATTAAAATATATCACACTTCAGCTTCCGCCAACATGCTGGCTAGCCGGTGATTACCTCTGATCACAAAAACAGATTGGGCCTCTGAATCAAACTCACGGAGTGCTGCAGACAAGTCAATTCAGAGAATAAACAGCAAAATAAAGATGAATCCGTTAGCCGCCTGTGCTGTAACTGACAGTGGCCACATGAGTTGCAAAGTATTTCATACTGTCTACCTCTTTAATCTTATATCTGTTTGAAGTGCAGGCTGTGTGCACACAGTCCATATTTTTCACATGCATTTGTTTTATTTTTTTATATCATAAAAAAGACCCAGATGTTGCACACTGAGTCAGAAACAATCTTTTAAATTGTAAAAAGTTCTATTACAGAACAAAAGAAGCCCTAAAGCATTGACAATTCTCTCACTCTTGAGGGGAGAGGAAAGTGTCAAGGTGCAGAGAGGAATTCACAAGCACAGGAATCGCTTCAAGATCTACTTCATGATAGCAGCAGCCCAGTCTGATAAAATGCTGAATGCACAGAACAAAATGAAGTGGACTAATTACCACAATCCTGTGGATCCTGAGCAGCAACGGTGGCGGTATAGGAAACGCATACTCACAGAGTCACACTGCGTTATTGCCTCAGGGAAACCTCATCTTAAAGGAAAAGGCTCACATCTTTATTAAAAATGATAGTTGACTACAAAATAAACAACAAACCCCTTTGACTAGTGTGAAAACAAAAACAATGTTGTGAACAAATCAATGACAAGTTTATTATTGAATTCAGATTCAACATTTTAACAGATCAGGTGTCAACTCAATAGAACAACAGCAATAATTTAGACAAATAAGTGCACGTGACATACAACATCTTATTTCTTTAATTTTTAATGTCTGAATCTGAAGAGGTGACCTAAACATTTATGTATGTGTATTGAGTTCTATAAGTTGAAAAAACAAATACCAAAATAGACTTATTCCACTAAACTAGAGTAGAATAGTTTTATTGATCCCCGAGGGAAATTAAGGTAGCTTATACAAAATACAGAAAATGCCCAAATGAACAACATTTCAAGACACGCATATACAACAGGCATTAATCTCAACTGTCTATATATATATATATATATATATATATATATATATATATATATATATATATATATATATATATATTAAGAAGCAATGAGTGTTGACAGATACGTCATAGTGTAATATTGTGATGTACAAGTAAGAAGGAATAGACATAACACTAGTCAACAAAGAACATATATATATATGTATGTTCAAACTAAATGGCTTTGAACAGTATTTTAAGCCTCTGCAATTAAATGCATGTCAATATACCACAGTGGCCATTAGTGTACTGCAATTGGACCAGTGTAGCAGGTGCAGCATTGCATTTGTTTTTAGGACTAATGCATTAGCATTAGTATGTGTGAACGTAATGCTTCTTGTAGCTAAAGCTACAGAACCAATTACATTATCTGAACTCTGACACTGGCATCACTGATTTCAAGAGACAAAACCCTTTCCTTCTCATTTCTCCTCTTAACGAAAGAAATCACAGATTAAACCGATTGAATGTTTATTTGCGCAGCTAAAGAGTTTTTAACCAGAAAATGTGCCCATGTCTGTGGAGGATCACCCTCAGTGCTTTCCAATCCATCATCCCTGGTCTTTTATTTCCTTTCAATGAAGCATCTCCAGGCCTCGCCTTGTCGTGATATCACAGATAGCAGTTTGAAGCTCTTTTATTTCTAAGAAAAGAAAAACGCTTTCTCATATTTAACTGAACTGACTGAACGGATTCTTTTCATCCTTTGGCTGCTTCTTTTTAGGTCTGTTTCTTTACCCTGTACCTATGCCTTTATCTATTTTGATGCTCGTTTTCCAGCTTTGCTGAAGTGAGAGCTTAAGTGCTGCTGTCAAACCAAAATAGAACCTTGAGAAAGGTGGTTCACACCTGTCACAAAGAATGCAGAGTTTTTATATAAATTCACATGACATGTAGATTACAGGAGAAAGAAAGGCTTTCGAGAGAGAGAATAGCCATTTTTGCACATCAGGGCCATTGACATTCAGCCCTTTAACCTTAATGATTTAACGACCGTGTGGATGGGAAGTGGATTGAGCGAGTGGACGTAGTGATCATTTTAGCACTTTCGGTTATCTGCTCCATCTCTTAGTAATGACAACCTCAATGATTCATAGAGTAGGCAGGAACAACACACACCCAAAGACACATGCACCAACTTGCATATAACCAATTCTATCACTGCCAGCAATAGAGTGCTTTTACCTGAGAAAAGACTGCACAGACACACCACTCCCTGTTCTATTCTTCCCCCGAACCCGCCATCTTGCACTTTACCTCTCTACTCTATCATTACCTCATGAAGTAGTGTCTGTCAAACAAAATACACTCTTTAAGTTGAGTCTGTTCAGACTCCTGAAGGTACTTTTATGTTTGAAGTGCTCCAACTGGCAGGTCCTGCACATTCCAGGTTCCAGGCTTCATCTCCTAATCGCCTGCAAAATTGATTGTATGGCCTTTCTCATCCATCACACCCGGGACTCCTTTGCCCACCTTTATATTAGTATGCATATGCATATGAGACCTTTCAATGATGTGCGGCATTCTCCTGTCTGCGTCGCTGTCGTTTACTTCACAGACACGTGCCTCCAGCTTATACACATATGGCTCGCACACACTGTATAGGTGCACAGGGAAACTCGCACACATTTACACTCTATAACACACGTTCATATGCATTCTTAATGCTCGCACACACATTTCATTTTGACGCAGTCTTACAATGCAGCATGAATAATGATTGTGTGTGTGTGCATGTGTGAGATTGTAAATCTGTAGAGCTGGATGAAATGTATGTTTGCAGCTGAAGGCTACCAGCGAGGACACCGGCTCTTTTTCTGGGTAGGGTAAACATTGCTGGGGGATTGACAGTCTCCTCCAGTCCCCACCCACCCCTTCCTCAACCACCAACAATGTTCTCAAGGGGAGATGAATCTTCTGGTATTTGAAGTCTCTTTGATAATCCCTTTTGGGGAGCTCATCAAAGTGCACACGCACAAATACACGCTGACAGATAGACAGGCAAACATGCACGCTGCGTGTGTGTGTCTATCCATGTGTGTGTGTGTGTGTCCGCCTGTCCGAGCGGTGTTGATACGCGCTTGTAGTGATATCAGTGTAATGCTGATCCACATCCCGTGTCTTTCAGTGCTAGGGCAACATCTCCATGCATGCTCGGCCGTCATCGTCACATTACATCAAATCACATTATGTCTGTTCTGATAGAGGGCTGTCGTCAACGCCGCCCGGCAACGGAGGTGCGCTGATTGGTCGATCCTTTTGTCCCTGTCATCCGTCCCTATCATTTTCTTTGCCAGCCATTCCTTATCACTGCCTACATCCTTTCTACATCTGTCCTCCATTATAAATCATTATCTAGATCTTGTTTTCCTCCCACACACGCAGACATACACAAATGCGCACACACACAAATGCAAACACGCACACACTGAAATGGATAATAGGATGATAGATGGCCTATTGACTATATAGAAATTCCCTGTTGGTTTGAATGTGTGTAAGTTCTTAATAGCTGCAAGTCAGCATAATCACCACGTACTGCATTTAAGATGCACACACACACACACACACACACACACACACACACACACACACACACACACACACACACACACACACACACACACACACACACACACACACACACACATTACCTGTACAAACTAGGCTGTTGAAACAAGCATGAGTGGTGTGTGTTGGGTATTTACGTTATGCTTCAGTGACAGCAGAGCACTTACTCCACCTCCTTTCCTTATTTCATACTTCCGTGCCTCCATCCACACCACTACCACCATCCCCTAACCATCCCCACCCACCTCTCACTCATCATTTCATTTCTCTCTGGAGTTTCAATAGCGCCGTTCTTCCGCTCTTTCTTTGACCGTTTTGTAGCTGGTGGTGGGCGCTGAAATGAATGTCAAATGCTTTTTCAGGTCATCTGCGTGCTCCCAACCGGAGCGACGCTTTGGCAGCTCTTTTTCTAAGCCACTCTGTGGTACATTTCCTCACTCGTGTTTTCTGATTCTATACTGTAGCATTAACCCAAATACGCATGCACACACGCACACACACAAACACACACACAGGCTGGTAACATTCCTTTAAGGCACAAACTGGCCCATGCTTGACGACCTCATGCTTTCCCTGGGCTCCAGGAAAATTGTGGTTTTGGGAATTTGATGAGCTGGGTGCATGACTTTATGACTGCAAGACTGTGTGTGTGTGTGTGTGTGTGTGTGTGTGTGTGGGTCGGTGTCTGTGTGTTATATGGCATGAGGAAAATGTGACATGAAAAGATGCCATGATACTGACTCTATCTAATGACACTGTTACTCATTCTATCTCAGAAGTATCACAGAGAGAGAAGGAGGCTGTGAGACGAAGAAAGAAAAAGAGAGAGTGAAATAAGTGCCTCCAGACAAGATGGTGTGCAGCTGACTTGTATTTTTCCGTGCTGTGGTAGAGTACAAAAAGTTGAAAATATGTGTTTACTTCTGTGATGGGTACAGAGGATTTTTCACTTTATGCCTCATTAGAAAGAGACAAGGGAAGAAGCTTGAGATACTGCAGAGGGAAGTGAAGAGATGCGTTTTTGTGCACGTTAGTGTCCAGCACCAGTTAGTCTATTTAGCTTATAAACAGTCTTTTTAAAGACAACATTCTTCATTATACTTCAGCCTCTGATGCTGGAGAGGAGTCTGTGAAGGTGTTGGGCACAAGAGAAAGACAGAATGACAGAGGGGGCAGGCAGCACGTGATTGAAAGGAGATGTGATTTCTTGTGAACTCTGTCATTGAGGGGAGCGTGTGTGTGTGTTTTTGTCTTTATTTTTGCTGGCTGATATTCCTGCTCTCTTTGGCATGTATTATAATATGCTTTATGCATCCATGTGGAAAATACTTTGCCATTGTTCTTGTCTAAGTGTCACTGGCTATTTGTTTTGACTAGATTACGTTGTTCTTTTCCCCTGCCTCACAGTAGCTCTTGTAGTGTTTTTGAGGTTGACATCATTTTTTCCCCCACTGTGTATGTCCTAAAAGATGATTTTGTCATGCTTTTTCCTGCGGTTTATTGAAAGTTTACAGCAGAAAACAAATACCCGATTCTTTCTGAAAATCTTGGCCAAAATTGATCAGGGTGGGTGATATTATAATGGTAATATAATGAGAATTACTGAACTGAATAGCTCTGTGTTCCCGTGTGTCAGAATGAATTCTTCCTGCACTTTCTGCTCTGATAAATGTGCATCCAACAGTGCCATAGCTATGTCAGTCCACAAGTGTCAGGCGTTGAACTGGCATCTCTTGAGTTCATTGCCCTCTAAATGACTTCCTGGATCTGGACTTTAGTTGGTATTATGGCTGATCCGCACAGGATGTGTGAGCAGAGCGGCTGCGTTTCATCGGGTCAGAGGAGCCACACAGCCAGTGTGAGCGGCATATCACTTGCGAGGCTGCAGCAACACGTCCAGGGCTCTAGACTGTGACCAAAATCATATGCGATTTTTAGTTTTTTTTTTTTTTTTTTTTTAGATTTTTCTTCAGATGGTGTGTGGATCATAATTTTAAGTGGGCACATTTGCGCTGGTCCAACTTTTCACTGTGAAGCATAGGCATCTATCAGCAGCAGCACTGCCAATGGTGTTATATTTTAGAGGAAAGAGAGGAAACACAGAACAGACCTACATTTCATCTGTTAAGAAACTAATGTAATTAACAATGTAGTTTTGGCACAGCCCGTTGGAGACACGGTTGAGAGCGAGTCACGGCTCTGCTCTGCTGGCCATCCTGGACTTGCTCATGCCCAACAAAACACAGACTAACCCACGCCATCTACACAACCGTGCTATTTCCATTTAAACACTAAAAAAATAAAATGATTCTGCAGCTACATAACTTTGTAAAGGGACGGCCGTCGGCTGTAAAAACAAGGGAAATAATGCTGCATTTAGGTGCATCACTTACAACAAAGAAGGTGAGATTTTATGGTGCTTTCATGTGCATTTTAAAAATTCATATAGCAAAGCAAAACAAAACACTTGATATGCATCTTTTAATTTAATATTGAATGAATGTGAGCGTTGTAATAGCATGTTTTATTTTTTTCAAGTACTACTTAGTACGTTCAGAATTATTTTCTGCATAATTTTCTTAAAATGTATGCAGATTTTCAATTACATCCTTCATAATTTTCCTGTGAGGTTCGCTTTAAATTTCATTATAGGCAATGTGGCCCTTCTATTAACACAAACAGGGTGCGAACAAATCATGTGCTGCTGTGATCAGCTGACAAAGTTGACAGCATTAGCGCTACCAGTGGAGAAGTTAGTTTAGAGTTCTTGCGTCATTAATAGAATAGGAGTCGCCTATTTCTTTTCCACTGACAGCCGAATAATTAAAGCAACATGTTATTTTAAGAAGTATATGAGTAATATGTAATAAGTAACTAATGACATAAGAGTTTGTCCTAGAAAGTCTTGAACTGGGCTGCAGTCAGAGATATCTGCCATCTGTTGCCTTTTGGTCAATGTTTATTATTATTCAATTTGATAGCAGGTTAGGTCAGTGCTTAATAGTAGACAGAGATGCCCAGCTTTTATACTCCAAACCCTCCAAAACTGTGAATAAATCATTTGAAAAAAAATATCTTTAAAGGCAGACAAGCATGTTTATTATCGTGTCCCAACACTCTCAGCAATCAGTTGTCAATTCAGCCTTGTAAAAAATCCCATCAGCAGATGAGAAAAACAGCAACACTTGGACGTACTCGACTCGGTCATATTGGACAGTGTCCCTCCTAAAACATATTTTCCAGGCAATTTTTTTCAAACCGCTTTTTGAAGAGCTCTCTTTTGCTCTAAAATATATATATATATATATATATATATATATATATATATATATATATATATATATATATATATATATATATATATATATATATATATATATATATAAAGCATCTCACCAATAGTTGCACTTCATTCCGAGGAGGAAAAAAGCGCAGTATGCATACTGAATAGTTCTGATCACTTCAGAGGAAGATTCAGAGTACAAACTACAGCTCCAAAGTAACCATATATCTGCTCTTGATGTTTCTCCCTTACCTATAATTACAGGCTTATGCTTGGTCCATTAAGAGCCTGTACAGTATTAGCAATGTAGCTTTGTTTATTCATTTCAGTGTATGATTACAACACAAAATTCCACACAAAATACACACCATAACCTTCCCAAATTATACAAATTATAGGAGGTGTTTTCCGTGACCAAAAAAGATAAAGGAGGGGGAAAACAATCATAGGGAAAAAACATCAAAAAAGCAGACATTCATTTCAAGGAGCTCACAGCATCAGCACAGCAGGGGTACACCCCCCCCCCCCCCCCCCCACAACACACACACACACACACACACACACAAACACACACCTCCCCATGCATAGTATATCAAAAAATGAAAATCGCCAATGAAATACATGCAAGCTTTGTTGTAAGTACACTTAAGTATTTTAGCAGATATCTTGATCATTAAAATGACAGTGAGAGTTTGCATGTGGTCAATTTGGACCCACAGAGACAAAGGGCAAACATGAGGATTAGAAAATGCTTTACTGTATTAGTCAGTCAGTCATTTTCTATACCTGCTTATTCCTCATTAGGGTCACATGGTCTGCTGGAGCTGATCCCAGCACGTTACGGTGAGAGGCAGGATACACCCCAGATGGTCACCAGCCTATCGTGGGGCACACACACCATTCACTCACACACTCACACCTACGGGCAATTTTGAGTTGTCACTTAACCTGAGCATGTTTTTGGACTGTGGGAGGAAGCCGGGGTACCCGGTGAAAACCCACACAGACACGGGGAGAACATGCAAACTCCACACAGAAAGGTCCCAGACCCAGGACCAAAGAGGTCTTGAGCTTTACTGTATTACCCTAATTAATTTAAACTCTAGAATGCAGAGTTGGAATTTGACATGTGTAAAGAGAGGAGTATTAATGAGCTGGAGAGAAATATTTTTTTATTATTTTCTTAGCTCTAATTTATCTGTGTGAACACACAAAAATTTCAAAATTCATAACCCCCCCCCTTTCTTAATGGCTGTATAAGTGAGAAGTGCGAGCCGTGGAGGTGATTGTGTTATCCCAGTGGGCTGAGCAGCAGATGGACCATTCCAGTACTCACACTGCCTCCCCCATCCCCATACGGACATCACCGTCTTCATTACCCGCCGCAGAGGCTACGACCTCATCTTCTTCCACCACGCTCCCTGCACCTTTCCCCTCTTCCCATCCCGCGCCCTCTTCTTAGCCCCTTGCCTGCTTCCTCTCACCTCGTTTCACTTTGCCCTCTGACCCTGCTACACCTCCAGCCATCACTCAAACCTCAATTTTCCCTTTTGTCCATCATCCTAACAATCTATTTCTGTCCTTCTCTCCCCATTCCACGTCCTCCTATCATTTCCTTCTCCTTGTTCTCCTTGACTCCCTCCCTCCCTTACCTGTTGCTCCCTCACCCTTCTGCTGCTCTGAGCATCTCCGCCCCCTCGCTCAATCATTCCCCCTTGCCGCTCCATCTGTTTCTTTCTACCATTCCGGCCAACTGACCTGGTGCTCGATATTGTGGGGTTTCCCTGCGGGGTTTACCATTGTGGTCTCTGACAGGTGTGTGTGTGTGTGTGTGTGTGTGTGTGTGTGTGCGTGCGCGCGTGCCCCATGTGTGTTGCTTGCAGGCTTTCATTCAGCATGAGGGATTAGTGATGGTACAGACAAGCAATTCAGGGCAAATGCATCTCCTCTGTCACTGACTGTACTTTCATTCAACGATAACCTTAACCTTGGCCACTATAATGTGTACGTGAGTGTGTGGATGGTTGTGTGAGTGGCTAACTGCAAGTCTATGTACATGCAGTATGGAGGAGCATAGAGATTGAGCTGCCATAACCTGTTATGTCTCATTATAACACCTCTTAAAGGCTGAACCACCACAAAATGAACTATTTTAGCACCATTGTCCTCACTTATCCCGAGACAAATAGGATATTAGTGCACGTCATGCACACACACATACACACACAGCATGCAGAGGTAAGCTGGAGGAGTCCAGAGCTTCACATCAATTATAGTGACAGTGTGTGTGCTAAAGACAGTCTTTTACAGTCTGTAACAACTACAAAGAGCTCTGTGGTCCTTCCAGTGCCAAGCAGCACTGAGATGACAAGAGCGATGGGGTTTTTGATTTCAACACATCACTTTGGTGCAATCAGACTGTGGGAGAGGAGAGGAGGTGCAGAAAGGTGAGACAGACATTTAAACCTGAGATAGAGAAGAAGGTGGAGGCAAGAGGTTAATTAGCAAACTGCTATAATCTGGTGTAAAGCGTCTTATCTATGTGAGATGTTTTCTTGTTGCTTTTTGTACAAGATCCCTGACAATTAAATTTACTAAAATGAAGTAAATTTACATGAATTGTGAGGCCACAGTGTATAATGAAATTTGAAATTGTGTCATTCCTAGTTAGGATGTGTAACCTCAGATTTTCAGATGCTAAGAAAAAAGTTATACGCTTGTGTTTAACCAAAGAAATAAGGATAGGGAGTAGGATTTAAGACTGCACTTTGTCTAAAGTTAGGTACTTTTAAAATTTCCACAAATGTCGTTAAACTTAATATGTGTCTAATTTTAATGATTATCCTGTTTTGTACTTGTCACCGCATCAGTAAAAGTTTATTCCCTGTACAATGCCTTTGTATTTCTTTGTGCACCCAAAGGTAATTATTGCTTTGGCTTGTGTGGCCTGGTGAGCAATGTTCTCCCTAGTTTTTAATGTGTCTGAGCATACAAACAAAGTTCTTGAGCATTTCTTGGACCACTGTGAGCAACATCAAACATGCACACTGTGGCCACACCTGTATCACACCTGTCCAAATCCTGTGGTCATAATAAGTTACATGGCTTAACATCATAACATCATATTTTTCATCAGCTGTGTAGTATGTTGTATGTCAGGGTGAGGGTCCTGCTCACATGTAAATTCCTGCTTTACTCTTTATAAAATATAATTAGACAGTTGGTATTAACATTTCTACTACTCATTACCTAGTAATAGCATTTAGTGATTAATATCCATGAATGAAAATTCTTAAGTGACACTAGAATAAAGACAAATGTGGGGACTTAAATTTCACCTTATTTTTACTGTCTGTCCTTGTCACTTCTTTTCTTCTCTGCTTCTTGGTTTGGACTTTATGCACATCAGCTGGTTCAAGATGATTTCTCAATGCTGTTTTGATGTGATTCATTATCTGCACTGGATGCTTGAATTGTAGCATATATATCCACAGATCTTCTTTAGCTCCTCACATCTGAGAGCTGCAGCCACTATATCTGAGAAAGTGCTGATTGACCCTTGTTTCGGTTTTTGCTTCACTATGTACTTGAATTCAGCATATTCAGTGTAAATGGCCTTCATAAAATGCGTGTGGTGGAGAATGGCCTCATACATCTTTACACCTGTAACAACGTTTGTTGATCCATCCTCAAAACTGATGTCTGAGTCCAATGCTTCAATGTCAAAAAGAGACCTCCTCTCCAGAGCTTATATAAAAAGTAATCTCACCGGTGTTTCTGCCTTCAGCCGATGAGGTCCTCATCGGCTCCTTTTTGACACGGTCACTCCACTGAACATCCTTCTCATCCTTTGAGTATGAGAAGGATCTTTCCTCTTGCAAAGCAACATCCTTCCATCACAGTCAGGTTGCATCTTTGAAAAGAAAGGCAGAGTTGTGCCAGCCCCCAAAACATCTCCCAGAGCAGTGAGAGTAACCTTGAACTTTGAATCACTCAGCTTATTTTTTTAGCAGTAATTTTCTACTGGATCTATGTTATCACTCTCTCTTGCAGTATTCTTCAATCAAGGTGTAGTTCCTCAGAACAGCATTCATAGCTTGGTGCTGCGGCAGCCATCGCACTTGGCTCAGTGGCCTGAATGACAGCATACCCTTATTGAGAATCTTTGCTAGATCCTCCATTTTGCCACTCTTCACAGTGGACCGAGAGGAAGTGGAATAAACAGTTGTAAGATGAGTTTCCACATCTCACATCAAAGGTACATCTTCCCGGGAAGCGTCAATGCCCAAGTCCTCTCTATGGGCCATGCAATGCTGTTCTGTTAGGTGTGGTATTTGCCACTTTGATGAAGCTGCACCTCTGTTGTGCTTTACTAGCTTTACTGAGGTGCCATCTGAGGTCAGCATCACCATTCTCTGCAAGTCCAGTGCATGCTTGGAGTAAAACTGAGTAATAGCCTGCATGATATCGTGAGCAGTGCATGCTGTCAGCTGGATGATGCCGCCGAGCACAGTTTTATGGTTAATGTCATTTTCCTCCCTGTGTTTGATGTATAGGACTAGCATTATGTGCACTGTTATGTCTGTGCTCTCAGCTACCCCCAGGGTATGCCAGGGTGCATTTTTAACATTGCACATAGTCTCATTCTGCACATCTCATTGATCGAGATTACTAATTCATAGGCTTCATTTTTTTGCTTCCCCAGCTCTCTGGTATAATCACATACTTTGCCATGCATGGATTTGTTTAACCGACGGCATGGATGTAATTGTTTAGATGATGATTAGAACATTGTCAATGAGAATTTCAACTTTCTCGGGGTCGGTTTTCTTTTTGTGTGACAGCTAAATATGACACTTGAGGTAGTCCAACTTCCATTTAGTTCACACTTTTCCCTCGGAAAACTTGCTTCCTACTTCAGCTTTGCAGCATGTTTTGCTTGTCTCACAAAAAAAGAAAAAAAAAAAGTCTCACCTAGTTTCACAACTTGTTCTTCCGTTCGCACATACTCCGACAGCCATTCCAGCTTCAAAGAACATTTCTCTTTTACTTTGGCTTGTGCCACTGCCCGTTGGTTTTTGCCATTTTAGGGTGTTAGCAGCATTTACCTTGATTATTCCGCTGTACCATTAGCTAAGCGTGAAGCTTAGAGAGAATATTGCTGGTGAGGCCTCGTCATCTCACTATTGCAACAGTTAGTGGGTGATTGATTCTGAGGGTTGGGCTATGTCATTAAAAGAGTATGTACGGTCCAACCATGTCAGAATGGCAAAGGTTTTTATGTCCGTAGGACTACTCTCAAATTTCAGATTAATCAAGATTTACTCGCATCTCCTTGTTTTGGTACAGTCTCCAGCTTCTGCTAAATTGCAGCAGTTGCATAAATCAATACCAATGCTTCCAAATGCAAGTTGCATCTTAAAGGTTATGCAAAAAACAAGAAAAAAAAAAAACATGTTCTGTCATAATTTTTTCACACAAAACAACCAATCTCAGAGATTACACAGGAATGTGTAAGTGATTATTCTTCTTCTATCTCCTATCAGATTTCAATTCGTTCTAGCGATTAAAAAATGTAAAACCTGTTTTTGGCTGGATGCAGGTCCATCCTACAGTCCCAAATGTTGGTGAGCATAGTTGGGTCGTAAAATTGTTCCATTGGACAATTGTGTTGTTGTTGTTGATGTGAAAATGATTGATTGAACGTTTACATTGCAGCTCTGTAACTCAGGAGCCTTTTGTCACAGTGCTCTCTGTGCTGGAGGATTCAATGTGTGTTTTTGTTTCAATATGTTCATATGTTAGAA
Organism: Lepturacanthus savala; assembly: GCA_030544235.1. Lineage (NCBI taxonomy): Eukaryota > Metazoa > Chordata > Actinopteri > Scombriformes > Trichiuridae > Lepturacanthus > Lepturacanthus savala. Next base: position 33,444,920 of record CM060466.1, read on the forward strand.
AGTTTGAGCAAACTGTGGAGGAGGAAGCTCAGGGAAGAGGTGGCCATGCTCTGATAGTAGCGAGGGTTGACAGACAATTACAGAAAAATTTAAAACCTTAGATTTCACGATACATATAAGCAGGGCTCCAGGGTGCTTTTTCATTGGTCGCACTGGTGCGTCTGGAGTTTCTCTCCTGTTTGTGCTTTCAGATATCAGCCTTATTTTACACTTTCATGAAAACTTGCAGCCGTGTCAGAGCTGTGTTACTTAACTGCTGATGAAAACGTTTATTGCTACTGCTGCTTCATTTTAAAAGCTTTCCACTGACAAACAAATTGGGGGCTCTTTTTTTGCGAGGAACTCACAGGAAATTAAATGTGCTAGCACAGCATCATTAGGAGGAGTTCCGCTAACTAGCTAGTCATCTTACAATGCAGAGATGTGTGGAGCTGTTTGTTTATGTGATCAGTTACAAATGCAGAGAGGAACAGTACAAGCAGAAATAGCCTCCTGTGAAATGTTGGATGAAAAAGCTGCAGGCTCTTGGTGAATTTTCAGCAAACAGCATCTCCAACAGGTAACTGTTTTACCTGCCACGATGTGCTGTGGAAAAACACGTGTAGCGTGCCAACACAGCTCAACTGCATGCACCATGGCTCTGCACGACTTCCCCTTAATCCACAGAAAACCTTACAAGTTTAGACTTTGAAACATGTGGAGCAACGAAACGTTTTGTCACCTATTGGAAACAGATTCTCTCAGACTGAGAAGAAAAAGGAGGAGAGGAGGAGGAGGACAGCGATCATGGCACAGATCAGTCCAGAGATGTAATGAAGGCAGAATCCCTTAACGCCTGTTATCGCTGTGCCAAAATGTGAAATAAATAAATAAATATTATGTGCTGCGCATCCAAATGAAAACGCATGAGTGCAACCAATATAAAAAGTTAATCTGGAGGCCTGACATACAGCACATCTAACTGTCCCTGTAGCAACCTGGCATCCAGCCACGTACTCCCTTTGACCTAGTCTTGATTTAACTACAAAGCAAGTTAAAAATTGCAAATTTCAAAAGATAAAATAATCTCCGGAGTGATTAGAGACGTTTCTTTCCCTGATGATCCGTGTTAAATCAGCCCCAAAATCGTCTTCCTTGCCAGCATTTTGTGTTTGAACTGAACTAAAGGCAAACAGCAGCTTGATAAAATAGTGGAACATGAGGTAAACAGATAGGGTAAATGAGAGGTCAGAGCATGTTTGGCTGCAGCACAGAGTCGACACTCCACAGTGATGCATTTGACCCTTTGTTCTCTCTTGTTTTCGTGCTTGAAAGGACAGCTAGATGGGAGGGTTGAGAGGGCCACTGGCCTCCATGATAGGCAGAGGAGGTAGGCACAGCAGCACACCACAGACTGACTAATTTTCTCTCATTGATCCCAACCATGCATGAATACGCACAAGCACGCACACACGCAGACACACGATGTGGGGGCAGCACAATATTCTTGATTTCTTTGAACCTGTTGGAGAACCTGTACCCAGTGATTGGCCTATTTATCCACTTCCACTGTGGGTGGTTGAAATGTGTGTTTGTTTATGTATTGTGTGATTGCAGGCTTATAATTGCATGTGTGTAGACGGATGCATGCATTTGACTTTTATCAAATTGTGATGTTATTTGTATCTCACTACCTTGATTTACCTTTGCCATTTTGTGTGTGTGTATGTGTGTGTGTGTGTGTGAGTGTGAGTGTGTGAGTGTGAGTGTGTGTGAGTGAGTGATGTTCCAGCTCAGTTAGTAAGTAAGGCGGTTGGTAAGGTTGGCAGATTGCTGAGCCCAGGCTTTACACCCAGTAGACGTAGTCTCAAATGGCAACCCCAGATGCCTTACATTCCCCCCCCCACTTTCTGTCTCAACTGTACCTCCTTTCTGTATTTCACTTTGGTTTGGTTTCTTTCCTGATGTATGTAAAAAAAAAAAAAAAAAGGTGAAGTGTGAAACAAAGAGTCAGCAGAGTGATTGTAGTCGGAGGATAGTGTGTGATAGTGTGTGATAGGCGGCTCTGAAACAGTAGCTGGATCTCTCCTCTCTGGACTAACTGAAAGACTCAAAACTCAAAAAAACACCACACTGAGTCCTGTCAGAGTACCCGATAGGAGTTATGTAAAAATGTAGTGTACTCTCCTCTCAACCCTCAGATTCTTTCGGGCTATAAAAAAAAATATGTTGCTAGCAACAATTTATGGCTGTTCTTTTTATTTGTTTGTTTATGTGCATGGCAGGGTAGGGGACAGACACACTCGCAATGTTGCATTTATATACAGCCCTGCACCGTGAGCCCCACAAATTCAGAGTGCTTGTTCATTTTGCTTGTATTTCTGCTTCTCGTTGTCGAGCTATATCTTTCTTTTACAGTATCACTTTCTCTCCCTGGATGAAAACATGCTAAAATTGTGCAGAGGATGTATGACTGCACATGGCTAATTCTGTCACTTTTTTTTCTTCTTCCCCTTCCTGCCCTGTTCCCCATCCCTGCCCTGCTGCTTTGTGCTGTTGCCATGTGATTGGACACATCTGTTCCCTTACATAGGTGAGTTTAATTTTTCTTATCACGCGGCGTGTGCTAAACTAAAAAGACACTGGATTTCAAGGTCTTGTGTACAGAAGTGTCAAAGCCTGAGTATATAGCCTATCTATAAACAGTCCTACTTTAAATTAGGGCTAATAAAATCCCAACGTGTCATCAATTAGGACACCTCTGATTTAATGTTGGGTGCCTGCTGTAAATTAAAACAGTTATGGTGGTGCGCTCACTCTGCTGAGTAGTTATTATGACCACTGGCTATTAAGTGACACGATGTTCAGATTTTTCCAATCTGTCTCTCTTTCGGCTTTCCAACTGTCTGTACTGTCTATGTTTCCCAGAGCGCCGATAATCATAATGGAGATTTATAATTGTAATCACAACATCAGCATGATAAGTGCGATGATGATTTCTTTGTGTGGCCCTATTGGACAAAGTAGAAGTTGATGCAGCAATCAGTTATTCAGTGTTTTTACAGTTTATGTCAGCAGAAACACTCCCACTGATCTTTATTGAGAACTGTGCTATTCTCCATTTCGCTCTCATCATGCCATGCTAATGTCTGCTGTCCTGAGGAGAATTGTGCATGATGAAAACGGAAAGAAAAAGCAGGCCTGACAGTGAACGCGTTCTCAGAGGATTTGTACATTTCTGGCCTTCTGTGCATGATTTTCTTTTAAACTAAAATTACTTGGCCAACCACCAGCTGCTCAAAAAAATAGTATTCATTGTGATTTATTCATCCATTGATGTGAGCAGGATTTTCCCAATAGACGTGTCCACATCCACAGGGCACCCAAGGTCTTATACATTGTAAATAAATGATAAATAAATAATAAATGTGCAATGATCCATATAAAAGGGCAATGCCAACGTCGTTTTAGTATTTCCATCACCAGCGGTGATAGAGATAAGAAGCAGCCCTGTGTAGGATTAGAATTTCCTCTCTGTAGGTGTGATGGGAGCGAGCTGTGTTTTAGAGCCAGTGAGTTACCTCTATAGTTACACTTGGATACCCTTGTGTAAAAGAAACAGATGACAAATGCTACTGACGCACTTGAACCAATTATGACTTTTTATATTGATCGATTGGGAGTGGGTGGTCTTGAGACAGCTGAGTGATTTTGAGAATAGATTTGTGCGAAACGCTACAGTCATTGTGTTTCCATGACGATGCTATTTATATTCCCGTCAATTTTCGATCAGATTAAGATTCGCAGTTGCATTATATCGATTTAATGCGTGATATTCTGTCGGAGGCAGAAACACTAACCTGCCCCACCGCAGTTTAACCACAATGAACGATCTTCTTATAGTTCAGCCTATAAGTATTGGTAATTACAGATATAAAGTGTAGTTTCACAATTTATTCATTGTTATAAAATACCAGGAATTTCCCTCTCAGGCTTCATTAATTCCTGACTTTTTGTTTTGAGGCAGTTTCTGAATATGAGTATTTTGAAACAATACTGTTAAATATTGCATAAAATGCTACACTATTGTAAAATAGTGAATTGAAATGTCTTGAATCTATCAGTTATAGTCGGAACATAAATCTAAGGGGTTTCAGCTCATGTAAGGAAATATCTGTAGTTAACTGTCCCATATCCAACTTACTCATGTAAGATGTTACTCTGGTATCAAGTTGCATGTGTCTAACTGAGGATCCATCCATTAGTGCTGTCGGCACAAAATGCGAATAAACAACTTCATCACAAGATGCTATTCTCTGCTACTGTTTTAACCTACTGGGTTACACACTTTATTAAACTGTTAGCATATAGGGTACATTCAGTTTTGTCTGGTAACTCCGGGGGTGTCACTGAACTAATCAAAGGTTCCTTACAATATATCTTGTTGTGACAGATACTTGCATAGATTAATTTTTGATTATCATTACCATGGGTCAAAGACTAAAGGAAGACTAGTGAGTAAAAGTCAACAAAAATACTTTGAGTTTTAGTCAACTAAAACTAGACTTAAATACTTTGGAATTATCATATATGTCTATATTTGGATTTTCTATATAAGGCCATTTATTACAAGACTAAGACTAAAATTACATTAAAAACAGCTGATGAAATTAACACTGATGTGGCTGCAATGCTTGACAACAAAAAGGTGAAGTATGGTGAAAGTTTTCATAAAAGGTCCCGTAGTGAACCAGGGAGGGATTTAGGAACTGGTTTAAAACAAGGATCAGGACTTTCCTACTGTTCCTCAAAACTAAAGGAAACTTGACAAAAGCACTTAGAGGAAACTTAATGTTAGTAGAATATCAGTATATAAATGCAGAATGAGGTGCACCCTGCAGGAATTTCCTGGTGTTCAGTGTCAGTTAAGATTTTTGGCGTGTTGCAAGCCGGTCCGGGCCGGAAATTCTAATAAACATTCTGTTACTTTGTTTGAGTGTTTCTCCGTGGCAAATTGACTTCCTACTTTGGGCCTCATCTATCAAAGAATGAACAGCTTTCATACTGGAAGAAGGTGTACCCAGAAAATGTGAAAGGCTCCAACCCTGGTCCTGGACATCTACTGTGGGTGCAGGTTTTTGTTCCAACCAAGCAAGAACACTCCTGATTCTACTAATGAAGCTCCATAGCAACGGCCCTAATGGTTGATTAGTAGAATCAGGTGTGTTCCTGCTTGGTTGGAACAAAAACCTGCACCCACAGTAGATGTCCAGGACCAGGGTTGGAGACCCCTGGTTTAAACCATGCTCACGCCACTTCCTGCGCACTTTACTGTGATTGATGGATGACAGGGCGGAGTAAATAGCACTTCCCTCCAACGCTGAATTATTTTATATTTTATTACTTATCAGAACTTTTATCAGAAACATCACAAGAGTCAGACTTTATCTCTGCTTGGAGGACACTAAGGAACTAAGTCATGTCTATCACTCCTAGACTATTGCAATGTTTTTTTTAATATATTGATTGGCTGCAACTCATTGGAAATTCAGCAGCAAGCATTCAAACCTTTTTTCCTTCTAGTTTTTACCGGGTTAGTACCTTCCTACCTTTAGATTGCCAGTGGGACTATGTTCTAAATGGCTCCCTGAGACCACTTGGTGCCAGTCTGCTGAGGGTGCAACAGCGAGAGGCGTGCAGATGCTGCCTTCAGTTTTATGCACCAAGGATATGGAACATGCTCCCTCCTCATATGAGAGAGGCAACCTCAGTTGACAGTCTGAAGGAATGGCTCCTACTTTTATGACCTTGCTTTTAATTGATTATTTTACTAGTGTTGTTGTTTTGTCTATGATTTTATCTCCTTCTCCAGGATTTTATTGTCTTTCACTTTTCCTTTTACTGTGTCTTAATTGATACTTGTTTTTAATGTGTTCCTTGTGAAGCACTTTGAGCTACATTTTATGTTATGAAATGTGCTCTATAACTTTATTATTTTACAAAGTTTATTATTTGGAAACATAATTTAAATGGATGACGATGTCAACACTTCTTAAGACTTAATAGTCTCATAATATTCAGAGGTTCAAAGCATCATAAGCGTGTGTTTCAACCTTTCTTACCTTTCAAACTATCAATGTGCAGGTGTTATACCACAATGATTAAACTGTAATTAGATTAAGATTCATTAAAAAATGATTTTTAACAGCATTTCCTTATTTCTTTAACATAAATTTAATAAGACTTTGATCATTATGCCTTACAACATCAGCATTATACAAAGTGTGTGTGTGTGTGTGTGTGTGTGTGTGTGTGTGTGTGTGCGCATGCGTGTGTGCGCGCATTTCCATGACACTGAAGAAGAAAAAATCGCATCGGGGAGACGAGTAATGTCTTCACTTAAAGTGCTTTTCCAGGAAACGTTATTCTGATGTTTAACCTGAAAATCAGTTTGGAGGTTTCATTTTTCCTCAGTCACGTCCCCTGATTGATTGGGTTGTGCGATCACATGATCCAAAAGGTCATCTGAGATTTTAGCAGTGGTAATAATTTGGTTATCTGTGCCGACCATCTTTGAAATGTCAGGATAGTGTTGTAGGTCCAATCTGTGAGATCAAGGGGTCGGTTCAGAGCTTAGGATGCTCAACTGTTCAGGAGTTAAAGAGAAACGGTCTGTCCTTCTTTTCTTAAAGGAGCTAAATGTATAATTCCAGGAAAATTAAAGCATATGAAGTGTCTGTGGAAGTGGGGAATTGATCCACCTGTTCAACAAGGACCAACAAGCAGTTTTTATGTATGATTATTATACACATGTAGTAACACTAAGTAGTAATATTGAATTATAGCCCAGTCCTACATAATAGACCATTGATTTATGTTTTTTGGAAGGCCTGTGTGTCAGCATACATGCTTCTGCAAACTACAGCTATGAAAAAAAGCACAGAATGCCATCACTTCCACTGAAGTGACCTCTTTAGGCAGAGGCACAAGTGTAATTTCTTTCAATGAAATTGTTCTCTAGCACCCATTTTGTACTGATTACAGTGTCATGGCTCACTATGATATTGCATAACAAATGTGTATTGGAGCACTCGAGCTGGGAGTGCTAACAGAGACGTCTCTTTCCAGCATAAGGCTACTAGGCTTCATCTGCATCTATATAACACTGGGGCTAGAAGAGTTTTTGAATGTTTCTGATAGCGTTTGATGGCAGCTCACTAATTAAATATATTTTCATGGAGAGTTTATAGAGAGAGATTGTGGGATGGCTTAAGCATTTTGCTTTACTGGCATCATAAAGCCCAAAGATCCAAATGTTCATTTGCAGTCATTATATTAATGGAAATTTGTATTGACTTTGCTGCTTGCTGGTGTGTGGGCCAAATGTTTGCAGGAAATGGTAGCAGCCATCTCAACTTGGGCTGTATCTGTTTATTCACACCTTTGTGATATTCCACGTGACATTTTTGTAAAGAAACAAAACATGCTTAAAATTTGAGCTGCTGGTGATAGAAGTCATTGTAGAATATTCAGTGGTGGATGAAGAAAATGTTTTGAATTTAAAATGTTACTTAAAGGGTCTTGTGTGTTTCTGAAGCAATTTAGCTGTTCTTTTTTTTTTTATTTAAAAAATGAAACCTTCTCCAACTTTCTCAGTTGACTATTACGGTCCGTGGATTTACTTTTATGTGAAAGGCTCGGGTCGCAAAATGTGCACGTTCCCATGCGCCTTTCTGCCATTAACTCAACAAACGATGCTGGCATCCACCACAACAAACACAGGGTTATCTGACAAGAAACACCATGCAGATATTAGCTCGACAGCTAATGAGATGGCTAGTGTGACCGCCAAACACACAAACACAGCTGCATTAATGAGTCACCGACTCTCAAACACACACACACATACACACGTAGCTAAAACACAATTTCCTCAACAAAGCAGCAGAAAACAAGCAGCAAAGTGAGAGCAGAATGTAGCTGATCCCGCTTTCATTCTCCTGATGGTAATTAGTCCAAAAATGTAATCCGACACTTCACAACGCAGCAGCCAGTCGGTCGGTCAGTGTGTGTGTGTGTGTGTGTGTGTGTGTGTGTGTGTGTGCAAGCTACAGAAGGGGAGAGGGACACGCTGAATTTTGCTGAAGCACATTCCAAATTCTAAAGTTAGAGATATTTTGTGT